>CM076580.1:681748547-682474674 GCA_034641835.2 Pinus albicaulis | reverse complement strand
CAGTTCTAGAAGGAGATTCTAAATGTGAAAATGGATAAACCAATGAAGTGGTTTATGGTTTTTCCCAGACATAAATCTTATAAAAGGAGAAGGAGATAAACAAGAGAGGGTTGTTGAAGATTATAATTTTCTGAAGGTATTTTCTGCTTAGACATCCCTTGTTGGGACTTCCTGTTCAGGAATCCCACCTCCTTCCTTGAGTAGCTCTTGGAGGAGACTTGTGCTATCTTTTCCACATCAAGCTTCTAGGCCAAACTCGCCTTACACCTACAGCACTTCTCCTGTTGAGGGTTGAGCTATCCATGTGAGTTGCAGCAGTGGAAGACCTAGATCTTCTTAGATCTAGCTTATACTAGTGGCTCTTCTCAGTGAGTGTGTATTTTAACCTCCTGGAAGAGTTTTTTAGCTGATTTTGCTTCAGATATACATATTGGCATCAAGCCAAATCATTCTTAGAGGCTACAACATTGTTTCTCTCCTTAGAATAGCATTATTTGCAGATCTACAACTGTAGGGTGTTTTGTCTACATTTTGGAGGAGAGATCTCTGGTGTTGGGATTCTTCCTCTCATTGTGGTGATCCATGGATTGGCCATCCAATCCATGTTAGTTTCAGATCTGATCTGCTGTACCATTGCATTATTCATAAATTTCTGAATCATTCTACAGATCTGCAATCTTAGATCTCAGATCTGCTCTCTATGCTTCATGTTTTGCACAAAAACCCAAGGGGAATGTATAGATCAGCATTTCTTGTACATGGATTTGTATTAGATATAACCTTTTATGTAAATATCTGCTCTAGATCTGAAGATTAGTAAACTGCTACTTCAGCCACTAAAAATAACGTTGTCATGGTTATACAATCTTTTCTCATGGTTGTAGCACCTCATTTTCCGAGGGTTTTTCCCGTATTGTATCAGGGTTTTTCCTATATTATCTCATTCTTTCTCTTGTACAATGTATGGGATGTAATGTAAATCTGATTTGCTGTTATAATACTGATCTATGAACCTCCATATCAGCCTCTTAATGTGCTTCAATGGATCTGCATTATTTTTTAAGCAGTCCTTTGCATAGAGCTGCAACCCCTCTCTTTGGGTGGTTTTCAGCTAGACTAGTTTGTGGGAGATCTGTTTAACCCACCTAGTCTGATTTTTTTTTGCTCTCCTTTTTCATTTATATCTAAGATGAGCTGATGTAAGGGATCCATGAGCTGAAAATTCATTTCTATGCATAGTAGTCTCAGAAGTGCGTTATTTCAGCAGGCTTGTTGAGTTGTCTCGATTTTGGGATATTACAGTGGTATCAGAGAAATATCTTTGGCTCAGCCTGTGGCTTCAAGCCAAAGTGCTGTAAAGAAAGGGGCAAGGTCAGAATGATGAATAATATGAGTTTACTCTCATCACTTTTGAGATCCAGTAAGAACCTCTCCAAGGAGGTTGTACAAGAAGAAGAGAGAAGAAGCAGTGAAACTCCCCGGAAAGTTTCAAGAACAAGAAGATCTTTTGTTCACAAGATATATACATGAGGAACATTCTGAATCCTCATCTCATGGATATGTGAACTCATCCATATCACCAAATATTCATCGTTCTGTCTGTGGTTTCTTCATGAAGAGGAAGAAAGGAGGTGTGCCCAAAAAGGAGACTCTTAGAGAGTATTTGGAGGAGTATGAATCTCAATCCAAGGAGTTCAAAGATGACTTGAACTTCCAAGGGTTCTGAAAGATCAAGAAGGGAAAAGACACAAAGGAGGAGTAGCATGATAAGGGTAGATTCTATCTATCTATATTTGATGGATCACCTAAATTTCCAGTCAGGGTTTGGGTGGAGGAGCTAGATAACTTCATGCAACAACATCAAGTCTCAGAGATTGAAGCCATCAAAGTATCAGCGCTGCATTTTGAAGGTAAAGCATATGATTGGTGGTTTTTTGAGTCCTTTTCCTTGAATAATTCCAATACATCTACTTATGCAAGGTTTATTGCAAGATTGATAGAAAGGTTTGATGAAGCTCCATATGTAACATCTTCTGTTGACACTATCAAACCACATCAGATGAAGCTTTTGCATGAGTTGGAAGGGTCTATGAATCCAACTCCATTTCTAAAGACCATGGAAGAGGGTTTAAGTTTGTTTGATGCCTTGCCAAGGGCAATATCTCCATTGAGTGAAGGACCCTCTTCCCAAGAGTAAAGCATGAAGGTTTCTCCTTCAATAGATGACCAAGATCTAAGGTCTCTTATTTATGATGAGACAATGTTAGTCATTGAAGAGGGGGAGAAGACAGGAGATCATAACGCAGTCACAAAAAAATCACCTCAAGCACCTCATGAAGATGAAGTTGGAGCGCTTTCTCCAAGAGAAGACACTCTTGCACTTTTGCAAGGAGTTTCACAAGGTCTCACACATGAGCATCATGTACCATCATTTTCAAATGATGATATCTTGGAGATAGAAGAAGGAAAAGAGGAGGAAGGGCATCACAAGATGAATAACATGAACCCTTCTCTATTTCAAAGCTTGGAAGCACAAAGAAGGCAAGAGGACCTATGCACTAAAGGGAGGGTAAAACTTGTCTACCTACATCCACATTCTACTCTATGCCTTGACACCTCTTTGCAAGGAGGTACTTTACCAGGAGCACCTCTTGATAGAAGGAAATCTAAAGTGTTATATCAACTATGGGTAGCATATGCATACTTGGCTAAGGAGGGAGCCTTGGGAGAAGCCAGCATAGCATAGAGAATCTCTCATGAATTGAAAATAGAGATGAGAAATTTCCTGAAAGGGGCATTGCTAACTCCCACTCAGATATCTGTGCTAAGAGAGGAGAAATAAGAGATCTATGATGGCATGAGCATGGGAACACATGGAAACTCCATATATTTGGGGCAGCCCATGATCTCTTCATTCACAAAGAATATTTCTAAAGATGGCAAGGGGATCCTAACCCTCTTTTATATATGGGCCGAAATGAGGAAGTTTTGGAAGACAAGGACTTTCCAAGGGGAAGTTGATTTCCATATGCTTCAATATTTTCTTGAGCAAGATCAGCTACAAATGGGGCAGGAAAAGGAAGATTATGATGCTCCAACATGCGACTTTGATATCAAGGATGTCAAAGAGGGGAGCCATGATATGACAGGGGCAGCATTTCGGACCTCTACAGTGTTGTCATTCTTGGAGAGCTTGGATCCTTATTGGGATTCCAAAATCATGATGGAATACTCCAAGGACCTTTTCACATGGGGGGTTCTTGATGGGGAAGTAAAGGATGAAAGGTTCAAGGTGGTTGATGGATTCATCTACTTCCATAATATGATTCTTTTGAACAGAGACTCCAAGCTCAAGGAGAGACTACTAGATGCCACCTATGAAATCCTGCTTTCCAAACACACTGGTTTTATTAAAGCATATCATACTCTCTTGGGTGGGTTCATATGGGAAGGTTTCAAAGAAGAGGTGCACTCTCATATGAAGATGTGCATGGACTACTTGGTAGAGGAGGAGGAACATAGCTCTTGGGAGGAGCCATCATTCACATCTCCTTACTCATTGAGTGTGAGAGGGAACTCATCCATGAGTTACCCCACTGATGTAAAACAAGTATATAGAGAGGCTTATCTTTTTTAGCATTACAATGTATCTCCTATATGATTATCTTTATATAACACTCATTTGTAAAGAATTTCTCCAAAAGGGGGCTCTATTTATGATGGTTTTCATGGGCCACTCAAGGCCATGAACAATGTTGATGCAAGTCATTCCTTAGAGAATCTTGGAAAGATACTATATTCTTCATGGTGTGATTCTTTTACACCAACCATGATGTACATTCTCCAAGAATTCTGAAGGGATGATGCAGCAAACAAGTGTTGGGGAAGGCACTTGTCATATCCTATTCTACGGTAGTTAAGGGTAAAACTGTGCTGGTTGCACATGAGGGAACATCTTCCTTCTCATCTATCATACATGGCAACTATCATGATTCTAATAATGATTCCATATGATGAAAATGTTCTTACTCTTGGGAACATGTTTGGAGGAGAGGCATACTTGCTGGATGTGTCCTTGGGGAAAGGAGTTCCCCATTCTTTTTTCATTGCATGCTTCCATGGGAGCATGAGATTTTGTATGGCCACTATGATAGATCACTTATCTCTTTGTAGAGTGAGCCATATGTTTTTTGAGAACATGCCTCTCACATGTATTGGGGAGGAGTTTTTCTATGGATTTCCAAGCTGGGAGTTGATCCACTTCATTTGGATGATAGCATGGAGATGGGAGTCTCTTATGAATCATGAAATTACCCATTATTTTCATCACTTATATCTTGAGAAGGCCATGGATCAGAAAGAAGGTTCCCATAACAACCTTCCATTCTTTCATGATGAGAGCCATTGGGTTTATTCACCAAGATCCAATTTGTACATTGAGGAGGGACCATTGGAGGACAGTACTATTGCAGAAAATTTAGAGCAATGGGAGAGACTATTGGATGAGGAGGTCACAAGAGAAGAAGGGGAGATTTTGTAGCACCCTTGCAGTTTCTTGAGGACAAGAAACATTTGAGAAGGGAAGACTGTAATATTCCTAAATTAGCTGCAGCTAATTGGAATATTAATTTTGCCTTGTTTATTTTTGCATTTCATGATTGATGAATAAATTTTAAAGGAGGACATGTAAAACACCTGAAACCAAGAATAAATCAATGCCTATGTGAACAGAGACATATCTGGGCTATGTAAATAAACTTTTGCAGGTGTGAATGGGTTTAAATCACAAGAATGGGTCATCTTTGACCAAGTCAACAGCGCAGTCTAGATGCATTGAACCTCCTTGAGGGACAACGCAGTTCTAGAAGGAGATTCTAAATGTGAAAATGGCTAAACCAATGAAGTGGTTTAAGGTTTTTCAAAGACTCCAATCTTATAAAAGGAGGAGGAGATCAACAAGAGAGGGTTGTTGAAGATTATCATTTTCTAAAGGTATTGTCTGCTTAAACATCCCTTGTTGGGACTTCCTGTTCAGGAATCCCACCTCCTTCCTTGATCAGCTCTTGGAGGAGACTTGTGCTATCTTTTCCACATCAAGCTTCTAGGACAAGCTCACCTTACACCTACAGTGCTACTCCTATTGAGGGCTGAGCCATCCTTGTGAGTTGCAGCAATGGAAGAACTAGATTTTCTTAGATCTAGCTTATACTAGTGGCTCTTCTTAGTGAGTGTGTCTTTTAACCTCCTGGAAGAGTTCATTAGATAATTGTGCTTTAGATATACATCTTGGAATTAGGCCAAATCATTCTCAGAGGCTACAGCACTTTTTCTCTCCCTATAATAATTTTACTTGAAAATCTACAGCTGCAGGGTGTTTTGTCTACATTTTGGAGGAGAGATCTCTGGTGTTGGGATTCTTTCACTGTGGTGATCCATGGATTGGCCATCCAATCCATGTTTTTTTCGTATCCGATATACTGTACCATTTTGTTATTCATAAATGTAGAAATTTGAATAACTGATATATTATTCATCGAGATTCTCTTGATCACACACTATTTTAGCTTCATGCATAATACAGAATCTCTTCTACCATTTATCATCACATGCGGAAATAAAATCAATTGCATGCATACATTAAAACCACAAACAATCACACATATGAACACAGTATTTAATGGGAAAGCTTAAAGCTGAAAACCCCAACTATCTGTATATTATATGTCATGGAGATCATGTAACAATCATAGTACGAAAGCTCCTCACAAGCTCTCATGAACACCCTCAATTGCTACACACTATCAAGCTAGATCTAGCAAAACACATGCTCCAACCTTTTGCCACTTGATAGCCAGCCTCTATTGCATTTTCAAAGCTATGGGATGGCTTCATTAAATAGATAACCACCTGGCCTGAACTGCGCAATCCTCATGGGCTTACTCCACCTATCTGTGTGTTGCAAATAGCAACAGTATAGTCACAACTGATAGTTAACCTGCTCTTTCACCTATTTCTGCACTGGTCTCCACTGAAACTGTCCATGCAATGAAGTTAACTGATGCATTCTTTAGTTGATTTATGAGTTTATAATTAGTGAATTAATTAATAATTAATTCACACCACTCTCACTAATTGTATCAATTATTTAAACTGAATACAAATAGCTCAACTATGTTTAGATTAGTTAAACTGAATACAACTCCACTAACTTCCTCAATTCACTCCACCAAACTCTGTCACATGAGTTCTAACTGAAGTATCCATGCAATAGCTCCACTTAACCCTTAGGAATAGCGTAATTCCTTCTGTCAGCTCCTGTGCCACATCTGTGCACTTAACTGAAGTGCTCCAAGAGAATAAGATCATGTTTAGAGTCCAAATATTATTAAGAGCTAATAATATTCGACATATCTATTTTTAGACTGGCAATCTAAAAATAGATTCCGCCAAATATGTCTAAAATTAGAAGTCCATATATTTTTCCAACTTGACCAACCATCCACAAATAGCATCCTGCAACTCATAGAATATGATCGACATGTCTAAAAATAGACATAGTCTAAAAATAGACTTGCGCAAAAAATAGCCTACGGACCCACTTAGTGAAGGTGAATTCTTTCCACTAAGCTCACCATCTTGTTGCAATATCAATCCTCCCTCTCAACAAGATGGGGATTATCTACCACCCCAATCCTGCCCCTGTGGTATTCGAATTTTCTCCTAGTGAGCGCCTTCGTCAAGATATCAGCATCCTGATCCTTTGTGGGAATGCATGAAAGTAACATGATCTTCTGCTGCACACAATCTCTGATATGATGACACCGATGCCTAAAGCACTCGCCTCAACTCATCCTCATGTCCGTACTCATGATCCATATCCCCAGCAGCTCTGAGATATATGCCTCCTAGACATCTCACCACATGCTTGCCCACCCAAGAGCTACGAACCATAGCTTGCGAAAGCTGGTTAACAGCATAGCATATATCGGGTCGTGTATTGACCATATACATAAGCGACCCCACCAACTGTCGATAAACAGTGGCATCCACTACCTCCGCTGAAGTAGCATCCTCCTTCCTCCAACCTCCAGGAAGAGGAGTATCAACAGGCTTGCATCCATGCATGTTGAACTTCTCCAGTATCTCCCGGGCATACTTACCCTGAGAAACAAATAGTCCATCACTGCGCTGCCAAATTTCCAATCCCAGGAAATAATGAAGGAGGCCCAAGTCCTTCATCTCAAACTCTCTTGCAAGATCCTCCTTGCATGAAAGTATCAACAGCTCATCACCCGTCAAAATCAAATCATATACATAAAGTACAATGATCAGCAACTTACCCTCCACCACAATCTGGTATAGGTTAGGATCCGCCTCACTCTTGGAGAATCCAAATCCGGTGAAATAATTGTCTATCCGTGTGTACCAAGCACGAGGTGCTTGTTTCAACCCATACAGCGCTATCTTGAGCCTGCACACACGCGACTCGCTGCTGAAGATCTCGAAACCTTCGGGCTGCTCTATGTACACCTCCTCCTCAATGACTCCGTTGAGGAACGCAGTCTTCACATCCATCTGATGAATGTGCCACCCCATCTGCGCTGAGAGAGCAAGAATCATCCGTATGGAAGAATACCTTGCGACAGGTGCAAAGGTCTCCTCATAATCGATCCCCTCTATCTGTGAGAAGCCTCGGGCAACAAATCTTGCCTTGTACTTCTCCACACTCCCGTCAACCGCCTGCTTCACTTTGTAGATCCATCTCGAACCCACCACTGATTTCCCTTCCGGCCTTGGGACAATCTCCCATGCACTGTTTCTGACAATCGAATCATACTCTTCCACCATGGCATCTACCCATGTGGGGTCCTCCACAGCTTCCTCGAAAGAGGATGGCTCCGTCACGATACACTAGTTCATAAGAGCCATGTATCCAGTATACCGGTCAGGTGACTGTCTCTGTCTGCGCTGTGATGTAGGTGCTCCTACAACCTTCTCTGCATCTTGAGCCAGTCGCTCAGCTTCTGTAGTGCGCTTCCGCCTTCTGATGGTTGGCGCTGCATGAGTGGTCTCTTCCACTCCATGAACCTCCTCTTGTGGCTGATCCACATCCTGAGGCTCATCCTTAGGAACTAATAGCTCCTCCTCTGCATGCAAGTGTGGCTCCCTCTCAAGCAAACACTTCATGGCTTTCTCCTCCTAAAATTTGATATCCCGTCGCACAACAGTCTTGCGATTGTCTGGAAAATACACACGATAGTTGTGGGGCGTATCAGTGTACCCCACAAATATCCCAACCTCCGCAGTCGGCTCCAGCTTCTTCCTGGCATCCTTTGTCACATGAATGTAAATAGGTGAACCAAAAATCCTCAAATGGGAAATATCAGGCCTATTACCAGAAAACGCCTCCTCGGGTGTACTCATGCCAAGTATCCTGTGAGGACAATGGTTCTGCACATATACTTCAGTATTGCATGCCTTCGCCCACAAGTGTATGGGTAGGCCCTGATCATGCAACATCGCCCGTGCAGCACCCACGATCGTTCTGTTCTTCCGCTCAGCAACCCCGTTCTGCTGTGGGTTATGAGGTGCTATGAGCTCTCTTCGAATTCCTTCTGCGCTGCAAAAGTCCTTGAAATTTTCCACAGATGAATTCACCGTCTGGCTCCTCCTTAGAGCCTTCACCGCTTCCCCGATTTTTCAACCGTGCTGCATTGAACTCTACGTATCTTTGAGTATGTCTCGCTCTTCTTCTCGCATAATAAAGATCCAGCATTAAGAAAAAAATGACCAACAAATATCACATAATACTCGTGATTTGGTTGTCGAAGCGACCGAGAAAGGTCCACACACTGCAGGAATCAGGGTAAGGATCATCGTGGCATGATTATCCTTCTTCTCGTGAAAGGTGGCCACAAATTTTTCCAAGGTACATCCTCAGACCGATCCGACCTTATACCCTTAGGAAGCCCATTACCTAGTATCTTCAAAGCTCCATGGTGAAGGTGACCCAATCTCTGGTGCCACAACTTGCCATCATCCCGGCTCACCACTCCTTCTGCCTTGCCTCCGCTATTGTCGGGCACGTGCCCATCTACCCGCACTGAGCAAGAATCTGAACCTTATCCTTCGTGTCTCACTGCTCATCAAGCAAGTAGAAAGCCTTTTCCTCGCTAAAGACAACATCATATCCCTTGTCTTCTAACATCGCCACAGAGATAAGATTCTTCTTCAATCCTGGAACATGCATCACTTCCTTCAATTTGAAGGGTTTATCAGACTCCCTCTCAAAGGAAATGGTACTGATACTGGTCGCACTATATCTACCATCATCGCCCATCTCGATGTGCACTCCAAGATCTTTCTCATCCAGTCCGCAAACAAATCTCGATCTCCGTCATGAAAGACGCACCACTGTCAAGAAACCACACTGATCCCGTCATACTTGAAACCAAGCATGCAATCAGCAAAAAATCCAGCTCAAACTGTGAGGCTAAGGCCTCTCCATCTGCAGTCCTAGCAGCATGCTTATTTTTCTTCTTCTGTGGACAATTTGTGGCGTAATGTCCATGTTGGTGACAGTGAAAGCACTTCACCTTGGACATGTCCTCCTTCTTACCTTTCGCACCATAATGAGAAGCTTTCTTGCTCTTCCCCTTCTTTGCTTTGGCAGCCAAAGTGAAATTCTCTTCATCAGAGTTCTTTGATGAAGATCCATTCCTGGTACTTCGCCTTATCTCCTCTTGCACAAGATCCGACCAAAGTCGCTCTCCCATCCTGGGCATTTCTCCCGACCATTGACAGAGTCCCTCATTTAAATGCCAACTCTTCGGAAGCCTGCCATATTTGCTCACCAAGTCCTCATAATCACAGAACACCCCACCTTCCCAAATTTCCTGTCCTTACTGGGTGAATCACAGAGGTACCGGGGCAACCTGCTGCCTTTCTCCATCTTTGCTGTTTCTCGGAAGTCTATCCCTGACGCCAACTTTCTCTCGGTCGCTCTTGCTTGAATAAAACTGCTGCTGCTTTCCACATCAAGAATGGAGAAGCCTTACCATGAAGGCTGGACACTACATGATCCTTCACACCTCCAACAAAACCCTGAGACATCTTGTTACTCTTTTTGCTGTGCTCAGAATTACGGCAAGATCACCAGAAGTAGGCTTTGGCCTTCGTATCTATGAACCCTTCAACCCATTGTCATCTGCAAAGACCACCCCTCCATCCTGTCCTTCCATGCAATATAATTCGAGCTTCCCTCAAGGGAATACTCCAATCGCAATCCGTTGAAAGACATCTCAACTTCGACACCAAGAAAACACTACTACAAATTTGAATTCCACCAGCACAAAACTCAACCGCTTCAATGTTTTGCAATTGCTCCAATGATCAATATTGCTCCGATTCCATGTAGAAATTTGAATAACTGAGATATTATTCACCGATATTCTCCTGATCACACACTATTTTAGCTTCATGCATAATACAGAATCTCTTCTACCATTGATCATCACATGCGGAAATAAAATGAATTGCATGCATACATTAAAACCACAAACAATCACACATATGAACACAGTATTTAATGGGAAAGCTTAAAGCTGAAAACCCCAACTATCTGTATATTATATGTCATGGAGATCATGTAACAATCATAGTACAAAAGCTCCTCACAAGTTCTCATGCACACCCTCAATTTCTACACACTATCAAGCTAGATCTAGCAAAGCTCATGCTCCAACCCTTAGCCACTTGATAGCCAGCCTCTATTACGTTTTCAAAGCTATGGGATGGCTTCATTAAATAGATAACCACCTGGCCTGAACTGCACAATCCTCATGGGCTTACTCCACCTATCTGTGTGTTGCAAATAGCAACAGTATAGTCACAACTGATAGTTAACCTGCTCTTTCACCTATTCCTGCATTGGTCTCCACTGAAACTGTCCATGCACTGAAGTTAACTGATGTATTCTTTAGTTGATTAATGAGTATATAATTAGTGAATTAATTAATAATTAATTCACACCACTCTCACTAATTGTATCAATCAGTTAAACTGAATACAAATAGCTCAACTATGTTTAGATTAGTTAAACCGAATACAACTCCACTAACTTCCTCAATCAACTCCACCAAACTCTGTCACATGAGTTCTAACTGAAGTCTTCATGCAATAGCTCCACTAAACCCTAGGAATTGCGTAATTCCTTCTGTCAGTTGCATGTGCCACTTCTAGGCATCAAACTGAAGTGCTCCAAAAGAATAAGATAATGTTTAGAGTCTAAATATTATTAAGAGCTAATAATATTTGACATCCCTGTTTTTAGACTGGCAATCTAAAAATAGATTCCGCCCAGTATGTCTAAAAATAGAAGTCCATCTATTTTTCCAACTTGACCAACCCTCCACAAATAGCATCCCGCAACTCATAGAATCATGATCCACATGTCTAAAAATAGACATAGTCTAAAAATAGACTTTGCGCCAAAAATAGCCTGCGGGTCCACTTAGTGAAGGCGACTCCTTTCCACTAAGCTCATCATCTTGTTGCAATTTCAACAATAAATTTCTGAATCATTCTACAAATCTGCAGTCTTAGATCTCAGATCTACTACCGGTGCTTCATGTTTTGTGCAAAACCCCAAGGGGAATGTATAGATCAACATTTCTTGTACACATATCTGTATTAGATCTAAATTTTTATGTACATATCTCCTCTAAATCTGAATATTAATAAAATGCTTCTTCAGCCACTAAAAATAACGCTGTCATGGTTATACAGTCTTTTCTCATGGTTGTAGCACCTCATTTCTAAGGGTTTTTCCTGTATTGTCTCATTGTTTCTCTTGTAGAATGTATGGGCTGTAATGTACATCTGATTTTCTGTTATAATACTGATTTATGAACCTCCATATCAGCCTCCTACTATGATTCAGTGGATCTGCATTATTTCTGAATGAATCCTTTGCATATAGCTGCAACCCCTCTCTTTGGGTGATTTCCAGTTAGACTAGTTTGTGGGAGATCTATCTAACCCACCTAGTCTAATTTGTTTTTTCTCTCTTTTTGGATTTAGATATTAGATGAGCTGATCTAAGGGATCCAGGAGCTGAAAACTCATTTCTGTGCAAAGAATTCTCAGGAGAGCGTTATTTTAGCAGGATTTCTAAGCTGTTCCAGATTTGGGATATTACATACTATGTAATGATGATTGCTTTTTACAAATTTTGCAAATGCCTATCTAATACAATATTGGCTACTGCATCAGTTAACGTATTCATTCTTCAAGGAATATGTTGATATGTGATGTAATCAAAATTCATTTCTAACAAACGAACACGCAAATACATCCTTAAAATATGAGGGTTTCTAATAGAATAATGCCCAATAATGAGCTAGAGAAAAACAAGTTAAGAGTCTAGGTTTACAATTAATTCATGAATGTAGACAAAAATAGCTTCAGTTAAGAGTTTGATGACTACACTATATTCAGCAACATTGTTGGTTGTTCATCCTAGAAAAATACCTTGAAGGTCTACCAACTCACTGTTAGGATCATAAATCACCCAAGCTGTAGAGGATAGATTTTGGGTACTGTAGGAGGCACCATCAAAGAAACTGACATAAAGAGTGAAAGACATCTACACAGTAAGCAAAGACAAAATAAGCAGGAAAAATTGTTCACAAAGCACACCAAGCCAAAAAAATGTACAAAAATGAAAAACACACTTATGTACAAAAGGACATGCACGAGAGACTCGTGCATAATATTTTTTGAGATACATCCCATTTCTAGGCTGATCCAAGGGATAGCCTTCATATTCAACAAGCTCATAGGCCCCGTTCTACAAAACATGCTTAACGATGTAGGGCCCATGCCACATGGGTTCGAATTTACCTGCCCCCAGCTTATCATGAGCTTGGTCATACAAGAGGACTAAGTATCCGTCTGTGAAGGTACAAGGGGAAACTGTCTGATCAAATTGGGCTTTGACCCACCTTTTCTGTGCTTCTATGAATAGATCAGTGAAGCGGTGAGTTTCATCTAGCCTCTCCAAATATAAAATACGTTCTTCCTCCGGTGAGGTATTAGGCAGTAATTCAACAATTATCTTGAGAGAAGGAATTTTGCATTCAAGAGGAAGGGTAGCTTCTAGAAAATAAACAAGTTGGAATGGGGTGAATCCATTTGCATCCTTCACCAAGGTTCGGTAAGACTAGAGAGCTGAAAACAACATGAGATGCCAATTGGACTTGTGCATCCCAATTGTACGTTGAAGCATGGTGACTAAAACCTTGTTCACAGCTTCAACCTGGCCATTTTCCTGGGGTAGTATGGCGTTGAGCTTTCATGACGTAGATCAAACTTTGTAGTCAACTCATCCATCATATAATGGTGAAAATGGGAGCCATAGTTAATGACAATGGCTTGAGGGACACCAAACCTGGTAATCACGTGATTAAAAAGAAATTGTGCAGCCATCTCACTGTCAGTTGTGAGTGTAGGTATTGCTTCGGCCCATTTACTGAAGTATTCAACCACTATGATAATATAACCATGCCCCTCTGCTCAAAGAGGGTTACACATCATAAAATCGATACCCCACTTCACAAAAGGAGAAATGGTAATGATGGGATGGAGGTGAGCGGGTGGGGCGTGCATCTTACATTGGTAGATCTGGCACTCGTGAAATTTACAGATAGCGAGAATAAAGTCTTTGAAAATGGTAGGCCAAAAATATCTAGCATGAAGGATTTTTGCGCAACATACCCGTACATGTGACCGCTCGTGTGCTCAACTTAGTGTTCCTAAATTGAGGTCATAAATTGTCAACCAGGGCTAGTAAACTGCTGAAGTGAGGCGCACTATATGTGCCTAGGTATCTATTTCTCACTACGTTGTGTTTAGTGTTTTTTCTGATATTTTTGGTTTTATGGTTTTATGTTAAAAAGGAAAAGAACCAAGTGTTGGTAAAGAGAAGTGGATGGTTACACTAAAACAGAGAAAAACCTATTCTAAATTGTGTATGGCACTAAAGAACAGAAAATGCAAAGCTTGATAATGACTCATAGCAAGGAAATAAATCACAACATGAACTCAATAACTCATAACATGAACTCACCCAATTCATTCGTTAGAAATATGCTGGAATAGCTTGAGAAAAGGACAATTTTAGTGAAAATGAGGTTCTCCTAAGTAAACAATCATCTTACAATATTACAAAGAATCTCATCCATGGCTAGAAGTTTATTGGAACACAATTGGAAAAGATTATTTGTAGCACAATAATATTTCTACTCTGAATTAACTTGTAATGCTAAGATTAATCCATTCTGCAGCTCAACTTGTCACTACTAAGCCTCATTCGAAAGTTAGAGATTTTCTAGAATAGTTTTTGGGAAAAGGCTTATTTGTGAAATTGAAAAAGATTGCAAAACAATCAAGGCCTTAAACTGATATCACTAATTCCTGTCCATATGATGATGCATTAATAGAAAGTCAGAACAAGAGTAGTTTGTAAACAATGAAGGCCGTGAAGTCTAATTTTGACAATTAATACAACTTAAAGAACAATGGATAACACTGAACTAGAATGCAATTGATCAAACTTGAAACACAGTGATCACAACTAAACTAGAATGCCATTAACCTAACTTGAAATATAGTGAACTGGAACTGAACTAGAATGCCACTAATCTAACTTAAAATACAGTGAACAGAGTTGAACTAGAGTGCCATTATCAAACTTGAAATATAGTGATAGAATTAAACTAGAGTGACATCTACCTCCGGAGTATTTCAACTGAACTAAAATGCAACTAATTCTATGAAATACTACAGCCCTATCTCGTTCAATATGAGTGATATTTTGGAATAGTTTGTAAAAACAAGTCTGGCTGTATCATTCAATGCAAATGAGCATAAAACATAAAGTTTCGAAAAAAATGCAATTAACTCCTAAAATACTACAGTTATATCCCATCCAATGTTAGTGGTATTTTGGAATAGTTTGTAAGGATAAGACTGACTGTGGCATCCACTGCAAGTAAGTATAAAAACACAAAGTTCAAAAAATTGATTAAACTAGGAATGAAACAAGGCTAAGTTACTTATCTAAACCATATGAACAAATCTTCTCAGGTAGCAGGGGCCCTCTACCACCGGATTAGCACGCAAATCTACTCAATATTGACTCAGCTCTTGCAATAAAGTGATGCTTCTTTCATTAAAGGAGAAATTCTTCAAAAAAATAGAGTATTACGGTCTTCTGAGATCTAGCAACAAAACAAAATCTAGCTAGCTGTCTCTCGGTCTCCCGAGCCATACTTATAACAAAATTACATAACTGTCTTTGAGATAAAATAGGAATAAATGTCTTTCCCAACTAAAATCAAACTATAACTCTGGTGGTGGTCTCGTACTATGATTAAGGACATCTGTACAGTCCTTGTCCTATTAGAAGTCTATCTCCTAGTTTTGGTTTCCCACGTGCATAACCACCTGTAGACTCGAGCTCAGACTTCGTGGAGAGCAAGAAATGATGGGGGAGTGATGTGGAATACGACCATATGCATTTTTCCTTGAGGTGACACCTGGAACCTGCGTGAACATGAAGATAGCTGCGGAATAGGCGACTGGCTACAGAATGACTGCGTTCTGTAGCCAAGTCTAGTAAAAAATTACTACAACAACAAAATCATGAAAACATAGCAAGTTAGTCATTATATACATTATTAAAGTAATCCTAATCAATCCTATTGATCATTCAAGCCTGTAATTGATGAGGGACAAAGGAAATGAAGTGAAATGTGGTGGAAAAGAAGGACATCTTTGGGGCTCAACATACCCCCACTGCAAGGCTTTTGCATGTCCTCATGCAACTAATCCATGTACTCTGAGACCTCTGCTAGGACATCTAGGCCCCTTCTTCTGCTTTTCCTGACATTCAATGGCCTCCTGGGCTTCCTTATGATCAACTTGAATCTCAAATTTGTAAGTGCCCTGCTTAAATTTTTGTTTTTCTTCTTCAATTTTTCACTGGCCTTGTACAACTTTTTCATTTGTAGAGACAAAGTTGTATTCATATCATCTTTCAGCTTAACCTACTCCCTTAAAATTTCATTCTCATTCTTGATATGCCTATTGAGCACTTCTAACTCATATTTGTCTCTTCTTAGTACATCAATTGCAGATTTTGGTGGGCTAGGAGTTCTGTCTCTACTTTCCGAGGCTCTCTTCTCTAATGTCTCAACATAATTATAAATTTTTTGCTGTGCTGGGTCTATCTCTGGAGCTCCTTCATCAAGATCCTCCTCGTACTGGTACTCAGGTGATCTAGCAGTAGGTGTTTCTTCATCCTCAATGTTTATGATTCCCGTTTGTCTAACCCCTATTTTCTTCAATATACCTCTGAGTCTGTGGCTCTGTCTTGGTTGAGATGGTCCTTCACCTCTCTCTTTGGCATATTTTCTTATTATCCTCTCCTTCTTAAGATGCTTCTTAATTTCAGCCAATTTCTCAGAAATCATCTCTTCACTGTCCCCTTGTATTGATTTACCAGTTTTAGTTTCAACAACTTTGGAAATTTCCCTTCTCCTGCTTCTTCTTGTAGGTTTGCCTTCAGGTGGAGATTCCTTGGGTTCTTCAAAGTGATTCCTTACTAGAAACTCATCCCAATTATCTCCCATTTTTCTCAAATGATGTTCAATTAGGATTTTGACTAAACCATGGTGATACAAAGTGGTTTCTAGAAATTGAACCCTCTTTTGAACATTAGAGGCCATTCTTTTCAGACTATGAAGTAGGAAAAAGGGCAAATTGATTTCTTCATCTAAGAAATGCATCATTAACCGAATATGATAAACATAGAGGGTACCAAATCTTCCTTCACAAGTGATAATTTTTTGCAAAATGAGCAACATATTCCTCCATTTATTCTTCAGTGCCGAGCTAGGAATACCTTTCTTAAAAATGGAAACATCCATACCTGGTGTTTTGAGTATTTTCCTCCATGCCTCATTATGAAATTCCCTATTTTTGAACTAGCGTTCTCCTTTTCTGGGTAATTCCATTGCTTCTGCAATGAAATCCTCTGTAATAGTGAATTTAATATCTCCTATTTCGACCTCTGCTCCATTGAAGGACCGTGCAAATGTTTTGGTTACTTCTTTATGAAAACCATTAAATTTTTCAAAAAAATGTAACCACCCAGCCTGCTGTAGCATTTCTCTTATTTGTGGATAACCTTCCAAGTACTTGGTTCCAACTAGTTCGGATCTTACTATGAGACCCATAGCTTCCTTTCTCAACCTTCAAATTACTGCTCCTCTGCTCACGGTGAAAATGGATGTTAAAGAGATGTTTTTACTCCAAAGATGTTTCCTCTGTTTTACAGATCAGAATGGCTAAGAATTGGCTACAGAAAGAAATGATATGGAGTGGTTATGAAATGAGTATAATGCGGTGAGGATGATTCACATGGATTAATGAGTTGAGAGCTATCACGGAAGAAAAGACCGCGGAAAAATTCTCATGTAAATTTCAAAATCATCACTAAATGCTTCGGGCTAGTGACGTGACTGATTAGGTCACTTCAGTACTTAACCGTTAAGTTTTAAATGATGATTTGGAATGGCGGAGTGAAAGGGATTTTGTCCAAAGTTTTTATGATAGGTTTGATAGGCATGATCAACATGACTAATTAAAATAACTTTTTGAATCATACATGACTTAACTATGCTAAAACTTTCATGATCTGTCACCATAATAATTTCATAACTTTTACCTTTGCCTTTCCTTTGATTTTTTTTTGGTTTTGATATGCCTTGTCCTCCTTTGAAAATCATTGATCTTCAGTCCTCATAACTCCTTTGATTTTTCTTGTTGTCTTGGATATGCAGGATCAATTTGCTGCTAAATCAAGTGATTACTGGATAGTGCCTTCAGGATCTTTGGCTACAGAATGTCTGACTGGCTATAGAATGTCTGACTGGCTGCAGAATGTATAACTGATTGCAAAATGTACCTATAGAAGTCTTGAAACATGGAATGGAATGGTTTGAAGCATGAATGGAATGTTGTATGAAATGAGTTAAAAATGGATAATAAAATATGGTGTAATGGAGTATGAGTGAAGTGAATAATGGAATGAAATGAATCACAATTATGAAGTGGAGTGAAGTATGGAAAGTGACCTACAACTTATGATTTGTATTATTCAATTGCAGAAAAAGATCAAATTTTTAAAAATCTGAGATGGAAATGAGGTGGACCATGGAATTAAATGAATGAAGTATGGAATGAAGTGGAGTATGGATGAATGGAATGAAATGAATCATAAGTGAAATATGGGTTTGCACTTATGATTTTGTAATAGTTGCTTGCAGAAAAAGAACAAATTTGAAAAGCTAAAGTGTCAGAGAGATTCTGATTTTCACTCTATATTTTCTGTATAGACATGCTAATCAGTGATTAGTTTTCATGTTTATACTCTTTTTTTTATTTTTTCTTTTTTTATGCTTTTGAATTCAGAAAATTCAACTAAGTTGATGAAGAAGAAAAATTCTTCTTCATTAACTTCACATCATTGTTTTCCTGAAATCTCTTGACAAATTCTTCTCTTGAAAGTGGCTTATGATACAGCTTCAATCTATGACCATTTACAAGAAAAGTGACCTCTTCTTCATCTATTGTCCTGATTTTTATTGCTCCATTGTCAAAAAATTTCACAATTTCATATGGTCCAAGCCAATGTGTTTGGAATTTACCTTGAAAATCTTTGAACTTTGAATCAAACAAGAGAGCCCAGTCACCTTCTTTCAACTTCTTTTCCTTGATATACTTATCATGTCATCTAGTCCTTTGCTGCTGGACTATACTTGTTTTCTGAACTGCATCTTGTCTGATCTCATCCAACTCATTAATCTGCTCCAATCTGTGCTTTTGTGCCTCTGTTAGATCAAGTCCTAGCTGAACTGCCATTTTAAAAGTTTGAATCTGAAACTCTATGAGAAACAAAACTTGTTTTCCATAAACAAGTTCATAGGGAGTATGACCTGTTGTGCTTCTCCATGTAGTTCTATAGGCCCACAAAGCTTCAAGAAGCCTGTCTACCCAATCTCTTCTATGTAAATGGACAGTCTTTGTTAGGATCCATTCAATGACTTTATTGGTAGATTCCACTTGACCATTTGCTTGTGGATGATAAGGAGTAGATTTTCTGTGTCTGATTTTGTACCTCTCCATCATTTGTTCCACTAGCTTTGATGTAAATTGAGCTCCTTGATCTGTAACAATTTCCCTTGGGACACCAAAACAAGTAAAAATATCCTCAAAAATAAAATTAACTACAGATGCTTCAGTAGCAGAAAGTAATGGCTTGTCCTCTACCCATTTGGTAACATAATCAGTGCAAACTAATATATATTTCTTTTGTCTTGATGGAGGACTAATAGGTCCTACAAAATCCAAAGCCCATTTTTCAAAAGGTTCAATATGTACCTGAAGCTGCAATGGCATCTCACCTGAAGGAGAAGGTTTCCCTACCCTTTGGCAACTGTCACACTTTTTGACATACTCTTTAGCATCTTTAAAAAGGGATGGCCAATAATATCCTAAATGAAGGATCTTATAAGCTGTCCTTTTATCAGCAAAGTGTCCGCCACAAGGTTCATCATGACATGCCTTGAGGATCTCAAGCATCTCATCTTCCCGAACACATCTCCTAATGATAAAATCTGGACCTGTTTTGTATAACTCATTAGCAACCCATGAATATTTTTCACTGTCATAAATGATCTTTCTTTTGTTCCTTGCATTCATTATTGAAGGAAATTTCCCTGAAACTAAATAATTAGCAATGTCAGCAAACCAAGGAGTTTGAGTAGAAATTGAAAAAAGATATTCATCAGGGAATTGATCTTCAACTGGAGTATTGTCTTTGATGTTTTGGAGTCTAGATAGGAAATCAGCTACTGTGTTTTGTTTTCCAAGCCTATCTAGAATGGTAATGTTGAATTCTTGTAAAATCAATAACCATCTTATGACTCTGCCATTAGTAATTGATTTTTTCATTAGATATCTAATTGCAGAGTGATCTGTGTGAACAAAAGTTTCATAGCCTGTTATATAGTGTCTGAATTTGTTTATGGCATGAACAACAACTAAAAACTCTTTTTCAGTTACAGTATAGTTTAACTCTGAAGGAGTCAAATTTTTACTGGTATAGTAGATGGCATAAGGAATCAAGTCTTTTTGTCCCAATACTGCTCCTAGAGCTATATTTGAGGCATCTGTTGAAATATGAAAAGGTAACTTCCAGTTAGGTCCCCTTAAAATAGGTGCTTCAGAGATTTTTGTTTTCAGGGTCTCAAAGGCTAACTGGCAATTAGGATTCCACTTGAATTCACAGTCCTTGGTAAGTAATTTGAAAAGTGGAGATGCTATCTTGGTGAAGTTTTCTATAAACCTTCGATAATATCCTGTAAATCCTAGAAAACTCCTAACATCTTTTTGACAACTTTGAATAGATAAGTTAGAGATGACTTCAAATTTTGACTCATCAACTCTAATCCCATCCCCTGAAATGTGATGTCCTAAAACAATTCCTTCAGTAAACATCATAAAACACTTCTCATGACTAAGTGAAAGATTTTCTTCTTTACATCTTTTTAAAACTTTTTCCAAGTTTGCTAAGGCTTCTTCAAATGTGTTTCCATAAACTGTGAAATCATCCATATATACCTCTACACAATCATGTATTAGATCTGAAAAGATTCCTAGTACCGCCCTTTGAAATGTTGCAGGTGCATTGCATAGTCCAAATGGCAATACTCGGTAAGCATAGGTACCCCAAGGACAGGTAAATGTGGTTTTGTCTTGATCTTCAAGTGCTACTTGAATTTGGTTATAACCACTAAACCCATCTAGAAATGAAAAGTACTTTTTGCCAGCTAATGTATCTAACACTTGATCTATGAAAGGTAAGGGAAAATTATCTTTAAGAGTAGCTTTGTTTAATTCCCGGTAGTCAATACATACCCTCCATTTAACATTTTTATTTGGCACAATTACCAAAGGAGAAACCCACTGACTATCTGAAATGGGATAGATAAAGTTGACATTTAACAATTTCTGCAATTCTTCTTTAACAATCTCCCTAAGATTTGGATTCATCCGTCTCTGAGGTTGTCTGATTGGTTTACAATTTTCCTCTATGTAGATGTGATGAGTGCAAGTCTTAGGGTTTATCCCTTTCATATCAGTGTACTCCCATGCATATGCAGAAGAATGTCTCTGTAAGATCTTGACTAGCTCTTCTTGTTGAGATTTCTCTAGGTTCTTGTTTATGTTTAAGGTTTTGCCTGGAAATATCTCAATTGTAGAGCTACCAAATTTATCCATGGAATAAAGAGACATCTGCCTTGATGATAAAAACTCAATGTTGGATTCTTCTTGAAATTGTTCATGCTTATATTCCGAAGAGGATTCAAAATTTTCTAAGGTATTCAAAATCTGGCTATCTTCACTAATTTATGAAATTGTGAAGAGAGGTTGTAAGTCTTCCTCATCCTCTATCCATTGAGTATCATCTAATTCTATAATTGTTCTTGCTGGAAGATACAAGGTAAATTTCTTGGTTGAACTACCATCAGATATGTACATATCACTGGATCTACAACTAATGAAAGCATCAGCTGTAGCTAACCAAGGTCTTCCTAATATAATAGGATGCCCTCCTAGATTATTCTTAGGAGTTAGGATCATAAAATCCACAGGATATTCCCAAGAATCTAGGGACACTAGAATGTCTTCTATTACCCCATCAGGTTTGATCATAGATCTGTCTGCTAATTGTAATAATGTGGGTGTAAAAAGAAGATTAGGAAGTTTCAGTTTATCCATGATTTGTCTACTCATAATATTGATTGTTGCTCCTAAATCAATAAGTGTGTTTTGAATCTCAGTTCCATTGATGTGAATTTTAACAACTGGATTTCCTGGGTCTAGATACTTTGGAATAGCAATCTTACCCATCATGATATCTGCTATTTTTCCTGCCAGTTGAATTTTCTTTATCTCTCTTATTCTTTTTCCTGTTTTCTTCATGCTCAACTCCTTTATTGTCTTTGCTAAGATTGGAATTTCTTTGATAGCTTGCAATAATGGGATCTTAATAAAAACATTTCTCAGCTCATCCAGGAAATCATAATTAGGCACCATAATTTTTTTTTCTACACCCCTATCAATTTGTAATCTTTCTGGAAAGGGAGGTGTAGAAGTGGATGTTGATGGCTACTCTAATATAGGAGTTGAAATTATTGGTTCTTTTTGTTTTGATTTTTCAATGTTTGAGTCTTGGAAAGTTGTGTTCTCTTCAAGACTTTTATTTACCCGTAGAGAATCTTCCTCGGAATTGTCTTGCTCTTGTATGATTACAGAAGGTTTCCTCTTTTCAAGTATTCTTCCAGACCTAAGTTGAACATCACTAAGGTCTAAAGGAGTGATCAAATAAGTTGGAAACTGTTGGCCTTCTATCATGCATGTGTTCTGAGGATTTTTATTGTTGGGGTTTGGTATGGGTTGGGCAGGAAACTGATTTTTTTTCTGAGGAAATGGTAATGGAAGTGGTTGATTTTGATGTTGTGGATTTTGAGGATTTTGTTGAAAATTTTGTTGAGGAGGGAAATGTGGATATGTTGGATAGGATGGTGGATATTGGTAATACTGAGAGTATCTTCCATAGGGATTTTGTGCTCCTTGCGCCCAAGTTTGTGATTGATTTTGAAATTGGGGCCAAGGTTGCTGCCAAGAATTCCAATTTGGTGGGGGTTGATTATACAACTGATCATGAAATCCTTTTGTTTGAGGTCCTTGCCAAGGCCTCCTGGAGACAAAATTGAGAGATTCTGTGGAAATTGTAGGAGTTTCTTCTTGAAAGACAGCTTTAAGACCAAGAAGTGAAGGACAACTCTTGGTCTCATGTTTTTCTGAACAAATTACACAAGTCTCCACAACTTTGGCATCCAAAGGGCACTCTCTCAAGGCATGTTTCTTTCTACATTTGGGACAAAAGATTGCTAAGGCATCAGATTCAACTTTTTGCTTGTTTTGTAACTTAAGGGTGTCTATTTTTTCACTAAGACTCCCCAAGATATCAGATTTGAATTCATCAAGCATATGTCCTATTTCTGCCCTACTTACTGTCCCAGAAGTAGACTTACTTGCCCTTGCAAGAGCAGGGTCTCTTGGTCCTTTTACAGTTTTAGATTTCCCTATTGAAATGTTGATACATAATTCAACTATTTCAGGTAATGTAAGCTGAGATATATCCCCTTTTCCCATCATTTTAAGGATATCTAACCATTCATCCCTAATTGTCTTCAACAAGAGAGCTTTCAAGGTATCTTGGTCTAAGTTTTCCATTTTTGCCCTCTTGATGTTATAGTTAAACCTCTCCAACAAATCTTCCAAATTTTCATCCTCTTTTTGTAACATTTTAAACACTTCCTCCTTATGGTTGACTGGCATACAGTAATCCAAGGATAATTTTAAGAACCCCCCTAAATTTATATATATATAAAATAGGCGAATCCCCATGATACATAGGAAAAATGGAAGGCGATTTTATTAATAATATAATATGTATATATAATTTTTTGGCGAATCTCTCACGAGATTATATTATCCTATAAAATCATGGCGAATCACAAGTACAAATGGCGAATCACTACTACAAAACGGTGAATCATTGTCTAGTGGAGTTCGGAGTGTTGGTTCCAATGAAGATATGGTAGTTGAACTAGGAGTTGAAGGAAGCGAACCATCGAGACCAAGCATGGCACATGGTGACTCGTGAGGGAAGTAGTTCTCGTGCAGTTTGGAAAATGCGTTCTAGTTCTACTAAGTGTAATATTGTTGCTCATGCTACTACTAGCACTGATATTGAGGTTGGAGAGGAGTTTGAGGAAGCATGGAAGGTAGCAGTGGTGGAGAATTACAAAGAGAACCCCATGATGGGCTCCATTTTGCCCTTTGGTATTTAGGCCCGCAAGATCTTATGTCCATTGAACCAACAATTAACCGTTCAACCAACAATCAACTTGACTGAGTTGATTAGGTACGAGTCAACTTAGACTAATCTTCAAAACTATGCTTTGCATTATCCCATATTTATCACACTAATGCACACAAAATTGAGCATTTTCACCCAACTCTCATGCATGCACACAATATTTTCATTAACATCTATAACCCTCACCAAGTGAGAATTGATCAACAATTTGCACCAAAGTTTGTAATAGTGTTGAAAGTTCATAAGAAATTTAGATCCATGGTACCTTAAATAAATTTTGAGATGACCTCCACAAATTTGACCACAATAGAGCAAACTTGTGATAAATTTTAAACCTACAAAAATTAGGATTCGTGTTCCTAGGAACAATCATAAGAAGTAGTTGACATATAGGTTGAGTTTTGAGCCTTGACACATTGATAATGCAATGGCTTAGGTCAAAACTCACACATTGAAAAGTCATCAATGAAGAGAAGATAATATCATTATGAACTACACATACTCCAAAATTCTTACCAAATTCTACTTAGTTGTCTGCAACTCAGCTATACATAATCTTATAGTAAATACAAAATCCACAAAGCCTTCTTCACATAGCTAATAAATGGCCATTGGAAGAGCACCCCTTATATAATAGTAATAGTAGAAATCAATATATTATTTCATATTGAACTTCATAGCCATAACACTCCTATGTATTGTATGTTGTATTCAACTTGCATTATCAAATATAGATACAATCATAGTTTTGATTGATACATGTAAATCATACTTGTGCACCATGTTGAATGCAATGTCAGTCAAGGCGTAAAGTCGGTTTGACGTGTAATGATCTATGAATTTTGCATGCAAGTTATTATAACCAACAAAATTTTGGGCCTAGTTTGAATGAGCAGTGGAGGACACTCTCTGAGAGGCAAACTGGAATTTGTACGTGTTCTACAGTCCAATCTCAGTCAATGTTACAATATATCAAAAGAGTTATAGTTCAAGGTTACAAAACCACAGTAAAAATCTCCAGACAGAAAGAGGCAACGTTACAAAACCACAATAGGCTTAGCCCAGCACCAATTACCCTGAACAACTCTAAACAAAACCATAAATTCATCTTTCTTTCAGCTCTGCTTCAAACTGGAACAATCTATTCTGAATTGGAGACAAGAATGATGCAAGATCTTTAATAATTGTACTTCTTTTGGAGTCCGGGATTCCCTTGTCAGCGTCCAAAGACACGTTCAACTAACAAAAAAAAGACAAGGAAATTTTATAATCAAGTTTTTGAATATCATGTATGACTAGCAGACTTTAAAACTAGTTTTAAAAAATATGTATATAATACAGCACAAAATTATACAACACAACACATTGAATTTCTGGACAACAATATAAATAAACAACAGTACCAGCTGGGATCTTTGCTATTTAGATGAGGATAATTTACCAATATTGATTTACACCATCCAGAAGCTTGACACAACAGATCTTAAGCATGACAAAAATTTAAAATAAAATTGTTTCTCAACATATGTGTAGACAAAGAACATCCATCTAGTAAACGCCGACACTTAGTAGTGTTTAATTATGGCCCACCCCACATTCTAAATAAATATAAGCCAGAAAACATGTGTGTTTAAATTCCTATTTCTCTTTCAAATAGTATTTTTCGTTTCTCCTTGCTAAGACCACGAAAGAGACCTATTTTTGATCCAGAAAATAGGTATGCTTATATAATTACTACTCTTTCAGCTAGTGTTTTGGATTTCAGCTCCACTGATACTCTCCTAACTCAGAGCCAGATAGGAGCCATTTGTGGTTATGGATAGCTGATAACCGTTTGTGGCAATGGATAGCTGATCAACTGCTATCAGTTGGCTTCTAGGAGCTATTAGTTGGCTTCTAGGAGCTGGTTTGAATATGATCAACTGGGAAGGTGATAAATATGAGGTTCATTCCTCTCATTGATGGCAGGCAAAAGCACATGATCCATGCCAATGCACTACACTTGGTCCAACAAGCAAAACAAAATGGGATTTTCATTCCCAAGTGATTTTACTCATGCAATAGAGGTCCTTACTTCAGTAACAAGCTATGATATCAAATTCATTGTGTAGGAAACACAAATTCATTGTTAAGCTTAATGTTTCCCACCTCAAATCATTGGAGCATAGGAAAATTACTCAGCAAATGTGGAACTTACTTCCCTGTTCTATTGCCAGTGTCGAGTGGAATTTGTGGTGGGAATGTGGAACTTACTTCCCTGTTCTATTTCCCATGTCGAGTGGAATTTGTGGTGGGAATGTGGAACTTACTTCCCTGTTCTATTGCCCGTGTCGAGTGGAATTTGTGGTGGGAATGTGGAACTTATTTCCTCGTCTTGGCCTTAACCCCAGATCTATCCCTCCTTGAAACATGATAATATCCAAGGAAATATGGTCTCCCTATAAAATTCTACAAGGGTTTCTGAGACACCATTGGGAAACCTTTTAAACGTATGCTTGGAAGCTCTTCATCTAGAACCACTTGCAGAGAAAACTAATGCAGGCATATTCAATATAAAGTTATAAACCACAACTTGTAGAATGGTTTTTGGACTCTAGAGGCCATTTAGAGCCTCACAGATTATGTATTTTGTTGCTAATATGTGCTGCACTTAGTGCAATTTTGATATATTCACTCTTAAATGGTATATAGATGAGCAAAATTTGCAAAGTTCATCTCTAATGGTTTGGAATCTTAAAAATATTTTTTATTAAAAATTATCATTTTTATGTATTTTTTTTTAATCCGGTTCATTGAATCTGAGTCTATCTGAGTCTGAGTCGAAACCCGATTTGATAGGTGGCCAAGTTGAAGACTGTTCCCAAGTTTTAAAACTAGGATATTAACTAATCACTGAAAAGTACAATATGACCTCACGGTAATTGCAGTAGCATTTTAAGAACTGTTGTAACAATGTGCCCAGTGGAATATCCATGGCAGTTTACCGATCATCCATGGAGTAGTACAACCCAATAAGTGTGTCAACCAAGTGACATCTTGTCAAAAATATTCACAAAATTTTCAAAGGAATTGAAAGTCTAGTTCTAGTGCTACGAATTTTCATTTATTGTCCATTTGAAATAAGCATCAAATTGATGATAAAATAAATTTGTTGGAATTTTTCAGATAAATCATAAAGTTGGAAGCATTCCCTAGTTTTCTGCAAAGAAATAAGGGACATCATGCACCAAACTAACAATGTAAATGGCATCTGCAGATAGGATGTATCAAACATAAAGCAAGAATTGAAAGCCAAGCAAGTATGACAATAATACCTTTCCAGATGCATTTCGAATAGGTGTTGTGTGAAGAAGATTCCAGAGAGAAATGTTGTCCTTCCTGCACGATAAGAACATCTATTAGTTCAAAAAGTTTTGTGAGCTATAGACTAGTTCTTTAAGAAACTAAACGAACTGATAACTTATGCCACAATATTAAAATACTAATTTTTTGCTTCTAAAAGAGGTTTTCTCACTCTCAACATAAGCATACCTATAATTTAGGATCCGCACTGTACAACATTGTTCTACTACAATACTTTGCCGTATCTGCAACTAATATCTGTTAAAAAAATGAAATGAAAAGTAACATGGCACGTGCTCTAGGAAGCACATAAAAGATGGATACAGCATTGTTGAATATTATGAGGACATAGTTAAAACAAAGCGAAGTGCAAGCTATGACTGCCAAAACTCAATGCTTGAAACACCAGGAACCCATACGAGAATACAATGAAATGAAGAACGCTATAACGCAAGTAACTCACCTGCGCTACAGCCGCATTGTCTGTGTCTCGACCCTGCAAAAATAGGCAGTTCCGCCCTAAAAATTCATCTCTAGAATAGCCTGCAAAATGTTTCACAGTTTTTATACCATTAGTTTATAGTCTATCCCCCATTCTTAATTCCTGGCATGTTCTTCATAATGGAAACCTCTTTGACATATTACCTTTTACCCTTACCCAATACTCTGTTTATATCCTTAACACACCAAAGACACATGCAGAACCAACAAATTTCAGAAATGGTCTGAATATGAAAGACGAGCTTTATAGTAATGATGCCAAATTTAAAAAAATAAAAATAAAATAAGTTCCTTTAGTTACAAAGCTTAGAGATAGCATTAATATTTAATAGGGCTAAAGGACTTTTGTCATGGGAAACACATACAGCAGAAAAAAAAATAAAAAAATCGATGGGGATATGGGAGAAGAAAATCCTGTCACATTTGGAAAACAAAGAAACAAATGTCCAAGGAGAGGCAGATGCAAATTTTCAAGATCACCCACCCACGCAACGGATGTAGACTCTTAACCCAACATATCAACAAGCAGAAAATCCAGCATCAGGACATTTCTGGCAGATAGAGACAAACGTATGGATGGCAACACACTCAAGAACAAACCCATACAGCAGACCGACACAGGTATGCAGATTCAGCAATATCTCTAAACCATCCTCAAGTGGCCGCAGAATGTTCCAAACATTGTATATACTCAGAAGCAGTGAATTAAATTACTAATAGTGCAGCAAAGAGGAGAACTCAGAAACTTGTCAGCGCAACGGATCCATTCACAGAAATATTTCTATATCAGCAGCAGTGAGACACAAGTTTTATATGCAGTGAAGAATTATTTGCTGGTGTGCATAATTTTGCAAGTTGAAATTTTGATCAAGAAGAAAAGGAATTATTTTTTCAGCATAAATTATATTTACAGCGGATGGGCATAAATCTGAACTTTGACAATAGACCATATTTCAGCATACTGAGCAAATGTATACGAACCATGGCAGCAGCATATATTTATAAAAGCATAAACATAAGACAGTAGAAGATGTAATATTTTTTTTATTTTGCAACAGTCCTTCAAAGATATGACATTGTTCCTTCAGCCTCCAATTATGTAATAAATCCCTCTTTAAAAATAAAGGAGATATAAGTAATTTGAATGTCTGCAATTCTATGTTTGTTGAGGTGGAAAAAGGAACCCTGCTCTGTTTTCTGGAGGAATACAGTTTTAAAAAATCTGATCATGGGTAATAAGCAGACTTAAATTTGGGAACCATAAGAAGATATATAATCTTTTTGGAATAAAATGGTGATTTTGGAGGAATGAGCACTTTTTAAGATATCTGGTTGGGAGTGATAAGATGTTGAATACAGATTTTTCTCCATAAATACAAGGAAATATTGCTAGTATTCAAAAAAAAAATTGTCAGACTCCCATACATTGAATGGGAAAACTTCTCCAGCTTGGAAACAGAGGGTGGAGAGGGATTATTTCATACATGACCCGTGGGATATTGTCAATGGAGAAACACCAGAAGATCTGAGGCAATGATCAACCAATTATAAGAACAAAAATGCCCTGCTTCTCATAACTGTTGAACCCCAGGATGACATTCTTCAAAACATTAGATGATAAATTGTGTTGTCCAAACCTGGTGTAATTTAAGAAGCTTATATGAAACACCAAATGAACTTATGGTTTTAAGACAAATTTAAAGATTTCTGAAAGAAATTAAGAACATGTCCAAAAAATGCATCAACTTGAAAATGAATTGTCAATGCTTAAGACCACCATCGAAGACATGGAGCTTGTAACCATTTTATTGAACAGCCCTCCATACATGTACCATAATTTTGTGACCTTGTTATGCGTTTCTTCTAGAATTGAAGTGCCATCATTCGCAGAATTAGTAGGATTTCTTATCCAAAAAGATAAAACATTGAAGAAAGATGAGGACCAAACAAACATTCACAGGAAAACACAATGGTTGTGGCAGGGTTTGAGGTAGAGTCAGAAACAATAGCTAGCAATAAAATCAAATAAGTAATTCACGAAATACAAAAGGTAATTATCAAACCAACAAGCCTAAATATTGTAATTATTGTGGAAAGAATAATATGTAGAAGAGGAATGCTTTCTGACAAAACAGAGGAATAAAGCTAGAGGCAAATGTAAAGGCAAAGGTGGTAGACATAGAGGCAATTTTGCAAAGAATAATAAAACTATGAAGTTGAATGAGCCTAAAACAGACTAAAAAGAACTAGATGCTTTTCAGTGTCTCAAAAGGGATGCAACACAGAGGAATAAAACTAGAGCTGGATGTAATGGAAAAGGTGGCAGACATAGGCGCAATTTTGCAGAGTAATGAAACTACAAAGTTGAATGAACCTAGAACGGAAAATATTTTTATGTTCGCAAAATAGGAAGTAGAAGCTTCTCAGTGTCTGTGGTCACTGGTATCTTAATTTTGGAGCTTCCAAAAATGTAACTGGGAGGAAAGTTTTCAAAACTTGATAAATGTGAAAATAAAGTTGATAATTATATTAAGCGATAACAGAATATGTCATGTATGAGGTAAAGGAGAAATACCAACAAGAATTTAAAGGAACAATAATAAAAGCATTAAAATATCCTTTATGTCCTTTGTTTCAAAGGAAAATTTTCTTTTTCATTTTCTAGAAGAAGCAATGTTTGATCAAAGAGGAATAATAATATTGTGGCCATAGGTACACAGTTTCCAGTAATTTTTTTTTTAAACAAGAACTGGAAAATTTTATTATAATATAAAAGTTGTGAAGTCAACAGGGGAAGTACAGCAAAAGAGACAACCAGTGTCCTGCCCCTGAGGAGAGATTAAACAAAATATTCTTCTTACTAGACCATAAAATTCCCATTTTGACCCAAATACATGGCTATGGAATGTTTTGATAATGCTCATATCCATCTACTATTAATTGCCCCAATTTTTCACATGTGCCAAGATTGCTTGTGTGTCCACCTGTTCATTGTTGACACATAGGACATGAAACCATTGCACCATTCAAAACTTCCTTTGAGGGTTCTAATTCGAAAAAAAGTGAGCCAACTTATTTTCCTTTGGAGTTGTACCATGAATCATATGCCTGATGATGAATGTGGAATCCCCAAATACTAATAACTTTCGTATGCCACATTGGTGTGTTAATGAAAGACCTTGGAGCACGGCACATGCTTCTGCCTGGTTGTTTGTCATATGACCAAACTCCATGTAAGCGAGTTTGTGCATGCGCTTGAGGCTGAACACTGTTATCTCCCACAACACCATCTCTTTCGAAGTGTACGATTCATAAGGGTGCCACTCCACTTTCATCCAATATCCTAACTGGAGGTATTTGGCTCTAAACATGGCATGATGCAGTAACTTGCAAATAATGGGACTTGTAGGTTTCTTCCAAACACTGCCCCATAAGACTAATTACCTCCTCCTTTCTGCCTACTTCGGTTCTTGGTTGTGCTAAGCAACAGACAGATTTGGTGTTCCACACAGCAGTTTCCAAGCTTGTAAGACCATATAACCTTATAATTCTTGTTCTAGGTCCAAATTCCAATCGAGTCCTTCCCACTGGGGTTTAGAGGAGTACCCATCCTTAGCATAGACCAGATCAACACTCTAGCCTGAACCAAGCCCATATCATAAGATTCTTTCATTTGACCTTCAATATTAGGAAACTATTTCTCTCTCTCTCTCTCTCTCTCTCTCTCTCTCTCTCTCTCTCTCTCTCTCTCTCTCTCTATGGTCATGGCTCCCGCTTGCCTCCCATGGTCACCAGCTAGGTCCTCCAAACCTTGGACACTCTCAAGACAACATCACTAGATATTCTATCAGTTCCTTCGCAACAATGGATGCAGTGAGAGACTTTCCTTCTCACTCTACATATCCTCATCTCATCTTACAGATAGACAGTTGATTTTTCTTTCTTGCACTCTTCCTGTCATTGCATTATTTAAATCACATATTTGTTTTATGCTTTCTGAGTAGCCCAGTGCACCCCTACAACTTAGTGTCACCGACTGTGTTTCCTTGTCCCATTTAGTAATTTACATATATTTTTGGTAGCTGTTGAACATTAATAAAATTATATTATCTATCTTCTCATCTATAACTCTCAATCAATCACCTACCAGTTCTGGTAATTTTGAGCATGTTGTTGTCTTGATATTATGCTATATGAGCTATCTCCCATTCAATAAAGTTTAAACATCATTGCACAAAGAAAAAATAACTTTTTTTCTAAAAACATCTGTAAGGCCACGTATACTAGAGGACGCATATCATAAATGAGAGTGTACAGCAAGACAGAAATGAAAAGGGACAAGGTACACTTATATCTGTACAATTTACTAGGGTTGCAAATAGTGAATGATATAACTCATCTAACTCTTTCAGATTTTGGGAACGAGGAACAACTTTCAAGGATTTCATATACCTCATGGCAATGAGCTTTTCACTTAAGTCTTTAACTAATGAACAGCATAATCATGCAAAACGAAGCATCCTAAAACAAGTAATATTTCAAATTCTGAAATTAAACATTTCTATCATTTCATGTGTTCAACAAAGATAGAAATATACCAACATTTTGAAAGGGACAAAAAAACAATAACAAGAATACAAGAGACCTATGTTTCAATTCCATCAGTCTTACAAACTGATATAACAAACAAGATCTGGTAAGGTTTCCAAAAACATAGATCATTGAAGAACGCTATGATTTAATATTCATACCCAGTGGCTGGAACTGACAGAATCATACAGTCTAGAAAGCAGAGACACAGAAACAAAAATTACATTAAAGTGAATAGACAATCAAAAGAAGCCAATTAAACAAATAAACTCTATGCATACATTGAAAGCATATGTCAATGGTGGTATCGTACAGAGAAAAATCTAAAACATAATAATCATAATATGAAATTATGCATATTTTGTTTCTACTTTCATGCATACACACACACACAAATTCCATATCAAAGAAAAAGTGGGGATGCATCATGTGCAATTAAAAACAATTTCCCCACAGTATAAGGGACATGCATCATTTCTATTACTGTAATTCAAAAGAGAAAAGAATCCTCATGTGCTTTGTTGTATTTGCAAATGCCAAATACTCTAGCAATGCCACAAACAATTTCTAAGTACAAGGATGTTTATCTTCTCAGACCAAGTCACAGCTATTCCTTGCTTTCTATGTCAACCAGAATTAAGGAAACAAGTTTTGGACATGGTACAAGTTTCAGAAATAGTGCTTCCAACTTTGAGGAAACATGGAAATGCCATATCTATCTCTAGATGTATGATTAGGAAGGAACTTTTTATTTGTATGGTATGCATATAGGTGTGGAGTATGAGCTTCCAAAATAACTTCTATCTGTTGTCATATAGATTATTACTTTTGTTTTTACAGATATGAAACAAAATTTAGACACTGGAATCTGCTGGAAGATGTCTAAGAAAACTTTCACAGAGGTTTCCTACGCATTTTTGTGTCAAGTCCATAATGGAAATGATTATGATAATGAAACAATCCCTAAGCCAAAATTTTCTGTTGAAATAATATTATACCCAACATTGAAATTTTGTGAAGCCCCATTTTAGCTACAAGTATTTGTTCTCACCGTATATGTTTGAAGTTTGAACCTTCATTCATGGAAACAAAATAAATGCATATAAAGCAGAGACTAATGTATAATCATGACTTACCATATCGGAAGAAAGGGTGGCCTGTAGCTCGATTTCTTTCTGCAAGATTTGCTTTTCCCTGCTCTTGCGTCTATCAATCCAGCTATCTGAAGCGATCAATAAGGGCATGGATGAAGGAAGAGGTCTGCAGACTCTAGTCTCACTGCTGGGTCTATAGGTATGCTAGTGGACTAATAAACAAGTTATGCTTCGACTACTTAATCAAGTTCAATTTCTGGTGGTAGATCAACAGAAACTGCGACTAGAGATGGACCGAGATCCAACCACCTCTGCCCCTATGGTACCTAGGTAACCGGGCTGCTTATCTGGTTCTTCAACTGTCTTTGTCTTCCCTTCTATTGTCTTTCTAGCTGCCTTTTACTCTCAAACTGGAGGATCTCCTACCTCAGATGCTAGTAGTGAAACTGGCATTGTAACTGGATTTGCTACTGGCTCTATCATGGAGTATTGGCAACTCCATCCAGCTAATCAGCAATTTTTTTCCAGCCGTATCTCAGATCTTTTCTATATACGAACTATGGGAGGCCCTAACGGACCAGAGAGGGACGGACCAGAGAGAGTCGGCCTCGCTCAGCCAGCAAGAACTTAGAAAATCGGTGTGCACAAAGCCCAGCCACCTCTCCGAACCACTGAAAACTGAAAAAATGGGGCGAATGCCATAGAAATCTGGAAAATTGGGGGCGAATGCCATGGAAACCTGGAAAATCGGGGGCAAATTTCATGTTTCCTGTTTTGTGCGCCCTTTTTTTGGTGGGCTAATGTTAAATAATTAATTATTTTTAAAATATTTTTTGGGCTAACTTTATTAAACTATAAAAAATGGGTTTTATATAAAAAATTCGCCCTAATAAAATTTAAAATCCCTTAAAATTCGCCTTTGGGCTAAAATTCGCCACTAAAATTTTCCTCGACAAAGAATCCAAATACCTCTCTAGAAATGCTTGCTTCATGTCTTCCCATGTCCTAATAGAACTGTTGATCAAACTCATAAACCACTTCAATGCTGCTCCTTTCAATGTTGAAGGAAATAGTTTAAGTTTTTGAGCATCTTGTAAGTAGTCATAAGTTCTACACAGGACTTCAAATTCAAATAGGAAGGTTTTAGGATCTTCAGTTTTAAGTCCATAAAAGTTTGGAAGGACAGAGGGTGAAATTTTTTTCATAGTTGCATTGGTTTCTTCATCTACTATAGGAAACCCAAAAGAGATTCCCATTTCTCTTCTACCTCTTCCTCTGCCTCCTTCTCCTTCTGCACCTCTACCTCCTTCTCCTCTACCTCTACCTCTACCCCCTCCAAATAGTGTGTGTTCTCCATTAAAGACTCATCCTCCCCCTTCTTCTGCCATATTTGATTCTTCTATGGAAGTGGAAGGGTTTGTGCCTCTAGAAGGGATCCTTGAATCTTCTTCTAAGACAGGTTCAGTGGTTAAAGTGGAAGGTATTTCTAATGGAATATCTGATCTTAAGTCCTCTGGGAGTCTAGTAAAGGATGGAGTGTGGGTTTGAGTTGGAGGTGTGCTGGCTCTTGGTCTTGATGAAACAAGTGGTGTCCTAGGAATCAAGCTTCTGCTTCTTATGAATCTACCCCTTGAGTCTCTTTCTCTACGCATGTCATTGTTTTTGGGAGGTAAGAAACAAAACTACCTAGTTTTCACTTCCCCGGCAACGGCGCCAAAATGTAGTGCTCAACTTAGTGTTCCTAAATTGAGGTCATAAATTGTCAACCAGGGCTAGTAAACTGCTGAAGTGAGGTGCACTATATGTGCCTAGGTATCTGTTTCTCACTACGTTGTGTTTAGTGTTTTTCTGATGTTTTTGGTTTTATGGTTTTATGTTAAAAAGGAAAAGAAATAAGTGTTGGTAAAGAGAAGTGGATGGTTACACTAAAACAAAGAAAAACCTATTCTAAACTATGTATGGCACTAAAAAATAGAAAATGCAAAGCTTGATAATGACTCATAGCAAGGAAATAAATCACAACATGAACTCAATAACTCATAACATGAACTCATCCAATTCATTCATTAGAAATATGTTGGAATAGCTTGAGAAAAGGACAAGTTTAGTGCAAATGAGGTTATCCTAAGTAAACAATCATCTTACAATATTACAAAGAATCTCATCCATGGCTAGAGGTTTATTGGAACACAATTGGGAAAGATTATTTGTAGCACAATAAGATTTCTACTCTGAATTAACTTGTAATGCTAAGATTAATCCATTCTGCAGCTCAACTTGTCACTACTAAGCCTCATTCAAAAGTTAGAGATTTTCTAGAATAGTTTTTGGGAAAAGGCTTATTTGTGAAATTGCAAAAGATTGCAGAACAATCAAGGCCTTAAACTGATATCACTAATTCCTGTCCATATGATGATGCATTAATAGAAAGTCAGAACAAGAGTATTTTGTAAACAATGAAGGCCGTGAAGTCTAATTTTGACAGTTAATACAACTTAAAGAACAATGGATAACACTGAACTAGAATGCAATTGATCAAACTTGAAACACAGTGACCACAACTAAACTAGAATGCCATTAACCTAACTTGAAATACAATGAACTGGAACTGAACTAGAATGCCACTAATCTAACTTGAAATACAGTGAACAGAGTTGAACTAGAGTGCCATTATCAAACTTGAAATATAGTGACAGAATTAAACTAGAGTGACATCTACCTCCGGAGTATTTCAACTGAACTAAAATGAAACTAATTCTATGAAATACTACAGCCCTATCTCGTTCAATATGAGTGATATTTTGGAATAGTTTGTAAAAACAAGTCTGGTTGTATCATTCAATGCAAATGAGCATAAAACATAAAGTTTCGGAAAAAAATGCAATTAACTTCTAAAATACTACAGTTATATCTCATCCAATGTTAGTGGTATTTTGGAATAGTTTGTAAGGATAAGACTGACTGTGGCATCCACTGCAAGTAAGTATAAAAACACAAATTTCAGAAAATTGATTAAACTAGGAATGAAACAAGGCTAAGTTACTTATCTAAACCATATGAACAAAGCTTCTCAGGTAGCAGGGGCCCTCTACCACCGGATTAGCACACAAATCTACTCAATATTGACTCAGCTCTTGCAATAAAGTGATGCTTCTTTCATTAAAGGAGAAATTCTTCAAAAAAAACAGAGTATTACGGTCTTTTGAGATCTAGCAACAAAACAAAATCTAGCTAGTTGTCTCTCGGTCTCCCGAGCCATACTTATAACAAAATTACATAACTGTCTTTGAGATAACATAGGGATAAGTGTCTTTCCAAATTAAAATCAAATTAGGACTCTGGTGAAAGCCTCGTATTCTGCTTAAGGACATCTGTACAGTCCTTGTCCTAGTAGGAATCTGCTTCCTAGTTTTGATCTCTTCCATGTGCATAACCACTTGTAGACTCGAGCTCAGACTTCGTGGAGAGCAAGAAATGATGGGGGAGTGATGTGGAATATGACCATATGCATTTTTCCTTAAGGTGACACCTGGAACCTGCGTGAACATGAAGATAGCTGCAGAATAGGCGACTGGCTACAGAATGACTGTGTTCTGTAGCCGAGTCTAGTCAAAAATTACTACAACAACAAAATCATGAAAACATAGCAAGTTAGTCATTATATACATTCTTAAAGTAATCCTAATCAATCCTATTGATAATTCAAGCCTGTAATTGATGAGGGACAAAGGAAATGAAGTGAAATGTGGTGGAAAAGAAGGACATCTTTGGGGCTCAACAACCGCCACATGCGCTAGAATGGCGCCTACTAGGACTTTTTCATTTTTCCTCGAGGGTCAAACACCGGCGCTCTGACTATGCGATAGGGTCGCGAATGATGATAGATAAGTTGTCGAGCATCTTTCATCAACTCAAATCGAAAGGTGAAATTATGGAGCTAAACAATGATATCACCGTACCATGGATCGAGGGTGCTAATTAGAAAAAGAGTGTCGTCTAGAATGCATTCCTCAGAACCATAGGGGGAAGAGGGAGAAGGTAAAGAGCAGATCAAATCGAAAAAACCAATTATTTCTTAGATTTGGTAGTAGTGAACTCCAAATCGAACTCTTGGAGGATAACTATCCATTTTGATTGTTTCCCCCCCAGCAATTGTCGAGATAAAATATAGGTCATCGGTTTGCAATCATAAATCACAGTTGTTTTGCAGAGTAAAATATAATGGCAAAAACATTGGATAGCTTGAAAAGCTGCCAACACCAATTTCTCGACATGTGCATAACATGTTTCAGTATTAAGAAGATTGCGGCTCAAATAATAAATGACATGCTCATCACCATTGTCGTCGTCTTGTACCATAACCATGGCAATAGTGCTAAACGTGGCAGCCAAAAGAGTGAATAGTCATGATGATAATTTGGGGAACACAAAAGAGGAGCCTTGACAAGAAATGTCTTCAGTGCATAGAAATATTTTTGGGCAATCTCATCCCAAAGGAATGGGACGCCTTACTTAAGAAATCGAGTGAAACCTTTGGCTACATCAACATAGTTTGGTATAAAACGACACAGGAAATTAGCTTTCCCTTGTAAAATCTACAACTGATGTAAAGAGGAAGGGGAGGGGAGATTGACAATAGCTTCAACCTTCAGAGGGTTGAGAAAAATTTCATATTTAGAGACAAAAAACCCTAGGAGTCTGCCAGAATTGACGCAGAAGACATATTTATGCAGATTAAGCCAAATGTTGTAGCATCTACAATGAAGGAAAATTTGACGGAGATGATTCGGGTGATCCTTAAGCTTAGCGGAATGAGCTGGAAGGTCATCCAGGTAAGGTTGGATAATGTGATTAATATCGTGAAAAGTGTATGAGATTGCAAGTTGGAATGTAGCACCAACATTATTAAGACCAAAAGGAAGATTTTTGTATGCAAAGGTGCCCCATGGACATATGAAGGCGGTCTTATGTTGATCAAATGGTAGAATATTGATCTGGTTGTAACCAAAGAATCCATCCATAAGTGAAAATATCTCACTCCCAGCACATTCATCAATGATCTGGTCAATGAAGGGAGTGGGATAGTTATCCTTAGGACAAGCTTGATTGATGTCATGGTAATCCACATAGATGCAAATAATACCCTACTTTTTATCGATAGGGATGGTCTTAGAGACCCAATATGTTAATGGGATCAGATAAATGAAGCCAACTTTGAGAAGTTTTTCAACTTCTCCCTTTATGGCAGCTGCCTTTCTAGGGTGCATGGGACAAAGATGTTGGAAAACAGGTTTTGCATTAGGATAATTAGGGATCTCATGCACGACTATACTCGGATCAATGTCAGGCATTTCTTCATAGGAACAAACAAAAATGTCTCGAAACTCTTGGAAGAGACTAGTATAGACCTTGATCTCATCAGAAGAATAGGTCACCCCAATATGAATGTTCTCAAGAACCCTCGGTTTAACGAAGATTTCAATAGGCATCGTTTTCATAATACTCCCCTTGTTACCTTCCGCAAAATATTTGTGCATCAAGATGGGCATTTGAAGCAAATGGGAAGGAGCTTGGGAATAAAATTTCTCAAGACAATTAGACATGGCCCCAAGGCTAGGAATAAAGGAGGAAAGATGATGAATATCATCCCAGGGAGGATCCGATAGAGACATGGTTTCCATGATGGCTTCATCAATTGGAAACGTCTCATTCAAGGGATCAGGAGAATCCGAAGCACTGAGCCAAGGGGATTGATAATACTTGTCGAGAGACACACGCAAAGCAGTATGATTAGACAGAAGAGGAGCTGAAGCTGAAATAACTTCACAATAATCAATCTCTATTGGTCTTAATGACATCGCGTCACTAAATGAATCAACCTGCTTGGGCAAAGGAATGATCCAGGGATCAAAAGACATGGAGATCATATTGACTTAAGTAGTTCTAGGCGGAGGAAGAGAAAAAATACCCATAAGCACAGGATCTTTGAGAAGCCCTGACCCTATGATTTCGTAAGGCACATGAATATGGTATACGTATGGAACATTTCTCTCAAAAGAGGTGGAAGTGAAAAATGATAACTGATCAATAGTGATGATCGTTCCTTTGTGCGGAAAACGAATAACATGAAAGAGAGTGGATGGGATGCATAGCATGGCGTGAGTCTAACTACGACCAAGGAAGATATTATAATTGAGATTGGCATCAATGAATTCAACCTCGACATTAACCATCTTACCTTCCAACATCATAGGTAAGCTGGCGAGAACACCAAGAGGGTGAGATTCCCTTCCATCGAAAGCTTCTAAAGCGTTCGGAAACTGGTTAAGGGATAGAGAACCAATGGCTTTCCAAAATGCAACAAACATGATGCAAGTAGATGCACCTTTGTCCACAACCGCTCGATGGATATTCTTACCATTAATCCCAACTTAGATAATCAAGGAAAGGTGGTGAGGGAGATGCAAAACAAAATTTTCCAGATCAAAAGTGATAAGGCTTGAATCGGCGGGGTTAACCCCTCCAATAGTAGATAGAAAAGCCTTCCATTGTGATGGACAGCTCTGAAGTACCTCCAAGATGGACATAGTGGATGGAACCTGAGCCAAATCCTCAACAATACTGTAATTTTGAGTGGCATGGGAGTTTGGATTATAGGAGGACTTACGGAGCACACCTTTAGAAGGTGGTCATACAACAGGCTTAGGACTGGGCCTTTCAATGTGAAAACAGCCAAAAGCAGGCAGGGGAGGAGGACCATCTGTGATATATTTCCCTACTACCTGACGTGGTTTGGTATAATCTTTCGATATGGTAGCAATAGATATGGGTGCAACACCATTCATCATGAAAACCTGAGAGCCAAAAGGGGTGAAGGACTGAGCTTGCTCCACCATATGAGTTTATTGTGATGGGAATGGTTCTTTAAGAACGGCCATAGTTCCTTGAGTGCCTTTGAGCAACCAACTCACCTCGGCCCATCATGGATAGTCCTTGATGTAATGCTCATCATCACATATCAGACAAGGGTACTTGAGTTTACATTTCAAGCCATCATTAGTGTTGGGTTTAGGAGAATCATGTTTTGAGGTATCGGCTTTGGCCTTTCCTTTTCCCTTTTTCTTACCTTTGGAAGTTTTATCTGCCTGGGTGGACTGGACGACATTCACTTCCATAGTATTGCGAAGATTAGGAGGTGGATAATAAGCAGTTTCAGCAGAAGAAGTGGATTTTTGCTTCACAGAAGTTGGAGAAGACTTACGAAAAGAATGAGACACAGAACCAATGATATCGTTGACAGATGGTGTCGTCGGTGCTTTGGAAGTTCTAGGTGTCGAAGTATTGTGCAAGAGTTCATAAAGTGTGCTAGATTAAGAGTACACAAGCTCAAGGTATTGGGCATGAGCGATGGCTTGTTCCTTGGTAACACATTCCCCCATAGCGATGTCCTTAGCAATCAAACCGATAAAAGAGGTAGTGAACCAATCAATCAGAAGTTGATCAGTGTTTTCAAACTTTATCAAATGAAGACACCACCTCATTCATGAATATGATCGTAGATATGAGTGGCCTGAACCTATTTCAAGGATGTTAGGAGGTGTGTCCCAGTTTCATAATGAACTGGTAACTGAAAGTGCGTGAGAAATGCCATGGCTAGAGAGTTGAAATCTTGAAATATGCTGCAGGATATTTCAAAGTACCACTTTGTAGAAACATCAGTGAGAGTCCTTTGGAAAAGATGTAAGTGAATCAAATCATCAACCCAGGAGTTAGATGAGCACCTTAGATGGTATGTCATAACATGCAGCTGGGGGTCTTCTCCGGACTTGCCTTCAAACTTGGGATAATCACCAGATATTTTGGTGGGAACTAAAGGCCAGTATGGGTTATGAAGAATGGGATCATTCATTAACTTAGACACATTTGGCAATTCCAGCGTAACAAGGAATGGAAATTATGGATTGAAAGGAATTCTAGGCCTTTGATAGAGACTAGTGTTGGGGCTCCAACAGGGCCGAGAGAAATTTTGAACCTATATGTTCTGTCCTAGAGGATTTTTTCCATAGGGGTTATAATTTTGATAATTATTCGCATAAACTGGTTGAGGACCAAGGTACTGATTCTAATTGAACCACTGAGGTCCTGTTTGAGCAACATATGGATTTTGTTGTAGGATGTTAAGAGTGCCTTCGACAGCACCTTGTACTATCAAAGGTGTTGGGCCCAAATTAAGGTATGATTCTCACCCTGTAAATACTTCAATTTATGTTATAATTTCGGGGGAATCCCTCTTCACATTAACAATAAGGAATAAAAGATCATGAAAACGGGAAAAATGGGACTAATGATGAAAAGGATGTTTTTATAATAGGAAATTGACTTCTCTTATCTCCACATGCAGGAGAGCAGAATGCCTGGACCAATAGCGAATGGAAGCCAACCAACAAACGCGAGCATATGAAATTATAGCAATTCCAACGGCCAGTAGAAGGCAAACAAATGAATCCAAGTCCAAGAACTCAAATGACAGCCACATGTAGCGGGTTGTCATTTGAGAAACACTTTCAAAATTTTTGAAATCATATTTAAAAGGGCAAAGGACAGAGGAGAAGGGGAGTCATAAACAAGACACGAAAGTCATTCTATAATAGACAAATAAAAAAAAATCTGTCTAATTTCATTTTTGTAACATCACTAGATGTAATATAGAGCTTTGAACAACCATCTTTCGAAGTTTTTACAGTGCTAAGGCTTCTGGTGGTCTGGGCCCAACCTCTGGAAGCTCCACGCATGTTTTCATACTCTGTCTAGTTACAGAACCGATGCTTATGAATCTGATGCAGTTGTAACATATATTTTCATTCAATAGAAATACAGTTCTCTTTCTTCAGGATTGTTAGAAATTGCGTTCTTAAAGTAGGAAAAGTGCAATCATATTTTCCGACTTACGGCGATGCTTTGTTATCAATAGATAGTTCTAGTTCCTTTGGTATCATTGCATTTGAATTAAAGATCGTAGAATAAGCTGATTTTAGCATTATTTGTCTTTATGAATTACATTCTCTTTCTAGCATAATGAAGAATTCAACCATTGATCAATGTTGATTAATTAAGTCATAAAGAGAATCCATTGAAAAATTACTTAATTACTTGTTGTGCTATTTATTTAATTCGCTTCAGTCATACTGTTGTTTCATTATTGTCCAGCTTAGTTATCTTGTCATTCCATTACTACATAGCTAGTTATATTGTTGTTTCATTATTGCTTAGTTAGCTAGACTGTTTATTCAATTCGATTCCATTACTGATCAACTTTGTTAGACTGTTGTTCTATTTAATTCCATCACTATGTCTGCTTGGTTTATCTAGATTGTTGTTCGGTTCAGTTAAGTTGTTGTTTCATTCGATTAGAGAAACACAAATCCCTGTTGCTCGATCCTAGGTTAAAAACCCATTCAAGTTACCCCTCATAGGATAAGCAAGTTCAGGAAGTTAGTAAATTCTCCTTCATAATTGACAAGGAGCATTTGTAGACAAATGACTTGCATATATTGTGCCGACACTCTTGGAATAAAAAGACTTACCCCGGGTTGATAATTAAATGAGGAAGCACTAGAGTTGTCAATAAAAAGTCACCTCTTTTAGAACCAACATTTTGGTGCCATTGCCGAGGAGAGTGTTAAGAGTCATCTCCCTTATTTCATATTTTCTCCATTGCTATGAAGACTTAGGTTTTGAAAATGAGAGGTAAGAACCTGCGTACCGGCAAGCAACATGCTTTCCCTTTAGCCCGCTCACCAGCAAGTTGTACAAAGAACCGTAGGATAGGTGCTCTTGTTTTATGCCTAGAAAAAAGAAGATAGAAACAATCTGAAATCATTCGCAACCATCCTCACAACCCAAAGGACCGATGATCCTTGGGAGAACAACATATATAGATGGAATAATTAGGAAAGCTGAATCTCAGGAATCTATAGGACCCATAATTGTTTCCATTCAAAGTCCTAATGCACTCCCTCATGCTGCAGCCTCACCATCTATAGCCTACGCCGATATTCACTACGAGACAAAGGGGTCTGAGTAAAACCTGTAGACTATCATTCATAGAGACATCGACCCTTTAGAAGAGGAAGGCTCTTGCAACCTGCAAGAAGGAGGGGGAGAAACTAGTGGAGGAATTCACACAGAGATATCAGAACCTAAGTCCCCTAAATAAGTGATCGAAATAGAACTTCTTAGAATCCTAGATCAGGGAAGTGTTGTAAAACCCCCACCACATTCACCTCCCAAGCCTATTAAAATTTCTCCTCCAAATCAAGAAGTTCCCAAAGATTTTTGGCACCTCTTTGATCAGATGGAAAATAATCAAAATCAGAATCAGAGGCTGACATCAACATTAGAGTACCCTATTGTTGATCATGTTGCCAATGCCCCTATGAAAACCATTCCCTTACACAACATCCCCACCTTTCATGGGTTAACCAAAGAATATCCTGATGCATTCCTATTTGAATTTGATGTCTTATGAAGAGGATATGACTACACCACTGATCCCCATAAACTAAAATTATTTCCCTCTACCTTAAAATGGATTGCACTCCGCTAGTTCATGGGATTAGGAGGGGGAACTATAAACAACTGGGACCAAATGAAGAATAATTTTCTTACCAAATACCAAGATTATTGTCAAACCCGAGATCTAAAGATGAAATCTTTAACATGTCTGCAAAATACCATGAAACATTAGAGGAAAATGTAGAAATATTTCAATACAATTTACAAATATCCCCATATACCATGTGATCAGGAGCTCAAATCTGAGCTTGGGAAAAAGCTCAAAAATGAAAGTTCTCAAAATTGATTGAAACCAAGATGGTTGCATAGGTCTCGTCTTCTTGATTCCGGCACTACAAACGGTTCAAAAAATGGACACCGTATGAAGAATTTATTGCACTTTTAGTGGAGTGGGTCCAGCGGAGCACGGAGGGGCCAACTCTCCTCCCATGGAACCTCATCATATGACCAGTGTGGGAGCTTAATGATTAAGAGCGCTTAAGGAGCCTAATCTCAAGTTTAATATTTAATTAAGCTTCAGTTAAGTGGAGTTTAATATGGCGGAGATTCTGGAGGCGCTCCCAAATTTAGGTGGACTTCCACTTTTAGTGGAGTTAACTGGCAATTGCCCCACATTTAGTGGAGGAAATTGGGGCAAAGTTGTTTTGGTCATAAATTTCTCATTACTCAACCTTTTGGAACGAATTTTTTTTTGATTTCGTATTTTCTCAGCATTTTGGACTTAATGGCGTAGGTTTTAGAGCCATTGGAGCTCATTTTCAGCCTGTTTAGCTTCGGAGAAGCTTTTTGAGCCACTAGGGCCATTTTGGGTTTTGAGTTTGGTTGAGCTGTGGTTAACATTTTTTGGTGAAACAAAAGTCATTTTCGACTATTTTCTGCATTCCAGAGCCATTGGAATAGGTCTTAGCTCTGTTTGAAGACTTTTAGAGGCCGAAAACCTTTAGGAGAGTTTTCAGGGCCACCATGGCCATTTTGGGGTTTGAGCTATTTTGAGTTGTGGTTATCAGTTTGAGGTGAACCAAAGCTCTATTTCAGATAATTTCGACCTTATGAAGCCATTGGAAGTGGTTTCAAAGGAATTTTAGGACTTATACAGCCCAAAAAGTTTCAAATAAGTTCAAAGCACCAACATGACATTGATGAAGAAAACACTGTTTATGGTAATCTTTCACTGTTTAGTGAATTTGAAAAGGCATTATTATATTTTTCCTGCCTTCTGAATCAGTTTATATATTCATATTTTTCTATTGAGACACTTATAATCTTGTATTGCATTTGAGAGCTTTTAATACAAGAGGACAAGCCCATTTTGGGAGGCTTGATCCAGGAGATGTAGCCCAAGAGTTGGGGTGAACTCCTATATCATATTGTTGTTGTGTTTTGATATTATATTGCTGAATATTGTTTCTGATACCCATGTTAAGTTTTAGCAAAAACAATTACACTTAAGATACATAAACAGTGAAAAGACATACACCATTTGCAAGCTAAATTTCCGCATAACGTCAAGTTTAAAGCAAGATCATTTTAATTAAATCTGAGTGTTTACTTCTATTATTTCTTTAGGTAGAGTCTGTAAGAGGGCCAGGTAGCCTCTGGATTCATCCTTTCTTTGAAAGGTGAAATATCCAGTAAATTCCCCTACAGTCTATCTCTGTATTAGAAATATGAAGTTCTCACATTTTCAGATTTAAACTTAGAGTATTTTTGCACTCATTTACATAATTGAAAATGGATACCTTGAACCCTTTTCAAGTACCTTCCATTTTCAGATCAGATGGTATCAGAGCTCGGGTTGAGCATTCCTTATTGTGCAAAAGGTTTTAAAACAATGTAAGAGATTTACTGTTTTATTGGTTGCAAAATGGCTGCTTGAATGAGAAGGGGTATTTTCTGACATTTGGTTAAAAGCTTGTCGTTTGTTTGAAAGCTTTGAGGACTTTTCTTTGGAAGTTCCTTTTGGTTGTTTTGACCATTTACATAATGTCAACTTCTTTGGAAGTTCCTTTTGGTTGTTTTGACCATTTACATAATTTCAAATTCTTCTGCAAGTGAATTTTCCTCCTTCAAGAAACTCTTCAGTGATGACATGAAAGAAGAGTTCATTAAGGTGAAGGACATGGTGCAGATTCTCCTTGAGGATCAAAGGGAAAGTGTTCAACTTCTTGCACAATTGCTAGCTATGAAGGAAGAGAAAGAAGCCATTCTTCAAAGACTACATGATATGGAGTTGTAGCTTCTTCAAGCTCAAGAAGCTTTGTCCAACAAAATACCTCATCTTCAGGATGTAAATCATGAGGTAAATCAGTCTGATTTGTCTTCAATTTCCTCTATTGAAAAGTGTGTTGGTTCTTTTGAACAGCATACAAGAGGTATTGGGTCTAAATTGATGTTGAAGATGGGCTATCAAGAAGGCAAAGGTTTGGGCAAGCATGCACAAGGTATTTTTGAGCCTATTTGTGTTGTGGAGCGTCCCAAGAATATTGGTCTTGGCTATGAGCAGCTTAATGGCGAAGCTTTAAGCACATGCATTCAAGAATGTGATGCAAATTTGAAGAGAACATTTCTCCCAAGTTCTAAATTAAATCAATGTCATGATGGCAATCTTCCTTACCATTGTTTGAAGCCTTTGTTGCAGCAAGAAGATGGTAGACATGCAGCTTATGGCAAGCATGCAAAGCAGCATAAGAGGATTTCTTGTACATTTTGTGGTCGATTTAACCATCATGTTTTGAGATGCTGGATGAGGAAGAAAGCACACAAGAAGCAGATGAAGAAAAGACTAACTTCAAAGAATGTGCATATGATTTTCTCTTTTTGCCAAAAGAAGGGACATTTTGTCTCTCATTGTTGGACTTTGCATCCAACTCGTCGTCCCACGCACATGCAGCAAGAGGAAAAAAATATTGGCAAAGGTGGAATTATGGATTCCATTATTGATGTGGAAAGGGAAGTTTCACATGAGGAAAATTTGCAGCAGCAAAATTTGCCATGGAAGTGGCTTGGTGAGAAGTGGATGGACTTCTTAACACAGTAAGACGTACTCCTTTTGTACATATGAAAATTTCGGATGTATGCATGTATTTTGCTGTAATATCTACTTTTCTTTGAGCCACCTTAGATCATTGATCAAGGCTGCGTTGTATAGTTTCACTCTGTAAATTTCTCACCAGAAATTTCTGTGTGAGTTCAAGAAGGTCAGTTGTGGACAGTTGTGGACAAGCGCATTCAGAAAGGGAAATGTCGATTTCTTTTCATTTATGGTTCAAATTCCCTTGCTTTGTAAGGAAAAAGTGTTTGAAGGGCTGAAGATAAGAGGATTTTCATTCTCTCATTTTCTGTACTACAGATTAGTTCAACATTTCAGTAAGATTTTGGGGACCAAAAGCCTCTCATTTGGGAGGTGTGATCAGGAGCTCAAATCTGAGCTTGAGAAAAAGCTCAAAATTGAAAGTGCTCAAATTGATTTGAAAACAATATGGTTACATAGGTCTCTGGCTTCTTTCTTATTCCGGCGCCGCAAACAGTTTGAACAGTTCGAAAACTGGACACCGTATGAAGAAGTTATTGCACTTTTAGTGAGGTCCTACGGAAAGACGGAGGGGCCGCCTCCTCCCATGGAACCTCATCATATGACCGTTGTGGGAGCTTAATGTTAAGAGTGCTTAAGGAGCCTAATCTCAAGTTTAATATTTAATTCAACTTCAGTTAAATGGAGTTTAATATGGCGGAGATTCTGGAGGCGCTCCCAAATTTAGGCGGACTTCCACTTTTAGTGGAGTTAACTGGTAGTTGCCCCACATTTAGTGGAGGAAATTGGGGCAAAGTTGTTTTGGTCATAACTTTCTCATTAATCAACCTTTTTGAATGAATTTTTTTTTTATTTCATATGTTCTCCGCATTTTTGACTCAATGGTGAAGGTTTCCGAGCCATTGGAGCTCAGTTTCAGCCTGTTTAGCTTCGGAGAAGCTTTTTGAGCCAATAGGGCCATTTTGGGTTTTGAGTTTGGTTGAGTTGTGGTTATCAGTTTGAGGTGAACCAAAGCTCTATTTCAGATAATTTAGATCTTATGAAGCCATTGGAAGATGTTTTAGAGACATTTGAGGACTTCTACAGCCTGAAAAGTTGCAGAGAAGTTCAAAGCACCAGTAGGACATTAATGAAGAAATCACTGTTTATGGTAATCTTTCACTGTTTAGTGAATTTGAAAAGGCATTCTTAGCTTTTTCATGTTTTTTGAATTAGTTTATATATTAATATTTTTCTATTGAGACACTTATAATCTTGTATTGCATTTGAGATCTTTTAATACAAGAGGACAATCCCATTTTGGGAGGCTTGATACAGGAGATGTAGCCCAAGAGTTGGGGTGAACTCCTATATCATATTGCTGTTGTGTTTTGATATTATATTGCTGAATATTGTTGCTGATATCCATGATTAAGTTTCAGCAAAAACAATTACACTTAAGATACATAAACAATGAAAAAACATACACCATTCGCAAGCTAAATTTCCCCATAACGTCAAGTTTAAAGCAAGATCATTTTAATTAAATCTGAGTGTTTACTTCTATTATTTCTTTAGGCAGAGTCTGTAAGAGGGCCAGGTAGCCTCTGGATTCATCCTTTCTAGTAAAGGTGAAATATCTGGTAAATGCCCCTACAATCTATCTCTGTATTAGAAATATGAAGTTCTCACATTTTCAGATTTAAACTTCGAGTATTTTTGCACTCATTTACATAATTGAAAATGGATACCTTGCACCCTTTTCAAGTACCTTCCATTTTCTATCATTTGGTCACCAAGAAAACTACCGCAAATTCGACCCAAATTTCCATTGCAATTCGAATTCCACCACCAAAACTCAACGTTCATCTGTGAGAACAAATTATTTCTAGCACAGAGATCGACTGTAGGGGCATTTACTGGATATATCACCTTTCAAAGAAAGGATGGATCCAGAGGCTACCTGGCCCGTTACAGACTTTGTCTACCGAAGTAATTGTAATCACTGTAATAGATCCGATGATCAATCTCGCTCCGATACCATGTAGAAATTTGAATAATAGCTGAATTATTCACCGAGGTTATCATGATTACACACTATTTAAGCTTCATGCATAATACATAACCTCTTCTACAATTGATCATCAATATGCGGAAATAGAAAGCAGTCGCATGCGCTCATTAAAACATAATCAAGAACACATATCAACACAGTATGTAATGGGGAAAGCAATAGCTGAAAACCACCAACTATCTGTATAGTATAATGATAGAGAACATGTAACAATACATAGCACAATACTCCTCACAAGTACTCAGTACTATCTCCAAAAATTTACACACAAACTAACTGAGATTTGAACAAGTCATGGGTTCAAATCTCCTCCACAAGTCTGTCTGCCTCTACTGCGCAATCCAAGTTGATTAATGATGAGATCCAAGTTTGAATCCCACTAGCTCCAACTGCGCAATCCTCATTGGCAATCTCCATCAATGTGTGTGCAAATCTCATGCACAGCCAATAGTTACAACTGATAGTAGACTCACCCTTTCACCCACCTCTAACACTGGTCTCCACTGAACTGTCCATGCATTGCAGTTAACTGATGTGTTCTTTAGTTGATTTATCAGGTAATAATTAGTGAATTAATTAATAATTAATTCACACCACTCATCACTAGTGTATTTGTCAGTTAGACTAAATTCAACTAGTTCAACTAAGTTAAACCGAACACAACTCCACCAACTGTCTCATCAACTCCACCAAACTCTGCCACATGAGTTCTAACTGAAGTCAACCATGCAATAGCTCAACTAACCCTTAGGAAAAGCGTATTTCCTTCTGTCAGCTGCATGTTCCACATCCAAGCATCAAACTGAAGTGCTCCAAGAGGTTAAGATAATGTTTATAGTCTAAATATTATTAAGGGTTAATAATATTTCACTGTTCTATTTTTAGCCCGGTAGTCTAAAAATAGAAACCGCCCAATGTCTAAAAAAAGAGGTCCATATATTTTTACCAACTCGACCAATCATCCATAAATAGCATCCTGCAACTCATAGACCATGATCCCTATGTCTAAAAATAGACATAGTCTAAAAATAGACTTTGCGCCAAAAATAGCCTGTGGGCCCACTTAGTGAAGGCGACTTCATTTCACTAAGCTCCATCATCTTGTTGCATTTTCAACAAAGGGAAACCTCCATATCCCTAGACTTGTCATCTTGGAGCAGCAGTATGGAAAAATTGGGCAGACCAAAGAGTTTATCACAACAGAGTAGTGAACAACTAATCGAAAACTTTAAGTTTTTTAGACCTTAAGGGAAAATAGAGGTACTTAGAGGGAAAAATTTTTTGATCTGAGTTCAGTAACATAAAGGAGTTTAGTTCATTGATAGAGGCAGATTGAGGAGTTGCATAATGGGAGGAAAGAGGATTTTCCAGATGTGTTAAAGACATGTGGATTGAAAGGGCTATGTGTGTCCACAATAAAAAATTAGGCCAAGCGTTGTCTTGGTCAAGGTATATTGGTTGTCAAAGGACTAACACCAAGCCCTAGTTGTATTCCTTGTATTAGTGTGATTGTCAAGGGCCATCATACCTGGTACGAGAGCTCTAGCCTATTCTATTACAGTTTGTAATTTAGCGAAGAAAGGTTTGAAAAAGTTAAAAATTTTCATGTGCACTAATTGATTCCCTGATGTGTGTAGATTTCATTGTGAAAATTTGATGTGTTGTGGCACTTGAGTGTGTTTGCATCAAAGATTCTAAGACCAAACCAAAATTCTCATGTGTCATGGAAATTAAACATACGCCTTGTTCACCTAAGAACTACATGTAACTCATATCAGACTACTCATGTCCAATCTCAATTGATCCCACTTAACAAGTTACCAAGATAAGGCTCATCACATACAACTGTGGTCGTAAAACAAGTAAGAAACATAGTTTACATCTTGACATGCCATAACAACTGACTGTCTTAAATACCTTGGAATTATGTGGCATGTGTTAGCATCCCCTACATTCCCTAGTATGCCTTGTCACTCCCCCCTTGCCATGCCTAACACTCGCTGACACCCCCAACACACCCTCTTATTCATTCATTTCCATTATTTTTGACTTGACAATTTATGTTTGATGGGGTTCGTGTCTAGAAAGAGTTCCTTTAAGAGAATAAAAGAATGATCTCACCATTACTGACATACGTAATTGAGAGATTCTACTTGAATGACATTAGGAATCTACACAATAGATTTTAAGAATGACATTTTTATGGTTTTTTGTTATGGTGTGAGAATGGTAAGAATTGAGTGGTCAATAAGGTGTGTGAATGCTTAGAATACCTTCTCACTCCCTCCTTGGCATGACAACTATCACTCATTTCCACTCCCCGACACACCCTCATATTCATTCACTTCCATGTATTTTTACCTAGTGCTCCCTTGTGTTGTCCTAGTACTCCTTAACACTCCTCAACAAGCATTGGCACTCTCTACTTAGCACTTTTCGACATACCCTGCCACTTCATAACATGCATAACACTCTTTGACACACTTTGGCACTTGGAAAGTCTTAGCATGTCTGACATGCATTCATGAGATGAATTGGTATGCTTTGGCATGGTTTAATATTAAAGCTATTTGAGATAAATTATTGGAAAGTAGATGAGAAGAAATAGAGGAGTATTTGGCACGTAGAATGCACTAACACTTGGCACTTGGCACCTATTCACACCTAGTGCTGGTGTGCCTAGAATGCCCCCACGAAAAAGGTAAATTGATGACTTATTAACCCTCTTATGTGTTCATCTCTTTGTAGTTCAACTTGTTTCTCCGTTTGTTTCCTTGATTGTCCCTGACACACATTGTCACGCCGTTGCACATATTGGCATGCCTTAACACATGGAAACACCACAGTGTAATGCAATGTCGTGCAATTTTGATGAGACTATCCTCTTATAGGCATAGGTTAAAAACAAAATGGGGTCACTTTCTTGCCAAATTAGGGTTTCTCCCAAACCCTAGTATAGTAAATATAAGAAGAGCCAATAATGAAATCTTGCTTGTCCACATGTAGTGCTTCTGTTGGTTGCGATACATACTATGGAAAGATAAGTTTTGAAGTCATGGGAGTCTCTTGGCACATCACCAAAGCAACACCTTCAAAACCCTAATGTAGTTTTAAAGTCAACATATGAGGCAACACATGATGTGTGGGGGAAACATGTAAAGTGCGAATGGGGACAACATCAGAGTTCGACAAAAAGGGGGAAACGAGAGTAATAAGTTAAGAGTCTCATCAAAACCCTAATGGGTTGAGCGAGCAAAATACCATAATGATAAAGCTAGGCAATTAGCCTCATTATGATAGGTGGAAGCTTAGACCCAAAAAAAAAAAAAATATCAAACCTTAAGAGAGGGCATTTTATCATACATTTTTTATGTCTATATTAAAACAAGAAAAAACCACATAAATTTATTTTTGAGTCTTTTAATTTAAGTATTAGGGGTTTCCACAATGCATTATATTAGAAATTATAATGGGAAATCATGAGAAATTAGTAAGTTAAGAATACCTCTAATAGAAATGGTCATAGATAAATGACTTACTTAACCTACTTTAATTCCAAAAATAATTTCTAATAATATTTAATTATGTTTTTAAATTTTACCTATTAAATAATTTATATGCATCTTACTATCTTATTTATTTATATTGAATTTTTAATTTAATACTATATATAATTAAAAAAAAATAATTTATTATTGACATTTAATTTTTATTTTCATTTTTAATTTTTAATTAATTTGGATTCCCGCCTCCAAAATATTCCGCCCTTCACCCTCGCTCTGGCATTAGTTGAAGATTCAATTTGAATACTTCTGAGGTAGTCTACAGATATTTGTTACAGGAGTCACAAATTTATGTTTTTGTTACATTTTGATGGATCTTGTGCATGTATGGCATGTCGAAGGTTTAAAGAAAACAACAATTGCATGACAAGGCAAGAATAGCCGACAGGAAGGTTAAACTGCAACTGAAGCAAACGATTCTATTTTAAATTTTTTGATAATGTTTTATTTCCATCTGTAGAAGAATTCACCATTCAGGAGCACGAGCAAGGGGAAAGAAGATAGTTGCAGAGCAAGAGCAGAAGGGAAAATGGCCCGAACGAAGCAGACTGCCCGTAAATCCACCGGCTGGAAAGCACGAGGAAGCAGCTCGCAACAAAGGCTGCCTGAAAATCTACGCTGGCGACGGGTGGAGTGAAGAAGCCTCACAGATTCAGGCCGGGCACTGTTTCCCTGCGTGAGATCCGAAATTATCAGAAGAGCACGGAACTTCTTATAAGGAAGCTGCCCTTTCAGCGTCTCGTCAGGGAAATTGCTCAAGAGGACTTCAAGATAGATCTAAGGTTCCAGTCCGCTAACTTCATTAAATCAGGTCACGCTAACCTCAACCACAGTTTGTAGATTCGGTATATCTCTTTAACCACGGTGAAGTGAATGATAGCGTTTAAACGGAACAGTAGATAGAACAGTTCAAACCCCAATCGATCTTATTTCGGAGGGATTTGCAGCAGAACAGACCCCAAATGGTCTATCTATTACTCTCTAGAAGCAAAATGCTGGTCCTTGGCTATAAAATGGAGCCAAAATTGCTGGCTTATTTATGGAAAACATTGGCTTCTTAATGTTAAAAAAGGGGAAAAGGAGCTGTGAAAATTGTCCACGAGTGGAGAGTGGTAGGCAAAGAGCGCGAAATTTTTTGGGGAAAAGGTTGGTTGATTTTGGTGACTTTTGATGTAAGCTTTGCCAATCTTTGCGTTCCTCAGAGCATTTCAAGAAAACTAATTAAATCTGCGTTTAAATGTACTGAAATGAATGGATAAGTGTAAACGACGGTCAGTTTTTATACGAAATTTGTACATGAAGACTTATGATCCCGGTAGTGCAGAAGAGAAATCGATTCGTTTCTTTTTCACGTAATTTAGCAAAATCCGATAGTAATTGGTTGAATGCTAGTTTTTTTGGCGTTTTTGGAAGAGGCTTAGTGGGATCCAGCGTTCCTTTTCGTAGATTGACAAGAATGAGCTAGATAGTCCAGTAAATGATCAGATTAAGCGGTTAGTTGGGATGAATCGAGGTGATTTTTAGCAGTCTGGGCTTATAAAAAGGTGCATTTAGGTGTTTTTACCGTGAAAAGATCCAATCTGGTTGCGTTGTGAAAAATCGAGTCAAATAAACAAGATATAGCAAAGAGAAACTGTTAGTTTCGTGCCTCGTCAGGCTTGAAGAATTTTTATTTTCTGTTAGTTCTCTGTCTTTTTTTTCTAGATTAGTCGATTTCTTTAAGATTATAAATTAAACTGATTGCATTTGCTGGATTTTGCGGCACTGAATGGCTAGATCCTTCATTTGGCGCCAAAGCTAGCTAAGATTTTTTAAAGAAGTGTTCTTATTTTTCCTTTCTTCTCATGCAAATACTTGTCCAAATATTCAAGCTATGCACAATCATAAAAACCTCTGCTGCAGTTAGGGAAAATATCATAAGATGTCCTTCAATGGCAGGGGGATGAATTTCAACTTGATGTCCTTCAGTGAGTCCTGGGAATGGCAGGGGGGTGAATTTCAGCTTGATGTCCTTCAATGAGTCCTGGCAATGGCAGGGGGATGAATTTCAGCTTGATGCTGATTCGCCTCTTGGTAAATTTTCAGGGAAAACCTCTGCTTTGCGGATTGGTATGTTGATTTGACTTCAAAGTGGGCAATCATAATTATTGATTTTGTATTCTTGAGAATCTGTATTCAGCTTTTGGTAGGCTTGTAGCAAAATCCGAGCCACGCTAAGTGTTGGTGTGAATTCTGATTCTCATACCTATTTTGCCTCTGCCAACTTTATTTGAACTTCAAGCAGGGGAAACTTTACCCATTTCCCAGCCTCTTCGTACGTTTGTAGGCAAATCTCTCCTTATGCTTGTTGATGTTGTAAAACCCAAAATCTGGGCATTTTTTCCAATGCAATGTTCATCTGAGTTTCATTACTGACTGTACCATCTAAACATACCTACCATCGTGATTGTCAATGTGATGTCCAAAATTTCAAAGAGTTTCACCTCTGTTATGACCTCTCTTATGATATAAGATTCCACCCACCGACACCAACATTACCTGTTTTAGAGCCTATCAAAAATATTTGTCTCCCAAAACACTACACCTTTTTTTTCCTCTTGAAAAGTTAGTGGAAAATCTCTACCGTTTCAAAACCTGATCGATTTTGTAAATCTCATAACATTTTTGTGACGATATGAATTCCAATTAGGAAGCCATCACTATTGAACTTAAGCACCTGCAATATGATATCAACCCAAAAGACCATTGCATTTCAGACTTTTGGTAGGTTTTCAGAAAGTTTGATATGCTTACTATAATATCAACTATAAAGATATTAGTATTTTTTCTCCAAAATCTCAAACAGTTTCACTCCTGTTATGTTATAAGATTCCACCCACCGACACCAACATTGCCTGTTTTAGAGCCTATCAAAATTATTTGTCGCCCAAAACACTACACCTTCTTTTGCCTCTTAAAAAGTTAGCAGAAAATCTCTATTGTGCCAAAAGCTGATCAAATTCTTTAATCTTAAAACATTTTTGTGATGATATGAATTCCAATCAGGAAGTCCTCATCACTGAAATTAAGCACCTGTAATATGCTATTAACCAAAAAGACATCATTGCATTTTCAGACTTTTGGTAAGTTTATGTCAACTCTAAAGATATTAGACTTTCTTCTTCTTTGTTATGTTGATGTGGATTTTAACCAGGGAAATAAACATGACTAACTCTATATTTTGACCACAAGAAGTACATGGACAATAATGCATTGAACCAATCTTAATCTCTTGGCATGTTCATAAACAACCTCTACAATGCTTGATCACTGATGTCAGTTTGAAAATGTCTGAGATTCTATGGCTCTAATGTCATTGCTGTAAGGTATTAACCAAATATATTTCACAACTGTAAAGATATTAGACCATTTTCTCCTCTGTTATGTTGATGCGGATTTTAACCAGGGAAATCAACAATACTAACTCTATATTTTTACCACAAGAAGTATGTGGACAATAAAAAATTGAACCAATCTTAATCTCTTGGCATATTCATGAAAAATCAGTTTGAAAATGTCTGACATTTTTTGGTTCAAATGTCATTGTTGTAAGGTATTATTAACCAAATATATTTAGCAACCTTTTTGGGGCTTTGTGCATTGTACATCTATGGAAATGTATATGCTTTTGTTGTTTGTTGGCGTGTCTTTAAGATCTTCATCGCTTTCCGTCACTCACGTCGTCAATTCTGACTAGAAAAGCTTGTGCTACTGAACCATGTGTAATATATAACTAATCCAAACTTTTCTTTTTACTTATTCAGTTCTCTAGGAAAGATTGTGGAGAAATCCTTTCTCTACTGATTGTTGATATAAATTCGTTTTCACCTTTTCTATATTGATGTGAATAGGGAGTTTGAGACTACTGCAGCACTTCTTTTTTCTATTTCTTGAGCACCTAAAATACATTAGGGAGATAAAAAGCAAGAGTTCAGTTAATTAGCAATTTCTTTAGCATAAGAGTGTATAAAATGCTTCCTTAATATTAAGATTTTGAGGATAAATCTGCAATATCAAATATCTATCAGCATCTACTCATTTATGTAGATCTAAATGTTCTATTTGTTGCTTCTTATTCAACAATTTCACATATCTTATGGGTTGATTTGACTAGAAGTAAAGAAGAGTCACGGAATTTGTTTGAATCAACTCCTGCTAAAGACTGTATGGAGTCTGAACTTGTTTCAACTTCCATGGCCAAACAAGGTGTTGTTGATTAAAGTTCAGTAGCACCTCATATTTTTCATCTCGTGATATTTAAATATTGGACCATTGCTACGCTAAGGTTTTGGGCCTCACTTATAGCAACTTATTTCTTTTTAGGGTATCAAGAACCAACCTCTTCACCCCCTGCAGTGCAGAGAGATGTAGATAGTCCCCATTCAAAAAGACGCGGAATGCTGCATTTTCCTAATCCTACCATATGCAATGAATGTACTGAGCCTATATTTGCAACAGTTGAGGTGGATTTATATGACTTTTTTATATTATTACGCACATGCAAATTTGAAGGAAAAAAACAAGCCTGACAGAAAATATCTATTCCTGTTACAGAACTAGATAATATTGTTAATGCATATGGCATGGGTTTGCAATGCTAACAGAAACACATGCCATCATGTGTAAATCATTTTTTTTTATTTCATTACAGTAAAAAAAAAGAAATTACTTTTTGTACATGGCTATTGGCACTTGATGATTTCTTCCCACTACTACTTTGTCAAAAGAGTCCTTAAATTGTTCTGCATATCTATTTACATGACCCTATTATAACAGGCATTCAATTTCTTCAATATAAGGTTCATATTTTCTGAATATGTTCAAAAGTTGAAACAAAAAAAATACCTTGACATAGCACTACAAATTTTCCAAAAGGAGTCCAAAATTACAACATTAATTCTACCCAGCCAATTTGTTGTTATAGAAATTTACATCAAAGGAAAAAAAATATGTAATCACATTTGTATTCTGTAGTAAGCCATAACTCTGTAGTATATCAGAGAAAAGTGAAATGAAAGGTCGTGGATCATATTTTCTCAGCAATCCATGATGTGCCCAGATCTGCCCTGCACCGAGAGCCATCTACACACCCAATTTTGGTGAGGAATTAGTAGTGAAAGTCCTCTCTCTGAATACACGAAAGAAAGAAACTTCACTTATTGAGTTTTTTAAATTTTTGATTTCATCAACTAAGACCCTCAATGAAATCTCCTCATAGCAGAAAGACTTCTTATCCAATCAATTAGAACTTTACTTGCAATTTTTGTGTTTTTTTTTTTTCCAAGCTAATATCAAACTAGTTTCAAAGCAATTAGTTCTTCCCTATTGTTTGTACTTATATCCAGTTGTGCTTTATACTCCAGCATCTAGACTCAAATATTGTTGCAGTATCCATCCTCCCTTGGATCAGGAGGTGGATTCATGTCTCGGATGGATCTTCCACCAATCCTCAGGCAGAACTGTAGTTCCGAAAATCGAAACTTTGGTTCTGCCAAATTTTATGGTTCTTAGAAAAATGGGACCGTGACGGTTCCGTGCATGGTTCCATTGCTCGAATATGTGGTTTGCCACATATCCCACGTGATTACACCACATATCGCGACTGCAACCGAGAGAGATATGGATGCTTCCACGGAATTGGTTTTTTTTTTTTTTGGGACTTGACTTGGGTTTTCTAACTGTTATGTGAGGAATTATGCTTCCCGAGCAATCCCAAGGTGCTTCCTTAATTCTCCCTATACACTTCCTAGATGCTCCCTAATGGTAATGTTAAATTCATTTTCATATTTTTACTTAAATTTTTAACATTATCATGAAATGACTCAAAATATTTGAGAGTGGTTCCAACCTCATCAAGCTTCATGTGGAGAAAATAGAATTTCATATCTCATTAAAAATTCAGTAGACTTAACAGTTTTCAGGATTTCAGGATAAATGGGATTGTGACATTTCATTATATTATATCATGTATGAGGGTATGTGATTGGCATTTAATTAAGAGCACCAAGCCCTATATGTACCCCAGTGTTGGTGGCGTTGATTGTTGAACTCCTTTGTCACGGCCTTAACAAAAATGTACCCTTCACTTAAGTCAAAATCATTGATCAAGCATGCTAAGCTTTATCTACCATATTATGAGGCTTGGATTAGGCCATTTGATCAAAATTGGGCAATGTTGACTAATATCCCTAGAGATCAAATTAGAGGCAAAGGCTAGACAAGAGGAGAGAAATCTAGATTCTAGGTGTTTGATGCTCGAATAATTAATCTTTGATGTACAAGGGATGCCATATCTATCTTCATTTATGTACAAACACACATGTTTTCATATCTTCTACAACTAATTTGGTATTTTGGATTTTTTTTTAAATATAAATTCAATATATATATATATATATATATATATATATATATATATATATATATATATATATATATATATATACATGCCTCAAGACACTTCGCTTCCTAGATTTTTAGAAAATACGGCTTTCGATGCTTCGCTTCCAAAAACATCCCTGCTTCGTGCAACATTGCTCGGATCTATATAAAATTTCTCCAGCTCCCCCCATGGAAGGAAAGCCTTGAGCAACACCATCAAAGTATGCCCTCCTCCTGTTCAATCAATGACTTCTTCTTTTAGAACTCTGGAAGGTTTTGTATCCTGCAACTGTTTGAAGCTCTTGAGGATAGATCCCATGTAAACTTATGGGTCACAAAACAATATTGATCATCTTTGTAAGTACAACACTGACAGTTAAAAATGCCATTCAACTGATTTCTATGTCTATCATATATGTGGTGAAATTCAAGAAGATGAACCACACATTTTTTCATGAATTGATTTTAACAATCACTTATTAGTCATTTGTGGTTTTGAATATTAGGATGGCGGGAATTCATTTATTTTCAGATCTAGAGACATGCAGATTTCTAATAACACTTCACCACGATTGGCAACCAATGGTATGAGACTCGAGCACTTTTTGTTCTGTTTCTGAGTCTTTTGTCTTTACCTAAGGAATAACATTGTTTTGGTTTATAGAAGGTGCATATAGTTGTCCAAGTGAAAACATAGGACAAGTATCAGAAAGTTGGATGGAAAACTGTTTTAATGAAGGGGAATTACAATGTATGTCAGAAGAAATGTAAGTTTGAAAGTACCAAGATATTTTATTTTGTAGTAGGTAGGAAACAACATCTATACAATTCTTATGATTGTTTTTTTTTTCTTTAAATATTTTTGGGTAAATAATGAATTCGAATTTAAATCTTAGAATTATATCTGCAGGAACAGAGAAGTGCCCTTCGATGATATATGACATAATCCCAACTAATGAGAGTTTCCCATAAAAAGGGTTGTTTGGAAATTAGTTTAGTAAGTAGTTCAGAGGCTTTTACAAAACTTCGGATCAATATAGTGTAAGGTTTGGTCTCAAAAATTTCTCTTAAGGTGGTTTAAACTATAACTACTTATTTTAATTTTCAACCCTTCTTGTCTTTCTCAGAAGAAAATTATAGTTTTATTATACATAACAAAATTACATTCAATAGATGCGAAACCGTTTTCCAAAAAGTCCCCTTACAGGGTGAGTAGATAACAATGGGTCATATAAGTATCCTACTCCAACAACTACATCGAAGGAGGTCCCATATAAGGATCAAATATTGAAAAGAAATCAAAAACATATCAGAGGTCATGTAACAAGTATCTAGGTAGTCTAAATACTATTTCAGCACCTAACACAGTCTTTTAGATATTTCAAGCATTTTTGGTAACTGTTGAAAAATCCCAAAGATTATATGAAAGGATTATGAAAATATTCAATGGATTAGCCCTCCACCTTCACTTGAATGGTCCAAAATCCTGCATTCGAAATTATTCTGAATGCAAACCAGCTTTTCTGTTTCACCTGAATGGTCACCTGCATTCGAATGCAAACTAGCTTTTCTGTTTCACCTGAATGGTCACCTTCATCCAAATGCAAACTAGCTTTTCTGTTTCACCTGAATGGTCACCTTCATCCAAATGCAAACCAGCTTTCACCTGAATGGTCCAAACACCTGCATCTGAATCCAAACCAGATTTTCTGTTTCACCTGAATGGTCAACTGCATCCAAATGCAAATCGGCTTTCACCTGAATGGTCCAAACACTTGCATCGAAATGCAAACTAGCGTTTGAAAGCCCATCGGCATCAACGTTCTTCTTTTTGTACACATGACGATAAGAAATTGAACTAAAATCTGTCCAAGCAAGTTGTAAATTTTGACTTTCATTTTAATGAGTAGGCTCTGTAAATTCCTCTCGCTTTGCATTGCTCTCTTCTGGCTGATCATTCACAATTCCTGAAATTTAAGTGTTTTTTCTGTAAAATTTAAAAATGTGGTTGCAAATTGATTTTTGCTTTGTTCCACTATTTTTCTTAAGCTACATGTTATATATCAGAAGTACTCCCTAAATGGTTACCCTTCCTAGCATTACTCTGGGATGATCGTGCTGAATTATAAAATTTTATCTTGAAGTATTTCCACTCCCTAGGACAGCTATAAGTGTTGTATTTGCTAGATCAATGTTTCTTATAATAGGTACAATGAAGGATATTGCATCAGATTTCTTTACTAAATACTTGATTCTGAAATTATGTAGAGTTTTTCTCATTGCAACCTTCGGAATCAGATCTTGAGATCCAACATGAACCTATACCAAAAACTGTCTCAACAGGTATTCTTTAATGTTTAATCTTTTTGAGTTAAAGCTACTGTAATGTTGCAGTAATATTTTATTTTTCAATTTTTGTCTGCTTCAGCCAAGGAAACAAGTTACCATTCTGCAACCAAGCTAGTAATAAACTAAAGCCTCATAATAGGTTTCATATATATTTCATTTTTATGTCTGTTTCAGCCAAGAAAACACGTTGCCATTCTGCAACTAAGCTAGTGACTCCAGTTGCATACCCTTTCACTCTTCTTAAGCCATGTGGTGTAAAAAGGGATGTGACACTGAATGACATCAATCAGCACATTCTGATGCCACATTCAAGGCTTACAGATCGACATAATGACACTACATCGCAGTCTGTATCTTCACCAGCATTCTTGGGAAAAGTTGTAGTTGCTCTTACAAAGAGTTTTTTTTTCCATATATGTTATTTTCCGTCGGTCTTCCGACGCTTTCTATCAACTCTGCAGTTTGTCGGAATAGCGATGGAAAGTGACACACGTCGGAAGTGCGTCAGAAAATCACATACGTCAGAAGAGCGACATTATTTTGAAAACGTGATAAACGTCGGAAGACCGACAGTTATGAATCATCGGAAGACTGACAGTTATGGATCGTTATGGAACATCGAAAGACCGACAGTTATGGAGTGTCAGAAGACTGACAGTTTAACTGATGTCGGAATAGCGACGATTTTGATAACGTCGGTAGACCGACGGTTTTTCTAACGTCGGAATAGAGATGCCTTTGATGACGTCAGAATAACGACACTTTGGATAACGTTGGAAGAGCGATGGATGTCTGGAAACGTCGGAAAATGTGTCACTCTTCCAACAATTTATTGAAGTGTCGAAATTGCGACGTAATGGCTAACCACGTTTTTCCCTGCCTCAAAGTGTTGCTCTTGGGAAGCCTACAGAAATTGGGCCAAATGTGCTAGTGTGTTATGTTGTGATTCAAATTTTTAGTTGTGCTTTCCAGTTATTCTCCTACGCAGTACATGCTTTGTTAGATTATATCAAAAGTTATTCTTATTGTCTTTTTATGATGTATATTGAACATATTATTTCTAGCAACTTTTGATCTTCCTAGATTTTCTATTCCTTTGGTGTATCTTTGCACCTTTAGGGGCAATTGCTAGTTTAAAGTCTAATTCTTTAAAGGGTGCTAGTTCAATGGAAGAGCACCTGCTTTACAAGCAGGAGGTTGGTGGTTCGATTCCATCGTGCCCTAGTATTCATAGGGAATGACGACGATCAGTTTTTGGTGACAGATGCTCTTTTGACCATCACCAATGAGTTTATGGTGACATTTTTCGACCCTCGCCAAAATATGAAATGGTAACGGTCAACGAATGCCACCATATATACGCATCAATAGTGACGACCATTAAAGGCCCGTAACCATAAATCTTTGTTGTTGATATGAAATGGTGAGGGTCACTGTTTATCATTATAGTCATTATTCATGATGGACCTTGATGTCACTAATGAGTTTATGGTGACTATCAATGAACGCCGCCATATATATGCACCAATAGTGACGGCCATGAAAGGTCCATCACAAAAAATCGTTGTTGTTCATATGAAATGGTGATGGTCACTATCCGTCATTATATCAATATTCATGACAGACAATGAATGTCACCACAACACATACTTTCAGCGACGCCACCTTTGGTGACGTTCAATTTTTTGGTGATGGAGGCTATTGTCCGTCACCATTGCTCATATGAAATGGTGACAGTTACTATTCGTCACTATAAATCATTATTGGTGACGGACCTTGAATGTCACCACAACACCTATACTTTCGGCGACGCCACCTTTGGTGACGTTCAATTTTTGGTGATGAAGGCTCTTTTGACCCTCACCAATGAGCTTATGGTGACCATTTTCGACCCTCACCAATGTCCTTTTTTCTTGTAGTGGAAGGGTTACCAATAACTGTCCCATTTTGTATGAAAAAGAGTCTTTTATTCATATATAATCAAATATGTTTTAATTTATTCTATTGTGTTCTCCATTGTCACTGTGAAATGTTACACCACTGATTAAATATATGGATGATTAAATATTATAATGAACAAATGCGAAATGCGATGATATAACAAATTCATCCAAACATCACATTTAAATGCACTAATAAAAATTTAATTGATTTGAATATTTTTATAAGATATGTGTCGAATTTTGATGAATAATGAATTTTAAAAAATCACAATATTGCACTGTCACAGGTCGATGTTTCTAAAAAATAGAAAATGAACATCAGTGTGTGTGTACGATACTACACACTAATGTGTTTCTACAACCTATGAGCACCGCACCAAAAACCAATACCAATTAGAATTCCTGGTGTTCTTTATCGATGACTATGACCTGGGCGGATAGGTGTTGGATGCACCGGTATGGTTTTCCTTTAACGCGCTGGTGCGCTTTTACACCTTAACGACCTAAGGTGTGTACACAACCAATACGCACTGGGAGGATATAATGTGCATGCACTAGTGTTATTTGTCCTCAACGTACTGATGCATTTGTACTTGTAATGGACTGGTGTTGTTTGCATTAAATGCCTCAGTTATTTACAACTATAACGCCCCGAGTCTTATGTGTTTTTCAACCACCCAAGGTTGTACCTTTCACAAAATGCATCGGAATGGAAAGGTAATATAAACGCATTGGTGCTTGGATATTGTCTAACCACCCAGTGCGCTATAGGTCACAATGCATCAGTACGTTGAATCTGAATAACATCGATGCATGCACCTTCTATCATCCCAGTGCGTATTTGTTGTTGACATGCATCGAGATGTTGCGTATGTAAATGCCCCGAGGCTTCAGAAATTTGTTTTCCTTCCCGGTGCTCGGTATGTTTACTGCACCGGTGCATTCACACATGACGTGTGCACCGATAAGAAAAACATTTGTAAAAACCTCCAGCCGCCAAATTTTTTTTTAGTTGTGTTAAGTTCCGTTAGCAGCTCCATTAAAACCTTCGTTACCAAATATAGATGTTGTATCAAATGTTTTATTGATAATTTTGGCCAAATTTATAACACTAAAAACCTCCTTTATAAGCTCTGCTAGAGGGTCTTTTCCTTGTAGTGAGTGGTGGCTAGTAAATGAGATCAGGGGGTTGGAGCTCCCTTCTAGTAGCAGCTGGAGAACGAGTGAAGGTTGTAGCCTTCTGCAGGTGGGTGCCTGTTTGCTGGTATAAGTCTATGCTAGTACAATATTGTAAGCATTTTTCTATATAATAAATATTGAAGACATAGGCGACAACAACGATGGTTTTCTCCCACATTGGGTTTCCACCTTAAATCATGATGTTCATGTGTGTTTCTTATGTCTGATGGTTTATTATGTTCTTACTACACATGTTTACTGCTTACTAAATATCTAATGCATTGGTTTAAGTAAAGTTAATAAATATTTATCTGAATTATAAGTTCTTTGGGCATACGCTAGTTTCCAGAGTGAAAGTCGCATACATACGCTAGTTGGCTTAAATAAATTCGCATATAGAATTTAGTAAAGAAAAGTAAAAGTCTATGTGAGTTTTTGAATACTGATTTAGCCCCCCCCCCCACCTCTCAGTATTTTTTCCCAACAATTGGTATCAGAGTAGGTCCTTCTAAAGAAGCTTGATCCCTTGAAGGAACATCTACCAAGATGAGAAATCAAGATGGAAAAGCATCTATCAGACCACCACTCTTCAATGGAAACAATTTAATATTATGGAAGACAATAAAAAGATCCTATATTCACTCTCTTGGAGCAGATGTTTGGGAAATTTTTGAAGGAGGTTACCAATATCCAACTGTAGTTCCCACAGATCCAGCAATAAAAAATACGTATGAAACCAATGCGAAAGCATTCAATGCATTATTGGGAAGCCTGACCGGATCAGAATTTGTCAAATTTATGCAGTTAGTTACAACAAAGGAAATATGGGACAAAATCATTCTAAGCTATGAAGGCGATGCCAAGGTAAAAAGTGCTAAACTCCAAACTCTCAGAATTCAATATGAAAATATCATAATGCATAATGATGAAATTATTTCTAGTTTCTTTCTGCATCTAGATGAGATCGTAAATTGTACGAGAAATATGGGTGAAGACATAAAATACAAAAATTTAGTAGAGAAAATATTAATATCTCTAACTCCTAAATTCAAGTCAAAAGCATCTGCCATTGAAGAGAAGTAGGATCTGTAGACTCTTACTGTTGTTCAACTTCATGGGTCCAAGTTGCTTTTGAAATGAGACAAGGAAGTCTGTTAGAAGTCAGAGAATCCATGTTTAAAGCTACTGCAAAAGGAAAGGAAAAGGAAGAGCAAAAAGAATCAGGGTATATATCAGAAGAATATGAGGTAAATTTTGTAAAGAAACGTCAACTTGGCACCAGAAGGTTCAGAGGTAAGCTTCCCTTCAAATGTTTTTATGTGGAAGAGTGGGTCTTTATGTTGCTAAATGTCCTCATAAAGATAACCATGACAAGGGAAAGGATATAGAAAAAGGTAATAGGATACAATTTTACAATAGGAAAGTTATTATACTCATGAAGATAGTGATGGCTTGTCAAATAGTGAAGAAGGAGAATCTGATCAAGATCTTAATTACTCATGGAATTTGAAAAAGACACTAATGAGTCTAAAGATAATTTTATGAATGCTTTAGAAGAAAATTATTTCTTTAAAGAAATTACTCAACTCAAAATATTCTTGGAAGAAAAAAAAAATAGCTATAGATACACTAAAGAATCAACTCATAGAAAAGCAGAAGCATAATGAGAAGTTAGAATGTGAAATAGTAAGCCTAAGAAAGGAACTTGAGAAAGTAAAAAATCTAAATCTTAGATTTGCTATGGGGTCTGAAACCTTAGATGAAATTATCAAGGTTCAACACTCTCCTCTTATGAAGATAGGTCTTGGATACATTGGTGAATCTTCACAGAAAGAAAAATCCTCAGCCACAGCCAGAATCTATTTAAATGCAGTAAAAGCCAGTCAGCAAAGTTTCAACACTCAGCAGAAGAACAAAGACAATTCATAGGTAAATCATGTTCGCTCTAATTCAAGGATGAAAAATAACAGAAAAATCATTCAAAAGGTAAACAATACTAGAAGGTTCTATGATCACACCAATTCACTACAAGGAAAAGACCCTCTAGTGGAGGCTATAAAGGAGTTTTTTAGTGTTATAAAATTGGCCAAAATTGTCAAAAAAACATATGCTACCACATCCATTTCTGGTAACGGAGGTTTTGGTAGAGCTTTTAACATAAATTCAACACAACTAAAAAAAATGGGCGGCCGGAGGTTATTACGGATTTTTTTTCATTGGTGCTCTTATCAGGTTTTAACGCACCGGTGCGTATCGATAGACAGCACACCAGGGCGATCTAAGGAGAATGCACCGAGCCTAGTGTTGGTGATACAACACACGGGACCGTTCTAATTGGTCTTGGGATTTGAGAGGTGCCCATAGGTCGTATAAGTGCACCGGTGCGTGTATCTTTATGAGGCACTGGTGCTCCGTATCACAGAAAGACACCGAGATTTATAATTGGTATTGGTATTCGTGCAGTGCACATGGCATCTACAAATGCACCGGTGCGCATTATCACACAAATGCACCGACATTTATAACTGGAATCGGTATTAGTGCGGTGCCCATAGAATCATAAACGCATCGGTGTGTATAGACACATAAACGCACCAGGTTTCATTTTGTTTTTTTTAGAAACATCCACCTTTGATAGTCCAATTATTGTGATTGTTTTAAATTCATTATTCATAAAAAGTCGACACATCTTATAAAAATATTCATATGAATTAAATTTTTATTAGTGCATTTGAGAACGACAATGGAGAACGCAATAGAATAAATTAAAACATATTTTATGATTATATATATGAATACGATAATTTTTATCATACAAAATGGGACAATTATTCGTATCCCTTTGTCTTTCAATTGGGACACTGTCTCCATTACATTAAACAAAATGTCTGATTTCAAAAACATATTTCAAAAAATAAAACTCCTTGATTTGATATCCAAATTACATAGTGATCATCATTCTTCGCTTGAACTACTGTCACTGCTAGAGCTACTTCCATGACTTGGATTACTTTTAGGAATGTTGTGTTCACGGCGTTGATTGTTTTCTTCTTCTTCACTTTCCATCTACAAACATAAAAATAAATTGAAATGAGTGTATATACATTGGTGAGAATAATGAAAATTCCAATATTAAATAATATACATCAATGTAAATCGAAAAGAAAAATGACGTACCATAGCAACAATTGACTCATAAACTATACACGTTCTTTCAAAACCATGTACCATACCATCTTTCAAAATTTCATTTGTTGGCGCAGTTCCATACTTTGTTTCCTGCAAGTTTTATACCCCATAACAAATCATATATTTAATATAAAAGATGTTTTTGTTCTATTAATTATAGAAGGAGCTAAGTAAAACAAGATCGATAGATGCTTACAAATTCCACAATTAAATTCTGATATGCCAACATATACTCACAACCCATATTTAACCCAATTTCAATCAATTCGCCTGATGGTTCTTCTTTGTATGTTAGCACCTGTTTGAAGACATTCAATGATGATTTTTGTAAAACAACTTAAAAAATACAAAAATGAAATCTATTTAAGTTGTTATAAGGAAGTAAAAATTACTCACAAACTTAGAGATCAACCATTTTCTTCCTTGTCGTCCTGTTTTATGTGTTGAATGGGTTCCATTTTCTTTTCTTTTCTGCAAGAAAATGATTGAAAATTAATATTTAATGTTAAATTGTTTATTTATTGTACCTAATGGTCAAAAAATTCAATGATTACATATTGCATTTGAAGCACGTTGTTGTATTCGTTCCACTAGATCCCTCAAACTTTTGTAAAAGTTTTTCTCCCTTTCGTTAACTTCCAACACCACTCAAGATGAGCCAAGGAGCAATTCATTTTCATTTGCATGTTCTATTTTTTTTCTTTTCTTAGAACAACATTCCTTTTTTGAGTTGTTGGTCCCTGTAGAACATTAAATAGATGTGAATTAGTAGATTGTTTGACACATGTTAATAATTTTAAGTATATTATTAATGATAATTAAAAAAAGAAACTCATATTGGGTCGATAGTATTGTTTCATTCACCTGATTCATCTTTTTGCAATTTTTCCATTAAAATTTTACGCTCTTCTGGTCATAGATCAGAAGTAATCATATCGAGCTTCATCATTTTGTGGCTCTGCATGATACACGTGTTGAAAATGCAGCAAGATGATGGAGCTTAGTGAAATGAAGTCGCCTTCACTAAGTGGGCCCGCAGGCAAATTCTGGCGCAAAATCTATTTTTAGACTATGTCTATTTTTAGACATATGGAGCATGGTTTTGGGATTCCAGTTTGAGATTCTTGAAGTATGTGTCATGTTGGTAAAAATATATGAGACTCTATTTTTGAGGTCAAAGAGGTCGAAGTCTATTTTTAGACCGCCTCTCCTTAAAACATGGAAGTCAAATATTATTTACCCTTAATAATATTTAGACTATAAACTTCAGTTTACTCTCTTGGAGCACTTCAGTTCGAGCTATAGAAGTGGCTCATGCATCTGACAGAGGAATCACGTGATTCCCAAGGGTTTGATGGCATCATGCATGGTTGACTTCAGTTGGACTTCAGTGGCAGAAGTTTGGAGGAGTTAATGAGACAAATAGTGGAGTTGTGTTCTGTTTATTTTAGTTGAACTAGTTGAGATTAGTTTAACTAGCTAATCAATTAGTTATGAGTGGATTGAATTAAATATTATTTAATTCATTAATTAGTAACTCATTATTCAACTCAATAACACATCAGTTCACTACAGTGCATGATCAGTTTAGTGGAGACCAGTGAAAGAGGTAGATGAAAGGGTGGAGTTAGCTATCAGTTGTGACTATACTGTTGCTATTTGCAACACACAGATAGGTGGAGTAAGCCCATGAGGATTGCGCAGTTCAGGCTGGTGTTTTATCTATATAAAGAGGCCATCCCATAGCATTGAAACACGCAATAGAGGCAAGGAAATTGGCGGTGAGTTTTGAACCAGTAACCTGTTCAAAACTGAGCTAGATTGTGGGTAATTGTATGAGAAAGTACTGAGTACTTGTGAGGAGTATTGTACTGAGTTTGTTACTTGATTTCTCCATTATAATATACACAATAGCTGTGGGGTTTTCAGCTATAAGTTTTCCCCATACATATTGTGTTAATGTGTATGATGATTTGATGTGTTATCGCTTGATTTTATTTCCGCATGTTTGATGATCTGAGTTGATCTGAGTGGAAGAGATTATGTGTTGTGTATGAAGTTAAAATAGTATGTGACCAGGATAGTATCGGTGGATAATTAATCATTATTCAGCAAATTTCTACATGGTATCGGAGCTATTGAACTTCAAATTGATCATCACAGTGATTACAAACTTATTTCGGTAGACAGAGTCTGCATGCGGGCCAGGTAGCCTCCGGATTCATCTTTCTTCGGAAAGTGAAAGGTCTGGTAAATGCCCCTTGCAGTCAATCTCTGTGCTAGAAATAATTTGTTCTCACAGATCTAGAGTGGTTGAGCTTTGAGGTGGAATTCGAAATTTTGCAGCAGTTTTGTTTTCTTGGTGCCAGTGTTGAAAATTTCTTTCAACGGTTTGCGACTCGAATATGCTCTTGAAGGCAGTTCGAATTATGTTGCATGGAAGGATCGCATGGAGGCAGTATTAGAAGATAATGGTCTGAAGGAGTTCATAGATACGGATGTCCAAAAGCCCACTGATGCAGCCGAAGTCGATGCATGGCAAAAGAAGATGGCGAAGTGTCGAAGGATCCTGTTGGAGGGCGTCAAGGATCATATTGTATCCAGCCTGCATGGAAAGGCTACTCCATATTTAATGTGGAAAGCTTTGACGGATCTATTCCAGAGTAAGAGACCAAAGGAAGCTGGCACTCAAAGATAAGCTCAGGAACATCAAGATGGAGAAGGGCGACAGTATCGCCAAATACCTCACGAAGTTCACTCAGTGCAGAGATGAGCTGGGAAGTGTGGGGGTGACTGTCAAAGACGAGGACATGGTCGACCTGGCTCTCCTTGGTCTTTCGAAGGCTTGGCACTCATATCAAGATAGTGTCAATGGTCGGGAGAAGCTGTCGGGATGGGAGCGCCTTTGGGCGGATCTCATGCAGGAGGAGATAAGGAGGACTACTCGAGATGGATCTTCATCAAAGGGAGATGATGAAGAAAACTACGCTTTGGTGGCCAAAGAAAAGAAGGGGAAGGGTAAGAAAACCTCTCATTATGGTGCAAAGGGCAAGAAGCAGGATATGGCAAAAGTGAAGTGTTTTCACTGCCATGATCACGGACATTATGCTACCAATTGTCCAAAGAAGAAGAAGAACAAGCAAGCGGGAAGATCTGCAGATGGAGAAGCTTTGGCTTCACAGTTCGAGCTTGAATTTTCACTGATCGCATGCTTGGTTTCAAGTGTGATGGGATCATTGTGGTTCTTGGACAGTGGTGCGTCATTTCATATGACGGGAGATCGGGATTTGTTCTCAGATCCGGAGGACAAGGATTTGGGTGTGCACATCGAGATGGGCGATGATGGTAGATACAGTGCGACTGGTATCGGTACCGTATCCTTTCAGAGGGAGTCTGGTAAACCCTTTGTCTTAAAGGATGTCATGCATGTACCCGGATTGAAGAAGAACCTGATTTCAGTAGCGATGTTGGAGGATAAGGGGTATGATGTGGTCTTCAGCGAAGGAAAAGCCTTCCTGCGCAGTAAGACTACTGGAGAGACCCGGAAGATAGGGGTTCGGACTAAGAACCTTTATCAGTTGCAGGTAGATGGCTGCGCAGCTATGGCATGCAAGGCGGGAGAAGTGGTGAGCCGGGATGATGAGGGCGAACTGTGGCACAGGAGATTGGGCCACCTTCACCATGGAGCTTTGAATATTCTGCAGCAGATTTCTACTGGGCTTCCTAAGGGCACTCTTGCGCAGTCAGATCAGTGCAAGGGGTGTACCTTGGGGAAGTATGTGAAAGCCACCTTTCACGAGAAGGATAGTCACGCCACGAAGATCCTTGAGAGAGTTCACACAGACGTGTGTGGTCCTTTCTCAGTTGCTTCGACAGCAAAGCACAAGTATTACTTGATCTTTGTTGATGATTTCTCTCGAAAGTGCTGGATCTTCTTCATGCAGAAGAAGAGCGACACATTCGCGAAGTTCTGTGAGTTTAAAGCACTGGTCGAGAAGGAGTCGGGGAAGAAGGTGATTGCTCTAAGGAGTGATAACGGTGGTGAATTCATCTCGGCTGAATTCAAGGAGTTCTGTAGCGCAGAAGGGATTCGGAGAGAGCTCATCGCACCCCATAACCCACAGCAGAACGGGGTGGATGAGCGGAAGAACAGAACGATCGTGGGTGCTGCACGGGCGATGTTGCATGATCAGGGCCTACCCCTTCACTTGTGGGCTGAGGCATGCAATACAGCAGTGTATGTGCAGATCCGTTGTCCTCACAAGGTTCTTGGCATGAGTACACCAGAGGAGGCTTATTCTGGCAAGAGGCCTGATATTTCCCATTTGCGGATTTTCGGATCTCCTGTCTACATGCATGTGACGAAGGATGCGAGAAGGAAGCTGGATCCAACTGCTGAAGTTGGAATATTTGTGGGGTACACTGATACACCTCACAACTATCGTGTGTATGTGCCAGACAGTCGCAAGACTGTTGTGCGACGGGATATAAAATTCCAGGAGGAGAAAGCCATGCAGTGTTCGCTTGAGAGGGAGCTACACTTGCATGCAGATGAGGAGCCGTTAGTTCCTAAGGAGGAGCTTCCGGATGTGGATCAGCCACAAGAGGAAGTTCAGGAGGTGGAAGAAACCACCCATACAGCGCCAACCATCGTGAGGGGCGGCGCACGGCGTGTCGAGCGACCGGCTCCTGGATGCGTGAAGGTTGTGGACCACCTACGCACAGTCATAGACAGAGATGGCCACCCGGACTGCAGACACCTGGATACATGGCTCTGTGAGTCATCACTTAGGTGACGTGCTTCATCCTCTTCTGAGGAAGCCGTGAGAACCACATGGGTTGATGCCAAGGATCGGGTTGTTAAGATCTTTACACCTGCCAAGAATGTGCTGCATGAGATTGTCCCAAGACCGGTGGGGAAATCGCAGGGTTCAAGGATGGATCTACAAAGTGAAGCAGGCGGCTGACGAGAGTGTGGAGAAGTACAAGGCGAGATTTGTCGCCCGTGGCTTCTCACAGATCGAGGGGATCGATTATGAGGATAATTTTGCACCTGTCGCAAGGTACTCTTCCATACGGACGATCCTTGCTCTCTCAGCGCAGATGGGGTGGCACATTCATCAGATGGATGTGAAGACTGCGTTCCTCAATGGAATTATTGAGGAAGAGGTGTACATAGAGCAGCCTGAAGGTTTTGAGATCTTCAGCAGTGAGTCGCATGTGTGCCGACTCAAGAGAGCACTGTATGGGCTGAAGCAAGCACCTCGTGCTTGGTACACTCGGATAGACAGCTACTTCACCGGGCTTGGATTCTCCAAGAGTGAGGTTGATCCAAACCTGTACCAGATTGTGGTGGAGGGGAAGCTGTTGATCATCGTACTGTATGTAGATGATCTGATTTTGACTGGCGATGAGCAGTTGATACTTTCATGAAAGGAGGATCTTGCACGAGAGTTTGAGATGAAGGACTTGGGCATCCTTCATTATTTCCTGGGATTGGAGATTTGGCAGCGCAGCGGAGGACTGTTTGTTTCTCAGGGCAAGTATGCCCGGGAGATTCTGGAGAGGTTCAACAGGCAAGGCTGCAAGCCTGTTGACACTCCTCTTCCTGGTGGTTGGAGGAAGGAGGATGCTACTTCAGCAGAGGTAGTGGATGCCACTGTCTATCGACAGTTGGTGGGGTCGCTTATGTATCTGGTCAATACACGACCCGATATATGCTATGCAGTTAACCAGCTTTCGCAAGTTATGGTTAAGCCTACCAAGCTCTTTTGGAAGGCGGGCAAGCATGTATTGCGCTATATCAGAGGCACATCGGGATATGGTCTATGGTACAGACAGGAGGATGGAGCGAAGCTTTCTGGCTTCACTGATGCAGATTGGGCAGGGAGCCCAACGGACCGGAAGAGCACATCCGGAGGGAGTTTTCAGCATTGGGTCGACAGCAGTTTCCTGGTACAGCAGGAAGCAGAGATCCGTGGCACTCAGTTCAGCAGAGGCCGAGTACATGGCAGCTAGCTTGGCTGCATGCGAGGCTATTTGGATGAGGAAGATCCTCGCAGGTTTGTTCAGGTTGCATTTGGAGCCTACAGTGATCTACTGTGATAACCAGAGTTGCATTAAACTCTCAGCTAATCCAGTATTTCATGATAGGTCCAAACACATCGACATCAGATACCATCATATCAGAGATTGTGTTCAGCGGAGAATCATGATGCTTTCATATGTTCCCACGGAGGATCAGGATGCCGACATCCTGACGAAGGCGCTCACCAGGAGCAAGTTCGAATTCCATAGAGGCAGGATAGGGGTTGCAGATAATCCATATCTTGCTAAGAGGGAGTGTTGAAAATGCAGCAAGATGATGGAGCTTAGTGAAATGAAGTCGCCTTCACTAAGTGGGCCCGCAGTCAAATTCTGGCGCAAAATCTATTTTTAGACTATGTCTATTTTTAGACATATGGAGCATGGTTCGGGGATTCCAGTTTGAGATTCTTGAAGTATGTGTCATGCTGGTAAAAATAGATGAGACTCTATTTTTGAGGTCAAAGAGGTCGAAGTCTATTTTTAGACTGCCTCTCCTTAAAACAGGGAAGTCAAATATTATTTACCCTTAATAATATTTAGACTATAAACAACATTTTACTCTCTTGGAGCACTTCAGTTCGAGCTACAGAAGTGGCTCATGCATCTGACAGAGGAATCACGTGGTTCCCAAGGGTTTGATGGCATCATGCATGGTTGACTTCAGTTGGACTTCAGTGGCATAAGTTTGGAGGAGTTAATGAGACAGATAGTGGAGTTGTGTTCTGTTTATTTTAGTTGAACTAGTTGAGATTAGTTTAACTAGCTAATCAATTAGTTATGAGAGGAGTGAATTAAATATTATTTAATTCATTAATTAGTAACTCATTATTCAACTCAAGAACACATCAGTTCACTACAGTGCATGATCAGTTCAGTGGAGACCAGTGAAAGAGGTAGATGAAAGGGTGGAGTTAGCTATCGGTTGTGACTATACTGTTGCTATTTGCAACACACAGATAGGTGGAGTAAGCCCATGAGGATTGCGCAGTTCAGGCTGGTGGTTTATCTATATAAAGAGGCTATCCCATAGCATTGAAACACGCAATAGAGGCAAGGCAATTGGCGGTGAGTTTTGAACCAGTAACCTGTTCAAAACTGAGCTAGATTGTGGGTACCTGTATGAGAAAGTACTGAGTACTTGTGAGGAGTATTGTACTGATTTAGTTACTTGATTTCTCCATTATAATATACACAATAGCTGCGGGGTTTTCAGCTATAAGCTTTCCCCATACATACTGTGTTAATGTGTATGATGATTTGATGTGTTATCACTTGATTTTATTTCCGCATGTTTGATGATCTGAGTTGATCTGAGTGGAAGAGATTATGTGTTGTGTATGAAGTTCAAATAGTATGTGACCAGGATAGTCTCGGTGGATAATTAATCATTATTCAGCAAATTTCTACAACACGGTAAAAAATACATATTAGTTAAAGTTACATATAGTTCAAAAATAATATTTTTATAAAGAATTTACAAAGAACTTGCCTTTTTTGCTTTTCTTGATGTGTTAACAGTATTTTTGTTACTTGATATCTTGTCAGTCATTTCTTTATCAATCTGAATCCTGTAGCATATCATTCATTGATATATTTATAAATAAATTCTCAATTTTTTAGGTAGAAAATAAACACTGGTGCGCCTTTCATGAAATTCACATCACCGCCGGTGCGTGGATATATTAAAAATGCACCGCAAAACAGTATAATACACCATACGGTGCGTTCGGTATTATAAACGCACCACAAAAATAATGTAATAGACCTAACGGTGCGTGGGGTATTATAAACGCACCGCCAAAACGGTGTAAAACACCGTACGGTGCTTTCCTAGTTAAACAGAGCATCGGTGCCCTATTTTAGATTTGGCGCATGGATTTAAAAAAAATGTTTTCACTTTTTTACGACACAGAACTTGCCGATGCACTGTAATAATACAGAGCACCAGTGTGGTGGCGTACGCAGGGCGCACCGATAAAGAAAATCCATTTTTTCAAAAATTCATGCAATGGCCGAATGGATTGGGATCTAACTATGCAAGTCGTCCCATGGGTTGGACGTCAATCTAAAATGGAAAACCATAATTCTGAAATCACAGAAACAGGGAGAAGAAAGGGCAAAAACAAAAAAAATGAAGGGTTCAGAGTAAAAATGGATAAAACTACAGGAAAAAATAAAAAACTGCAGAAAAAAGTAAAAAAAAGAATTAAATTTAATTACGAAATGGTTTGAAATTCTATGATAAAGGGCTTGAATCACCAGAGTTTTTGTTTCTGATTGTCTGAATACTTCTGTTCGAACGTATTTCTCCATCCACAGTGCCCTTGTGCTCTCCTGCAAAAATGTGACTGAAATTTTTTAGCAAAAATAGAGAAATAATGAAAACTGTTTAGTATTTAAAGAAATATTTTATCAAATTAGATTTTCGAAAATATTTTGCCTCCCATTTTTCAAATCGCCGTTTTTTTTTAACTTAAACAAAATAGAGTTGCATTTTTATTTATTTGCGTTTATTCGTTTTCGGTGCGTGGAAATGTGACGCATCAGTGCGTTGTATTAATACGATGCACCGAGGCCTGTTAGGATGATAAGCACACCATACTTTTTAAAGTTTTTTTTTTCGTTGTATGTAAGATCATAATAAAATAATGATAATTATAAAGTACATGAATTTATTTTCATTATTTTCTAAACTTTATGTTACAAAAATTCGTATTATTCTAGATTTGTTATTTTACAATTATTTTCAAATTTGCAAATTTAAATATTTTAATAAAATCATTTCACATTAATATAATTAAGATTTTCACATTAATAGAATTAAAATTATACAAATTAATATTTTACATACAATTACATTAATTAAAATTACAATTACAATTTTACATTAATTTCACATACATGAATTACGATTAAAATTAGAATTAGAATTTTAATTTTACATACAATTACATTTACAATTTTACATATAATTACATTTACAATTACAATTGCAATTTTACAAATATTTTACAGACAATTCAATTAAAATTACAGTTACAAATACAATTACATTTACAATTTTACATAGAATTACATTTACACTAACAATTAGAATTTTACAAATATTTTACATACAATTCAATTAAAATTACAATTACAAATACAATTACAATTTGTGAAATTTACATACAATTAGAATTAGAATTACAATTTTACAATTTTTCATATATACAATTACAATCATTTCACAATCAATTAAATATTACAATTACAATTAAAATTTTACATTAATAAATATTTTACATACAATTACACTTAAAATTACAATTAGTACAAATACAAATACAATTTTACAATTTTACATAGAATTAAAATTTAAATTACAATTACATTCACGACAAAATATTTAATAAATATCATGGTCATTTAATAATATTAAATTAATTAATAAACATCATCACGATCATGATAACCATCGTACAAACATCATATTCAACTAATAAACACATTCAATTAACATCAAATTAACATTATATATTAACATCATCACAACACAAACATTAAATATACATCTCAATATAATGTCAAATAAGTCATTCGCCTATCACATATACACATCTATCTGCAAGCTAAACATTAAATGAACATATCTAACATGACTAACAATATGCACCACATCATGATGATCATCAACATGAAAATTAAGTACAACTACAACATGAACATAAAATACATGGACCATATATATATATATATATATATATAACTGAATAATGTAAAAATATACAATTGTAATATAAATCATGTCATGCATCAGGCGCTGGTGGTAGTATAACAACATGATCAATAACACTAGTAGAAGTGGATGCAGCCTACTTAGTAAAGCTGGGTGCAGCCTCGACAGTCGATGGTCGACTAGCCTGCTCATGATCATGATGATCACTAGTACTGAGGGATGCATCCGCTAATGGTAGTACAACATGATCAATATGAGGCACAAAATTAGTGGAGGCGGCCTGCTTAGTCAATAGTACTGCAACCTTGGTGGTCGATGGTTTAGCCTGCTCATGGTGATCGTGACTAGTACTCATGGTGGATGCTACAAGATGCTGACTGGACGTGGCCAATGGTCCAACCTCATCTCCATGATTACTAGTGTCAGATGCTAGGAGTGGAGCCTCATTCTGATCATTAGGCACGCCGCGAGGTGAACAATCATGAGATGTATCTAAGTGGCTACTGGCAAACTGTCCATCATCACGTGCCACAGCTTGACTACGCCTATAGCTACGGACAATCCTCCTCAATTGCGTAACAACTGTCATAGCTCCTACGAAATGCCGCATCATGCCGTACATGTCACACATCATGCCTCTCCACATCCGTATCAATCTATCATTGCCCTCTATCTCTTTGTAATGAGCGGGCCTGATGCCCGCATCTGAAATCAATCCACAAAGTTGGTTTCCCAACTCCATTCGGTATCTGGTCTCTGGTCGACCACGCCTAGCAAAAGGTGGTACCGGTGCACCATGAGGCACATAAGGATCAGCACGTCTCTCTGTTGTGCCACCGGCCTCATCCTGATCTAGCACATCAGCCATCTCCTTATCGTAATCATTAGGATCGACACCTAGATCATGTGGTGGATCCAACATCTTATCGCCATCAAAAGACCCAATGTCTACAAAATATATACAAGTACACAACAATAATTAGACAATTTTGTTACACAATTTAATAAAAACAAGTTAAAGAACATGTTAGAATAAATATAAATAAAACAATAATATTACCTCTAGCATCTAGCGGCTCATCAAGAGTGAAGAGGATGTTGGGACACCCTCGCCAACATAGTCCATCATAAGGACATGGGACCATAATGAAGGGATGCAGCCCGCCAACGCTGGCTAGTAAGTCCAGTGAATCATATGATATCCTCGCTGGAAACATAGCGTCTCCCCTCTTGGGCATCATTTTCCCCCACATGCGCATCTGGGCCTCCAACATCGGCCTAAGAGTCTCTCGAAAAAAACTGGGTCTCATCTCTGGAAACCTCTCAAAAAATAAACAAAACAGCTCTGAAGCAAAAGGGAAGTTGACCCTCCCTTGTGGGTCTTTATGTGCTCCAATGTATCTCTGGGAGTAAACTAACTGACTCTCTTCTACACAACCAGGTGGCACGTCTGGGAATGAGGGTAAATCCACCCCTCTTCTCGATAGTCCTGTAATAAAATAAATGTCCTCCTCAGTGGGTGTGTACCACTGGTCAGGACCAACCTGAAAAGCCTGTCGGTGGACATTCCACCTGCCGATAAGATGTCTCAAAAGCACACTATGGGCCTTTAGGCCAGAAATAGCCTCCTCATAGAACTTGAGGAGGCCTACCTACTTAAGGACCTCCTGGGTATCTGCAGTAATAGGGTGAGGGCATCCATCTCTCTCCCTCTCTCTCACCTCCCATTAGCGAATCATGTCATAATGTTCTACTTGTTGTTGCTATTGTTGCTCCTGTTCTCTCTAAATCATTGCCATATTAAATAATTCTTTTTTATTAAAATGGAAATGTATTTATAAATATACATATATAACTTTTTTTGAAAAAAAAACAAACATACAATTCGGTGCTCCATAAAAACAGTCACGCACCAGTGTCGGTGCATCCTAATATTTTAGCACACTGTCCCTAGGGCCCCTAATGAAACAGACCGCACCGGAGTTGGTGCCGATGTCTATTTTTGAAGCATCGTGAACTGTACATAATTCAGAATAGCGGTGCGCTGACTAAAATATATGCCCCGGCGCGTATAGTCGTGTCAGCGCACCGACTTCATGACAATGACATAGTTGACGGTGCGGTCTTTTACTTGGCCGCACCGTTGACCCTCTTGGAATGCAAAATGTGGTGCGCTGACATAAATCAGGGCGAAAAATGCAGTCAACGCACTGCACTGTGATTGTCGAGGTCAACAGTGTGCCTGGATAAATGAGCGCACTGTCTTTTTTATTTTTTAGTTTTTAGTTTAAAATTTATCGGGGCACCTTCCGGCACTGCCCCGGAAACGGTGTGGTTACCATTAGCACCGGTAGCGGTGCTGCCTGTAAATTTTACAGGTAGCCCTGCTAGTCGGTGCGAGCCGAACAGGTCAAGCACACCGCGCGACAAATATATATATATATATATATATATATATATATATATATATATATATTAATGGTTATTTTTAAGTTTATTTCAATTTCTAATCCGCTAAAAGGCTTAATTATAGAAAAACTAGAAAAATACCTGTACAATTTGCCGTCGAGGAGGCATATTGGCTATAAAATTTGCCCACTATTTTTCAAAATGCAAGCTGGAGATTGGTGGTAAATGCAGAGCAGTAGTGCATGTAATGGGTGCATTGAGAGCACCAATATTAGGGCAGCTCAGAAATAAATAAATAGCACTGGGGCTTGAGAGCTCTGGAGCATTGAAGAAAGTGAATAATGAAGTTTTTTGGCCGTAATTTTTTTTAATTAACCCCGTTTCGGTGCGCGGGGTTTTCTAAGTGCACCGGTGCTGTTAAACAAAACCACACCGGGATGTTTCAGTTTCGGCGCGAAAATTTGATGATGCACCGAGGCGAAATAATTGTAAAGCACCAATGCGTAATAGTCGCAAAGCACCAGTTTTTTTGGCCTTATTTTTTTATATATAATGTTATTTTAGTGCGTGCGGTTTCGGGTGCACCGGTGCTATTAGAGAAGAAAGCATCGGCTCACTCTTGTTTTGGCGTGGTTTTTTATGATCCACGAGCGCCGAAGAGTATTGACACCCCGGTGCGTTACAGTAATTGGACGCCCCAGCGGTATGTGTACTTCACGCATGTTGTCTAGTGTGCCAATGTTCGGTGCGCACCGGTGCGTTCTGTGGTATCATGCGCACCGGTAATTGATAGCTCAGGAGCACTAAAAAACTGAAAAATCTAAGTTTTTTGTCTTAAATATTTTTTTAGTTTAACCCTTTGCTGGTGCGCGTTGTTTATAAGCACACCGGTACTATTTGGTACAAACGCACCGGTCGGTTTGTGTTTTGGCGCGTTTTTTATGATGCACCGGAGTGGTTTCTTTCTACCACACCGGTTGGTTTTGGTGTTGGCGTTGTGTTTTATAATGCACCAGCGCGGATGAGTTGTGAGGCACCAGTGCTCTATTATATTATGACGCACCGGGCGTGTGTGTACGGAGTGCACGGTGTCCGGTGTGTCAATGATTTTGCCACCCCGGTGCGTTCTTTTTTTGAGAGCATCGAGGCGAGTTTTAATGATAAGAGCACCGATAAGAAAACATCTACAAAACCCTCCGCCCACCAACCTCCTCTAGTAACCTCTGCTAGAAACGGATGTATGGGGTATTTTTCTTTGTGGTTCCTCAAAAACATCAGCTAGAGGGTCTTTTTTGTAGTGATTTCTTCTTTAATGGACAATGTTTCTCATGTCATAATTTTGGTCACAAAGCTGCTCAATGTGTTGCATACAAAACCATCATGACTAGAGAAGCAAGAAAACAAAGAAATGAGACAGGAATCAAGAATAATACTTATAACAATTTCGTTCCTCTTAAAGATGAAATTGAATGTTCGTTTTGAAATAACTTTGGACATGAGGAATTTGAATGCAGGAGGACACTATAGCCAAAAGAACAAATATCAACAAATTCTAAGGTATGGAAAAATAAGGACTTACAATTCAAAATTTTGCGGCATAGATTTATTTACAGAAGGAGAATAAAATCAATGGTACATTGATAACGTGTTTTCAAAACATATGACATGTGATAATGATAAACTCATTTCATACAATGCATTAGAAAAGGAAAAGAATGTCACTTTTGGAAATGACTCTCTTGTTGTCATTAAGGGTAAAGCATCTGTTTTTCTAAAAGAAAAGGTTAAAGCTGCTAATGTTATGTATGTTGATGGATTAAATCATAACTTGTTGAGTGTTAGCCAAATGTATGACCAAGGAAATGAAGTAGTCTTCCGATCAAAATAATGTGTGGTTCGTGAACTTGACACGAGAAAGACCATAATAAAAGGAACAAGAACACCAAGAAATATATATATATTGAAAGGTGGCCAAGAACAATGTTATCTAGGAAAATTTGCGGAAAAATGGTTATGGCACAGAAGGTTGGGACATCTGAGCTTTTCTCAAATAAGAAAATCAAGCAGGCTCAAAGATGTTCGTGATTTACCCAACATCACCCTACCAAAAATTACCATATGTAAGTCATGTCAATTCAGTAAGAAAACCAGATTTCAATTCAACGCCAAAGAAGGATCAACAAGCAAGCCTCTTGAACTTATACATACTGATTTGTGTGGACTTGTAAAGAAAAAGTCACCTCATGGAGAACAATAATATATCTTATTCATTGATGACTTTTCTAGAATTTTTTGGATTGGTTTATTGAAACAAAAATATGAAGCATTTGATAAATTTAAGGTCTTAAAAGCATTAGTTGAAAATGAATTAGATCTAAAAATCAAATGTTTCAGATCTGACCAAAGAGGAGAATAAATATCGGATGAATTCTTTGATTTCTATGAACAATATGGCATAAAAAGACAATTTTCTGTAGCTGGAACTCCTCAACAAAATGGCATGGCAGAAAGAATGAATAGAACAGTTCAGCAAATGGCTCGTGCTATCCTTGATAACTCTAGAACTCCTGACACCTTTTGGGGTGAAGCTACTCATACTGCAGTAAATATTATCAACAAGGCCCATGTTTGTGTGAATAGTGATAAAACTCCTTATGAAATCTGGTATGGTAAGCCTCCCACTGTGAATCATTTTAGAGTCTTTGGAAGCAAATGTTTCATAAAAAGTAATGATGAAAAATTCAGTAAGTTTGAAGCTAGAGAAAATGAATGAATACTTCTTGGTTACTCTTCTAGAAGTAAAGGATACAAATGCTACAATAAGAGACTTCGAAAAATTGTTGAATGTATTGATGTTGTGATTGATGAAGCATGCACAACTCCCAAAAAGGAAACAACAAAAAAATACGATGATGATGATGATGAATTCTTTCCCACATCAAATCATAATAATATATAAGAATAAACTAAAGAAGCATCAAAAGAAGATGTATAAATTATACAGAAACTCTATACCAATGTGTGCAATACAATCATGTAATGTACTAAAACAAGATATTAAATCCTTCTACTATATTTGTGGAATATAAAACATGATCGCTCAATCAAAACCCTTCTATCATATATTGAACATAGTCAAAGAATCATGAAACAATACAATGTTTTCTCACACTAAGAAAATCCAACACTCTACCAATCGTCTCACCCTGATCCTGCTCAAAACTGACTAGAAAATCTTAGGAAAAATTGAACAACACTTAGCAAATTCCTGCTTAGCCCATCCTTGCTCATGCAATCCCTATGCAACTAATCCCCATTAAATAGGATAATCAACCTTCCTTGACTGCGCAATCCATCATGAGCCTTCCTATGACTTTATAATTGCGCCTGGTCAATTCGCTAATAATACAACTGATAGTTAACTTCCCTTTTAACCTCTATCTCAATTGGGTCGTCATCAGAATTGACATGCATGCAGCAAATAATAGAAAATCATCATTTATCTGATTGATCACTACTTGTGAATTAAATCTAATTTAATTCACTAGCTCATCACTTAGTTAGAACTAGTTAAACTTATTTTAACTTAATTAATTTGAGTTAACTGATTACACATGAACCCCACTAGTGCATTAACTGCAACTGGATTCCCAAAATAATATAATCACTCTACATACCTCATATTTGACCCTCAACTCGAAATTCTTGAGCTAACTCAATCTTTCTGACTTAGTTAACTAATACAAGTTGTTATGAGATGAAATTAAAATTTATTTTCCAATTTATTTAAGGGATAAATAAATTAGACACCCACATTTAGTGCTACTATGTAACTGAATTCCTCACTCATGTGTGACTGGAATCCCACACCAGTTATGTGGTCAATTTTTTTCCTTTCTGGTTGCCAATTTCACTTTTTCTTGTTGCAAATTTCAAAACTCCCTCTCAACAAGAAAGGAATTAATCTATCCTGATATGGCACCTTTAGAATGTTGTGCATGCAAAAATTATCTAGTGTTATTTGCACATGCAACTCCTAAAAATGAATAGCCTCCTAACAACTGAATCAATATAATGAATCTGTCATAAGATTCTTCTAACTGTTATTAGCTACCGCACCTTTCTACTAGAATCTTTGCGTTGTTTCTGACATCTGCATCCATGCCCTCTGCACTATTGCCAACTCTGATCTGCGCTCCAGTATCCGACATATGTCACTCTAATTTTTTTCTTCCTGACATCTAACTACATCAATCTAACCGATCTTTCTTTCTAATGTTGTATTGTGGGCTCCTCATAGCTAGGTTCAATCCATGAGACACACCATCTGAATGGACCCTGCCCAAATTTCTTCTTGGAATTATATCTCCACATTGCCCCACCTCTCACCTGGAGGTATAGCTTCATGTGCTTCCTCTGCCTATCTGGCTCGAAATTTCCCCCTCCCAGAGGTCTCTGCTTGAGTGGACACTTCCACTCAGTATCCTCTCTACTTCTCCAATTGTGGCTTCTCCACAACCTTTTGAGACTGCTTATGAGGCTGCATGTTGAGAGATAATTTGTGCTCCCTCTCAACCACCAAGTCTCTAACCTTTTCTTTGCTCCTCAAAGCTTTGCATGCATCTTGTACCTCAAGTGCATGTTGTTGAGATTAAACAAGATGATGATCCTAGTGAAAATTAAGCACCTACACTAGGTGGGGCCCGCAGGCTATTTTTAGGTGTATGTCTATTTTTAGAATGTTGAGCAAATTCTATTTATAGCGGGAGTCTATTTTATAATGGTGAGAAAATTATATTTATAAATTCATGGGCGAAGTCTATTTATAGATCGCATGTCTGAAAATAGAATGCATGTCGGTTATTATTATCCTTAATAATAATTGGACAATAAATAATAATCTATTCTCTTGAAGCACTTGATTTCAGTTAACTGATGTGGAAAACCAGTTAGCTAAAGGAATTTTGAGTTCTAAGGTTGGTTGGTGGGACATGCAAGTGGAATTATTTGTAACTGAGTGATTTGAAGTTGTAATAGAGTTGGATGTGTATTTATGTGAGTTGTAAAGTAGTTTAACTCAGTTAAGTGAATTAAACTCAGTTGTGCTAGTTGTAACTAGTTCTAACTAAAGATACACTAGTGAGAGATCAGTGAATTAAATATTAAATTAATTCACATGGATTGATCTCACATGCAACTAAAGATTTACTATTGTTAACTACATGCATGTCAGATCTAATGGAGACCCAGTTGAGAGATAGGTGAAAGGGACAGTTTGACTATATGTTGTGACATTAGTGGGTGCACTCATGCAACCACACACACATTAGATATGCCAATGAGGATTTCACAGTCAAGGACAGGCAGTATCTCATTCATTCAGGGATTGTGATCAACAAGGATTGCATAGTGGAGGTAGGTTGTCAAGAGGCAGTAAATTGGTTCATGAATATGCCAATTTTTGTATGACAGTGCGAGATGAATGTATATTGTACTGAGAGCTCTTGGATTAGATTTTTTTATGATATTGTTTCATGATCCATGATATATACATAATATATGATAGTGGGGTTTTTATATTTATTATTTCTCGGTAAAAACATTTGTGTTATGTGTGATTGATCTTTCTTCATGTGTTTGCAATTGGCGATTAAATTTCCGCAAAGATTTTAGTAGAAGGATTATGTATTTAACAATGGCATATAATTTTTAGATCAGGAGAATCTAGGCCATACATAATTTTATTAAAATTTCTACATGGTATCAAAGCAAAGAATATAGCAATTTTGAAGCAGTAGCTGAGTTTGTTGGTGGAAACAATTCAAATTTGCTGCAAGAATTTCTTGGTGCGACAATTGAGTAAACATCAAAATGGATTTCAATGGTTTGTGGCTAGAATATGCACTCGAGGGAAGCTCAAATTACATTGCATGGAAGGAAATGATGGAGGTGGTTATTGAAGATAATGGCTTGAAGGAATTCATCGATAGTGATGTTACTGAGCCCACTTCGACGGATGTTGCATTACTTGACGCATGGCAAAAGGAAGTAGTGAAGATGAGAAGGATTTTGTTGGAAGGTGTACGAGACAAAATTTTCTCAAGCCTTCATGGGAAATCCACTCCATGTGCTATGTGGAAGGATTTGACGAATCTTTTCCAAAGCAGCAATGACCACAGGAAATTGGCGCTGAAGGATAAACTCAGAAAGATCAAGATGGAAATGGGCGACAATATTCCTAAGTATCTCACTAATTTTTTCCAATGTCGGGATGAACTGGGGAGTGTGGGAATCACAGTTGTTGAAGATGATTTCATGAGCTTTGCTCTCTTGGGATTTCCTAAGAGTTGGCACAGTTATCAAGACTCTGTCAACGAACAGGAAAAACTGTCGGATTGGGAACGACTGTGGTTGGATCTAGTGTAGGAGGAGTTCAGGCAGAACACCAGAGATGGTTCTTCATAAAAGCATGATGATGAAGAATATTGTGCTTTGGCTGCCAAGGAAAGGAAAGGAAAGGGGAAGAAATTCCACTCAAAATCCGACGCTAAAGGCAAGAAGATGGATTTTTCCAAGGTGAAGTTTTTTCACTGTCACGAACATGGGCATCTCGCCACTAACTGCCCACAGCAAAAAAAAAAGAACAAGAAGGTTGCTGGAGCTGCAGCTGGTGAGGCCCTTGCCTCAAAATTTGAACTTGATTTATCCTTGATCGCATTCTTGGTTTCAATCATAATGGGATCGGTGTGGTATCTTGATAGTGGTGCTTCCTTCCACATGACGGGAGATAAGGAGCTTTTCAGTGACTTGGAGGAGAAAGATATCCAGATGCATATAGATATGGGCGATGATGGATGATACAGTGTGACCAACATTGGTACCATTACCTTTGAGAGGGATTCAGGTAAACCATTTCAATTGAAATATGTTATGCATGTTCCAGGTCTGAAGAAAAACTTTGTCTCAGTCACGATGTTGAAGGACAGAGGCTATGACGTTTTTTTCAGCAATGGAAAAGCTTTCCTGTGACATAAAACAATGGGTCAAGCCAAGAGGATAGGGATTCAAGTCAAGAATATCTACAAGCTGGAGGTAGAAGGCTGTGCTTCCATGATGGGCAAATCGGAAAAAGTTGTGAGCCGGGATGAGGGAAAATTATGGCACAGGCGATTGGGCCATCTTCATCATGGAGCTTTGAAAGATAGTCTTTGTTCCAAAAAGTGTTTAAGAATATCATGATCAGTTTTTACCTTGAAGTGTCTTCCCATTAGGTAAGGTCACCATTTCTTTAGTGCATGTAGTATTCCTAACATTTCCTTCTCATAAATAGCTTTTTGTAAATACTTTCCTTTGATTGGATGACTTTCAAAAGCAATGGGTCTTCCTTCTTGCATTAAAACAACACCAATTCCATTTCCTAAGGCATCACATTCCACAATAAAGGTTATTGTGAAGTCTGGCATAGCTAATACCAGTGCTAGGCACATTGCCTCTTTAAGATGTTCAAAGGCCTTAGTTGCTTCAGGATTCCATGAAAATGCACCTTTCTTCAATAATGTTGTTAGAGGTGTTGTTATTCTCCCATAATTCTTAACTAACTTGCGATAATACCCTATTAACCCGAGAAATCCTCGCAACTACTTTATGTTTGTGGGGAATTTCCATTCCTTAATGGCTTTAATTTTGTTAGGGTCTACCTTAACACCCTCATGAGATACAATATGACCCAAATACTCCACCTCTTGTACTCCAAAGAAACATTTGGATGTTTTTTCATATAATTGTTTCTCTTGCAATAGTTCGAGCACCCCGTCAACATGTTGAACATGATCCTTCCAAGACCTGTTGTAGATTAGTATATCATCAAAAAATACTAGCACAAATTTTCTAAGGGTTTGAAAATGGAATTCATCAATCCTTAAAATGTAGAAGGTGCATTGGTAAGGCCAAAAGGCATGACCAAAAATTCATAATGACCCTCATGGGTTTGAAATGTTGTTTTCAGAATATCTTTAGTCTTCATTATAATTTGATGATATCCTGAATGAAGATCCAACTTGGTAAAATAAATTTCTCCATGTAATTCATCAATCACAAGAATGGGAAATTTATCTTTAATGGTGAGCTTATTGAGCTCCCTATAATCTAGACACACGCGCCATGATCCATCCTTCTTGTGCACCAATGCTACTGGATCATAGAAATAACTTTGACTAGGTTGAATTATACCAGCCTCTAACATTTATGTAATCATACGTTCAATTTCGCTCTTTTGGACATAAGGATATCTATAAGGCTTGATCTTTGGAGGAACACTTCCTGGAATCAAATGAATAGCATGATCATGACCACAAATAGGTGGGAGTCCTTTGGGAGTTTCAAACACCTTGGAATGATTGTCCAAGACTTTTTGGAGATCTGCAGAAATAGATGATTTTGATGTTGGAAATTCTAGTGAGCATAATTGTGAAATTACACCTTGTTGTTCTTTCTTCATAAGCTTTTTCATGAAATTAGAGCCTATTATCTTTCCCATCTTCCCTGCGATACCTCGTAATTCGACTTCCTTTCCTTCTGAAAAAAAAATAAAATAAAATAATAAAATAAAATAAAAATAAATAAAAATAAATAAAAATAAAATAAAATAAAAATAAAAATAAAAATAAAAATAAAAAAATAAAAAAATAAAAATCAAGAAAGTTCTTGAAAATTAAAAGCTATTGTCCCCAAATATTGTAACCATTGTACTCCTAGTACAACATTAGCACCTCCCATTGGAATGGAAAGCATTGGACTATTCAATACATATTCCCCCATGGTTAGCTTGATATTATGGAATTTTCCAGAGAAATTTATAGTTTCTCCATTTTCAACTATCACTTGACATTCTGGTGTTGGGTATAGGAAACAATTCAATTCCTTGGCTACCTTACAATGAATAAAATTATGGGTACTACCCGAATCAATCAACAGTATTACCTTTTTCTTCTTGATATGTCCTTCTATCTTGAGAGTTTGAGGAGTGGTAATTCTTGCTAATGCATTACATGATATGGTCAGACTCATTTCTTCCTCTTATGGGGTTGGTTCCTGGTGTATATCTTCTTATTTTGAAGATTCTTGTTCATTTTCTTCTTCCTCTTCACAATCTATGTAAAATAATTTGTTCTCAACACACTTATGACCTTTAAGGTATTTTCTATCACAATTGTAGCAAAGCCCTTTTGCTCTTTTTTCTTCCAAATGTTGTGGTGTCAACCTTGTAGGTTGTGTAAGTCTAGGAGTAGCAACACTTCCATCCTTATAGATGTGAGTGCTAGGCTTCCTTGTCAAAATAATTTTAAATTCAATTTTTATTGCCAACCTAAATGCCTTCTCCAATGAATCAGGTTCCCAAACGCAAACCTCATATTGGATGTTATCCTTTAAATTACCTATGAATACATCAATCCTGTGTTCCTCTGGAATATTAGTTACCCTTATATTCAATTTTTGGAAGTCCTCAATGTGCTCCACCACTGAACCCTTTTGTTTGAGATTTATCAATTGGCTAAAGAAGGTGTTTCTCTTTGTATCCTCATAATGCACTATCATTTCCTCCGTAAAAGTTGACCAAGTGACAATTTTTTTACGGAATAAAAGCCATCGATACCATACAAATGTATTTTTTTCTAAATGTAAAGTTGCAATGTGTACCTTTGTGTGGTTTGCACATTATTGAGATCAAAATATTGCTCCATCTGTAGTATCCATGTTACGGGATCCTTGCCATCAAACTTTCTCCTATCCATCTTTGGAATATGGTGGTTCTTCCATCCAACATTAGATTTTATAAAATCACGATTAACATTTATTTTGTTCTCATCATGAGTTTACTCTACTATATTTTCGCCATTAGGAAACATTTCTTGTATCAACTTTGTCAAACCTTCCATATCTGCTTTTAGATCATTCTTCATGTTTTCCATGTTGTCTTTCATTTTTTCATCGATATTAGCTTCCATGTCATCTATCTTAGCTTCCATGCCAGCTTCCATGCCATCTATCTTAGCTTCCATGACTTTCTTCAAACCATCCATCTCAGCTTCCACGCTTTTCTTCAGAACTTCCATTTCATTTTTTGTTGATCTTTGCAAGAGAGAAATTTGGTGCACTTGCTCTTGTAATTTTGACATGTCATGCTACAATTCTCCGTCTTCATGAGTCATATTAGAGCCTTCTGAAGGCTTATTTGGTGTTGAATTCTTTTTAGGGGGAATTTTAGAACCCAATACTGATATCTATTCTACAATATTCCCTTGGAACCAATTCAAACTGATTTTTAAACAAGACTTATGCAATTCGAAAAAATAACACACCTTTTTCTTGCTTTTGAGGAGCTTGATATTTAAATTGAATTATCTCTGTGATTTCGGATATTCAATATCTGAAATTTGGATTTTTAGTAACCCTTTGAATCTTCTTTCGAATGCCATAGGTCTGACCTGATTTGGATTCTTCAAGACAAAGTTATGCCCAATCTCCCACAATGACTTAAATATGGACTAGTTCAATAGAGCGAACTTGTAAGGTGTGCCATGTGTCATTGTTTCCTCCTTCAGCTCTGAAATTGATATAGAGGAAACTAAATTTCGAGTTATTGCTGCCACTTTTTACTGAATTCAAATCTGACGCTCAGAGATAGAGGTATGAAAATTTTCCCATGGTCACCTCTTTGAGATGAAATTCGGGAGCCTGAATAAAGCCTAAATTCCACAAATCATATCTCCGAAAAAATTGCAAACCAAGATCTGAAATTTTTACAGGAGGTTCCTCAAGATTGTGACTTCGCTCTGTAAAAAATTTAGCTTCTGAACCTTCGTATAAAAATGTTATAGCAATAATTCCACGATGACATGTTTGGAGCAACAAAACCCTAGAATTCAAAGCTTTGATACCAAATGTTATGAAACCAACTCCAAAAATAGAATAAAAGAGAGATCAATGCCTTAGAATTCAGCCACTTTGAGGGGGAAACCTCCAATACATTACATAAATGAACAATTCTTGGATGATACAAATGACTAAAACCTCCTTCTATATATAGGAGTTCATGGGGCCACAATATAATCCTAGCCGACCTAACAATAATAATGTAAGGGCACAATAATAACAATATTGGGGTTACAGGGGTAAAAAAATAACAATAAGGGGGCTAAAATAATAAAAATAAGGGACTAAACTAGTAATGTAGGGACCTAACATGTGCAGACTCAAAAGAGCGTTGTATGGGCTGAAGAAATCACCCCGTGCTTGGTACACTTGGATCGACAGCTATTTCACTAGACTTGGCTTCACCAAGAGTGAGGCGGATGCAAACCTATACCAAATTGTGGTGGAGGGTAAGCTTTTAATCATTGTTCTTTATGTTGATGAGTTAAAACTGATTGTTGATGAGTAGCTGATACACTCATGCAAGGAGGACGTTGCAAAGGAGTTTGAGATGAAGGATATGGGCCTCCTTCATTATTTCCTTGGATTGGAAATATGGCAGCGAGATGGTGAACTTTTTGTGTATCAAGGCAAGTGTTGAGCCCCAAAGATGTCCTTCTTTTCCATCACATTTCATTTCATTTTCTTTGTCCCTCATCAATTACAGGCTTAAATGATCAAAAAGATTCATTAGGATTACTTTAAGAATGTATATAATGACTAACTTGCTATGTTTTCATGATTTTGTTATTGTAGCAATTTTTTACTAGACTGGCTACAGAACACAGTCATTATGTAGCCAGTCGCCTATTCCGCAGCCGTTCTCATGTTTACGCAGGTTCCAGGTGTCACCTCAAGGAAAAATGCATATGGTCATATTCCACATCACTCCCCCATCATTTCTTGCTCTCCACTAAGTCTGAGCTCGAGTCTACAGGCGGTTATGCACGTGGGAAACCAAAACTAGGTGACAGACTTCTAATAGGACAAGGACTGTACAGATGTCCTTAATCATAGAATGAGGCCACCACCAGAGTCCTAGTTTGATTTTAGTTTGAAAATACAATCACTCTTGTTTTATCTCAAATATAGTTATGTAATTTTGTTATAAGTATGGCTCGAGAGACCGAGAAAAAACTTAGCTAGATTTATGTTTTATTGCTAGATCTCAGAAGACCGTAAATACTATGTTTTGAAGAATTTCTCCTTTAATGAAAGAAGCATCACTTTATTGCAAGAGCTGAGTCAATCTTGAGTAGATTTGCATGCTAATCCGGTGGTAGAGGGCCCCTGCTACCTGAGAAGCTTTGTTCATATGGTTTAGATAAGTAACTTAGCCTTGTTTCATTCTTAGTTTAATTTTCTGAACTTTGTGTTTTTATACTTACTTGCAGTGAATGCCACAGTTAGTTTTATCCTTACAAACTCTGCCAATATATCACTCACATTGGACGGGATATAACTGTAGTATTTAGGATTTAGTTGCATTTCTTTGAAATTTATAATTTTGTGCTCGATTACATCAGTTGTTACAGCTAGTCGTGATCTTATAAACTCTTCCAAAATATCACTAATTCTAGATGAGACACATCTGTGGTGTTTTAGAGCTTTGTTGTGTTTTGTTGAATTGTATGCTTTCATGCTCATTTACATAACATGTTGCAGCCAGTCCTGTTCCATAAATTATTCCAAAATACCACTAATTCCGAATGAGACAGAGCTGAGACATTTTAGTGATTAGTTGCATCTTTAGTCTAGTTGTAGTACTCTGGAGGTAGATGTCACTCTAGTTTAATTCTGTCACTGTGTTTCAAGTTTGATAATGGCACTCTAGTATAACTCTATTCACTGTACTTTAAGTTAGATTAGTGACATTCTAGTTCAATTCCAAATCACTGTATTTCAAAGTTAGGCTAAAAGCATTCTAGGTTAGTTGTGATCACTGTGTTTTGACCTTAATCAATTGCATTCTAGTTCAGTGTTATCCATTGTTCTTTAAGTTGTAATAACTGTCAAAACTAGACTTCACGGCCTTCATTGTTTACAAACTAATCTTGTTCTGACTTTCTATTAATGCATTATCATATGAACAGGAATGAGTTAGTGATATCATTTTAAGGCCTTGATTGTTCTGCAACCCTTTGCAATTTCACAATTAAGCCTTTTTCCCAAAAAAAAAAATATTTTAGAAAATATCTAACTTTCGAATAAGGTTTAGTGGTGACAAGTTGAGCTGCAGAATGAATTGATCTTAGCATGACAAGTTAATTCAGAGTAGAAATCTTATTGTGTTACAAATAGTCTTTTCCCAATTGTGTTCCAATAAACTTTTAGCCATGGATGAGATTCTTTGTAATATTGTAAGATGGTTGTTTACTTAGGAGAACCTAATTTGTACTAAACTTGTCCTTTTCTCAAGCTATTCCAACATATTTCTAATGAATGAATTGGATGAGTTTATGTTATGATTTATTGAGTTCATGTTGTGATTCATTTTCTTGCTATGAGTCATTATCAAACTTTGAATTTTTTGTTCTTTAGTATAGGTTTTGCTCTGTTTTTAGTGTGACCAACAACTATTCTTTTTCAACATTTAGTCCTTTTCCTTCTTAACATAAAACCACAAAACCAAAAATATCATAAAAACATTAAACACAACGTAGTGAGAAACAGATACCTAGGCACATATAGTGCACCTCACTTCAGCAGTTTACTGACCCTGGTTGATAATTTATGACCTCAATTTAGGAACACTAAGTTGAGCACAACATTTTGGTGCTGTTGTCAAGGAAGTGTAGCTAGGTAGCCTTGTTTCTTACCTCCCAAAAACAATGACATGCGTAGAGAAAAAGACTCAAGGGGTAGATTCATAAGAAGCAGAAGCTCGATCCCTAGAACACCATTTGTTTCACCAATACCAAGAGCTAGTACACCTCCAACTCAAACCCACATTCCATCCTTTACTGATCCTAGACTTCCAGAGGACTTAAGATCAGATATTCCATCAGAAAGACCTTCCACCTTACCCATTGAACCTGTCTTGGAAGAAGATTCAGGAACCCCTGCTAGGGACTTAAACCTTTCAACTTCCACAGAAGAATCAACTATGGCAGAAGAAGGGGGAGGAGGAGTTTTTAATGGAGAACACACACTATTTGGAGGGGGTAGAGGTAGAGGTAGAGGAGAAGGAGGTAGAGATGCAGAAGGAGGCAGAGGAAGAGGTAGAAGAGAAATGGGAAGCTCTTTTGGGTTTCCTATAGTAGATGAAGAAACTAATACAACTATGAAAAACATTTCACCCTCTGACCTTCCAAACTTTTATGGACTCAAAACTAAATATCCTGAAACCTTCCTATTTGAATTTGAAGTCCTATGTAGAACTTATGACTACTTACAAGATGCTCAAAAACTTAAACTATTTCCTTCAACATTGAAAGGAGCAGCATTGAAGTGGTTTATGAGTTTGATCAACAGTTATATTAGGACATGGGAAGACATGAAACAAGCATTTCTAGAGAGGTATTTGGATTACTGTATGCCAATCAACCATAAGGAGGAAGTGTTTAAAATGCTACAAAAAGAGGATGAAAATTTGGAAGATTTTTTGGAGAGATTTAACTACAACATCAAAAGAGCAAAAATGGAAAACTTAGACCAAGACACCTTGAAAGCTCTCTTGTTGAAGACAATTAGGGATGAATGGTTAGATATCCTTAACATGATGGGAAAAGGGGATATATCTCAGCTCACATTACCTGAAATAGCTGAATTATGTATCAATATTTCAAGAGGGAAATCTAAAACTGTAAAAGGACCAAGAGACCCTGCTCTTGCAAGGGCAAGTAAGTCTGCTTCTGGGACAGTAAGTAGGGCAGAAATAGGACATATGCTTGATGAGTTCAAATCTGATATCTTAGGGTGTCTTAGTGAACAAATAGACACCCTCAAGTTACAAAATAAGAAAAAATCTGAATCTGATGCCTTAGCAATCTTTTGTCCCAAATGTAGAAAGAAACATGCCTTGAGAGAGTGCCCTTTGGATGCAAAAGTTGTAGAGACTTGTGTAATTTGTTCAAAAAAACGTGAGACCAAGAGTTGTCCTTCACTTTCTGGTCTTAAAGCTGTCTTTCAAGAAGAAACTCCTACAAGTTCCACAGAATCTCTCAATTTTGTCTCCATGAGGCCTTGGCAAGGACCTCAAACACAAGGATTTCATGATCAGTTGTATAATCAACCCCCACCAAATTGGAATTCTTGGCAACAACCTTGGCCCCAATTTCAAAATCAATCACAAACTTGGGCGCAAGGAGCACAAAATCCCTATGGAAGATACTCTCATTATTACCAATATCCACCATCCTATCCACCATATCCACATTTCTCTCCTCAACAAAATTCTCAAAATCTACAACATGAAAATCAACCACTTCCATTACCATTTCTTCAGAAAACAAATCAGTTGCCTTCCCAACCCATACCAAACCCCAACAATAAAAATCCTCAGAACACATACATGATAGAAGGCCAACAGTTTCCAACTTATTTGATCACTCCTTTAGACCTTAGTGATGTTCAACTTAGGTCTAGGAGAATACTTGAAAAGAGGAAACCTTCTGTAATTATACAAGAGAAAGACAATTCTGAGGAAGATTCTCAATTATAGAATTAGATGATACTCAATGGATAGAGGATGAAGAAGACTTACAACCTCTCTTCACAATTTCAGAAATTACTGAAGATAGCCAGATTCTGAATACCTTAGAAAACTTTGAATCCTCTTCAGAATATAAACATGAACAATTTCAAGAAGAATCCAACATTGAGTTTTTATCATCAAGACATATGTCTCTTTACTCCATGGATAAATTTGGTAGCTCTACAATTGAGATATTTCCAGGCAAAACTTTAAACATAAACAAGAACCTAGAGAAATCTCAACAAGAAGAGCTAGTCAAGATATTACAGAGACATTCTTCTGCATATGCATGGGAGTACACTGATATGAAAGGGATAAACCCCAAGACTTGCACTCATCACATCTACATAGAGGAAAATTGTAAACCAATCAGACAACCTCAGAGAAGGATGAATCCAAATCTTAGGGAGATTGTTAAGGAAGAATTGCAGAAATTATTAAATGTTAACTTTATCTATCCCATTTCAGATAGTCAGTGGGTTTCTCCTTTGGTAATTGTGCCAAAGAAAAATGGTAAATGGAGGGTATGTATTGACTACCAGGAATTAAAAAAAGCTACTCTTAAAGATCATTTTCCCTTACCTTTCATAGATCGAGTGTTAGATACATTAGCTGGCAAAAAGTACTTTTCATTTCTAGATGGGTTTAGTGGTTATAACCAAATTCAGGTAGCACTTGAAGATCAAGACAAAACCACATTTACCTGTCCTTGGGGTACCTATGCTTACCGAGTATTGCCATTTGGATTATGCAATGCACCCGCAACATTTCAAAGGGCAATACTAGGAATCTTTTCAGATCTAATACATGATTGTGTAGAGGTATATATGGATGATTTCACAGTTTATGGAAACACATTTGAAGAAGCCTTAACAAACTTGGAAAAATTTTTAAAGAGATGTAAAGAAGCAAATCTTTCACTTAGTCATGAGAAGTGTTTTATGATGTTTACTGAAGGAATTGTTTTAGGACATCACATTTCAGGGGATGGGATTAGAGTTGATAAGTCAAAAGTTGAAGTCATCTCTAACTTATCTATTCCAAGTTGTCAAAAAGATGTTAAGAGTTTTTTATGATTCACAGGATATTATCGAAGGTTTATAGAAAACTTCACCAAGATAGCATCTCCACTTTTCAAATTACTTACCAAAGACTATGAATTCAAGTGGAATCCTGATTTCCAGTTAGCCCTTGAGACCCTGAAAACAAAAATCTCTGAAGCACCTATTTTAAGAGGACCTAACTGGAAGTTACCTTTTCATATTTCAACAGATGCCTCAGATACAGCTCTAGGAGCAGTATTGGGACAAAAAGACCTGATTCCATATGCCATCTACTATACCAGTAAAAATTTGACTCCTTCAGAGTTAAACTATACTGTAACTGAAAAAGAGTTTTTAGCTGTTGTTCATGCCATAAACAAATTCAGACACTATATAGCAGGCTATGAAACTTTTGTTCACACAGATCACTCTGCAATTAGATATTTAATGAACAAATCAATTACTAATGGCAGAGTCATAAGATGGTTATTGCTTTTACAAGAATTCAACATTACCATTCTAGATAGGCCTGGAAAACAAAACACAATAGCTGATTTCATATCTAGACTCCAAAACATCAAAGACAATACTCCAGTTGAAGATCAATTCCCTGATGAATATATTTTTGCAATTTCTACTCAAAATCCTTGGTTTGCTGACATTGCTAATTATTTAGTTTCAGGGAAATTTCCTTCAATAATGAATGCAAGAGAAAAAATAAAGATAATTTATGACAGTGCAAAATATTCATGGGTTGCTAATGAGTTATACAAAACAGGTCCAGATTTTATCATTAGGAGATGTGTTCGAGAAGATGAGATGCCTGAGATCCTCAAGGCATGTCATGATGAACCTTGTGGCAGACACTTTGCTGATAAAATGACAACTTATAAGGTCCTTCATTTAGGATACTATTGGCCATCCCCTTTTAAAGATGCTAAAGAGTATGTCAAAAGGTGTGACAGTTGCCAAAGGGTAGGGAAACCTTCTCCTTCAGGTGAGATGCCATTGCAGCCTCAGGTACATATTGAACCTTTTGAAAAATGGGCTTTAGATTTTGTAGGACCTATTAGTCCTCCATCGAGACAAAAGAAATATATATTAGTTTGCACTGATTATGTTACCAAATGGGTAGAGGCCAAGCCATTACTTTCTGCTACTGAAGCATCTGTAGTTAATTTTCTTTTTGAGGATATTTTTACTCGTTTTGGTGTCCCAAGGGAAATTATTACAGATCAAGGAGCTCAATTTACATCAAAGCTAGTGGAACAAATGATGGAGAGGTACAAAACTAGACACATAAAATCTACTCCCTATCATCCACAAGAAAATGGTCAAGTGGAATCTACTAATAAGGTCATTGAAGGGATCCTAATGAATACTGTTCATTTGCATAGAAGAGATTGGGCAGATAGGCTTCCTGAAGCCTTGTGGGCCTATAGAACTACATGGAGGAGCACAACAGGCCATACTCCTTATGAACTTGTTTATGGAAAGCAAGTTTTGTTTCCCATAGAGTTCCAGATTCAAACTTTCAAAATGACAGTTCAGCTATGACTTGATCTAACAGAGGCACAAAAGCACAGATTGGAGCAGAATAATGAATTGGATGAGATCAGACAAGATGCAGTTCAGAAAACAAGTATAGTCCAACAAAAAAGGACTAGATGTCATGACAAGTACATCAAGGAAAAGAAGTTCAAAGAAGTTTACTGGACTCTCTTGTTTGATTCAAAGTTCAAGGATTTTCAAGGTAAATTCCAAGCACATTGGCTTGGGCCATATGAAATTATAAGAATTTTTGACAATGGAGCAATAAAAATCAGGACAATAGATGAAGAGAAGGTCACTTTTCTTGTAAATGGTCATAGATTGAAGTTGTATCACAAGCCACTTTCAAGAGAAGAATTTATCAAGAGATTTCAGGAAAACAGTAATGTGAAGTTAATGAAGAAGAATTTTTCTTCTTCATCAACTTAGTTGAATTTTCTGAATTCAAAAGCATAAAAAAAAAGTATAAACATGAAAACTAATCACTGATTAGCATGTTTATACAGAAAAGATAGAGTGAAAATCAGAATCTTTCTGACACTCTAGCTTTTCAAATTTGTTCTTTTTTCTGCAAGCAGCTATTACAAAATCATAAGTGCAAACCCATATTTCACTTATGATTCATTTCATTCCATTCATCCACACTTCATTTCATTCCATTCATCCATACTCCACTTCACTTCATACTTCATTCATTTCATTCCATGGTCCACCTCATTTTTCATCTCAGAGTTTTAAGAGTGATTTCTTTCTACAATTGAATAATACAGATCATAAGTTGCAAGTCATTTTCCATACTTCACTCCACTTCATAATTGAGATTCATTTCATTCCATTATTCACTTCACCCATACTCCATTAAACCATACTTCATTATCCATTTTTAACTCATTTCATACAAACATTCCATTCATGCTTCAAACCTTTCCATTCCATGTTTTAAGACTTCTACAGGTACATTCTGCAATCAGTCAGACATTCTACAGCCAGTCAGACATTCTACAGCCAGTCGGACATTCTGCAGCCAGCCAGACATTCTGCAGCCAGAGATCCTGAAGGCACTATCTAGTAATCACTTGATTGAGCAACAAATTGATCCTGCATATCCAAGACAACAAGAAAAACTAAAGGAGTTATGAGGACTGAAGACCAATGAATTTTAAAGGTGGACAAGGCATATCAAAACCAAAAGAAAAAAAAAATCAAAGAAAAGGCAAAGATAAAAGTTATGAAATTATTATGGTAACAGATCATGAAAGTTTAGCATATTTAAGTCATGTATGATTCAAAAAGGTTATTTTAATTAGTCGTGTTGATCATGCCTATCAAACCTATCATAAAAACTTTGGAGAAAATCCCTTCTATCTTGCCATATCCAATCATCATTTAAAACTTAACGGTTAAGTACTGAAGTGATTTGATTAGTCACGTCACTAGGCCAAAGTATTTAATGATGATTTTGAATTTCTCACAAAATATCTCCGCGGTCTTTTCTTCCGTGATAACTCTCAACTCATTAATCTGTGTGAATACCCGCACTGCATTATACTTATTTCATAACTACTCCATATCATTTCTTTCCACAACCAATTCTTATCCATTTCGGTCTGTAAAACAGAGGAAACATATGTGGAGTAAAAACATCTCTTTAATATCCATTTTCACCGTGAGCAGGGGAGCAGTAATTTGAAGGTTGAAAAGATAAGTTATGGGTATCATAGTAAGAACTGAACCAGTTGGAACCAAGTACTTGGAAGGCTATCCACAAATCAGAGAAATGCTACAGCAGGCTGGGTGGTTGCAATTTTTAGAAAAATTCAGTGGTTTTCACAAAGAGGTGACTAAAACATTTGCACGGTCCTTCAATGGAGGGGAGGTCGAAATAGGAGATGTTAAATTCACCATTACAGAGGCTTTCATTTCAGAAGCAATGGAATTACCCAGGCAAGGAGAAAAGTGGTTCAAAAATAGGGAATTTCATAACGAGGCATCGAGGCAAATACTCAAAACACCAGGTATGGATGTTTCCATTTTTAAGAAAGGTATTCCTAGCTCTGCACTGAAGAACAAATGGAGGAACATGTTGCTCATCTTGCAAAAATTTATAACTTTTGAAGGAATATTTGGTACCCTCTATGTTTATCATATTCTGTTAATGATGCATTTCTTAGGAGAAGAAATCAATTTTCCTTTTTTCCTACTTCATAGTCTAAAAAGAATGGCCTCAAATGTACAAAAGAGAGTTCAATTTCTGGAAACAACCTTGTATCATCATGGGTTAGTCAAAATCTTAATTGAACATCATTTGAGAAAAATGGGAGATAATTGGGATGAGTTTCTAGTAAGGAATCATTTTGAGGAACCCAAGGAATCTCCACCTAAAGGCAAACCCATAAGAAGAAGCAGGAGAAAGGAAATTTCTAAGGCTGTTGAAACTAAAACTGGTAAATCAATACAAGAGGACATCGAAGAGATGATTTCTGAGAAATTGGCTCAAATTAAAAAGCAGCTTAAGAAGGAAATAATAAAAAGAAAATATGCCAAAGACAGAGGAGAAGGACCATCTCAACCAAGACGGAGCCACAGGCTTAGAGGTATACTAAAGAAAACAGAGGTTAGACAAACTGGAATCATAAACATTGAGGATGAAGAAACACCTACTGCTAGATCACCTGACTATCAGTATGAGGAGGATTTTGATGAAGGAGCTCCTAAAATAGACCCAGCACAACAAGAAATTTACAATTATGTTGAGACACTAGAGAAGAAAGCTTCAGAAAGTAGAGACAGAACTCCTAGTCCACCAAAATCTGCAATTGATATGCTAAGAAGAGATAAATATGAGTTAGAAGTACTCAATAGGCATATCAAGAATGAGAATGAAATTTTAAGGGAGCAGGTTAAGCTCAAAAGTGATATAAATACCACTCTGTCTCTACAAATGAAAAAGTTGCACAAGGCCAGTGAAAGATTAAAGAAGAAAAACAAAAGGTTAAGCAGGGCACTTACAAATTTGAGATTCAAGTTAGTCATAAGGAAGCCCAGAAGACCACTGACTGTCAGGAAAAGTAGAAGAAGAGGCTTAGATGTCCTAGCAGAGGTCTTAGAGTACATGGAATAGTTGCATGAGGACATGCAAAAGCCTTGCAGTGGGGGTATGTTGAGCCCCAAAGATGTCCTTCTTTTCCACCACATTTCACTTCATTTTCTTTGTCCCTCATCAATTACAGGCTTAAATGATCAAAAGGATTGATTAGGATTACCTTAAGAATGTATATAATGACTAGCTTGCTATGTTTTCATGATTTTTTTATTGTAGCAAATTTTGACTAGACTGGCTACAGAACACATTCATTCTGTAGCCAGTCGCCTATTCCGCAGCCGTTCTCATGTTTACGCAGGTTCCAGGTGTCACCTCAAGGAAAAATTCATATGGTCGTATTCCACATCACTCCCCCATAATTTCTTGCTCTCCACGAAGTCTTAGCTCGAGTCTACAGGCGGTTATGCACGTGGGAAACCAAAACTAGGTGACAGACTTCTAATAGGACAAGGATTGTACAGATGTCCTTAATCATAGAACGAGGCCACCACCAAAGTCCTAGTTTGATTTTAGTTTGAAAATACAATCACTCATGTTTTATCTCAAAGATAGTTATGTAATTTTGTTATAAGTATGGCTCGGGAGACCGAGAAACATCTTAGCTAGATTTATGTTTTATTGCTAGATCTCAGAAGACCGTAAATACTATGTTTTGAAGAATTTCTCCTTTAATGAAAGAAGCATCACTTTATTGCAAGAGATGAGTCAATCTTGAGTAGATTTTCGTGCTAATCCGGTGGTAGAGGGCCCCTACTACCTGAGAAGCTTTGTTCATATGGTTTAGATAAGTAACTTAGCCTTGTTTCATTCTTAGTTTAATTAATTTTCTGAACTTTGTGTTTTTATACTTACTTGTAGTGGATGCCACAGTTAGTCTTATCCTTACAAAATCTGCCAAAATATCACTCACATTGGATGGGATATAACGGTATTATTTAGGAGTTAGTTGCATTTCTTTGAACTTTATGATTTTGTGCTCAATTACATCAGTTGTTACAGCTAGTCGTGATCTTATAAACTCTTCCAAAATATCACTAACTTTAGATGAGACATAGCTGTGGTGTTTTAGAGCTTTGTTGTGTTTTTTTGAATTGTATGCTTTTATGCTCATTTACATAACATGTTGAAGCCAGTCCTGTTCCATAAATTATTCCAAAATACCACTAATTCCGAATGAGACAGAGCTTAGACATTTTAGCGATTAGTTGCATTTTTAGTCTAGTTGTAGCACTCTGGAGGTAAATGTCACTTTAGTTTAATTCTATCACTGTGTTTCAAGTTTGATCATGGCACTCTAGTATAACTCTGTTCACTGTACTTTTAGTTATATTAGTGACATTCTAGTTCAGTTCCAAATCACTGTATTTCAAAGTTAGGCTAAAAGCATTCTAGGTTAGTTGTGATCACTGTGTTTCAAGCTTGATCAGTTGTATTCTAGTTCAGTGTTATCCATTGTTCTTTAATTTGTATTAACTGTCAAAACTAGACTTTACGGCCTTCATTGTTTACAAACTAATCTTGTTCTGACTTTCTATTAATGCATTATCATATGAACAGGAATGAGTTAGTGATATCAGTTTAAGGCCTTGATTGTTCTGCAACCCTTTGCAATTTCACAATTAAGCCTTTTTCCCAAAAAAACTATTTATAAAATCTCTAACTTTCGAATAAGGTTTAGTGGTGACAACTTGAGTTGTAGAATGAATTGATCTTAGCATGACAAGTTAATTCAGAGTAGAAATTTTATTGTGTTACAAATAGTCTTTTTCCAATTGTGTTCCAATAAACTTTTAGCCATGGATGAGATTCTTTGTAATATTGTAAGATGGTTGTTTACTTAGGAGAACCTAATTTGTACTAAACTTGTCCTTTTATCAAGCTATTCCAACATATTTCTAATGAATTAATTGGATGAGTTTATGTTATGAGTTATTGAGTTCATGTTGTGATTCATTTTCTTGCTATGATTCATTATCAAACTTTGAATTTTTTGTTCTTTAGTATAGGTTTTGCTTTGTTTTTAGTGTGACCAACAACTGTTCTTTTTCAACATTTAGTCCTTTTCCTTCTTAGCATAAAACCACAAAACCAAAAATATCATAAAAACACTAAACACAACGTAGTGAGAAACAGATACCTAGGCACATATAGTGCACCTCACTTCAGCAGTTTACTGACCTTGGTTGATAATTTATGACCTCAATTTAGGAACACTAAGTTGAGCACAACAGCAAGTATGCAAGGGAGATACTGGGTAAGTTTCACATGGAGGGCTGCAAACCCATGGATACTCCTCTTCTAGGAAACTGGAGGAAAGAGGATGCTACATCTCGAGAGGTAGTGGATGCTACTTGCTATCGACAATTAGTGGGTTCGCTAATGTATTTAGTAAATACAAGAACGAACATATGCTATGCGGTGAACCAACTGAGTCAAGTGATGGTTAATCCTACCAAGCTCTTTTAGAAGGCGGGCAAGCATGTCCTGAGATGCTACATCTGAGTATGGCTTATGGTATAGACAGACAGATGAGGTGAAGTTGCATGGCTTCACAGATGCAGATTGGGCAGGCAACCCAATAGACAGAAAGATCACAACAGGAGGGGTCTTCAGTATCATATCTACAATTGCTTCTTGGTACAATAGGAAACAGAGATCTGTGGCACTCAGTTCAGTGGAAGCGGAATACATGGCAGAAATTCAAGCTGCATGTGAGGCTACCTGGATGATAAAGATCCTGGTTGGTTTGTTTGGTTCTAATTTAGATCCTACAGTGATTCATTGTGATAATCAGAGTTGCATTAAAATCTCAATTAATCTTGTGTTTCATGATAGATCTAAGCATATATATATCTGGTATCATCATATCAGAGATTGTGTGCAGCGGAAGATCATGTTGCTTCAGCACATTCCTACGGAGGATCAAGATGTAGATATTCTAATGAAGGCGCTCACTAGGAGAAAATTCAAATAACATAGAGACAGGATCAGGGTGAAGGATAATCCTAGTGAAAATTAAGCACCTACACTAGGTGGGGCCCGCAAGCTATTTTTAGGTGTATGTCTATTTTTAGAATGTTGAGAAAATTCTATTTATAGCGGGAGCCTATTTTTAGAATGGTGAGAAAATTATATTTATAGATGAGTTTCTATTTTTAGATGCATGGGAGAATTCTATTTATAGATTGAATGTCTAAAAATAGAAAGCATGTCAATTATTATTATCTCTTAATAATAATTGGATAATAAATAATAATATATTCTCTTGAAGCACTTGATTTTAGTTAACTGATGTGGCAAACCAGTTAGCTGAAGGAATTGCGAGTTCTAAGGTTGGTTGGTGGGGCAATCAAGTGGACTTAGTTGTAACTGAGTGATTTGAAGTTGTAACAGAGTTGGATGTGTAGTTATGTGAGTTGTAAAGTAGTTTAATTCAATTAACTGAGTTAAACTCAGTTGTGCTAGTTGTAACTAGTTGTAACTAAAGATACACTAGTGAGAGATTAGTGAATTAAATATTAAAATAATTCACATGAAGTGATCTCACATGCAACTGAAGTCTTACTATTGTTAACTACATGCATGTCAGATCCAGTGGAGACCCAGTTGAGAGATAGGTGAAAGGGACAGTTTGACTATATGTTGTGACATTAGTGGGTGCACTTATGCAACCACACACACATTGGAGATGCCAATGAGGATTGCACAATCAAGGCAAGCATGTATCTCATTCATTCAGGGATTGTGATCAGCAGGGATTGCGTAGTGGAGGTAGGCTGTCAGGAGGCAGTAAATTGATGCATGAATATGCCAATTTTTGTATGACAGTGCGAGACGATTGTATATTGTACTGAGAGCTCTTAGATTAGAGTTTTGTATGAGATTGTTTCATGATCCATGATATATACATAATATATGATAGTGGGGTTTTTAGTAGAAGGATTTTGTATTTAAAAGTGGCATATAATTGTTAGATCAGGAGAATCCAGGAAATACATAATTGTATTAAAATTTCTACACATTCAGGTTCTTGACTCGTGCACATTGTAATTGTCCCGCAGTCACAAAATTTTCTAAAAAAAGGGCTTATTTTAAATTGATGATATCTCCCTCATCCGAGCTTCGATTGGACCGAATTTTTTTTTCAATTTGGGTATGTTTTCCCAAGGAATCCAAATATGCTTCTTCTTTTTTAATTTCACCAAAATTTTCATATATTCTCTCCAAACTTGCCACCCAAAAAAATCCAACTATGATACCATGTATAAATTTTACAGAAACTTGAATCCAGTGGATTCAATCTGATCATGTAATGTGCTATCACTCTGTGAGATTCCCAAGGCCAAGGAAGGAATCCCAACAGAGGTAACCATAGACCAAGCTTTTGACTTGATATTTAGCCCTACCAATCCAGATAGGGCTCTCTCCAAAAGGGTCACAATCAGGAGGGCTAGAGAAATTAGGGTTTTTAGGCTATATATAGAGTGTAGTGGGTTGTTTTGAATTGATTTTTTTGTGGAAATCACTGACAAAAGGAATTAGGTCAAGGAAAGCTAGGCCAGGGAAATTGAATTAGGGTTGCAGGGATCAATGGGGCAAGGTAGTTACAATGAAAATCACTTGAAGAAAATGGTTATGGAATGATTTTGAAACTGTAAGAAGACTGAGAAAATCATAAAAGATGTATTTCTCTCAGACATACGATAATGAAAAAAAATATGATCAAATACCCAAAACAGAGAATGGCAAACATGTATTCTAAATTTCTAACTTGTAAAATATCATAAAATAGACATGAAAGTGAACATGAACACAATAATTTCAACACATATGATACTGAAGAAGAAACAATGAAATACATTCAATACCACAGGTATCCCATAAAGGTAGATGCAACTCCTCTTTATTAGCTTGGCCAAACTAAATACAAAGCTTCCTTGATCAACTAGAAAAAATCAAATTGATTCCAACCCTTTACTTGTGTGAAGAAATGAGATAAATAGACATGAAAACCACCTTCACTCATCCTCAGGGGTCGAATCCATGATGTTAGGAAGATATTACACAAAAATATGAACTGATAGCTAGAGTATAGGATGGTCCAAGTGACTCATTCCTATCTCAAGTGAATTGATTCATTACACCTCATTTTCTTGATTTACCTAATGTATTTACCCTATTAAACAGTAAAAACATGATAATTACATTTAGTTTCATCATTTACATAGGTAAAATCAACATTTAGCGAGATTAAAATCAAAACTAGGTTGAAACTCAGAATTTTTCAGAAGACTGCCAAACGCTTCCTTTCCTGGTCAAACACGCCCTCTCTGTTCAAGGTTGAATTTGGGTGCCTTCCCGGTGTCCAAATTTGCTCCAAGATGGCTTTTTGGAAAGACCTTCAACTCTAATTTCCAGAAATACCTTCAGTTTGCAAAATTAAGCCCATTTTCCCTGTTAAAAATCACTTCTCCCAAGACTGGTAAATCTGTAGCGACCAGGCCAAAAATGAGGCAGAAACATGGTTTTTTTATGGTTTTTTGCCTTTTCCACTAACAATTTTTTCTCCAAATGCTTAGAAAATGCACAGGGTTGATTTCCTAATCATTTTGAATCTACTAGTTTTGTCCATTTGTCCATTATATTCCCCAAAAAAAAAATTATTGTCCTAGGTGTTGTGCGTTTGACACTTTGACTGTGCTAAAAATACCCTAAAAAACACAGAATTTCACAAATATGAAAAATTTTCCCAAAACTTGTCAAAATTGGTGGGAATATGGCTGATCTTTTGTTTGAGGCATGTATTGTTACCTCAGCAAGTATATCTAGCCTCCTTTTCTCCTCTTTCTTGGTCAAGGGTTCAATTTTTGCATTGGCTTGTCTAAGCTTTGCCCTTGCAATTTTGTCTCTTGCAGTAGTGTTTTCCATCCTCCTTTGTATGTCATTATTTTTTTATTGTCTTCCTCCTACAATTTATCTTCCTCTTGTGTTTGGCTTCCTCTCCTTTCTTTCTTCTTCCATAGGTGTCTTAGTGTCAAAACCCTAGGGAGGTGTGATGAGGTGGAATGTGATTTTTTAGGACTAGGGAATGGAATAGGGTAATTTAAGGGAGATGAGGGTAGGGATTTATGAATTATGGAATGTGATAAGGAGTAGGGATATATAGGGTTTTGGGATAGGGGATTTAATTTTAGGCAGGGTGTAGAGAGCCTAGGCAAATGAAAACCTAAGAGTTAGGGTTTTGAAGGATAAGATAGTTTAGGGAAATTTGATGTCAGTATAGGGATTTGGGAAATATTTTAGGATATGATGAAAGGTATATGAAGGATAGGGACTAAGATAAAAGTGTAAATTAGGTCTTAATGACAACTAGGTTTTTGAAAATAGAAATAGACACCAATTTCCCTTAGGCAATTTTCACACATCAAAATGACATTTGATAAAATGGAGTGAATCAATTTTTTACTTACTAGCTTGATGGATGCATGAAGAATTGTTGTTTGAAGGTTTGAAGGTGAATTTGTGAATTTTTTAGGTCTGGAAGAGAATTTTTTGAAGAAAATGGGTGAACGTGCAACACCCCTGGCAAACACGCAGCACCGTTGAAAATACACTGCAATTTCAGTCAAAAGCACAGTGTCCTTGGCAAACGCGTAGTGTCCTTGCAACACCTTTTTTAGAAAACATTTGGAGGCCTTCCCGGTGTCAAAATTGGGCCCAGGATAGCTCTTTGGAAATAATATCCTGTGTAATTTCTAAATATGCCTTTGGTTTTCTGATTGGAGTTTATTTTCCTTGTCAAAAATTAATTCTCACAAGACTAGTCAAAAAGTGTTGAGTGAGGGTGCATAAATGCATAGTGCCATTGTAGGAAACTTTTGGAGGCCTTTATCAACTCCAAATTGAGCTCAAGATAGTTCATTGGAAATATCTCTCAGTCTATTTGTCATTTGACTCATCAAGCAAGTCATTTGGACTCCACAGCTAGGAGAAAACGTGATTTTCCCAAGGTCACTCTAGAAGTGCAGCAACTCTCCTGTGGCACTTGTATTTTTGACATTTATACAAAACCATGACACGTGTAAAAATTGAATGGGGTTTTTCTTCCTTGGTATATGATGGACAAAAACCTCACTCACTTTTGTCAAATTCATCTCTGTTTGGTTAGAAACATAGTTTGAAGTAAAACTAGCCCTATGAGTGGCAAATGACTTGACCCTTGGAATTATTTCTTAAAAAAAAATAGAGACATGATCTTATGATTTGGAATGGCCTCATACTTACTGACATGAGCTAAATTATGCCTCCTCTTCTCAAATGTCTATATTTCCATATAAATCCCTAGCTTAGTGGGAGAGGAAATTTAGGGTTTAGTGATTGTCAAAAATGATGATTTGGGCATCCTTTGGGAAAAGACAACTCCCTTTGACATTTGATCAACTGATGGACTAAGAAATCTTTCACTTTGACAGTTGATGTGTTGGCATGTGGAAATATGAGTTTGCAGCCTTGGGAACTAAGTACTTATTACATATTTAATGACATAAAATTACATAGAAAAAATAAAAATTACATCTTGGAATTAAACTCACATTTGAAATCAAAATACAACTTTGGAAACCATCTTGGAGATCATATTTACATGGAAAAGAGACATTATTTGGGATCACTCTCATACTTTTCTGACCTTATGCAAATGAAATGGTGCTTTATTTGGACCTTGAAGAATGAAACCTAGAGACCTAATGAGACCTTGGATGATCTGACTCCATGGTTGAATTTGACTGACATAACGACATAGTGAGATGAGCTTTCAAGGGTGATTTATACTCAGCAAGACATGAAGGTGAGTCAGAAAATGTGATTTTGTAAGGGAGAGTGAATTTTTATTGAGTAGGGCTACCATCATTGAAACAATTTTTAGCATGACCTAATGGAATGATATAAAAATTTCAAAGTGGGACACCTAAAATGAGAATGAAAAGAGTGATATTGATCACTGATGGCAGAATGCATATTCTGACACTAACATTGGCCTTATTGGGGATGGAAGCTTTGAGGTGTCAAGAACCATAGATATCTGAATTTTGCAGATAAGTGCCTCTTCCATTGGGCCTATAAGGTCAAGAAAACTCAAACTGAAATGCAGGACTAAATAATGAAAAATCAAATACATAAACTGACTAAAACTAACTGAAATTTGATTGAACTGACTCAGACTAAAACATTGTTGGAAATATGTTTCTTGTGTTCTATAATATTAAATTGATTGTCCTTGATGGCAAATCTCTGGCAAAGGACGAAGAAACTATCTGTATGAAGAATCTTAGCAGTCTCTCAGAAGTTTTGTGTAGCAGATTGGTTATTTTTAATACATCACAACGTATACGTGGGTTTGTAAAGGCCAAGTTGCGTATGCACACGGAAAAGTACGTCACAAGTCGCGTATGCTTGTTTATGCTCCAAAATTATAATACCAGGGGGCTTTACCATGGTATTAGCCCACAGTATTGAGCGTTGTATTATCTATTTGATTCCATCCAGGATTACCATCAACATTTGAGTGGTTTTGACTCATGGTATTGGTAAAAGCTAATTCTATATAAGGAGAAGAATATCATAGTCCAAATGGGACAGGAATAAGGGTTGTTAATGAATAAATTTCTCTAAGGAATATCTGCATGGATGAACTCTATTTTTAATTGATAGATCTGAATCTATGATGCACCCATGGATATAATGATGGTTCAAGATCTCTAGATTTGAAGATGATGAAGCTGTAGTATGATCTACTGAAGAAATGATGAAGAACTGGCGCAAGTCTACTGAAGAAAAAGAAGAAATCTGAATAATTTTTATAGATCCGGTCTATTCTACAAAATCTACTTTTACAGACCTATACGCTAGTTGGTCTCAGTAAAATCACGTATAAACACGGGTTCACTTCATGAAAATCACGTATGGCAGTTAGGGTTTTTTGAAGAATGTATACATAGAAGTATACGCGGGTTAGTGTGCAGAAAAGCGCATATGTACGCGACTTCAGTGAAGCAAAGTAGCGTATTCTATTTTTATTAATCACTGTTTAGGGTTGATTTTGTATCTGCATATCTATTCTGAAGTCTGGGTTATTTCTGAAGTTCTGGTTACAGTGTTTTCACTGTTCTAATTGAAGTATTGGGAAAAGTTTATGATTTTTGATAAAGGGTTGTGTTGATGTTGTTTGATCCAGTATGAAAATTGATGAAATGTGGTCTGTAGTAGGTCTGAGGGTTGAAGCCTTCAGTATGGAAGTAGAAGCTTCCTGCCAGTATAAGCTAGTGAAGCTCCCTTCCAGGAGTGGGCTGGTAAACGAGAAGAAAGGGGGTTGGAGCTCCCTTCCAGTAGCAGCTAGAAAACGAGTGAAGGTTGCAGCCTTCTACAAGTAGAAGCCTGCGTACTGATATGAGTTTGCATCAGTACAATGTTGTAAACATTTTTCCATAAAATAAATATTGAAGAAGCTCCAACTTGGCACTGGAAGGTTTAGAGGTAAGCTTCCTTTCAAATGTTTCGCTTGTGGAAGAGTTGGTCATTACGCTGCTAAGTGTCCTCATAAAGAAACACATGAAAAAGGAAATGAAGTAGCAAGAAGAAATAAGAATCGGTTTAGCACTAGAAAAAGTTATTATACTCATGAAGATAGTGATGGGTTATCAGACAGTGAGGAAGAACCTGATCAAGATCTTAGACTTCTCATGGCATTTGAAAAAGAGTCTAGGGAAGAAAAGGATACATTTATGGATGCTCTAAAAGACAATGATTTTCTTGAAGAAATCAATCAGCTCAAAATATGTTTGGAAGAAAACAAAATATCCATAGAAACTCTAAAAAATCAGCTTGAAGAAAAGGAGAAAAACAATGAGAAATTAGAATGTGAAATAGTAAGTCTAAGAAAAGAGATTGAGAAAGTAAATACTTTGAATCTTAGATTTGCTAAAGGATCTGAAACCTTAGATGAAATTATCAAGGTACAATGTTCTCCTCTTATAAAGACAGGTCTTGGTTATGTTGGAGAATCTTCTCAGTCTTCAGCACCAAACTATCTAAAAGCAGCAACAGCTAGCCTACAGCATTATGCCACTCAGCAAGGAAACAAAGAAACTTTACAGGTAAAGCATGACCACCTCAATACAAATAGGAATACCTTTCAAAGAAATACCAACCAACAGGTAAACACAAATATAAGGTTCCATGATCGCAGAAATTTCTTCTTTAATGGACAATGTTTCTCATGTCATAATTTTGGTCATAAAGTTGTTCAATGTGTTGCATACAAAACCATCATGACTAGAGAAGCAAGAAAGAAAAGAATTGATACTAGAATAAAGAAAAATACATATAACAACTTTTCTCCTCTTCAAAATGAAATTGAATGTGCTTATTGCAATAACTTTGGTCATGAAGAATCTGAATGCAGGAGCAAATTTCAACTAAAAGAGCATATACCTTCAACTTCCAAAGTATGGAGAAAGAAGGAATTACAGGTTGATAATTGTGGCATAGCTTTATTTGCAGAAGGAGAAGAAAATCAATGGTACATTGACAGTGGATGCTCAAAACACATGACAGGTGACAGAAATAAACTTCTTGCATACAATGCTCTAGAAAGAGAAAAGAATGTTACTTTTGGAAATGATACTCCTGCTATTATTAAGGGAAAAGGTTTTGTTTTTCTAAAGGAAAAGGTGAAAGCTAACAATGTTATGTATGTGGATGGATTAAAGCATAACCTGTTAAGTGTAAGTCAAATGTGTGATGAAGGAACTAAATTTGTCTTTAGCTCAAAAGAATGTGTGGTACGTGATCTTAATACAAGAAAAACAATTATAAAAGGAAATAGAACACCAAGCAATTTGTATGTATTGAAAAGATATAAAGAACAATGTTACTTGGGTAAATATTCATAAAATTGGTTATGGCATAGAATATTGGGGCATTTGAGCTTCTCTCAAATCAACAAATCTAGTTGACTCAAAGTTGTTCGTGATCTTCCCAATATTACTCTGCCTGAGAGTACCATATGAAAATCTTGCCAATTCGGTAAGAAAACCAGAGTGCAATTTAATGTCAAAGAAGGATCAGCAAGTAAGCCTCTTGACCTCATTCATACTAATATATGTGGACCTATGAGGAAAAATTCACCCCGTTGAGAACAATACTATATTCTGTTTATTGATGATTTCTCTAGAATGTGTTGGATTGGGTTGCTAAAACACAAAGATGAAGCATTCGAAAAATTTCAGATCTTTAAAGCACAGGTTGAAAGTGAATTAAATCTAAAAATCAAGTGTCTTAGATCTAATCGAGGATGTGAATATATATCAGATGAATTCTTTGATTTTTGTGAACAACATGGCATAAAAAGACAGTTTTATGTAGTTGGTACCCCACAACAAAATGGCGTAGCAGAAAGAATGAATAGAACAGTACAACAGATGGCTCGGGCTATGATTGATGATTCAGGAACACCTGACACATTTTGGGGAGAAGCAGCACATACTACGGTAAATATTCTTAACAAAGCACATGTTCATGTAAACAGTGATAAAACTCCATATGAGCTCTAGTATGGTAATCTTCCCACTGTAAAGCATTTTAAAGTTTTTTGAAGCAAATGTTTTATCAAGAACAATGATGAAAAACTTGGCAAGTTTGAACCTAGAACAGATGAAGGAATATTTCTTGGTTACTCTTCTAGAAGTAAAGCATATAAATGCTACAGTAAAAGAATTCAGAAGATTGTTGAATGCATTGACGTTGTAATTGATGAATCTCTGTCAGCTCCAAAAGGAGAAATACAAACAACAAATGAATATGATGATGATGTATATCTTCCTGCATCTAATAGAGATAATATAGAAGGAGAACCCAATGAAGCAGCAGAAGAAGATCTATCTGAAAAGGCTCCATCCATGTATGTTCAAAAGAATCATCCAGAATCCCAAATTTTGGGAGAAAAGGGATCAAGTGTCCAAACAAGAAGAACTCTTGTAGGGTCTACTAGCTATCTAGCTTTTTTATCCACCATTGAACCACAGAATGTCAATCAAGCTAGCAAAGATGAATTTTGGATTCAAGCCATGAATGAAAAACTTGATCAAATTGAAAAGAATCATACTTGGGAACTAGTTCCAAGACCTCATGATAAAAATGTTATTGGAACAAAATGGATATTCAATAAAAAATTAAATGAAAATGGAGATGTTATTAGAAACAAGGCTAGACTTGTTTGTAAAGGGTATGCTCAACAAGAAGGTATATACTTTGAAGAAACATTTTCTCCTGTAGCTAGACTTGAAGCCATCATAATTTTTCTTGCTTTTTCAAGCTTTCAACAAATCAAAGTTTATCAAATGGATGTTAAATCTTCTTTCCTCAATGGCGATCTAGAAGAAGAAGTTTATATAGAACAACCCGAAGGATTCATTTTGGGCAATGATGAAAAACTTGTTTGTAAACTTAAAAAGGCTTTATATGGTCTCAAACAAGCTCCAAGGGCATGGTATTATCATCTTGACAAATATCTTCATCAACAAGGATTTTCAAAGGGATCTGTTGATAGCAACTTATACACAAAAACTGAAAATGATAAACTATTGATTGTGGTTGTATATGTTGATGACATCATTTTTTGAAGTAATGAAGAGTCCATGAGTCAGAAATTTGCTTCTGTTATGCAGCAAGAATTTGAAATGTCTTTACTGTTGGGAAAAATACTGAGAGGGGGGGGTGAATCAGTATTTAGAGCTGACTGAAAACTTTTTCCTTTTCCTTTTCTTAAAACCATATCTTTGTTCATCACGAATATATAACTCCACTGTCTACCAGTTTGGATACACTGTCAACCGTATTAACATTGGTTCCTCGAACAACATACAGAGCACTATTAATCCCCTCATAGGGTTTCTTACTTATCACGGATTTCAATTATCCTCTATCAGGATGCATACATATGTTCACACATGAATTAATTCCACAGGGACTCAAATATCCTTCCTATTGAATTCAATTTGCTTCTTGACTAATACTGCTCTTTGTAGATGCACTCTTTCTCTGTTATTCTCTGCTGTATTTCTTTTCTCTGTTCCTATTTACTGTTTCAGATGCCAATTCCTTTGCCACTTCCTTTGCCATCAATGACAATATTTCCAACAATATCCCCCTTTGGCATTGATGGCAATACGCTTCCTTTGATTGTCTTATAGTAGCCCCTTGTTGCTTTTCCTCCCCCTTTGACATCAATGGAAAAGAGTTGATCAAGATCCTTTGAACTGACAATACCATGCTCCCCCTGAGTTCATGCTGCATATTTAATCATAATATAACAAAGATGACTTATAAATGAAAACAATGCATCCTTTTCATATGACCAATGCTCCCCCTTAGCTTGTGCATTCAGAGATACCCAACAACACCTCACAACCAATTTAATCTTCTGTATTTAAGTAGATCTGATCTTCTGCATGGCAGAGACTACTCCCAATTTTTGTCTGAGATATTCGAATGCTTCCCTGGGTAGAGGTTTGGTAAATATATCAGCAACTTGTTCTTTGGAGGGAACATACTCCAATTTCACCTTTTGTTCAAGCACTTGTTCACGTAAGAAGTGATATTTGATGGGAATGTGCTTGGTCTTGGAATGCATAATAGGATTCTTTGAGATACCGATGGCACTTGTATTGTCACACATAATGGAGATAGGAGGTGAACATTTGATTTGAAAGTCTTGTAAGGTTTGCATCATCCAGAGAAGTTGAGTGCAACATGATGCGGCAGCCACATATTCTGCTTCTGCTGTAGATAAGGCAATAGAGATTTGCTTCTTGCTAAACCAAGATACTAACCGGGGACCCATATAGAATGCACCACCACTAGTGCTTTTCCGATCATCAACACTTCCAGCCCAATCTGCATCAGTGTATGCATGAAGAGTAAGATCAACATTCTTTGGATACCATAGTCCAAAGTCTTGAGTTCCTTGTAGATATTTGAATATTATTTTCACAGCTTGAAGATGAGACTCCTTTGGATTAGCTTGGAATCGTCCAACAATCCCAACTGCATGCATGATGTCTGGTCTTGTCCCAGTGAGATAAAGTAGACTTCCTATCATAGATCTGTATTCTGGTTGATTCACCGTGGGGGAATCATCATTAGAACTGAGATTACATCCGGTTATCATTGGTGTTACAGGTTTGAAATCTTCCATGCCATACTTCTTCAAGATTTGCTTAAGATATTTTGCTTGTGATAAGAATATGCCATCTGTTGCTTGTTTCACTTGCAATTCAAGAAAGAATGTTATTTCCCCAAGTAAAGACATTTCAAATTCTTGCTGCATATCAGAAGCAAATTTCTGACCCATAGACTCTTCATTACTTCCAAAAATGATATCATCAACATATACAACCACAATCAATAGTTTGTCATTTTCAGTTTTTGTATATAAGTTGTTATCAGCAGACCCCTTTGAAAATCCTTGTTGATGAAGATATTTGTCAAGACGATAGTACCATGCCCTTGGAGCTTGTTTGAGACTATATAGAGCCTTTTTAAGTCTACAAACAAGTTTTTCATCATTTCCCAAAATGAATCCTTCTGGTTGTTATATATAAACTTCTTATTTTAGATCGCCATTGAGAAAAGCAGATTTAACATCCATTTGATAAACTTTGATTTGTTGGAAGCTTGAAAAAGCAAGAAACATTCTTATGGCTTCAAGTCTAGCTACAAGAGCAAAATTTTCTTCAAAGTCTATACCTTCTTGTTGAGCATACCCCTTGCAAACAATTCTAGCTTTATTTCTTATAACATCCCCATTCTCATTTAACTTGTTTTTGAATATCCATTTAGTTCCAATGACATTTTTGTCATGAGGTCTTGGTACTAATTCCCGAGTGTGATTCTTTTCAATTTGATCAAGCTCTTCATTCATGGCTTGAATCCAACATTCATCTTTTCTAGCTTGATTGACATTGTGTGGTTCAATAGTGGATAGAAATGCCAGATAGCTAGAAGATCCCACAAGAGTCCTTCTTGTTTGTACACCCGATCCCTTTTCTCCCAAAATTTGAGATTCTGGATGATTCTTTTGAACATATCTGGATGGAGCTTTTTTAGATAAATCATCTTCGGGTTCTTCATTGGGTTCACTATCTATATCATTCCTATTTGATGTAGAAGGATATATGTCATCATCGTCTTCATCTGTTGTTTGTTTTTCTTCTTTTGGAGCTGCAGGAGACTCATCAATAAAAACATCAATACATTCAACAATCTTCCGAAGTCTTTTATTGTAACATTTATATGCTCTACTCCTAGAGGAGTAACCAAGAAGTATTCCTTCATCTGCTCTGGGTTCAAACTTGCCAAGTTTTTCATCATTATTTTTGATAAAGCATTTGCTTCCAAAAATTCTAAAATGCTTTACAATGGGAGGATTACCATACCAGAGTTCATATGGAGTTTTATCACTATTTACACAAACATGTGCCTTGTTGAGAATGTTTACTGTTGTATGTGCTGCTTCTCCCCAAAATGTGTCAGGTGTTCTGGAATCATCAAGCATAGCTCTAGCCATTTGTTGAACTGTTCTATTCATTCTTTCTGCTACTCCATTTTGTTGTGGAGTACCTGCTACCGAAAACTGTCTTTTTATACCATGTTGTTCACAAAATTCAAGGAATTCATCTGATGTATATTCTCCTCCTCGATCAGATCTAAGACACTTGATTTTTAGATCTAATTCATTTTCAACCAGTGCTTTGAAGATCTGAAATTTCTCAAATGCTTCATCTTTGTGTTTAATCAACCTAATCCAACACATTCTAGAGAAATCATCAATAAATAAGATATAGTATTGTTCACCACGTGGTGACTTTTTCCTCACAGGTCCACATATGTCAGTATGAATGAGTTCAAGAGGCTTACTTTATGATCCTTCCTTGGCATTAAATTGTACTCTGGTTTGCTTACCGAATTGGCAAGATTTGCATATGATATTTTCAGGTAAAGTAATATTGGGAAGATCACGAACAGCTTTAAGTCTGCTTGATTTGTTGATTTGAGAGAAGCTCAAATGCCCCAAACTTCTATGCCATAGCCAGTTTTCTGAAGATTTACTCAAGTAACATTGTTCTTTGCAGTTCTTCAATACATACAAGTTGCTTGGAGTTCTTTTTCCTTTTATAATTGTTTTACCTGTATCAAGATCACGTACCACACATTCTTTTGAACTAAAGACAACTTTAGTTCCTTGATCACACATTTGACTTACAATTAACAGGTTATGCTTTAAGCCATCCACATACATGACATTATTAGCTTTCACGTTTTCTTTTAGAAAAATAGACCCTTTTCCCTTAATGACAGCAAGAGTATCATTTCCAAATGTAACATTCTTCTCTTTTTCTAGAGCACTATATGCAAGAAGTTTGTTTTTGTCACCTGTCATGTTTTTAGAGCATCCACTATCAATGTACCATTGATTTTCTTCACCTTCTGCAAATAAGGCTATGCCACAATTTTCAACCTGTAATTCCTTCTTTTTCCACACTTTGGAGCTTGAAGGACATTGCTCTTTTGGCTAGATTTTGCTTCTGCATTCAGATTCTTCATGGCCAAAGTTATTGCAATACATACATTCAACCTCATTTTGAAGAGGAGAAAAGTTGTTATATGTATTCTTCTTTGTTCCAATATCAATCCTTTTCTTTCTTGCTTCTCTTGTCATGATGATTTTATATGCAACACATTGAGCAGCTTTATGACCAAAATTGTGACATGAGAAACATTGTCCATTGAAGAAGAAATTTCTGCGATCATGAAATCTTCTACTCGAATTTACCTGTTGATTGGAGTTTCTTTGAAATCTCTTCCTGTTAGTGTTATTTGAATTGAAATGATCATGCTTTACCTGTAAAGATTCTTTATTCCCTTGCTGAGTGGCAGAATGTTGTATGCGGGCTGTAGCTACTTTTAGATAATTTGGTGCTGAAGCCTGAGAAGATTCTCCGATATATCCAAGACCTGTCTTTATAAGAGGAGAACGTTGTACCTTGATAATCTCATCTAAGGTTTCAGATCCTTTAGCAAATCTAAGATTCAAAATCTTCATTTTCTCAATTTCTTTTCTTAGACTTACTATTTCACATTCTAATTTCTCATTGTGTTTCTCCTTTCCTTCAAGCTAATTTTTCAGAGTTTCTATGGATATTTTACTTTCTTCTAAGCATATTTTAGTTTCTTCTAAGCATATCTTGAGTTGATTGAATTCATCAAGAAAATAATTATCCTCCAAAGCATCCATAAAGGTATCTTTTTCTTCTTTAGATTCTTTTTCAAATTCCATGAGAAGTCTAAGATCTTGTTCACACTCTTCCTCACTGTCAGATAACCCATCACTGTCTTCATGAGTATAGTAACTTTTTCTAGTGTTGAACCGACTCTTATTCCTTCTTGCTACTTCTTTTCCTTTTTCATGTGTTTCTTTGTGAGGACACTTAGCAGCATAATGACCCACTCTCCCACAAGCAAAAAATTTGAAAGGAAGTTTACCTTTGAACCGTCCTGTACCAAGTTGGAGTTTCTTTACAAAATTTACCTCATCTTCTTCTGAGATATACCCTGATCCTTCTGTCTCTTGTACTTCTTTCCCTTTTTTAGAAGCTCTAAAGACGGCTTCTTTGACTTCAGATGGTCCTCCTCTTCTCATTTCATATGCAGTTAGTATGCCATGAAGTTTTACCACAGTAAGATTTTGAAGATTCTGTTTTTCTTCAAGAGCAGAAACTTTTGACTCAAATTTTGTCGTTAGTGATCTTAAAACTTTCTCAACCAAAGTAGATTCGGTTATTGCTTCTCCCAGATTTCTCATACGATTTACAATATCATCAAGACGTAAAAAGAAATTAGCAATGCTCTTGTCATTATGCATTTTTAGATTCTCATATTGAATTCTGAGAGTTTGGAGTTTAGCACTTTTTACCTTTGCATCACCTTCATAACTTAGAATTATTTTGTCCCATATTTCCTTTGATGTATTCATCTGCATAACTTTGAAAAATTCTGATTCAATTAGACTTCCCAATAGAGCATTGACCACTTTTGCATTCGTTTCGTAATTCTTTCTTTCTGTTGGATCTGTTGGTACTGCAGCTGGATATTGATATCCTCCTTCTACTATAGCCCATACATCTGCTCCCAGAGACTGAAGATAGGATCTCATCCTTGTTTTCCAAAAGATTAAGTTGTTTCCATTGAAGAGCGGAGGCCTGATAGATGTTGTTCCTTCTTGATTTTTCATCTTGATTGATCTTCCTTCTAGCGGCTAAGCTTTTTCAGAAGGACCTGCTCTGATACCAATTGTTGGGAAAAATACTGAGAGGGGGGGTGAATCAGTATTTAGAGCTGACTGAAAACTTTTTCCTTTTCCTTTTCTTAAAACCATATCTTTTTTCATCACGAATATATAACTCCACTGTCTACCAGTTTGGATACACTGTCGACCGTTTTAACATTGGTTCCTCGAACAACATACAGAGCACTATTAATCCCCTCATAGGGTTTCTTACTTATCACGGATTTCAATTATCCTCTATCAGGATGCATACATATGTTCACACATGAATTAATTCCACAGGGACTCAAATATCCTTCCTATTGAATTCAATTTGCTTTTTGACTGATACTGCTCTTTGTAGATGCACTCTTTCTCTGTTCTTCTCTACTATATTTCTTTTCTCTGTTCCTAGTTACTGTTTCAGATGCCAATTCCTTTGCCACTTCCTTTGCCATCAATGAAAATATTTCCAACATTTACTTGTGGAACTAACATTATTTCTTGTCTTACAAGTGCAACAAGCAACAGATGGCATATTCTTATCACAAGAAAAATATATTAAGCAAATTCTAAAGAAGTATGGGATGGAGGATTGCAAACATGTAAGTACACCAATGATAATCGGGTGTAACCTCAGTTTTCATGATGATTCTTCCACGGTGAATCAACCAGAATATAGATCCATGATTTGAAGTCTACTTTATCTCACCGAAACAAGACCAGACATTATGCATGCAGTTGGGATTTTTGGACGATTCCAAGCTAATCCAAAAGAGTCTCACCTTTAGCCTGTAAAAATAATATTCAAATCTCTACAAGGAACTCAAGACTTTTGACTATGGTATCCAAAGAATTTTGATCTCACTCTTCATTCTTACACAGATGCAGATTGGGCTGGAAATGTTGATGATCGGAAGAGCACTAGTGGTGGTGCATTCTATATGGGGCCCTGATTAGTATCTTGGTTCAGCAAGAAGCAAAGCTCTATTGTCTTATCTACATCAGAAGCAGAATATGTGGTTTCCGCATCATGTTGCACACAACTTCTTTGGATGATGCAAACTTTACAAAACATTCAAATCAAATGTTCACCTCCCATATCCATTATGTGTGATAATACAATTGCCATCAGTATCTCAAAGAATCTTGTTATGCATTCCAAGACCAAGCACATTCCTATCCAGTATCACTTCTTACGTGAACAAGTGCTTGAAAAAAAGGTGAAATTGGAGTATGTTCCCTCCAAAGAACAAGTTGTTGATATATTTACTAAACCTCTTCCCAGGGAAGCCTTCGAATATCTCAGACAAAAGTTGGGATTTGTCTCTGCCGCTCAGAATATCAGATCTGCTTAAATTCAGAAGATTAAATTGGATACGCGGATTTCATAAAGGACAGTCACGTATATACGCGAGTTTATATACATAAAACCACATATGGGTTTTTGCTAGCACAATTTTCTGGGTCAGCATTTTCAAAACAATTTTGGTATCGTTGGGTATCGCTGGTGATGTTTTAGTTCCCACATTTCTGTTCCATTCTCTAATATATTTTTTTGACAAAGATGCCTTGATGATTTTTTGTTGCAAGTGTTTAGGGTGCACAAGCTAAGGGGGAGCACTTTTCCTATGGAAAATGATGCATTCTTGGCATTCTAAGTGTTTGTTGTCGTCTGATCTCATGATTGAGATTCATTGGTCTTGTTTATAAAATTTCATTTGATGAAAAGGACATGTTGAGATCTATGATGTAAATTGTTATATTCAGTCATGTAAGGACTTGTTCCAATTTGTAAACCCACCTGGTTGGGTAGTTCAGTCAAAATTTGTACACCCACTTGGTTGGATAGTTGAATCAAATATGTAAATCCACTTAGTTGGATCATCGATGCAAGTATGAGTAATTGGTGATAGGAAAGGTCATACTCGGTTGAAAATTCATGTACTTCATTGAAAAATATGTTTGAATATTCAAGCATGAACTTAGGGGGAGCATGGTAATACAAGGGATGTTGATCTACCCTTTGCCCTTGATGTCAAAGGGGGAGAATTCTAAGCATGGTTGAATACAGATGCCTCATGTTTTAATGATTATGGTTGCCATCAAGTCCAAAGGGGGAGATTGTTGGCAATATTTTTCTTGTGTTCTATAATATTAAATTGATTGTCCTTGATGGCAACTCTCTAGCAAAGGATGAAGAAAATATTTGTATGAAGAATATCAGCAGTCTCTCAGAAGTTTTGTGCAGAAGATTGGTTATTTTTAATATATCAAAATGTATACGCAGGTTTGTAAAGGCCAAGTCACGTATGCACGTGGAAAAGTACATCACAAGTTGCATATGCCTATTTGTGCTCCAAAATTATAATACCAGGGGGCTTTACCATGGTATTAGCCCACAGTATTGAGCGTTGTATTATCTATTTGATTCTTTCCAGGATTACCATCAACAGTTGAGTGGTTTTGACTCATGGTATTGGTAAAAGCTAATTCTATATAAGGAGAAGAAGATCATAGTGCAAATGGGGAAGGAGTAAGGGTTGTTAATGAATAAATTTCTCTAAGGAATATCTGTATGGATAAATTCTATTTTTAATTGATAGATTTGAATCTATGATGCACCCATGGATATAATGATGGTTCAAGATCTCTAGATCTGAAGATGATGAAGCTCTAGTATGACCTACTGAAGAAATGATGAAGAACTGGCGCAAGTCTACTGAAGAAAAAGAAGAAATCTAAATAAGTTTTATAGATATGGTCTGTTCTGCAAAATCTACTTTTACAGATCTATATGCTAGTTGGTCTCAGTAAAATCGCGTATATACACGGGTTCGCTTCATGAAAATCATGTATGGAAGTTATGGTTTTCTGAAGAATGTATACACAGAAGTATACACAGGTTGGTGTGCAGAAAAGCGCATATGTACGCGGCTTCAGTGAAGAAAAGTAGCGTATGCTATTTTGATTAATGACTGTTTAGGGTTGAGTTTGTATCTGCAAATATATTCTAAATTTTGGGTTATTTCTGAAGTTCTGGTTACAGTGTTTTCACTGTTCTAATTGAAGTATTGGGCAAAGTTTATGATTGTTGAAAAAGGGTTGTGTTGATGTTGTTTGATCCAGTATGAAAATTGATGAAACGTGGTCTACAGTAGGTCTGAGGGTTGAAGCCTTCAATATGGAAGTAGAAGCTTCCTTCCAGTAGAAGCTAGTGCTATGTTTAAGGGGTTGAAGCTCCCTTCCACGAGTGGGCTGGTAAACGAGAAGAAAGGGGGTTGGAGCTCCCTTCCAGTAGCAGCTGGAAAACGAGTGAAGGTTGCAGCCTTCTACAGGTAGAAGCCTATGTACTGATATGGATTTGCATCAGTACAATGTTGTAAACAGTTTTCCATATAATAAATATTGAAGACAAAGATGACAACAGCAGTGGTTTTCTCCCGAATTGGGTTTCCACCTTAAATATTGTTTTTCATGTGTGTTCCACTTGTGTGATGTTTTATACTGTTGTTACTGCACATATTTACTGATTATCTAACTTGATGCATAACTTATTAATCTGATTTCAAGATTGTGTCTGAGAATTTTTCTAAACTAGAAATTTTTATCAGTATACGCTTGTTTCTTTCAGTATATCCACGTGTATATGCAAGTTCGGTTCATAAAAGCCGCATATGGAATTTTGCAAAAGAAAAATTTTAATTTAGAGATATGAGCTCTAAATACTAATTCACCCCCCCCCCCCTCTCAGTATTTTTCCCAACAAACACAACTGACAAATTAAAAAAAATGCTCATAATTGAGCTTATTCAACGCACCTACTCTAACTGATCCATTCATCACCTAATCATGTGAAATGGAACAGCCAATGCAACCATGTAAGCATTTTGGCTGCTAGTTGAATTCTCCGTAAGTGCTTGCTTATGAGAAAGAATGGATAACTATTGAAAGGAAACTCCCATGAAAACTTGAAATCAGATTGAATCTTAATGAAATCGCAAAGCATGAGCCCACCGGCTGACCTCAAGAATGATGCAAAAGGATCTTCATAGGAATACATATTAATTTCTAGCCCATCTAATACATTATTGCTCTGCTCTTCGTACCTTGAATATGAACTTTCATCTTTAACCTTACTTTCCTGATATGGCTGCAAATGTTCGGATGGGCTTTGTAATGAGACTCCTGATAAATAAGACAATGAAGTTGGTTGTCGGATCAATTTTATATCAACACTCTTTTCAGACTCACATTAAGCTAATGGAGAAGGAATTTTACTATAGATATCATCCAATACATCAACTATTGGGTCAGGAAAAACTTGAAAATACTGTTGCAACCTATTTTCCATTGGTTTTAATGAGACTTCATGACTTTCTACAGGCTGCTCATCTTTTTCTTTAGAGACATTATGAAAATTTTCCTTTAAAAATTGAAATGCTTCAAAACATAATGGTATAGAATCATCTTGCATCGTTTGATCATATGTTTCAAATTCCAAGTCTTCATCTACAACCTGACATTCAATGGCATTCGAGGGTTGTAAATCTGGATCTAAGGAGGGTTCTATGTCACAAATGATTTCCTCAACCAATTCAGGATAATGTTTATCATTTATAGTGTTGACCATTCGCTTTTCTGCATGCCCATAGTTTTCTCTTATTTTTACAAATGAGGATAAACACAAGAGTAAGGAGCTCTAATTGTGAATTTCATTATCCTCTTGATTTTCAAGATCAAATCTTAATGGTTGTTGATTTTTGATTGCATGAAAATGATCTCTGATGAACTGAAATGAAATAAAACAAAGAGGAAAATATTCTTCACTTACTTCCAAATTTTCTACACTTTCCTCATCACTGCCATAGCTTATATGCATCGGTTGATCCTTGTGTTTGAGCTGTTGAAACTGAACTTCCTTCTCCCACAAACTAGCTATTGATTGCTCTGCAAGATTAGCTTCTGTTTGGAGAACATAATTTTCGTCATAATGATCGTACTTAGGTAAGTCATCAAAAGTAAGAATTTCATCAAGCATGCATATCCGATCTATATATCTCTCCTCTGCAAGCTAATCTATAAAACTGATATCTTTATTGTCCCTTAATGCATACATAAAATCATTATCAGATCTATGATAACTAGGATAGGAAGGAAAATGTTTCAGATCATAAACTTATTTTTCTTCAACCAGTGCGACATGGTCCTCTTGAATAGAAATTTCATCTCTCATGGAAATTTTTTGCATCATTTCCTCTATTTCACTAACCAAAATGTCGAGCTTCACTTCTGAATACGAAAAGCATTCTTTCTCTATGTTTTCCCTTTCTTCTTCTTTCAAATTTAACCTTTTGATAAACAAATTAACTTCTACGACTATTGCACTGTCCTGCATTTTTTCAATTGTTGTAATGTCCCTTTCTCTCAATCGAAATTCCATTTTCAGATCAAAGGCATCCAGGTAGTGTAAGAGGGTTGAACCAAGAGGTGATTTTATATCAGCATGGATCGAATGGTATACTTGATTCAATCTAGCTGAAAATATTTTCACTATTTCTCCTGGTTGCCTTTTCAAATTACCATATTCTTCTAAAATTAGAAAAGAATTCCTCTTGATTACCCATTTATCAAGAAATACTTTCACAAACTGATGGAAATAAAAAATACTTGCAATTGGCAAGTTTTTGAACCATTCCTTGGCTTCGCCTTGCAAAGATAGAGTGAAGATCCTGATACTAACATCATCTTCATCAACCTCAAAATGTTCAAGAAAAATTTCAAAACTCTAAATGTGTTTCTCAGCATTTATGTTACCATATTCTCCATCAAACCTGGGAAGATATTTGTAATAATTTTCAGGAAAAGCATGGAGTATAGGAGGTAAGATGAGTGGCTTATATCTATCTGGAATTTTACAAGGTGTAGGAGTATGTATAGAATATATAGGATCAGTCTTGATCTCTTGAGGTTCATCAGCTTGAAAGGATATGCACAATTTTTAGGTAAGAGGTCTTGATCTTGATTAAAATTAAATGGAAACTCGGTATTTACACTCTTCAAATAGGCGGAATCAAAACTTTGATCATATTTTTCATACAAAAAACTCTGGAAAATTTTCAGGATAGTTTCAAGAAATCCTATTACATCTCAAATACAATTCCATTTTGAATACCTGACCTTTGTGTGAGATTCTTCCATTTTCCTGCTGGCAAGGTTGATCCTGCAGTGGAGTCTTTACATCAAGTTGGAGTCGTTAGGTGAATGGTTCAGCCTTCATATGCATCTAGCCATTGTCCACCATCAACAATCATATCTGATCTTTTTCGTTTCTTTCCCAGGGAAGATTTTTATTTTTGCCTCCTCGGCAATGGCGCCCAGATGTTATCACTCCACCAGATTCCCAAGGCTGAGGAAGGAATCCCAACAGAGTTAACCACAGACCAAGCTTTTGACTTGATAGTTAGCCCTATTAAGCCGGAGAGGGCTCTCTCCAAAAGGGTCACAACCAGAAGAGCAGAAGAAATTAGGGTTTTTAAGCTATATATAGAGTGTAGGGGGTTGTTTTGAATTGAATTGGTTGGGGAAATTGCTGACAGAAGGAATTAGGTCAAGGAAAGTTAGGTCAGGGAAATTGAATTAGGGTTATAGGGATCAATGGGGCAAGGTAGGTAAAATGAAAACAACTTGAATAAAATGGTTATGGCATGGTTTTGAAATTTTAATAAGGCTAAGAAAAGCATAAAAGATGTATTTCTCTCAGACATAAGATAATGAACAAAATATGATCAGTTACCCAAAACAGAGCATGGAAAACATGTATTTTGAATTTCTAACTTGTAAAAGATCATAAAATATACATGAAAGTGAACATGAACACAATGCTTTCAAAACATATGATACTGAAGAAGAAACAATGAAATACATTCAATACCACAAGTATCCCATAAATGTAGCTACAACTCCTCTTTATTAGCTTGGCCAAACTGAATACAAAGCTTCCTTGATCAACTAGAAAAAATCAAATTGATTCCAAACCTTTACTTGTGTGAAGAAATGAGCTAAATAGACATGAAAACCACCTTCACTCATCCTCAGGGGTCGAATCCATGAGGTGAGGAAGATATTACACAAAAATATGAACTAATAGCTAGAGTATAGGATGGTCCAAGTGACTCATTCCTATCTCAAGTGAACTGATTCATTACACCTCATTTGCTTGATTTACCTAATGTATTTACCCTAGTAAATAGTAAAAACATGATAATTACATTTAGTTTCATCATTTACATAGGTAAAATCAAAATTTCCCAAGATAAAAATCAAAGGTGGATTGAAACTCAGAAAATTTCAAAAGACTGCCAAACTCACCCTTTCTTGGTCAAATGCTCACTCTCTATTAAAGGCTGAATTTGGGTGCCTTCCCGGTGTCCAAATTTTTTCCAAGATGGCTTGTTGTAAATCCCTTCAAGTCTACTTTCCAGAACTACCTTCATTTTGCAAAATGAAGCCAATTTACCTTGTCAAAAATCACTTCTCCCAAGACTGGTAAACGTGCAGCGACCAGGCCAAAAATGAGGCAGAAACATGGTTTTTTAATGGTTTTTTTCCTTTTTCACTAACCAGTTATCCTCCAAATGCTTACAAAATGCACAGGGTTGATGTCATCATCATTATGAATCTATTGGTGGTGGCCATTTATCCATTAGATTCCCAAAAAAAGAGCGCAACGTCCTAGGTGTTGCGCATTTGACACTTTGACCGTGCTAAAAATTTCCTCAAAAACACAGAAATTCACAAATTTGCAAAATTTGCCCAAAACTTGTAAAAATTGGTGGGAATATGGCTGATCATGTGTTTGAGGCATGTATTGTTACCTCAACAAGTATATCTAGCCTCCTTTTCTCCTCTTTCTTGGTCAAGGGTTCAATTTTTGCATTGGCTTGTCTAAGATTTGCCCTTGCAATTTTGTTTCTTGCAGTAGTGTTTTCCATCCTCCTTTGTATGTGATTTTTTTTGTCTATATTCCTCCTACAATTTATCTTCCTCCTCTATTTAGTTTCCTCTCTTTTCTTTCTTCTTCCATAGGTGCCTTAGTGTCAAAACCCTAGGGAGGTGTGATGAGGTGGAATGTGATTTTTTAGGACTAGGGAATGGGATAGGGTAATTTAAGGGAGATGAGGGTAGGGATTTATGAATTAGGGAATGTGACAGGGAGTAGGGATATATAGGGTTTTGAGATAAGGGATTTAATTTTAGGTATGGTGTAGGTAGGCTAGGAAAATGAAAATTTAGGACTTAGGGTTTTGAAGGATAAGATAGTTTAGGGAAATGGGATGTCAGTGTAGGGATTTGGGAAAATATTTTAGGATATGATGAAAGGTATATGAAGGCTAGGGACTAAGATGAAAGTGTAGATTAGGTTTTAATGAAAACTAGGGTTTTTAAAATAGAAATAGACACCAATTTCCCTTAGGCAATTTTCACACATCAAAATGACATTTGATAAAATGGAGTTAATCAAATTTTTACTTACTGGCTTGCTGGAGTCATGAAGAATCGTTGTTTGAAGTTTTGAAGCTGAATTTGTGAAGTTTTGAGATCTGGTAGAGAATTTTTGAAGCAACTGTTTGAACGCACAGGACCCCTGGCAAACGCGCAGCGCCGTTGAAAAACACACTGCAATTTCAGTCAAACGCGCAACGTCCCTAGCAAACGTGCATCGTCCCTGCAACACCTTTTTTCATACCACATTTGGAGGCCTTACCGGTGTCCCAATTAGGCCCAAGATAGCTCGTTGGAAATATTATCCCATCTACTTTCCAAATATACCTTTTTTTTCTAATTGGAGTTGATTTTCCTTGTAAAACAATAATTCTCCCAAGACTGGTCAAAAAGTGCTGAATGAGGGTGCAGAAATGCAGTGTTGTTGCAGGAAAACTTTGGAGGCCTTCCTCAGATCCAAATTGAGCTCAAGGTAGCTCATTGGAAATATATCTCACTCTAGTTGTCATTTGACTCATCAAGCAAGTCATTTTGACTCTCCAACTAGTAGAAAACTTTATTTTCCCAAGGTCACTCCAGAAGTGCAACAACTCTCTTGTGGCATTTGTATTTTTGAAATTTCTCAAAAACCATGACAGCTATGTAAAAAATAAAGGAGGGTTTTCTTCCTTGGTCTATAATGGACAAAAACCTCTCTCTCTTTTGTCAAATTCATCTCTGTTTGGTCAGAAACATAGTTCGAAGTAAAACTGGCCCTGAATGGAAAATGACTTGACCCTTGGAATGATTTCTTAAAAATGATAGAGTCATGATATTATTAGTTGGAATGGCCTCATACTTACTGATATGACCTACCTTGTGCCTCATTTTCTCAAATGTATATGTTTACCCTAGCTCAATGGGAGAGGAATTTTAGGGTTTAGTGCTTGTCAAAAATGATGATTTGGGCACCCTTTGGGAAAAGACAACTCCCTTTGACATTTGATCAATTGATGGACTAAAAACTCTTGCACTTTTACATTTTATGTGTTGGCATATGGAACTTTGAGTTGGCAGCCTTGGGAACTAAGTACTTATTACATATTTAATGACATAAAACTACATAGAAAAAATAAAAATTATATCTTGGAATGAAACTCACATTTGAAATTAAATTACAACTTTGGAAACCATCTTGGAGATCATCTTTACATGGAAAAGAGACATTATTTGGGATCACTCTCATACTTTTTTGCCTTATGAAAATGAAATGGTGCTTTATTTGGACCTTGAAGAATGAAACCTAGAGACCTAATGAGACCTTGGATGACCTGACTCCATGGTTGAATTTGAATGACATAACGACATAGTGAGATGAGATTTCAAGAGTGATTTATACTCGGGAAGACATGAAGTTGAGTCAGCAAATGTGATTTTATGAGGGAGAGTGAAGTTTTATTGAGTAGGGATACCATCAGTGAAACAATTTTTAGCATGACCTAATGGAATGATATAAAAATTTCAAAGTGGGACACCTAAAATGAGAATGAAAAGAGTGATATTGATCACTGATGAAAGAATGCATGTTCTGACACTAACATAATGTACTAAAACAAGATACTAAATCCTTCTACTATATTTGCAGAATATAAAAACACGATCGCTCAATCACATGCAAGTAAGAGAAAGGAAATTGTCAATCACACAACACAAGATGTATTTGGGAAAGCACCTGCTCAAAACCCCTCTATCATATATTGTACATAGTCAAAGAATCATGAAAAAATACAATGCTTTCTCACACCAAGAGAATCCTACACTCTACCAATCGTCTCACCTTGATCCTGCTCCAAACTTACTAGCAAATATTAGGAAAAATTGACCAACACTTAGTCAATTCTCAGCTCCTGCTTAGCCCAGCCTTGCTCACGTAATCCCTATGCAACTAATCCTCATTAAATAGGATAATCAACCTTCCTTGACTGCACAATCCATCATGAGCCTTCCTGTGACTTTATAATTGCGCCCATTAAATTCTCTAATAATACAACTAATAGTTAACTTCCCTTTAACCTATGTCTCAACTGGGTCATCATCAGAATTGACATGCATGCAGCTAATAATATCAAATCATCAGTTATATGATTGATCACTACTTGCGAATTAAATCTAATTTAATTCACTGAACCTCTCACTAGCTCGTCACTCAGTTAGAACTAGTTAAACTGATTTTAACTCAATTAATTTGAGTTAACTGATTACACATGCACCCCACTAGTGCATTAAATGCAACTGGACCCCCAAAATAATAGAATCACTCTACATGCCTCACCTTTGACCCTAAACTTGAAATTATTGAGCTAACTCAGTCTTTCTGACTTAGTTAACTCATACAAGTTGTTATGAGATGAAATTACAATTTATTTTCCAATTTATTTAAGGGTAAATAAATCAGACACCCACATTTAGCGCTAGTGTGCAACTGAATTCCTCACTCATGAGTGACTGGAATCCCACACAAGTTATATAGTCAGTATTTGTCCTTTCTGGTTGGCAATTTCACTGTTTCAAGTTGCAAATTTCAACAAAAGACACATCAGATAAAGAAAAGGCTCCATCCAGGTATGTTCAAAAGAATCATCCAGAATTTCAAATTCTGGGAGAAAAGGAATCTGGGATACAAACAAGAAGAACACTTGTGGAATCTCCTAGTTATCTAGCATTATTATCCACCATTGTACCACAAAATGTAAATCAAGCTAGTAAATAAGAATGTTGGATTAAGGCCATGGATGAAGAACTTGATCAAATTGAAAAGAATAATAATTGGGAATTGGTTCCAAGGCCTCTTGATAAAAAATTTATTGGGATAAAATGGATATTCAAAAATAATTTGAATGAAAATGGAGATGTAATTAGAAACAAACCTAGACTTTTTTGTAAAGTTTATGCTCAACAAGAAGGTATAGACTTTGAAGAAACATTTACACCAGTAGCCAGACTTGAAGCCATAAGAATTTTTCTTGCATTTTCAAGTTTTCAATGTTTCAAAGTTTATCAAATGGATGTAAAATTTTCTTTCCTTAATGGAGACCTGGAAGAAGAATTATATATAGAACAACCTGAAGGATTCATTTTGGGGAATGACGAAAAACTTGTATGCAAACTCAAAAAGGCTCTATATGGGCTAAAACAAACTCCACAGGCATGGCATTATCATCTTGAAAAATATCTTCAACAACAAGGCTTCACAAAAGGATCTGCAAACAATAACCTGTACACAAAAATTGAGGATGACAAACTGTTATTTATTGTTGTTTATGTTGATGACATCATTTTTGGGCGTAATGAAGAATCCATGAATCAAAAAAAATCTCCTATTATGCAGTAAGAATTTGAAATGTATTTACTTGGGGAATTAACATATTTTCTTGGTTTACAAGTGCAACAAGAAAAATATGGCATCTTTCTCTCACAAACAAAATATCTGAAGCAAATTCTGAAGAAGTATGGGATGGAAGACTACAAACCTGTGTGTACTCCAATGATGACAGGATGTAACCTCAATTCTCATGATGATTCTCCCATGGTAAACCAGCCAGAGTACAAATCTATGATTGGGAGTCTGCTTTATCTAATAGGTACTAGAACAGATATCATGCATGTATTTGGGATCGTTGGACATTTCTAAGCCAATCCAAAGGAATCACATCTTCAAGTAGTAAATAGAATATTAAAATATCTCCAAGGAACTCAATATTTTGGTCTATGGTATCCCGAAAATGTTGATCTTACCCTTCATGCTTACACATATGCGAACTAGTCTGGAAATGTTGATGATCGAAAAATCACTAGTGGAGGTGCATTTTATATGGGGCCCTAATTAGTATCTTGGTTCAACAAGAAACAAAGTTCCATTTCTTTATCTACAACAGAAGCAGAATATGTGGTTGCTACATCATGTTGCACACAACTTCTATGGATGATGTAGACATTACAATATATTCAAATTAAATGTTCTCCGCCCATCTCCATCCTATGTGTTAATACAAGTGCTATTAGTATCTCAAAAAATCTTGTTATGCACTCCAAAACCAAGCATATTCCTATTAAGTATCACTTTTTATGAGAGCAAGTGCTTGAGAAAAATGTTAAATTGGAGTATGTTCCCTCCAAAGAACAAGTTGTTGATATTTACTAAAACTCTTCCCAGATAAGCATTTGAATATCTCAGACAGAAACTAGGAGTTGTCTTGGGCTAATTATGTTGTTAAACTTATCTTCTATGTTTTCAGATGAAATTTCAAAAGGATGATTTCGGTAAGCAGGTTGCTTGAAGCATTGTTGTGTATATACGCGCATCTCTTTTCAGATAATCGCGTATGGATCTCTCTGACATGAAATCAGTGAGTTAGCCTCCAGAAAAGACTTTGTCGTGCTGCTGACAGTTATGATTTGGTTCTATTGATTAGGTGTTGATAGATACAGTCTGCTAATATGGTTATATTTTCCTTTTTTATATTTATCTGCTTGTTGAAGATGCTTTAATAAACGGGTTGTTGAAAATTTTCAGGTAGTATAGGTTCATGGGGATCATTAGTCTTCATAATATAATGCATTGGTGGCATTATGTATATCATGGTTGCTGAATTTTGATTCAATGATGTCTCTCTATTGAGGATCTTTGATCTTGGTTATAAAATTCATATATGTAATTTGATATAAAAGTCATTTTGAGACTTATGATGCAATAATTGTCATATTCAGTGATTGATGTAAGTATGATTCCTTGGTAGGAAAGTTCATACTCAGTTGATTTATAGTGTCATGTACTTCATTAAAAATCTATCTGAAGATTCAACATGTGCTCAGGGGGAGCATGGTTAGTATAGTGCAGATCAGAGAGAAACCTTGTTTCAGCATTGGTCTTCCCTTTACCCTTGATGTCAAAGGGGGAGAGTAATTTGGAGTTTGAATAATGCTTATGTCGATATGTCTAACAGGTATCTACAAGTTGTGGCGATCAAACACCAACATGGTTTCCATCAAGTCCAAAGGGGGAGATTGTTGGCATTATGATGCATGTGTTGTCCTTGATGGAAACCCACTTGTAAAAGATCAAATATATGGTTTATGTATAAGCTCACAAGTGAAAAAGTGATGGAACATAATGATAGAATGATGGGACATAGGTTTTTCAGATCAGAATCAGAAGATGGATAAATATACATAATTGAAGAACTATGCATGAGTTAGTAAAGGCAAAGTCGCACATACACACGGGTATGAAGAAGCAAAGTCTCGTATGTGCTAGCGTGCTAATTTTATAATACCAGGGATCTTTACCATGGTATTAGCCCACAATATTGAGCACAGTAACTGTTATTTGATCTCATCCAATAATACCATCGACTCTTGTGTGGTTTTGGTTCATGGTATTGGCTAAGGCTCAAACTATATAAGGAGGTGAAGATCATAGTTCTAAGTGTGCATGAGCATGTGAATTGAATGAATACTTCAATCTGAAGTATATCTGTATGGAATGGGCTATAGTCAATTGATAGATCTGATATAATGATGCACTTATGAATATAATGATGGATCAGGATCTTTAGACCTGAAATTACTATGTCTTTGCATGATCTATTTATGAGTTGTTTAGATTTGTGGTCTGACGCATGTTTCCTAGAGCGAAGGGTACTATCTGAGTAATTTTACAGTTCTGAAGTGTTGCTTAGTCCTGAATTATTTATTGATCTATATGCGGGTTTGACTCAAGGAATACGCATTTATACACGGGTTCAGTTTTACAGAGGCGCGTATATATTCAGTAATATTTTGAGATAGATACACAAGTTGGTTTCAGAATAAGCGTGTACATTCACGGATATGTCTTATGGAAGGCGCGTATGCAAGACAGGGTTTTGCTGAAGAATGATGAAGGAAATGTATGATCAAGTTTTGTTGTGTTTCTATTGTATCCCAATGATGTCTTCATATATATTTGGGTTGTTTGAGTATTGATTATGATGCTAGTTGATTGTGATTAAAGATAAATGATTGGTTGATTGAAAAATGATTGATGCTACTAATTGTATGAGGGCTCTGTAAAACTAAAAAAATATGTCAAAATATCTCGGATCAATTATGATTCTGAGTGATAATTCTAAACTTAATATATTGAGATTTATAAGCAGTTTTCTCCACAGAAAAATACGTATACACGTGGGTTGTCGTAAGTAAAGTAGCGTATACATTTTTTCTTATGAATGATCATGGTTGCAGTTGATTCAGTGTGTTGATGTAGAAGTCTGGGTTCAATTCTGTGGTCTAGTTACAGTGATCTCATTGTTCTGTTTTAATTGGGTTGTTGTTTAGTTAATTTGATATACAAGTTTTGATGTGTTAAATATGTTGGATCCAATGTGAAAATTTATGAAACGTGATCCGCGGTGGTGCTGAGGGTCGAAGCCTTTAGTGAGGAAGTCGAAGCTTCTTGCCAGTAAGAGTTGGTGATCAGATCAAGGGGTTGTAGCTCCCTTCCAATGGTGGCTAGTAAATGAGATCAGGTGGTTGGAGCTCCCTTCCAGTAGTAGTTTGAGAATGAGTAAATTTTGCAGCCTTCTGCGAGTGGGTGCGTGCGTGCTGGTATGATTCTGCGGCAGTACAATATTGTAAGCAGATTTTTATATAAGAAATATTGAAGAGAGAGACAATAAAAACGGTGGTTTTCTCCCACATTAGGTTTCCACCTTAAATCATGGTGTTCATGTGTGTTTCTTATGTGTGACAGTTTATTTTGTTCCTATTGCACATGTTTACTTCTTACTAGATATTTGATGCACTAGTTTAAGTAAAGTTACTGAATATTTATTTGAATTATAAGTTCTTTGGGCATACGCTATTTTCCTGAATGAAAGTCGTGTACATACACAAGTTGGCTTAAATAAAGCCGCGTATAAAATTCAATAAAGAAAATTAAAATTCCATGTGAGTTTTTAAATATTGATACACCCCCTCCCCCCCCCCCCCCTCTTAGTATTTTTCCCAACATCTCAGGCTTGAGATCTCTCTGCACTATCTATGTTTTTCTCATTGTTTCCTAGGCTGACTCTACCAATACTTAGCCAATTTCCTAGCCTTCCAAGATCCTACTTCCTTGCATAGTTCAATGAGGAATTATGCCCCTATTTAATAGGATTTTTCCTCCATTAGATTGCACAGTTCCTTTAGGATCTTCCTCTGACTGCATGGACCATCTATACAATTTTCAGATTATACAACTGATAGTAACTTCCTTTTAAATCCAATCTCAACTGGGTCTTCCTCAGTACTGACATGCATGAGTTATTTTTGAGTGAATTATCAATTATCTGATTTATCACTGCATATGAATTAAATCTAAGTTAATTCACTTGACCTCTTACTAGTTCCTCCATCAGTTAGAACTAGTTAAATTGGTTTTAACTCAAAAAAATTAAGATAATTAATTACAACTAAAAATAAACTCAACCATGGCTCCTAAAAAGTAGGAGACACTCTACATGCCTCTAGTTTGACCCTTAACTCGAACTAAATGAACAAACTAAGTCTTCCTGACTTAGTTAACTCGTAAAAATTGTCATGGGATGTGGATTTACAATTTAATTCTAATTTAATTAAGGGAAAATAAAATTAGAAGCCTCTTCTTGTTGCAATTTTGAATATTTCTTGTTGCAAATTTCAACAAAATATTGAGCCACTATGAGTTAGACATTGAGAACTTATGACATATTACTTCATTACAAGGATGGCTTCACCATTTTGACCTCACTGGACATTGATCAAACGATGGTATCACACCTCTTAGGCTTGAAAATGTGTCTTATGAATGAAGATACATGTCTCTTCACACCATCACTTGAAATTTGGGGGTATTTTTATCTTTGTATGACAATAGTATATAACCATAATTCACCATTCGAATCACTTGTGCAAAGAAAAGGAGGGATGTTTTGAGGTTTTGAGAGCTTAGAAGTAAGTTTCTTAACTTGGAGGATTTGTTTGGGGGTTTTTAAGTCTATATGCCTTGTATTAGAGCTTATACATGTTATGTTTATGCATTAATTGACATTTAATAGCTTCATATAAATACATGGCGATGAAATTCATCATGAATCATCTTGGACTTGCGGATTAATATCAATATTTGCCTCTTATTCACTTCTCTTTTCAAGTTATGTATTGGTAAAGGAATGTTCCTTCTCTAGAGGAAGATATTTTTTTGATGTTACTTTTTTTCATAGATAATTTTGGTTCTAAAGCTTCTTAGATGGACATGTGATTGGTATTTTCCTTTCTTGGTTAAATTGTTGATAATTGATCTTCAATATTGGTGTACTTTACTAGTGGAGTAGGTATGCCTTATTTAAGAATTTATTTAGCAAAACCTTGTTCTCCAAAATCTTACGAAATTTTCTAGTGTATGCCTTCTCTTTTGTCCAAGCTTTTGAAATTCATTTAGGTCTCTTAGGAGATACCCTACAGTTTGTAGTGGACTACTCTAGGATTCTTTCAAGTCCAGCCTATGTTGCAAGATGTGATTAGATTTATAAGCTTGAGGTTAGTAGTGGAATAACTCTATCCTTTAATCTAATTCTTACCTTGGTTGTATTAAGGTGATCCCTAAAACCTAGTAGTGGGATACTTCTAAATTCCCCTTAAACAACCTAGACTTGGCTAGTCATAGTGCAAAAATAATTATGAATTGAAGGCACTAGTATATTTATCCTATTTTCCAATATCTAAAAACCTCATTTATAACCATTACAACCCATATATATACTTGGTTTATGGTTTAATTAGCTTAATTTATTTTGACCATCAAGGAGTTAAGACTGCTTAATTTTTGGTCCTTTTAGTGGAAGAATTTTGAAATTTAATGGTGAAAATTTCTTGTTGTTTCAAAATTATAGCTATCTAGGGTTGCATAATGTTGTTTTTATATTTCTATTATATATATCTTAAAACTCATAAGAAAGCATAGAATACAATTACAAAAAATAGCTATTCACCCTAACACTATTGTAGTCATTATTCGATATATTTTTGGGTTGATTTTATTTGTTGCCATTGTGCTAATTTACAATTGATATATCTCCAATACACAAATTTACTGTTTTATTTTCACTAGGATATAACTGCCTTTTCCAAGGATAAATTTGGTGGCGACAGTTTTTCTATTTCTTTATCAACTACTGTTTGAGGTATTCTTCATCTTATGCAACTAGTTTGCAACCAATTTTTCCTTCCCACTCATGACTTATCTTGAAACAATCCAATAACATATTTGCCTCAAATTTCCATACATTATTGAAAAATTTTAGGTAACTTTAGGAGGCCCTTGACTTGGAATTTCCCCTTTCCATTGGATTCTTGAAATAGGGACAACCGCCCTTGCATGGGAAACTTCTCCTACACTAAATAAAGGGAAGAAAAATCTACGGTGATAGTGAGATTTCCTCCCATTTTACACCCATCTCAGCCTAGTGAGGCTTTTCTCTAGGGTGCTAGATTGTGTGATAACAATGCCCATCATTTCTTGTTGAATGTATTTTTTCTAGATTTGAAAAAGAGGATCCTTATCATGGAATTTTCTCCCACTTACATATGATGATGATTGCATCAACAACTAAGGCACAACTAATGATAGATGATGATAACCATGACAGATGGTTGAGGTTGATCTATATTGTTTAAAACTACTCTAGTATGGTTTTGGTGATATTTCTTAGTGGGAAAAGGGATTCGTCATCTATCACAAGGTCAAGCTTATATGTTCTTTCAATATTTGTTGTATATGGATACAATAACATTCCCTTTATCAAATAGAAACTATGTCCTGTTAATTTTTGCAACTAGGGTCGAATTCCATAGTGGACATATCAAATGATTAAGATGATAATTTAATTATATTCCTCTTTTCAAGAGGATCAAAAATGACCTATATATCGCCCCAATCGGTTAAGCATAAGTTAAGTTATGAATTAATTTAATATTTTATGGGTCGGCCTAACTGCATGTTGATCCAGTCAATACCCCAAGCGGCCACTAACAAAGTTACAAATAGAGGCAACCTCAAGATCTTTTTCACAGTTGCTCAAGAGATCTATGATTTGCATCCATCATTTTATTTTTTCTGTGTTTATGTTTTTGGCTCGTACAGGTATGTCAAAAGGAGCTTGCGCAGTGGCACGCAGTGGATCAGGCTCAAAGACTAATGCACATTTCATATTTGAGTCTATTGAATCAAAGCCACGGGTAGGTAAGGCCTAGGTCAATAGAGCAGGGTGTGTTTTACTCGTGACCAAGTGCCAAAGCTGCTGGCACAACTTGTTAAGGGCATGGCCAAAGCCCTGAGGTCAAATCAGGCTGATATGAAACAGAGTCACGGGCACAGAGTGTTGTGGTAGCGGCTCAGAGCCTCAAAGCCACGGGTTGAGCATGTTAAGGCTGCAACTCAGAGAGTCACTGGGAAGATCTGATTTGGTTCACTTTTAGTTGATTGTGCAGCGCTTCTAGACATCATTCGTTCATTCATTGTTGTGTCAGAGCATCATTGAAATACTCCTAGATTCAGATCTCAAACTTCAGAGTTGAGATCACTTGGTGGTATTTCAGATATGAGTTTTGGTATTATAGATCTGTTGATAAGATATGTTTGTTTCCGCTGCAGATGTATCTTTAGTCCTCATTGAATATCATATGATTTCATTAGTTTGCTACAACCAGTGTCAGTGCATTTCAGTCCTCTGATACATTTTTCCTTCATGCAGAAGTATGGGTATGGTTTTAGTGCTTGTATGTTATTTTTTTTGCTGCATCGTAAAGATATGTACTCATGGATCATTGTACTCTTGTTGTTGAATCATTCAATGAAGGTACAAGAAGAACAATTTCCAAGGGTTTTTCCCATAGTGGGTTTTGCCTTGGTCTCGGACCAATGCTGGTGTCTCTATGTGTTCATGCCTCTCTTCCTTTGATGTTTTATTTTTTGCTGCTTATATGATGATGATGATGATGATAATGGTATTTTTATTTACACATAGTTTCATTTTCTGATCGTTAATGATATATATTTTTACATTGGAAAAATTATTTGGGGTGAATGTAGCATGTTAATGAAGAAATGTAAGTATCAAAGTAAAGAACAATGTTTCTTTATGAAAAATTAACATGGTATTAGAGTTGGTTGAAGAAAATCCATGAGGATCACCCCAAAGAGACACTTCTATGGAAGCAAGTAAAGGATGGTAGAGACCTAAAATTATTCTATGGTATGAAGAAAACCCTAGGAAGTTAGTGGATAAGATTTTTAGAGAAACCCTAGGTTATGGTAAAGTCTTTAGATTCGGTATATGAAACCATATCATGGTCTATGAGGTACTTGGAACAATTTGATATTTGACATGGTTATCGATAAGGTTGTTGATTGAAGGCAACAATGATTTATGATATATGGCAAACTCTTGAAGGTTGGCTTGAGAGGGAGAATATGATCATCTCTTATTGAAGATAAGTACTCATTGACTTATAATCCTTACTCTTTTTTATGCTTATACATTAGATTTATATCATTATTGTTTCTATTCGTTACTTCCTACATGTATATTTGAGCACCTGGATATATCTAACCTCCGTGATGAGATGTGATGGATGGATCGCTCTTGAGGATCTTTGGAAATGCAGGAAAAGTTGGCTAGATCTGGAAAGGGAAATATGGTTACATCTAGAAAAGGTAAAGAGGCACTTGCACACTACAAGATACCTATGTGAAGGTGCATGGGTAATCTCGTAAGGCATGCATGGTATATTGTTTTAATGTTATGATTTAGTTACAACATTGGATGGATAGGTAAGCCCTTCGGTATATTGAGAATGTCTACATCTTGGATGGCTTATGCATGCACATATAATATTGATTGGGATTTATGTTGATGAAATGGTACACCTGGTATTGAATGGTTTGATCAAGCTGATCTACTTGATTTTTTGAGATTACTTGATGTGATTACCGATCATGTATATAGTAGCATAACTTAATGTGTGGCTAACATCTATTGTTTTCAGATCCTGATGATGATTTTAGTGGATGGTGCTCTTGATTCTTTATACACATAAGATCTGTTGGATCTCTTATGGAAGTTTACCTCATTGATATGGTATTGATAATACTTGCGATGAGCATGATGAAAGCTCATAGAAAAGAGTAATTGCACCTTGTTGGTTTATTATTTAACATAACTTGATGTTATTGATTATGATATGCATGGTATTGGCAACCATGATTATAAAGGTGTATTTATGAGATTGATGTTTCAAAGCTTTGACTATCTATGGTTATAACATGCAGTGGAATTAAAATGTATTGTTGGATCTTAAGGTTGTGTTGTCGCATCAACCCGCCACCCTAATATTTTTAGTCCAGCCTATGATGAAATATGGATGACATGATATTGATGATCATGATAGATATGTGTTTATGATTGATCTGCTATTTCTTAATCCCTGTAAAGTCATATTGGTGACATGAATGAAGTGGATTCTCATTCAAAGGGAGAACCTTGTTATCACTCCAATAATTCATAGGGTTGTTAATCTTTTCGTTTTAAAGAATATTAGAGGTAACCACAAACCTACTTTTAAGCTTAGGATCTAGCCTTCCTAATTCTCACAAAGGGCTCTCTCTTTATTATTTAACTTTGTTGTTTTTAGTTGATTTTAGGCTAGTTATGTGAGATTGATTGGTTTTGGTTTTGATTTGTTTTGGTGGTGGGATCACTGATTCATATGGATAGATGCAGGTATATTTTCCATTGGGCTATGGAGTCAATGTATCAAGCAACAGGACAGAATCAAGGTCTAAATGAAGTGTTCACAGGGCAAGGTAGTTAAGTAACTTCATATCTTTAGGCTTGGAAGGTGAAATGGTTTCAATCGGGATGGGAGAGCAATTAAGGATTCTCATATCCGGATAATGAAGGAAATGACATAGGTCAATCAAAACTAGGGAGAAATTAAGAATTCCCTACTCTGGATATCAGAAGAAAACATGAAAATGAAATAACAATTCAAGACAGAGTGTATTTAAACAAGTTCTGAAATTAAATTCCTGTTATAAATTTAGATTCATAAAACATGAAACTATGTGAAAAAATTAAGAGAATAACAAAGAACAATTGAAAGTACTTCACTGAAGTGGCTCAACACATGAATCCTGTAATATAATGCCTTTATTGCTCAATCTAGTCTGTTGACTTGAAAATGGTACAATGAACCCTTTGGTTCTTAGATCAGTACAACTGTAGAAATGTTTAGCAATCCACAATCCACCCACAATACTTCGAATTATGAAGTATTTATACAAAAAATATTACAAAATATCTTAAAACTGACTTAGGAATTATTCAAGGAAAAATAAATATCTTCATGCAAGAAGATAGAGACACCTAGGAGATTAAATGATAGTTGTCCCTTTTTATTTGTATTTGATGTTTGCTTGTTGATATTTTGTTGCTTTCTCTATGACTGTTGCTCAATGCTAGATTTCTTGTTATGTTGTTGAGTGTCCTTTACGCTGGCTGCATTTCACTCTACTTTGTCATCTATGTTTTGACTTTAAACTTTGTCTTTCATTATTAACTGCCTACTCTAATAATCTTTAAATTGTTTACTGCTTTACATTAACATTTGACTACTATGTTTTCACTTTTACTGTTCTCTCAAAATGCACTGTTATTTTACCTATGATCTTTTACTTTTCAAAGTAAATCATTCAACTTCTCCCAAGCTTCTGCATCTAATAACTTGATTTTTACCATTCTTTTGAAGATTTCATCAGCTTTTGTATATTTTTCAAAAGTAGGTTTGTTAATGAATAAATGTTTTACCTCTTGTTGGAGGTAAAAGAGATTCTCAAAACTCTGATAAAGCACTTTTCCTATAGGAATTCCCTTCATGGAGGAATTGTTGGCATATTCCTTTGACACTTCTCTAATTTTCTTATCATATTCCTCATGTTTCATCAATTTGTCATTGATAACCAAAGGATTGGGCAGACCTTTCTACCTCAAAACATCAAATTTCACCATAAATCTAGTTATTGCAAGCTCCATGTTCTGACACTTGTCTTCCAGTTGTACCATCAAGTTCCTTTTGGAAATAACCTTTCTGACTTCAAGAATTGTTTTTGTCCTGTCACTAATGCCAATTTCTTCCAATTCCTGTTTGTTCTTGGAATTAAGAAACTTAATGATTTCATTGGCCTCTTCTAGCTTTTAACCAAGTTCTTCATTGATTTTCTAAATGGCTTCACTTGCTGCCTTGATCAAATCCTTTTGCTCATAAATAACTTGGATAGATGGCCAAATATCATTGACAGAGTCAATGATATTGGCCCACAGCTGCTGCTTTGCTTGGGCAAGTGGTTCTTTCAATGTTAACTCTTTCTCTAACTTCTGCACTTTCTCAATCAATATGTTTGACTTTTGAAATTCATTCTTATGCATGATTTGAACTAGTTTCTTCTCATCCTCTAGATTTTTTATTTATTCTTTAAATATATTTATTTCATTAGTCTGTATGGACATGTATTTCATTGATTTAACCAATTTACATGCTTCATCACTAGGATGAGTTGTTGTTGTAGATGATTCTATAGTTGATGTAGTTTTTGATGTAGTGGAAAGTGTTGTAGCTATTAGAACTGTTGTGGCCTCTGAAATTGCTAAAGTAGAAGGAAATATTGTAGTAATTGTAGGAATATCAGTGACAGGGATTTCTTCCATGCTGGTCTTGTTCTCCTGCACTAACTTTTCCATCTCATTCTCCATCTCCTTCAGTTGAGTTGTCAACTAATCATGAGTTTCATCATTTCATATTTTTGTCCTTCATTCTCTAGAACTTATTTTGCTTTTGGATGCTTAGTAGGAGGAAATTTGAGTTTTTTTTCAATGCAGCAATGTCTGCATTCTTTTTCTTTATGAGTTCTCCTACAACTTTAATTTTCTTGGGATCATATCCTACCTCTATGACTAGTTCTTCCAGTGATTTGATTTTGTTGTCTTTGGCTTGTGAGGAAGCCTTTTCTAGTTTTAGCTTTCCTCTAATGTTTTCTAGAGAATTTTACAGTTTTTGGACACTCATGGCTTTATTGGTCATGGTAGAATATAAAATTTCACCAGCTTGCTTATGAAATTATATTTGGTCTATAGGATGAAGATATTTGGCTTGAACTTCATATGATGTTTTCTTATAATCTACTGATGACTTAGGATGATTCACTATGGGCTGTAAGAAATTCATCAGCATCTTCCTGGTCTTGTAATCAAATGCAAAAAGCAACCTGTTCTGGTAACTAGGTGTCTACTTCCAGTATTGGGCATAAGTATCTGCTTTTAATGCCTCATTCCTGAGTTTGATTTCCTTGTACTTCTGCATGATATCCTGTTCTTTATCTGTTGGATTACTGGATGAAGATACTTCAACACTGTGCTACTTTTGAATGATTTGAGTGTTAGATGTTGAAGTTTGGTGAGTTTCCTCTGAAACTTCTAGAGGTGCATTCTCTTTTACCACTGTGCCTATATCAATAATTTCAATAGTCTCAAGTTGCTCATTTACAGGATTTAATTTAGGCTTCTTCCTGTGCATCAGTTTGAATTTGGTTTCTGTAGTGGTTTGAGCTGAATATGATCCTTCTTCTCTGACTCTCTTGGAGTTCCTATCTTGTGGGGTTGGAGTTTGCAAGGTGGAACTAGTATCACCTTGCTTCTCTGCCTCTTTCAAAGTATTCTCCAACCACTCTGACTGGTTGGATTACTTCTCTATCTATGGCTTGGACTTATCGAAAAAAGGAGTTAGTTTAAATTTGATTCTTAACTTGCTGATAACTCCTAAAGGATCATAATTCCATTTGAAGCTTTCATTGAACTTCAATTCTTGAAGACACTTTTCTGCTTGTTGACCAGCAGTCCTGTTATTGCAAATGAAGGGACCAATCTGGTTTTTTATTTTAAACTATGTTTTCTTTTTGGCTGACAAGAAATTCACATCATCAAAGTTAAGGATCTTCCTGATATATTCAAGAGAAAATAACCTCATTGGGAGGTACTTGGGCAGCTTATATGGAGTGATTTGACATCTATATACCCTAATCTCAGTGTGGTTCTAGTAAAGATACCAATCTCTTGTCCTACTGTGTTCTGATAACTGCAAGACCTTCTTTATCTCATCACTGACTCTTCGTTCAGTGCTACTACTTAGCATATTGACAATTGGATGAATAAATTAATCAATGAAGTGGCTGTAGGTAAACTCTGTGGAATATTTTCTGATTAAGGAAGTCCAGAAGACAACTGATTGTGGATTACCTTCAATGTCCAGTTTTTTCAAGGCTTATTGCAAACCTTTTAGATTAGAAGTATAAGAACATGTGAAACAAAACTGATGAATATTTGAAGACACCTTCTTAAGAAATTTAACAAGTTGATCATGAATAGCATCTGATGAGTACTGATAAAAGTTAAATGTGAAGGATGGAGGTTGTCCTGGACAGAAAATGGACAAAAGACCTAGTATTGAAGCATATACAAACTCATTTGTGAAATAGCCTAGAATGAAAGACAACATTGTGATAATTTGTCTTGTCCTTTCTGAGAAAATTGAGGCTATGTAGGGAGGGTTTCTCTTTGGGGTTTCAACTGATGAAGGCAGTAAAGTTTGGAATATTTGAAACCTCTTTGGAAAGTCAAGTTTCAAATACAATTCTATAAGGATTTCAATTGATAGAGGGACTTCATCAGGTTTAGGTTTGATTTGAAACATTTGGTTTATTGATTCAGTAGTAATGGTGAACAATATCTCCTTGTTATGGCTTATTAAGGCTCTTTCATTTGGAAGATAGTTAACTTGAAAAATCTTGATGATCTTAGGGAATTGGAAAGTCTGTGGGAGGATATACTTGCGCAAATTTTATTCCCAAAGATGAATTTCAACAGCTTGAGCTGTAAACTCATCATGGCTCCAGCAATGGAGCTCAAGGAGGTTGAAATCAGTGACAAGGTCACTGATTTTGAAATCTTTGTCTGCAAGGGGGGTATGTTCAACATCAATAACTAGAGGTTGTAGGGGATTGACTATTACAATACCTTGGGAAGCTATTATTTGTTTATTTCATTCAATTAATTACTCTCTATGATCAAGAAATAAGTTCGGGCCCTTGGGAATAATGTGAGAATATGGTTACAATCTGCAGAAAGGGTTTTGGAGGTAACAGTAGCTTTTCTATGATCTATAAGGCTTCTGAAACTGGTTCAATTAACCAAATTATTAGGAATACTACGCAAAGCTTAAGTACAGGTCTTGGTACTTCAGGAATACTTGGAAAGGGTAATTTTGTTTGCAGAGAGGGTCTTGGAGGCAGTGGAGGCTTTATGAGGCTTCAATGGTCTTTATACCGCTTCAGGTTGATTCTGCACTGGCTTTAGCATCAAAAGTTTCGAATTCTGGTTGTAAACATTGCTTAAAAATAGGTCGGCAGATATTCTTTTGCTTTGGAATATGTCGGTAAGGCTCCTTCTCTGTAGACTTTAACAAACAAATGGTGAAAAAGGCTTGAAAGGGCAGTCTTATTGCTTTTTAACCAACAGTGGTTAAACTTTGGGCACGGGGTTAAATTTAAATGGAGGGGCGGTGTTAGTGTCAGTCTAGTCATACTGCCATCAGTGATCAAAACTGCTCTTTTGCCTTTGCATATTAGGTGTCTCATACCGAATAAATTTCACCATTCCGCTAGGTCATGGATTCATTGATGGTAGTAATTTTTTATCAGTTTTCCCTCGTGAGGTACTTGCTGATTCTCCTCTCTATGGTCTTCAGTCATGAGTCACTTTCACTCTCAAATCATGTCAGTAGGCCATAGGACGGGTCTCATTAGTTGCTAAGGTCTCACCATGGTCAAGTTAATGAGTCAAATGTTAATAATATCAGCAAGGTCATGAGGAAGCCAAATAAACTCAAAGTCGCAATTCAGAAGTTATTTTCTCCGCAAAGTGATGTCCCTGATTTCAGAGAAGTTTTCCGTAGCATCTTCAATGCCAAATCATCCTCCAAGAAAATCCATCAGAAAGAGCCCAGAAATAGCTTTCCAATGGTATATTACACTCTCAAAACTGACTTCTGGATTGAAATTCATGCTTAAGTGAAGTAAAAGTCCCTATATCCTCATATACCCCCTATTTCCTATTTTTCCTTTAAACTTTGTGTTATTAAAGTTTTAATATTTTCCTTAAAAAATTCCCTTTTTCCCTTTCCGATTATAAAATCACATTATAAGTATAAATGCGATTATGCCAAACCACTTCCCCTCCATTCGCCATAGAACTTTATAATAAAAAGCTTTATATTATAAAGTTCTGTCGTTCCCAACCACTTCCCCACCATACGTTGTGATGAAACTTTATTATAAAGTTTTATATCATATAAAACCCCGACCCAAAGGTTCATCCCCTTTATATCGCAATCGCAAAGTTTGGAAATGCTATTCCGATTGTCCCATCCCAAAGGTTCCGATGCGATCACGTTAAGTCCCTATCTCACCCCTAATCGCATCGCTCATCTTATAAAAGCCCTCCGATTAGCCAATCACAAATATCTCTGATGCGATTGATCGCATTGCAAAGTCTTGCGCCCTTCCTCTGATTGATCACAACTTCTAATCCGCTCCCCCAATTGAAACCTTCGATTGACATCCGACCGTTGATTTCCCCCGCCGATCGGACGGCCCACATCCAATCGCGCCATTGCAATCGACACTTCCATAAGTCTCCCTCTGATGGAAACCTCTGATTGATGTCCCCACTATTGATATATCCCCGTTGATCCGATGGCTCAAAGTCAATCAGGCCATTGGCATCGGCATTTCCCATAGGTATTTCACCTCCCCCCTCCGATATTGCAATTGCGATTATAATGTGGACCCCATCTCCCTCCCCTTTTCCCATTCAAATTACCTTTTCCTCTTCACGTAAGGCATTATTTAATTTCATTTCTGTTTCAACAGCATTTATAAAGGTCAATTTTCTTCAAAACAGAAAATGGAAAGCGAAATGTCAGAGGCCGAGAACCAACGTTGTAACAGTCACATCTTCAGTTACGATTCAAAGGATCTACGCTACAGGTTTCGCCTCCTCATTGGTTATCAACAAATTTCAAATGTAACGCAGCTCTTCCTTTCGGAAAGATTATTGGCTCTTGTTTTCTATCTTTAGTTTTCAGTTCTTGAGCTGTTATAACAGCTCCCCTTAATGTCGATCTATATCCCCACAAATCGGTTCTATTTAACATAATTGTAAATCATTTGTAAGCGGTCTGAAAGTCTAAGGTCTGAAAACTCAGAAGTAGGGGAATAGTGTGGCAGTGAGCTCTGCGCTCTGTTGTACAGTTTGGCAGGGAATTAATAAAGTGATGCAGCTCTGATTTGTGGGATTCATGTGGTATGAGTTTTAGCATATGTCCCTCCTTTATGTTTCATATGTACATTGTTATGTTTCACCATTCATTCATAAACATTTCCAGTTGAATGTTTTCAAGTCAGAAGGGTAGAATACATTTTTATATGCTCTGCCTTGGGGAATCATTCATACTCTGTGTATTTTCTTCTGTTTGAAAAGGATTCATTTATTATGCCCTTTTCAGCTTCTCAACAGTCTTTCCACTCCATCTTATTTCAACTTGATTGCTAAATCTCCTGCCTATCTTGCCCCATGAAATACCCTGTATCTTGATTTAATTCCTCAGTTCATACTGTCCTCCTATTCCATACATCCCTGAAAATTCAGTCATTTATCAAAACTCATTTTCCCATTTATATACCTAGCCTAAAATCAGTTCATTATTGTGTTATAGAATATCTATTCTACGGAGAGAGCCCTCTCCCGACCTTGTAGGGCTAGCTACAAGGCTAAGTGTGGTTTAGTTGTTACCCTGATTTTCCCTTTGCAGCCTGAGGTTCAGATTGGGTGCTAACAGGCGGTATTGATAACGGGCAGAAAACCATTTGGCAGTTTTCGTATCGCGATAAGATGGTATACGGTTTTAGTTGGAGGGATGCGATATAATGCGGGACTGCCATGTAGCAGAGGAGCGGGGCTGTGAAACAGCTTATTTCGCAAGCTCTCAGTGGTGTTAAATATTGGGTAATCGGGGATGTGAAAACGTTCATTGGTTGTCGGATCTAACGAATTGTGATCGGACGGATGGGCGAATGGGAAGGATTCGTTAGGGATTTGATAGGAGGTGGGACCAGGAATAAGTATTATGCAGGGTTATGTGATAAATGCAATGGATATATTATATGGGGTCGAGACTTTATAATAGTGGGATTTTATGTATAATCAATGGGGTTAGAGGAAAGTGGGACCCGAGTTTATTATCATGGGAAGCAGGTTAATTTACAGGGCTGGGTTAAACTGTTAGTGGGAGTTAATATATAATGATATATGAATGAGTTTAACTATATACATTAAAAGGGTTAATATGAAATGGGGGTTTATAATATATATGAGAGAATGAGTTATGTTTGCGGGATATAAAATACATTAAGGATGAATTAAAATAACATCGATATGAGATTTCGCAGTGGGGCCCGACTTTATTTTAAATATTTAAAACTTAGGATAAGTGTATTTTAGGGGGTATTTTGAAAAAAGGGAAATTAGTAAAGGGATTTTTACTTTTCCAAATAAACATATGCTTTTTAACTAAGGAAAAGTTGTTTGTAGGAAGGGAAAATGGGAGAAGTAATGGGGAAAGGTTAATATGAAGGGGAAGGGATATTTTTACAAGGGAAATGAGTTTAGAAGGAAGTTATTAATATGAAATCACTAATTTATGCTATCCATGCTTTGTGAAAACTGCTTCTACCTACCCATCATTTACCCTAACATTTTTTTCTTCATTTATTTGGGTGCATTTGAGCTTGCAGGCCCTTTAATTTTTCTTTGATAAGCAAACTATCTAATTCTAACCTTATTACTTCCAATGGCTCAGATTAAACTGTTGAACTCATTATTATTCTCTACCTAACTACTGATCTGCCAAGATTAAATTGTTTGGCTAGATCTTTATTCTCTATCTATTAGCATGAAATTTAAAGCATGAATAATCAAGATTAAGTTGTTTGACTATCATGGACTATGCCATTTTTGACAAGCTGCACACAATCTTATTTTTCAAAGTAAAGTAAAAAATAGTGGCATTTGAATTTGCATCACTTTCAGGATCTATTTTTATCTCTTTTTGCTGGGGTTCATATTTTATATTTTTCTTTTAATCCTTTGATTTTTATTTTAGGACTTACCCTCTTTACATTTTTTAATGTGGGAAAAAATTTTCATTACAAGGAAAAGAACCTCTAGCAGAGGTTATAAAGGAGGTTTTTAGTGTTATAAGATTGGCCAAAATTATCAAAAAAACATATACTACCACATATTTTTCTGGTAACGGAGGTTTTTGCGGAGCTTTTAACGAAAATTCAACACAACTACAAAAAAATGGGCGACCGGAGGTTATTACAGATGTTTTTTCATCGATGCTCTTATCAAGTTTTAACGCATTGGTAAGTATCGGTAGACAGCGCACCAGGGCGGTTGAAGGAGAATGCACCGGGCCATTAAGGAAAACAATAGTAGGTCTGGTGTTGGTGATAAAATGCACAGGGCCGTTCTAATTTTTCTTGGGATTTGAGCGGTGCCCATAGGTCGTATAAGCGCACCAGTGCGTGTATCTTTATGAGGCACCGGTGCTCCGTATCACAGAAAGGAACCGAGATTTATAATTGGTATCGGTATTCGTGCGGTGCACATGGAATCTGCAAATGCACCGGTGCCTATAGATACATAAACGCCCCGGTGCGCAGTATCACACAAATGCACCGATATTTATAACTGGAATCGGTATTAGTGCGGTGCCCATAGAATCATAAACGCACCAGTGCGTATAGATACATAAACGCACCGGTTTTCATTTTGTTTTTTTTAGAAACATCCACCTCTAATAGTCCAATTATTGTGATTGTTTTAAATTCATTATTCATCAAAAGTCGACACATCTTATAACAATATTCATATTAATTACATTTTTATTAATGCATTTGAATGTGCTGTTTGGATTAATTTGTTATATCATATCAGAATTATTGTGGTTTTTTAAAATTAATTATTCATCAAAAGTTGACACATATATATAATATTATAACAATATTCATATGAATTAAATTTTTATTAGTGCATTTGAGAACGACAATGGAGAACGCAATAGCGACAATGGAGAAGGAAATAGAATAAATTAAAACATATTTTATGATTATATATATATGTGTGTGTGTGTGTGTGTGTGTGTGTGTGTGTGTGAATAATACAGTCTTAATCATACAAAATGGGACAATTATTTGTATCTCTTTGTCTTTCAATTAGGACACTATGTCCATTACATTAAACAAAATGTCTGATTGCACAGACATATTTCAAAAAATAAAACGCCTTGCTTTGATATCCAAATTACATAGTGACCATCATTCTTCGCTTGAACTGCTGTCACTGCTAGAGATACTTCCATGACTTGGGTTATTTTCAGGAATGTTGTGTTCACGGCGTTGATTGTTTTCTTCTTCTTCACTTTCCATCTACAAACATAAAAATAAACTGAAATGAGTGTATATACATTGGTGAGAATAATGAAAATTCCAATATTAAATAATATCCATCAATGTAAATCGAAAAGAAAAATGATGTACCATAGCAACAATTGACTCATAAACTATACACATTCTTTCAAAACCATGTACCATGCCATCTTTCAAAATTTCATCTGTTGGCACAGTTCCATACTTTGTTTCCTGCAAGTTTTATACCCCATAAAAAATCATATATTTAATATAAAAGATGTTTTTGTTCTATTAATTATAGACAGAGCTAATTAAAATAAGATCGATAGATGCTTACAAATTCCACAATTAAATTTTGATATGCCAACATATACTCACAACCCATATTTAACCCAATTTCAATCAATTTGTCTGATGGTTCTTGTTTGTATGTTAGCACCTGTTTGAAGACATTCAATGATGATTTTTGTAAAACAACTTAAAAAATACAAAAATGAAATCCAATTAAGTTGTTATAAGGAAGTAACAATTACTCACAAACTTAGAGATCAACCATTTTCTTCCTTGTCGTTCTGTTTTATGTGCTGAATGGGTTCCATTTTCTTTTCTTTTCTGCAAGAAAATTCTTGAAAATTAATATTTAATGATAAATTTTTTATTTATTGTACCTAATGATCGAAAAATTCAATGATTACATATTACATTTGAAGCACGTTGTTGTATTTGTTCCACTAGATCCCTCGAACTTTTGTAAAAGTTTTTCCCCCTTTCGTTAACTTCCAGCACCACTCCAAATGAGCCAAAGAGCAATTCATTTTCATTTGCATGTTCTATTTTTTTCTTTTATTAGAACAACATTCCTTTTCTGAGTTGTTGGTCCTTGTAGAACATTAAACAGATGTGAATTAGTAGACTGTTTGACACATGTTATCTAATAATTTTAAGTATATTATTAATATTAATTAAAAAAAGAAACTCATATTGGATCGATAGTATTGTTTCATTAACCTGATTCATCTTTTTGCAATTTTTCCATTAAACTTTTACGCTCTTCTGGTCGTAGATCAGAAATAATCATATCGAGCTTCGTCATTTTTTGGCTCTGCATGATACACAGTAAACAATACATATTAGTTAAAGTTACATATAGTTCAAAAATAATATTTTTTATAAAGAATTTACAAAGAACTTTCCTTTTTTGCTTTTCTTGATGTGTTAATAGTATTTTTGTTACTTGATATCTTGTCAGTCATTTATTTATCAATCTAAAACCTGTATCATATCATTCATTAATATATTTATAAATAAATTCTCAACTTTTCAGATAGAAAATAAATCTCGAGACACAGATGCGCCTTTCAAGAAATCTGCACCATCATTGGTGCATGGATATATTAACAATGCACCGCAAAACAGTATAATACACCGTACAGAGCGTTCGGTATTATAAACGCACCATAAAAATAGTGTAATAGACCTAATGGTGCGTGGGGTATTATAAACGCACCTCAAAAACGGTTTAATACACCGTACGGTGCTTTCCTAGTTAAAGAGAGCATCGGTGCCCTATTTCAGATTTGGCGCACGGATTTAAAAAAAATGTTTTCAATTTTTTACGACACAGAACTTGCGCAATGCACTGTCATAATACAGAGAACCGGTGCGGTGGCGTACACAGCGCGCACCGATAAAGAAAAATCCATTTTTTCAAAATTTCACGCAATGGCCAAAGGGATTGGGATCCGACTATGCCAGTCATCCCGTGGGTTGGACGTCAATCTAAAATGAAAAACCCTAATTATGAAATCACAAAAATAGGGAGAAGAAAGGAAAAAACAAAAAAATGAAGGGTTCAGGGTAAAAATGGATAAAACTGCAGGAAAAAATAAAAAAAAGAATTAAATTTAATCACAAAATGAATTGAAATTTTATGATAAAGGGATTGAATCACCAGATTTTTAGTTTCTAATTGTCTGAATACTTCTGTTCGAATGTATTTCGCCATCCACAGTGCCCTCATGCTCTCTTGCTCCAGGTCTATCTCCTGCAAAAATTTGACGGAAAATTTTTAGCAAAAATAGTGAAATAATGAAAAGTGTTTAGTATTTAAAGAATTATTTTATCAAATTAGATTTTTGAAAATATTTTGCCGTCCATTTTTCAAATTGCCACTTTTTTTTACTTAAACAAAATAGAGTTGTGTTTTTTTATTTGCGTTTATTCGTTTCTGGTGTGCAGAAATGTAACGCACCGAGGCCTGTTAGGATGATAAGCGCACCAGACTTTTTAAAGTTTTTTTTTTTTTGTATGTAAGATCATAATAAAATAATGATAATATAAAGTACATGAATTTATTTTCATTATTTTTTAAACTTTATATATGTAAGATCATAATAAAATAATGATAATTATAAAGTACATGAATTTATTTTCTAAACTTTATGTTACAAAAATTCGTATTATTCTAGATTTGTTATTTTACAATTATTTGCAAATTTAAAAATTTAAATATTTTAATAAAATCATTTCACATTAATAGAATCAAAATTTTACAAATTAATATTTTACATACAGTTACATTAATTAAAATTACAATTACAATTAGAATTAAAATTACAATTACAATTTTACATTAATTTCAAATACATGAATTACGATTAGAATTACAATTACAATTTTAATTTTACATACAATTACATTTACAATTTTACAAATATTTTACAGACAATTCAATTAAAATTACAGTTACAAATACAATTACATTTACAATTTTACATAGCATTACATTTACAATTACAATTACAATTTTACAAATATTTTACATACAATTCAATTAAAATTACAATTACAATTTGTGAAATTTACATACAATTAGAATTACAATTACAATTTTACAATTTTTCATATATACAATTACAATCATTTCAGAATAAATTAAATATTACAATTACATTTAAAATTTTAAATTAATAAATATTTTACATACAATTACACTTAAAATTACAATTAGTACAAATACAAATACAATTTTACAATTTTACATAGAATTAAAATTTAAATTACAATTACATTCACGACATAATATTTATTAAATATCATGGTCATTTAATAATATTAAATTAATTAATAAATATCATCACAATCACGATAACCATCGTACAAACATCATATTCGACTAATAAACACATTCAATTAACATCAAATTAACATTATATATTAACATCATCACAACACAAACATCAAATATACATCTCAATATAATGTCAAATAAGTCATGCACATATCACATATACACATCTATCTGCAAGATAAACATTAAATGAACATATCCAACATGACTAACAATATGCACCACATCATGATGATCATCAACATGAAAAGTAAGTACAACTGCAACATGAACATAAAATACTGCATGGACCATATATATATATAACTGAATAATGTTAAAAATATACAACTATAATATAAATGTCATGGATCAGGCACTGGTGGTAGTATAACAACATCAATAAAAATAGTACAAGTGGATGCGGCCTGCTCAGTAAATCTGGGTGCAGCCTCGACAGTCAATGGTCGACTAGCCTGCTCATGATCATGATGATCACTAGTACTGATGGATGCATCCACTGGCGGTATTACAACATGATCAATATGAGGTGAAGTAGTAGTGGAGGCCTGCTCAGTCAATAGTACTGCAGCCTCAGCGATCAATGGTCTAGCCTGCTCATGATGATCGTGACTAGTACTCATGATGGATGTTGCAGGCTGCTGACTGGACGTGGCCGATGGTCCAGCCTCATCTCCATGATGACTAGTATCAGATGCTGCCAGTGGAGCCTCATGTTGATCATCAGGCGCACCGTGAGGTGAACGATCACAAGATGCATCTGAGTTGCTACTGGCGGACTGTCCATCACGTGTCGCAACTCGACTACGCCTATAGCTACGGACAATCCTCCTCAATCGCGTAACAACTGTCGTAGCTCCTATTACATGCTGCATCAGGCCGTACATGTCACGTGGCATGCCTCTCCACATCCATAACAGTCTATCATCACCCTGTATCTCTCTATAATGAGCGGGCCTAATGCCCGCATCTGAAATCAATCCACAGAGTTGCCTACCCAACTCCATCTGGTATCTGGTCTCAGGTCGACCATCTCTAGCAAAAGGCGGTACCGGTGCACCATGAGGCGCAAGATCAACACGTCTCTCTGCTGCGCCACTGGCCTCATCCTCCAGTGCATCAGCCATCTCCTGATCGTAATCATCAAGATCGACACCTGGATCATGTGGTGGATCCGGCATCTCATCGCCATCAAAAGAGCCAATGTCTACAAAATATATACAAGTAAACAACAATAATTAGACAATTTCATTACACAATTTAATAAAAAAAAGTTAAAGAACATGTTAGAATAAATATAAATAAAACAGTAATATTACCTCTATCATCCGGTGGCTCATCAGGAGTGAAGAGGATGTTGGGACACCCTCACCAATCTAGTCCAGCATAAGGACATGGGACCATAATGAAGGGATGCAGCCCGCCAACACTGGCTAGTAAGTCCAGTGAATCATGTGATATCCTCGCTAGAAACATAGTGTCTCCCCTCTTGGGCATCATCTGCCCCCACATGCGCATCCGTGCCTCGAACATCGGCCTACGAGGCTGTCGAACAAAACTAGGTCTCATCTCTAGAAACCTCTCAAAAAATAAACAAAACAGCTCTGAAGAAAAAGGGAAGTTGACCCTCCCTTGTGCATGAGCACGACATCTATCTAAGGTCGTACAAAACTGTCTCAAAAAAACAGCAAACCACCTGAAAAGTCGTGGCTGTTGTACTAAAGAATCAACGTAATATAAAATCGAGCAACTAATGCATTACCCATCATTGGTGTTGTGCGAAATGATCGAAGCGAATAGAGAGGCACTTCACGTCCTGTCTACCAAAAGCACCTATACGTAACTGACCTCCAGGTACCTGAAACTCTGAAGGAGACAGTACATGTGCTCCAATGTATCTCTCGGAGTAAACTAACTAATTCCCTACTACACAACCAGCTGGCACGTCAGGGAATGAGGGAAAATCCGCCCCTCTCCTCGATAGTCCTGTAATAAAATAAATGTCCTCCTCAGTGGGTGTGTACCACTGGTTAGGACCAACCTGAAAATTCCATTGGTGGGCATTCCACCTACCGATAAGATGTCTCAAAAGCACACTATGGGCCTTTAGGCCGGAAATAGCCTCCTCATAGAACTTGAGGAGGTCTACCTGCATAAGGATCTCCTAGGTATCTGCAGTAATAGGGCAAGGGCATCCATCTCTCTCCCTCTCTCTCGCCTCCCATTGGCGAATCATGTCATATTGTTCTGCTTGTTATTGTTGTTGTTGCTCCTGTTCTCTCTGAATCATTGCCATATTGAATAATTTTTTTTAATTAAAACAGAAATGTATTTATAAATATACATATATAATTTTTTTGAAAAAAAACAAACATACAAGTCGGTGCTCCATAAAAACAGTCACGCACCGATGCTGGTGCGTCCTAATATTTTAGCGCATCGTCCCTGGGACCCCTAATGAAACAGACCGCACCGGATTCGGTGCAGATGTCAATTTTTCAAGCACCATGGACTACATATAATTCAGAATAGCAATGCGCTGACTGAAATATATGCCCCGGCGTGTATAGTCATGTTAACGCACTGACTTCATGACAATGACATAGTTCACGGTGCGGTCGTTTACCCGGCCGCACCGTTGACCCTCTCAGAATTCAAAATGCGGTGTGCTGACATAAAACGAGGCGGAAAATGAAGTCAACGCACCGCACTGTGATTGTCGAGGGCAATGATGCGCCTGGATAAATGAGCACACCGCCTTTTTTCTTTTTTATTTTTAGTTTAAAATTAGTCGGGGCGCCTTCCGGCACTGCCCCAAAAATGGTGCGGTTACCGTTAGCACCGGTAACGGTGCTGCCTGTAAATTTTACAGATAGCACCGCTATCCAGTGCAAGCTGAACAGCTCGAATGCACTGCGTGAAAAAAATAAAATAAAATAATAAATAAATAAATAATAATAATAATAATCATTTATAGAAAAACTAGAAAAATACTTGTACATTTCACTGTCGATGAGGCACATTGGCTGTAAAATTTGGAAAATAAAATTTTCCCACTATTTTTCAAAATGCAAGTTGGAGATTCGTGGCCAATGCAAAGCAGGAGTGTGTGCAATGGGTGCAATGAGAGCACCGATGTCAGGGCGGCTCAGAAATAAGGAAATTAGCACCGAGGCTTGAGAGTTTTGGAGCACTGAGGAAAGTGAATAATGAAGTTTTTTTGCCGTAATTTTTTTTTTAATTAACCCTGTTTTGGTGCGCGGGGTTTTATAAGCGCACCGGTGCGGTTCAATAAACCGCACCGGGCGATATCAATTTTGGCGCGTTGTTTATAACACGGCAGGGTGTTTCCCTAACCGCGCACTGGGATGTTTCAGTTTCGGCGTGAAAATTTGATGATGCACTGGGGCGACGTAATGGTAAAACACCGGTGTGTAATAGTTGCAAAGCACTATTTTTTTGGCCTTAATTTTTTTTTATATAACACTATTCCAGTGCGTGTGGTTTCTGGTGCACAGGTGCTCTTAGAGAAGAACGCACCAGCTCGTTTCTGTTTTGGCGCAGTGTTTTATGATGCACCGACGCAGAAGAGTATTGACGCCCCGGTGCGTTATAGTAATTGGACGCCCCAACGGTGTGTACTTCGCGCACGTTGTCTGATGTGCCAATGTTTGGTGCGCACCGATGCATTCTATGGTATAGTGTGCACCGGTAATTGATAGCTCAAGAGCACTGGAAAACTGAAAAATCCAGGTTTTTTGTCGTAAATATTTTTTTTAATTTAACCCTTTACCGGTGCGCGTTGTTTATAGGTGCACCGGTACTGTTTTCTACAAACGCACTGGTCGTTTTGTGTTTTGGCGCATTTTTTATGATTCACCGGTGCGGTTTCTGTCTACCGCACCGGGTGGTTTTGGTGTTTGCGTTGTGTTTTATAATGCACCGGCGCAGACGAGTTGTGAGGCACCGGTGCTCTATTATATTATGATGCATCAGGCGGGTGTGTACGGAGTGCACGGTGTCCGGTGTGCCAATGATTTTGTCCGCACCGGTGCTTTCATTTTTTGAGAGCACCGGGGTGAGTTTTAACGATAAGAGCACCGATAGGAAAACATCCGCAAAACCCTCCGCCTGCCAACCTCCTCTAGTAACCTTCGCTAGAAACAGATGTATGGGGTATTTTTCTTTGTGGTTCCTCAAAAACATCCGCTAGAGGGTCTTTTCCTTGTAGTTAGAGACCATATTTTCCTTGAGTAGCTCGAAGCTCTTCTGACACTCGTCATCCCAAAAAAACGAAACATCCTTCTTAACAAATTTTTCCATAAGCGCTGTGATCAGTATGTACCCTTGAATGAATTTCATGTAGTAGCCTGTGTCTCCAAGGATTGAGCGCCGCTATTTCTCAGTTGTCAGTATTGTCAGGTTTATGATAACTGCGACTTTGGCAGGATCAACCATCAATCCTTGTCGAAAAACTATGTACCCAAGAAGGATTCTGAAGGGTACGCAGAATACGCATTTCTTGATATTCAAGGAAATCTAGAGCTTTCTATAGGCATCCAACATCATGCGCAGGTTTGAGACGTGCTTCTTCACCAATCTGAAGATAGTCCAGTCATCAAAATATATCTCCAAAAACTTGCAGATGAACTCTTTGAATATAGCGACCACTACCCACGAAAATATTACAAGGGTATTCTTGAGCCCAAACAGCATGACAGTATATTGAAAGGATCCCCATTCCATAGTGAACGTAGTTTTGCTCTTATCCTTGGGTGCAATCCTAATCTGATGGTAGCCCGAGAACTCATTTGTAAATGAGTATGCTTCCTGCCCTCCCATGATGTCCAAGATTTCATCTAATAATGGCGTAGGGAAGGGATCATGTATGCAGGCATCATTCAACTTGGGCAATTCAATGCAGATTTGTATCTATCCTTCAGTCTTTTTCTCCTGAACCATCATCGGGCTTACCTAGTCTGACTATTCGACCATTTCGATGCTACCTGTGATGAAAATTTTGTCAATTTCTTCCTTAACCTTTTTCTTATACTTAGGGTTTAGCCGATAAGGACGTTGCTTCACAGGGCACGCTTCTGGTTTTAAAGTGATGTGCATGACCCCTAGGTCCCCTGTAATCCCTTTGAATTCCAAGAAATTTTTTGGGGAAAAGTCTTGGTATTCCATGAGCAGCTCTGTAACTTTTCCTACTGCATCATCATCCCATTAGTCCCCGATTTTAGCCAACTTAGGTTGCTCTTCCGTGCCAATGTTAACTTCTCGCAGCTTCAAAGGCTTAGTAACATCGACAATTTATAGTGGGGGTCTAGCAACTGCGCACTGTCCCTCCGAATCCGGGATAGAAACATTTCATGGATCTTCATTGCACTCTTCTATGGCTAAATTGCGGCATTTAACAATATCTTGCATCTGTGTTTCCCATGTTGGTGCCCCAAATGCTGCATAAGGGTGTGATTCATCAAATACTAAGGCATCTATATCCTGCAGAGCTTCGTCAAGCGCCTATGTTCCACCTACCAACCCAAATTTCCATATAAACTCATCCTTCAATGTTTCCCAGTGGTGGGTGCACTGGTGTAGCTCCACATCTAAATACCATGCAGTGGGGATTGGACCCAAGGCATGAATAAACAGGTGAATCCATTCTTTTGTAGTTTTTTCGCACCATTTCTCCATCCATGTGAACAAGTGCTCACGCGAGTCCCCTGGGCCAAGGAAAGTCTTTACACGCAGGTGAGCTGGAGGTGAAAATCGCAGGACCATCATATCTCGACATTCTTCCCAATCCTGGAACGTCCTTTTATGCGTGTCCCACCACCTCGCAGGTGTTGCACGCATGGCTAGATTAAGAGCCCATAACCTTCACTCTCTTGGGACCTCAGCTTCAAATGCTTGCAAAAATTCTCTAATACTACCAGAACCATCAAAGTAGGGTAGTTCTCTTACCTCTAAAGAGATGCATCGAAATTTCTTTGTGACCCTAAGACATCGCAACGCAGATACATCATGTAGTCGATTCTGCCAATTTTCCATCTCCCCGTTGGATTCAGAGAAACATTCACTGTCCCTTTCCCAACAAAGCATACCATTAGTCGTAGGATTGATCCAATCTTCATCCCGAGCAGTCAACTTGTAGATGTGATCCACATCCTCTTCTTCGCGCACTGGTTCTATATACAGTTCTTCTTCTACAGGGTCTAGTGGGACTATCACCCTCGTACCTTCATTCTCAAAAACCATGCTTTGTTTCTTTAAGTTGATGATGCCTCCCATATCTATGGCCCAGTCCAACCCTATGAGCGCAGGATAGGGGTCTGCATCTTCCACAATCTGAATTACCTCAAAGTCAGCCCAGACCTTAACTCCTGCGATATCTACCATAATATTTGAAAGCCTCCCCAATGGTATGATTTTTTGTTGGTTGGCCATGCGCAGCTGGATAGTGGACCATTCTAACTTAGGTTCTCCCATTCGCTGCCAAGTTTGCTTGGGAAATACATTCGCATCTGATCCCAGGTCCAAAATAACCTGATCCATTTCATAATCACCAATCTGTGTTGTTAGCTACATTTCCCTACCAATGTGTTTCTTATGTTTGTAAAGTTTGTTCAGGTCCTTAACTTCCATGAAGGGGTTAGCTTTCTCTATGCAACTATCGATTAGTGCTTGAATATTTTCTACCGCTTTTTTATTGCACAACAGCTTCATACATGCTTGCAGAAATGGTTTAACTTCGGCATTTGTTTTTAGGTGTGTTGGAGTCTTGGAAGTAGACGCCTCATCCTTTGTAAAGTTATTGCGAGCTACGATGAAGGTTTCCTTCTCCTTCTATAGGTCCAAGCCTTCCTGCTTGACCACTTCTTTTCGGATAAGCGATTCAGCCTCCGCCTTCTTCTCATCTCCTCCAGTGGCCATGCCACTACATGTTATGACATTAATGCTCAACCTTTCGTCACGCGGTTTAGTCTTAACCCTTTGCACGTTTTGCGTAGGTGTATCTTGTTTTTCCTGCAATTTTGCTATCAGAATTGGGCAGCCTTTGATCACATGGTCCATCTGTCTAAAATACCTGCAAGATTGTCACGCATGGTTCGGAAAATCCCTTGCAAAGTGCCCTGCTTCTCCACAGTTATAGAAAATCAGTTTTCCTCTCCCCCTACCTGCGCTTCTGCCTCTGCCCCCTCCCCTGCCCCTAGCTGGGGAGCCACTTATGCCCGAGCAGGATCTTGGTGAAGAAGGGTCCGCTTATACCCCATATAGTTTTCCCCGGTCTATCATTAAACCATAATTTCGGCAGTTATGTTCATCATGTCCCACTGATCGGCAAAACCAGCACCATTGTTGCTTCAGTTATATAACATATGCACCGAAACAAGGGCAGTGGTTAGTATCATGGAGGCCAGCTACGCGACAATCATCACACCGCAACATTGGTCCACTTGGTCCCGCAACCTCCCTAGGCCGCAACAGACTGGGTCCCCCAGCCTGTAGGTAGTATGTCAGCAATGGGCACTGATCCTTGGTATGGCCAGATACCCTGCATCGTATGCACCATACGTCTGGGCTAGCTACTTTCCCTCAGTCCTTTCGCTGATTCTGGATCTCCATGTGCATCGCCTCCAGCTGCACTTGGATTTGTTGTACTCCCAACTTGGTATCATCTCTTGGTGTAGCTTCTAACTCCATAGCAATCTCCAAAGATTTTTCCTGCGATTCAATGGCTTGCTGACCCATAAGTCCGCGCAAGTGAGGTAGTAACATAGCGGTGAACCATTCCTTGTGCTATATGTCATCATACAGAAATTCCCCTTCTCTGATCACCTTCTTTAGTCACTGGTCAGCCTCCCATACAGACTCAGAGGGCCCTTGCTTGAAATATTTTAGGTCGTTCACTATCTGAGAGTAGGACTTAGGCTTCCGAAACTGTTGTTTTAGGGCATCTTTAACCTCTTAAATGGTTGCATTCGCATGTTGAGCTATGTATCCCATATACCAATCCAGGGCTCTTCCTTCGAAGGCGAGGGATAGCTGTGCCCTCTTTACATCATCGCTGGCGACATTCTGAGCAATCCATACTGACTCTGCGACAAACCAGAATCAGTCCATATATTTGTCTCCTACACCTTTGAAGGTGGGTAACTTCATGTGAGCGGCCATATCTACTTCTGGGGGTGGCAGCGGAGGAGGAGGTGTGGGTGAGTTCTTACCCTTATGTGGATTCGAAAGTGGTGTCGTAGGAGGGCTATTTCCTTCGTGCGCAACCAGTTTTCTTAATGGGTTGTAAATAAATCTATCCCCTTCTGGATTGACTCTATAGTACTTACCACTTCAGGTTGTACCCTCGCTCTGATCAGAGCTCATTCACTCCGTATGGCTGCACAAAATTCCCTTTTCGCACAATAACATTTTAATCAGTAATGGCAACGTTTTCAAGAACTTACCTCCAAATCATTTGAAGAGCCTCTGCTCTTCTTCAGAATAGGATATGAACTGATCGACTGCAAATTCTATCATAAATCCCCCCAGCACATTGTCTACCCAATGATCTACCGTACAGGTGATGGTATTGTCAGTCTTCTCCAATTGCTATATCAACTCCGGGGTCCACTGAGTAATCCGCTCGTCCTTCCAACATGTCTGGAAACCTACAAGTTGGGCTAGCCACTCCTGCAGCTCATGTGCGAAGGTTGCAAAGAATATTTCATATACTTCCGTAAAAATATACCTATTTTTCCACTTTTCAGCTATCAACTTCGTGTTAAGATTCTTTTTTACAGAGAATTCTTGAATCTGTGTTTTGAACCACTCTTCAATCTCTAGCTTCTCAGGTCTCTAATGTTCCCGTGGAATTACTTGATCTCTCTCTCAAAATGCTCCTGGTCCTGGCAATGGAACCATTTTTTGGATTGAAGGGTCCTGACCTAGGTTCGAAGGTTAAGGTTTGCCAACAAACCCCTATACTATTGGCCCTTTCGGCAATGACCTACGTTCACAAGCCAATGTCTCACCCGAAGTAGTATGGGTGGGTGTTGGAACCAGGTTTTCGCACCCTGGGAGAGAGTAGGTAATGAAGATAGATCGGTGTGTAACTATCAGATCTACACAGAGTCAGGCTATTCGCAGGCCTTTAATAGTCTATTCAGCATATAACCTTAGCACAATTAGCAGATCTAATTGATACCTTCGCATCCACGTGCGTCTCACCAAATAACATCACAAAGTGTTATAATCGAAGCCAATAACAGATCACAGATAAACCTATGCCATATATATAGATGACTTAAAGCAATATCACAGATACTTTCACAGCTTATTTAGCAACACAAATGCATATGTAGCTTAACAGATATAACAGGTTTGCATCAACAGTAACACAATAGATCCAGATAACACAGAGATACTTCAACTATATCTACATATATTCACATCAAAAAATCCAGTTACAACCCAAAATACCACCTGCGCACACAACCAACAGGAGTCCTTACCCAAGACCAACCCAAAACAGATCTAGCAGTTCGCACGTAGCCTTAATTCACATTCATGCCTACCTCTAGACTCAAAATGTTCATTTATTTATAACGACTTAGCCTACGCTTTTCTGTGGTTCACAAACCGTGGTTTGCAAACTCTAGGTCTACCCTTGACCCATTACAATGCGTTCAGTGATTTGACCCACCCCAAAACCCCTGCGTTAGACTAATTAATGCCAAAAATATACAAAATTGTACAAAATTTGTAGCTTTATGGGGGCATGTTCCAACAAATGCAATGGATTATATTATACGGGGTCGGGACTTTATAATAGTGGGATTTTATGTATAAGCAATGGGGCTAGAGGAAATTTGGACTTGGGTTTATTATAATGGGAAGCAGGTTAATTTATAGGGTTGGGTTGAATTGTTAGCGGGAGTTAATATATAATGATATGAATGAGTTTAACTATATACATAAAAAGGGTTAATATGAAATGGGGGTTTATAATATATATGAGAGAATGAGTTATATTTGTGGGATATAAAATACACTAAGGATGAATTAAAATAACATCGGGGTGAGATTTAGCAGTGGGTCTCGACTTTATTTTAAATATTTTAAACTTAGGATAAGTGTATTTTAGGGGGTATTTTGAAAACAGGGAAATTAGTAAAGGGATTTTTACTTTTCCAAATAAACATATGCTTTTTAGCTAAGGAAAAGTGGTCTTTAGGTAGGGAAAATGGGTGAAGTAATGGGGAAAGGTTAATATGAAGGGGAAGGGGTATTTTTACAAGGGAAATGAGTATAGAAGGAAGTTAGTAATATGGAATGACCAATTTTTGCTATCCATGCCTTGTGAAAACTGCTTCTGCCTACCCATCATTTACCCTAACATTTTTTTCTTCATTTATTTGGGTGCATTTGAGCTTGCAGACCCTTTAATTTTTCTTTGATAAGAAAACTATCTAATTCTAACCTTATTACTTCCAATGGCTCAGATTAAACTGTTGAGCTCATTATTATTCTCTACCTAACTACTGATCTTCCAAGATTATACATTTTAGCTAGATATTTTATTCTCTATCTATTAGCATGAAATTTAAAGCATGAATAATCAAGATTAAGTTGTTCGACTATCATGGATTGTGGAATTTTTTACAAGCTGCACACAATCTTATTTTGCAAAGTAAAGTAAAAAGTAGTGGCATTTGAATTTGCATCACTTTCATGATCTATTTTTATCTCTTTTTGGTGGGGTTCATATTTTATCTTTTTTTCTTTTTCTTTTTCTTTTCATCCTTTGATTTTACTTTTAGGACTTATCCTCTTTACATTTTTTAATGTGGGAAAACAATTTGCAGAAAGCAAAGTATGTATATATTATAAGACTAATCATAGTCAATTCAAAATTATGAATCCTATTATTAAAGGACCCTAACAAACCTCACTCCTAAATATTCTTACTCATGTTTCTATTGAAATATGATTTGTGTGTGTTTGACATTGGTTAATCCACAACAGAGGGTGGAGCCTCATTTATGCAAAGGATGTGACTATGCCTGAGAGAAACAAAATTGAATTTATGTATGATGAATTCGGTTTGTACTTTGAATCCATGGATATCTAATTTGTCTTGTTGTTATGAACTGATTTATGGAATTGATAGAATTGAGTATGAAATCAGACGGTCACTTGGAAGATGCCAGTTCTGTAGATGTATTGGAGATGTCAGTAAGATCTGTTAGTTGGGAAAGTTTGTATGTTTGAATTGAACTTGTGTGTGCAGGTGACTGAGACTTTCATATAGATATGTCATTGTGTTTGACGATTGTGCATCATGTTTTGGCTAATTAATATTGATAAACTGTGATTGGTAATTACATGATGCTTAATGATTGAATACATTTCTAGATTTATAGATCTTACCATGATTACACATTTGGATTTGACATGATTTGATCTGGCGATGGTTTATTTTCCAAGATGACTATGTTATGCGGGCATAGTGACCTTCAGTGTCATATGTGAGTATACAAACGTATGGTTTTGTATTGGCCTCCTTGTTCCTAGCACAATGGTTGTTGTGATTTAGTATGAACATGCATGAATTAATCTTGATGTGTATGCAATTACATATAATGATGGAAAGGGCCTATAATGACATGTTAAATGACAAACTTGAGAGCTTGACATGAAATTAGGTCAACTTGATATATGTGCTACCTCTCTCTGGTTGAAAGAATTGATAACTATGAAATCAATTTCCTTGATAATAATTGTGATTGACTTCTAAACTTGGATGAGCTTATTTAATTAACACCACATTAATTTGAGTAAGGTTGGTTATGTTGGTATGATAAGGCCTTAGAGAGTGTTGTGTAATGAAAACTCCTTGATTCAAATTTGTTTATATGTGTTTGTTATTTGGTGAAATCAAGATCATGAGTTCCAAGGTATGGTTTTGATATTGATTATGGCTTTGATTATACATATTGATAGTCTATCATTGATAAGTGATGTGCCTATGAAAAATCTAAGTAAGGGGGAGATGAATTTTGAATATTTTAATGATGTATCTGGCATGATAAATTGATCTCTAGAATTTGGGAAATAAATTCCATATTGCAAGACTGTTGAGATGTCTTTGTGTAATGTAAATCCTTAGATACTCTAATTTAAAGTTCAAATGTTGATTGAACGTGATATGGAATCTGTTAGTTGGTTGAATCATTTATGTTCCTCTTTGAACATTCATCTGTATATGATGTGTATAGAACATGATTAAATTCATCATTAAGCTGCTTCACCCAAAATTTCCACCAAACATCTTTTATTGGTTGAGATATTTCTCCCATTATATGTATATGCATGAATGAACTAATGATTTTTTAGATTAGTATTGATGAGCACATTTGGATGCTACCTTAATATGATATTTTTCATGATATCGTAGACAACAGGTCCATAACACGACCGAGGTTGAGTACAATGCTGCTAGAAAGGCTAGTTGTGAGGCATGATGTAGAAGCTCCTTAGAGAGATGATAGAGTATGATATAGATAAGACATGGATACATGATGATGAAAGAGAATCCCAAATACGTATAGTTGGGACTATGTGTTCTCCATTCATTTGAAACAACGCATCTATCCTAGAGAAGTTGAGGCTTGTGATTGACACCTCCATGAGAGGGAGGATTATTATAGTGGCCATGCATGTTTGACACATCCATGAGAGGGAGGATGGTTATGGGATCTTGTTGTTATTGGTATCTTGTTGTGATTTACATGATTATGTATTTTCTCACGCAAAATTTGATTTGATGTATTTTAGGTACAAGAATCAACAGATACCAGATGAGAGCAGCATTGATCGAGGAAACTGAGCCAACTCTTCCTCTTTGTTTGAGCTCCTAAAATGAGGAGTTGGGATAGAAGGATCTCGGGGTTGAGGGAACTCTGGAAAATAGGATGTATTCCCTATTGTAACCCATGGGATGTGTGTGATCCTTGTCTATTTTGACAATTTGAGTATCTCCTCCAACTTTAGTTGTTGCAGAGTATACCCTGTTGGCATCATACCCACAGTGTTCATTGGGATTGGCCCTCACCATTTGGCCAATGGGTTGAGGAGGCTTAGAGGTGTGTGATCCTTACTTATTGGTAAGTTGGGTATCTCATCCAAGTTGTATTATGACATAGGTTTTATACCACATGACTATGCAAGGTCATCTATTGGAAGATCAACAATAAATAGGATGGGTTAGGATAACCCTATGTGATTCCAGGTTGACAGTGAGCTCCCCAAAGTGAAATAACCCTATGAGATTCTAGGTTGAGAGTGAGCTCCTCGATGTGAAACTAGGGTCAATATGATCTCCCCTGCGTGGATGTGTGTCCTATTTTCTAGATATGGGGTTGTAGAGGTAGAGCTCCCCCATGAGATTCTGGAAGATGTGATTTTCGATGTGGTTACAAGACAAGATGTGCTCCTTATTGATATGCTCTCCGATGATGAGATTCTAGGTAGTAACCTGATGGAAAATATTCCAAAATGGCAGCCTGATGAATGAAGGGTGGTATCCCAAGCTCCCCTCCAGTGAAAAATTCTTCTTCTAGATCCGAGAATATTTAGCATACAAGCAGAAACAATCAAGAGATAATCATATATAAGCATGAAGAGTACTTTGATGATTTGTAATGAGAAAGTTTCACAACATGATGACTACATGACAAATATGTTCAGTGATGACGCATGAATATCATAATGGAATATTGATCGATGAACAAACATCAGCAGATTGTGTTGAGCCGTGATGACTCCAAGCATATATTGCAAAGTAGAATTCTTCCTAGTTGAGAGGGAGTGTTAAATTTTGAAACTAGGGTCAAATTCCATAATTGACAACTCAAATGATTAAGATGATAATTTAATTAGATTCCTACTTTCAAGAGGATCAAAATCGACCTATAGATTGCCCCAATCAGTTAAGCTGAAGTTAAGTTATGAATTAATTTCAAATTTTATGGGTCGGCCTAACCACATGTTGATCCGGTCAAAGCCCCAAGCGGTCACTCACAAATTTATAAATAGAGGCGACCTCAATCTCTTTTGCACACTTTATCAAGAGATCTATTATTTGCATCCATCAATTTATTTAGTTTATTTTTATGTTTTTGGATCGCACATGTACATCGGAAGGAGCTCGTGCAGTGGAACGGGTCAAAGACTGATGCACATTTCAGATTTGAGTCTATTGAAGAAGAGTAGTGGGCAGGTAAGGCAAAGGTAGTGGCCTAGGCCAGTAGAGCCGCAAGCAGGGTGTGTTGTGCTTGATGCCAAGGTGCCAAAGTCGCTGACACGGTTTGTTAAGGGTGCGGCCAAAGCACTGAGGTTAAATCGGGTTGATCTGAAGCATAGTCATGGGCACAAAGTGTTGTGGTAACTGCTCAGAGCCCCAAAGCTGTGGGATGAGCATGTTAAGGTCATGGTTAAGAGAGTTACTAGGCGGATCTAATTTTTTTCACCTTCAGTTAATTGTGCAACGCTTCCAGACATCAGTCGTTCAGTCACAGTTGCATCATAGAGTCATTGACAGACTCCTAGATTCAGATCTGGGACTTCACAGTTGAGATCACTTGGTGATATTTCAGATCTGAGTTTTGGTATTATAGATCTGTTGATTTGTAAATTAGATCTATTTGTTTCCACTGCATATGTATCTTTAGCCTTCATTTAGTATCAATTGTGTTCATCATTTTTCTACATCCAATGTCAGTGCATTTTAGTTTTCGGATTCAGTTTTCCTTCATGCAGAAGTATGGGTATGCTTTTAGTGCTTGTATGCTATTTGTTTTTTTTCATCGTAAATATATGTACTCATGGATTATTGTACTCTTGTTGCTAAATCATTCAATGAATATCTAAGAAGAATACTTTCCAGGGGTTTTCCCCATAATGGGTTTTTCCCTGGTCTCGAACCTATCCTAATGTCTCTATGTGTTCATTCTTCTCTTCCTTTGATATTTTATTTTCCCCTACTTAGATGATGATGGTATTGTTCTTTCCACATAGTTTGATTTTCGGATGGTTAATGATATAGATCTCAACATTGGAAAAATTATTTGGGGTGATATCAACATTTTAATGAAGAAATGTAACTATGAAATTAAATAACAATGTTGCTTTATGAAAAATTAGCATGTTCATCCTTTCACTTGGTTACGTTTCCCTCTAAGCCACTCTTTGTTTTTGCATATTTTAAATTCCAAATTTTGAATGTATTAATTTCAACATGCCAATATAATTTTTTTATGATGATATTACAATGTAAGTTGTAGGACAAGGAAAAAATGGTTATGGTTTATCACTGCACCAATCTCCAATCTTCAAAGGTAAAAACCATTATTTTTGCAAAAGTGATTATAGGTCAAGAAAAGATTGATGCCATTAAAAAAATAATTCTTAGAAGTCGAAATATATACTTATTATGCTAATTATTTAGTAAGAGCAACATCCATGACCTTTAGCCTCTATTTCTTATGTGTCATATAGATTTTACCCTCCACTATCTTAATCCCAAAATATTCATGTTTATATCCCTCATCCTAGCAGTTTTGTTACAAACATTCTTATGCACTTGAAATTATGTCACTAAAAAATATATAACACTCTCATTGTAGATGTTGAAAATAATTCATATCACATTACTTGTACAAATAAGATATTATTTCCATGTTTTCTTGTCATCTACTTACTTACCCTTACGTAGAATGACATGTAAATTGATAAAGACAATATAGGGAAACAAAGATACTATATAATGTATCCTTTTTCTTATGCAATCCCTCTCTACATGATTTTTTTCCAAATATCCTTTCACTTTGTGCTAAATTATTCCTTCCTTTGGTTATCAAATTCTACCTCAATTTTAAACATTGTCGATTCAAAGTAGGTCTAGTGACATGAATTTCTTTTTTATAAACATACTTCACTTTCTGATTAGCTTTATTCATTCATTCCATTATCAATTCGACTTCAGTATCAAACTTTGTTGATTCAAAGTAGGTCTATTGTTATGTTTCCTGGGATTGGAAAAACATTTACATGATTGATTATTTTTTAGACATAATTGCTCTTTAGTTATTTAGGCCATATTATGATAAAACGCTATACTCCTATAGCGTTAAAACATTGCATGGAGGGAATATACAACTACAAGAACATCTTGGCGAGAATGGGATACAACCCTACAAGTGATATTCTTGATGGAGATGTAGGATATATGAGCTAGTTATGAATACAATAATATCCATAATCATATAGAGACCACACCTCGTGAGAGTCATTTTGGGGATGGAATAGAAGGATACTTACATGGGTAATGAGTTGTAGTGTAAGTGTGGCATTTTTGGATTCAAATATCTAATTGATCATGACATTTTCTTTTATTGGGATGTTAAAGGAGAAGATTTGACACCACATTTTTGGACGAGCTATAGATTTCCTCTTAAGGAGCACTTAATTTTTCTTATTGAGACTTTATTAAACCCAAATCCCATCATGATAATATGATCAATACCATGTTCAATACCTTTGGTGTCTTGAACACTTATATTTCCATCTAGGCAATGCTCTTGCCCTATGCTAATGGACATATAATGGGAATTGCTCTATGCTAGTAGATGGACAATGAGATTTGTGGTCAAATCAAAGGATGAAGTCTCACATGTCATTCCCATTTAGGAGGGCTAGATGTTGGCTTGTGAAATCTATAATATTTCTTTGATGAGACATGACCTAACAAAGGTGTTAGTGAATATCCGAATGGAGTGTGGAAAATCCCTCACGATTCAGACCTTAGAGTAGGAAATTGTGCATGAAATTAAGGAGAAGTTGGGCTATGAGAAAGGGCTCCTATGCACATCCTTGATGTAGTTTTCGAAGAAGATATACCAACATTGATGTGTCGATAGTCACGATCGATGTTGAAAGGATTTTTTGCATGAGGTTTTGTTCCAACTATCTAGATATGATTTGAGAATGAGATATATATATTTAGAGACATCCATATTTCTTGATCATGATCTCACCACTACTAATATAGTGTGGCCTTGACCCCTCTTTTGGACACGGCACTACAAAATGGGTCCCTAACTATCAATTATTAATGCTAAAATAAAACCAATTGGCTAGCAAAAATGTTTTAGATATTCTAAAAAATAATCTAACTTGGATTGATATTAACACATTATATTTTTGCAATGTTCATTTACATCCATTGGAAAAAAATGCTAGTTGTGTTGGACATGAGAATAATTAAAGGTCTCCAAATTATAAACCATATGTACTATTAAATAATATTTGATTCTTTGATTACATTACTTTTTATGCATCAATATAGTAGAATTGAGTGACAATCTAATGCTATATATAAAAGTGTTCAACTCAATTCAATACTATATGCATGTTGTTAAACTTTTCCAAAGCAAGAAAAATCCTATAATACTTGGAGATATGTGTCTAGCTTTTGTTGATAAAATCTCAAGATTTTGAAAATGTAACACCATTATCGCGTGCAAAAACAATTTAACCACTTAGAAATAATTGCCTGGTGGTTTGTGAATTGTAGATTTGAAACCTTACTATATGTCCATAGGCATTATTTTATCACATTATTTCCTTATATCTAAGGAAAATGGACTCTTATTAAAATAAAAATAATTTTAAATTATACTCCAAAACTTAAAGGCAATTCCAACCATATTAATATTGAAAACAAAGTTAATATACATAATAAATTGTAGGCTTTTCTCACATAATATAGTCAAACTTCAAACATGAAACCAAAATAAAAAACCCTCACATTAATTTATGTTAATCATTGAATTTTTCCCTTTTTCATTTGTTGGACACCTAATTCGCTAAGTGTTATGGTGTGGAATATGAAGAGTCATTTGAGTCCAAGAGACAACTTGTAATATGAAACCAAGGGTCATAAGACATTGTGTTTATATGTATATCTTTGTGAATATAATGAAATCTCGCGATTTATCTTATCTATTGCCTATTATCTTGTGAGTTTAACATGGTATCATAGGAGTGAATTTCTGCCCTACTCAAGTGTGAGCCATTATTTTTGTGGAATTTCTCTATATGTTAGTTTTGCAATAATATCTTCACTTATGAACCCTCCCAAAGCTAGATTTGAGTTGAGTTATATGCTCATTGTCACAAAATAGCAAAACGAGTGTCTATAAATTCAAGCATTTTTTTGTATTGGCATTTTTCTTTGGTCATTGTCACACTTGGCTCTGACTTCTGTCGGCATTGTGTGAGCTCAAAAATGACTCTGCCTGTCAAATTTTCCATTATGGCCTAACATAACTTTCATGTCCGCTATACTTATCAAGTATAAATTCATCATCATATATGTTGTTGTGTACACCAACTTATCCTTTGGGAATCCAATAGCACCTGCACTAGCGTGACAACCAAGGTTTTGTGATTTATTGACCTGGGCACTCTCTACCTTATGTGTTAATTTCCCCCATATTCCATCAACATCTATGTTCCCAACTCCATGCTATTTTTTGTAATCTAAGTGTTTGTATACAACTCTTAAGGCATAGAGGCGAATCACACAAAGATATGTCGGGTTCCAAACTAGTGGTTGACCCATTCCTCTTACTACACTAAGAGGCCCATGTTATAGCCCAATATGACCCTGATGTGTGAGTATGTCGGAAGCCAAAAAAAAAAACTAAAGAAAATTTCAAAAATAAAATCTAAATAATGTTGGATTAAACAATAACTTACAAAATCATGAGAAAGCTCTGTGGTGAAAACAATGGCGGCTAGGGTTTTTTACTTCGGACACCAGGGAGGCTTGGTGGCGAATTCTATCACTTGCGCCACTACTGGTTTGTGGAACGGGGAACACCCCCACGAAAATTTTTTGTCTCAGAATTGGTATTGTGATTTCTCGGCCCCTACCGTGGACGCTTGCTGACACCTATTTTCTCCATTCGACCTCTTCCCAGGGCCGCTTTCGACTACTCGCACTAGACAGTCGTTACACGAGGTCTGTGTTTTCAGGAGTTCTCCTTTATATGGGAACAAGGGTTTGCATTAGTTATTTTGTTGCAACATACTGGAGACCTTCCCAACGCTGGGGATAGTAGAATCTGAGTTGGGATGGCCATAGTGCCTCTACCTGGGTTTTTGGCGCGTTCTCGGACCCTATGGTGATGGCGCTCCCCTGTTTTTTACGCTTTTCTGCGACGCACAGTCTCCCACACTTACCTACTAATACGCATTGTTACTTGGCCTCATGCGGACCCAGACTCTACAACCAATGCCGAACACCATAGATGACCACACGACAATCATAGACAAAGAGGTAAGCGTTGTATGCTTTCAAATTTTTATTAAACCCCCTGTGGATAACAATATATTAATTTGGGCTCAGGAAAACGATGGGGTTGTGGACCTGAAACTAAATATAATTCAAGCTACTGGTTACCCTAGCCATCTACAATATTTAATCCATAGTGGGAGATCCCTTCAAGACCATTACACATTAAAAGATTACTCTGTTTGTTCTGGTTCCACTATCTTTCTCAATCTGAGATTGACGGGTGGTGCCGCTGATCAGCACAGAACCCCAGGAAATGCCAAGGGAACCAACACTCTAAAACCTGACCACCTGAAAGGGCCCTCATAAAGGAATATACTATAGTGAAAAAACAAAGTTGCTATTTCAACCGAAGTAGCTGAAAATTCTCCCAAACCTTATATTGTTGAGCAACTAAATTTCATACCATAAGTGAACATAGAGATTCCAGAAATAGACGAACACCGAATTTCATTTGAATCTCAAGCAATAATCTACAGATTTAACAGCTTCAGGCCCAAACCAATGGATCTCTTTGATTGGATATTCACCAACTGGACTATGGACTATGAAATCCACCTCTGTTCAAAGGGATTTTTCATCATCAAGTTTTCATCCTCGGAAGCCAAATGCAACATCCTTAGGGAGGGACCATGGTTTTGGGGATCCACTGGGATTTTAATCACACCTTAGTTCCCGGATTTTGACACAAACACCATGGAAGTGACCAGAATGTTGATCTAGGTCTGGCTTTACAACCTTCCCGTTCATTTCTGGAATGAAAGTGTATTAGCTTGCATTGGGAACATACTTGGCAGATATATCAAAACAAATACTCAGCGCTTGGCGGAGCGAGTCTACACTTTTGCACGAATCTATGTGGAAGTGGACCTCAGTAAAGGGCTGCCAAAATGTGTAAAAATGATTCACAAACAGCATAAATGGACATAGCATCTTGAATTCAAAAATATTGCATTCAGATGCCGAATATGCAGAAACACCAGTCATTTGAAAAATACATGTCCGGAAACAAAAAGAGATAACAGAAAAAAGAAGAAGACAGGGAAAACTCCCAAAGGGTGGAAATTTCTCTCAAGCGAACCAGAACAGGAGAAAAAAGAAGAAGAGGATGTTCTCAATCCAAATGAACATCATCAGACAACCACTGAACTAGAGTCAAAAGAAAAAGAGATGCAAGACCCTTTCGATATTCCCCCCACAGTCCAGTTGGCAAAGGACCTTGAGGCACCGGACTCTAGTGGCAACAAAAGACATCACATCTCAGACAATTCAAATTCATATAAGGACAATGGTGCAAACACTGAAGATAATCAGCTCGCCCTTATCTTGGCCACGCCTACTAAAGGTGCTTGGCGGAAGGTCAAAAAGAAGAAAGGGAGAAAAAATCAAATTTTCTCCCCATGTACTATAAATTAATTACTTGCAACCTCATAGTCTCTCTTGATTGACAATTACTAGCACATGTAACATGTAATTTTGTTTTCAATAATAAAATTACAAATTTTTCCTTGGAAAAAAAAACTTACACAAACATATAAATAAACAATTGAAAATTAATTAAAAATAAATTTAAACAATACAAATTTAAAATATGAAGAGGTTTACAAACACTCAAAAAAGAGATATGGTAAATAAATAAAACCTCTTTTTATACTTACTCCAAAAGAGATATGCTAAATAAATAAAATATATATAAACGAGAGGTATGGTCAATAAATAAAACCTCTTTTTATATTTACTTGGGAGGTATGGTAAATAAATAAAAATATAAATAAACTAGAGATATGGTAAATAAATAAATAATATTTTTATATTTACTCCATAAACCTATTTATATTTACAAAAACCCAAAAAAGAGGTTTTAGTGAAGCCTATGGGCCAAATACCATGGGACAAATTATTATTAATACCATGGAACAAATACCATGGACCAAATTATTATTAATACCATGCAAAAAAAAAAATATTAACCCTAACATTTATATTAAAATAATAATATTATTATTATTATTATTAAATATAATATTCATATTAATATATTATAATATTAATATTATTAAATTTAATAACTTTACATTAATACAATATTAAATTTGTTATATTATAATATATATTAATATATCATGATATATGTTAGCATTGCTATTTTTTCAAAGTTTGGTCATCATTGTGGTTGTGTCTTTGATCCTCTCTTGTCCCTTAACCTATGGTTGAAGACCCTGGAGGGTTAAAATGTGTCAAAGTTTTTATCATATTTAAACAAAATCCAAAAAAAAATCAGTCCAATAGTTTGTTTTATGTCTTAGAGTTATTAGGGCAAATTTCCTTTTGATAAGTCTTTTAACTGCTTTGAGTAGTTAAGGTCATTGGTTCAGCTTGAGAAGTATTATTATTTCACAATAATATCTTCTATCCAAGGCTAAGGACATAATGTTAGATTCATCATTTATTTTAGGAATAACGCAGAAATAGCTACCTTTTCTAAAAAGGCAGTTATTTTCTTCAGAAAATAGGATTTCACAAGCAACATAGAAATAGTTACCTTTTTCAAAAAAGTAGCTATTTCTTGTAGAATTTGTACAAGGAAGTAAAGAGGCATTGCTCAGGTGAAAAGACACTTCTCTTTGGAATAATTGAAGGTATACTAAATCAAAAAGTATTACCATTTTGAAAGGTGGCTATTTCTAATTGGAGGATTCATTAAAAAGGAGGTTGGCTATTTTATTTGCTAAGGCTAGTTAAATCTAATGTTACTCATCAAAGGTGAAGTATATCAATGTTGAGTTATGAGTAGAAATTATTTAATAAATCGATGGAGTGAAATGTTCGATGGAATGATCTGGCACCAAAATTTAAATTATTTGATTTCATGTCACTCTCTCTCACCATGATTAAGGGCATGCAGAGCTCTATTTCCCATTTACACCAAGAAAACTACAACAAACTGTTTGTTACCTTGTGCTAGCAGTTACTGCTTCGTGGAGGTTTGTTGTTCCTTGTTTTACAGAGGTGCATAAACGGTTGAGTTAATTTTTAACGGAATGGGTAAGGGTGGTAAGGCGAACTGTTCAGAACTGGCCAATAGTTGTTTCGTTGATCATCGTGCAAAGCCATAGCTCTAAGTAGAACGATGGTATTAGTACTTGAAGAAGTTTTCAGGAGAAAATGTGGCATTTTCTCAGGCATTTGCCGAGTCATTGAATGGATAGAAATTCAAGCTAGGGTTTCGGACCTTCAAGATCACAGAGACTATCATAGCAAGGGCTACCCAAACATCAACTATAGGTGAGTCCTGGTATAAAAGGAAAACTTTGCTTAAAGAAGATTTAAATACCTATCTTAAGCTTGAGCATGAAAATATAGATTGGACCCCTACTATTCACATTTCTTATTTTAGGCCTGAGTGGCAAGATGTTATTACCACAGTGTAGCATTATATTACCTGTGAAGGTAGGTTTTCCACTATTCATCAATATCAAATGAGGTTTCTAGCTCACATTTCAGGTTTTAAACCTATGGATCTACCATTTTTTCTCTATAAATAGTTGTTGACAATGTCTCAAAAAATACAAAGAACACCAGACTATTCTCTTCACAATATTTACCATAGGGGTTTAATCAAAATGTTGGTGGTTTATCATCTGAAGAAGAAGAGAACCACATGGGAAAATTTCTTAGAAAATGAAGGTTTCAGTGGTGTTAACTCAAAGAGAATGGTAGGAAGGCCTTTAAGGCAAAATACCCAAGAGGAGCAGTCAAGCCCTGCACCTACATTGACCCCTTCACAAACTGGTCAATCTTCTACACCATCTAGCATACAAACAAGGAACTCAGCTAGGAGATCTAGAGTTCAAACCACCACTCCTATACCTATAGTGCAACCATGCAAGGAAGTTTATACCAGAAGACTACCTAAGGAGCCACATAGCTTGGAGTCTTTCGGGAAGGATCATGTAAGAAAGCTTAAACAGAAAGCTATTGTACCTGAAAATAATGTTATATTTAAAGGCAAGGAATAGGTAGCTTCCTCTTCAAAGAGTAAACATGGAAGAAAACTTATTTTGACAGAGGGATATCCAGTGGAAGTCACCCCTAAAACCTTAACACCAAGCCCTGTTCTAGAAACTAGAGAAGAGAATGAGGAAGACAATACCACTCCAACAGCAGGTGAGCCAACATTGGCACAATTCTTTTCCTCTCTAAAAACATCAGCTAAGGGGGAAATCAAAGTTTCAGAGACTAAAACAGAAGAACCAACTATAGCCTAGCTTTATTCATCTCTTAGTTCATCATTGAAAGGAAAGAATAAAGCCATAATCGACTCATATTCATCTTTTGAGGAAGAAAGCAGTGAAGCAAAGTTTACTAAAATAGATTTTGAAGAGGGGCAGTCAAGCAGAGTTATCCATGGACGATGGAGGTCTTCATAGAGTCCTAATCCATACATACAAAGGCCTCATACTAGACCAAAGAATAAGCTCAGGCTAGCAAGCAAAATCACAGCTAGTCCTGCTCTCAGAGATGAGATAATAAACATAGATGAAAGTCCAGAAAATGATCCAGGGAAGAAGAAGACTCAAAAGGAAAAGAAAGTACAAAAGAGAAATCCAAACAAGAGGGTCACCAAGGCAGAAGCTATTAGGATTTTTGCTTCTATACTAGATCTTTAATGGTTGAATGTCTAAAACCATGAAAATCTGAAGAACCATATCATTTTTGGCTTATATACAAAATTATTAGAAATAGCTACCTTTTCCAAAAAAGTAGCTATTATTTTCAGATTTTTTATAAGAAGATGAAAAGGTAGTTTTTCCTTCTGGTTTCGAAGAATAACACTCAGTGGTGATAAAGTGAATGCAGCCTCAATGGTAATGGTTTTTGTGAAGTGTCATCCAGTCAATTTATCTTCCAGATGTCATATTCAATTGGTTACTCCTACACTTTGTGGATAAAGGTCCATGTGTCTTTTTCAGTTGGTAGTTGCACTTTTTGTGGAGGAAGTTTTTCCATAAAATGAGGAGCACTCAGCCACCTCAACTCAGAAAATTCAACCTCCATATTATCTTTTTTCGTCTTCATTGTATTTCAGACTACTTTTCTGTTATGTTTAAGATAAGCCTTACTATATGTAGAAGATTGCAATAAATTCTTTAAAACAAAATTGTACTTTTTGTGGAAACTTTAACAGAACATATTTTGTATATATACTATGTAAAGAAATGAAGAGAGGGTTCGTTGGTTGTCCATCTCATTGCATTCGGTATTGTATATTTTGAGCTTATAATATCCAAAAGCACTCTTGAGGACTTATGAATGATTTGATGTGTGTATTGTCTATCTCCTTATGTGTTTCCATACTTTACTATTTCATTCCAGATTATGATCTACATATTTTGTTTCATGTTTTTGTTAGTATTTTGGTATAGTTGTACATGATTATCTAATTTTGTAAGTCTTGTTTACAAGATTTCTAGAAAAGATATGTATGGTGAAATTATTCACCATGTTACAGAAATCTTCAAATGTATGATGAGATTCTTGTAAGTCTTGAAGAAGCCTTCTTTCATCAATACATTATAGGTCAAAAATATTTTGTTTTTTTTTCTTCTTAGTAGTGGAATAATATTTTTTAGACCCACTGTTATTGCACATTCTCCTAACCATTAATTACAAACTAATCCCTACTACCACATTAAGCAGTAGTACCCTCATATGTGTGAGTGATTTGTCAGTTTGAAACCCTTTAATTTTCCAGTGTGTGTGAGAATCTCAACCACATTCCAAATCATAATCCAATTGTAAGAAAAGCCCTTGAGCTTAATATGTGTTTGGTCAGTTGCTTGTTATAATCCAAGTTTTGATTCCAGTGCTAACATCTTTTAGTGTGTTTGCTAGGAGACGAAGATTCTAAACTCGGTATTCTCCCTAATTTTTTTGCATGAATGCCTAGTACTAGTTTTTAAAGGTGAATAAAAACTATTCACCCTTTGTGAACGTAATTGGTTCACCTGGTGACTCCACAAAGAGGAAGAGGGGTTTCAAGACCACCTACTACAAGAAGAAATCAAAGATCACCTCCTGTGATTCCAGTTCCTGACGCAGAAAAGATCATAAAGGATGCAAGAGGGAAACAAAAATCAACTGAAGCTACATCACATTGAGTGAAAGTAGATGATGTTAGCCTAGATTCAGTTGAAATTATCTCTCAGTCATCATTTAGTAAATTAGAAATAAGTGGATTAAATATAGGCATAAACGAGTGGCTAAGTTGAGGACTTGGAGAAAACCCTAGTGCTGCGATGGCAGCGAATGGTGCGAACCTGCTTTGGCGTTGCCATGGGATAGCGGCTTCCATTATCGGCTCTTGGACTTACGACTAAGGTTTTCTATCTTATTTCCCCATGAAGCGCACTTTCTCCCTTATTTCAGGTGTCGTTTTTGCATGGTTGGTCTGGCTTATTTGCCGGTCACGGGTCGCTTGTTGATGATTATCTGCCCGCTTGTTGCATACACTCCGTGGATTGTCTTGGGCCCGACTATTGTATCTAAACCTGACTATTTTTTATGACCCTGGCCCGATTATCACTCTAACTTGCTCCCCACTACCTCATTATTGGCGCTCACTGCGACTTCGGTTTACCCGCTTGCAAACTTGGTTTCCACAACTATCGTCTGTTTCACTGCGAAGCTCCAGCCTTTGACGAGTATCAAGGACTGTCGATGGCACTTCACTGTGGGCTTTATCATTTCTCCTGTCGTGTATTTCAGGACCTTCCTCACTATCTGTGATACCCGCTTCAAGTCCACCCATTGGTCATGAGCATATACGAGGAGGAACTCGACTACTCTGCTGACCCCTTGGAGGGTGTCGATATTTGGGGGCACATACCATGTGATGAGGTGGTTGCCATGGTGGATGTGGAGTCAGCACCGTCTCCACACCAGACTAAATAGTCACTGCAGGTCAGGCCAGCAAATGGTTATGATCCTATCGCTAATCGTTTGTACTCTCCATGCTTCTCAATCCCGTCGCCTTCTGTGCTGCGACTCTGGGAGATACAGGCACAAGAAACCCCTAACCTACCTCCACACAACATATATGCATCGGGCTCGGGTGTTATTGAAGTTACTGAGCATATCAGTGGAGATTCACTCACCTTCGCGGACCTCTTCATCGGTGGGAAGATATTCCACAGCAACTGAACCTTACTTTTGTTGCGACCACACCGATTGCGGCAACTAGGTGTTTCGAGAATATACCTGTCGATGCACTGACTACGGATGCGCAGCTCTCCTCTGACTCAGACGGTCTTGGTGATCCAGGAGCTTCCTCAGAAGGTCTAAACCTACTCAGAGGAAAGAAAAAACATCACCATACCAAAAATAAGAACAGTCGTAACGCAAATTTTGGGTCGGACAAGGGTATGTCAAATATAGAGATGACAACGGCTACTATACTTGTGGGCAAGGTCCAGGGAAGGAAATACACCACAGCTAGGCTAAATATTTGGACAGAGGAGATTTGGCGTTGTCATATGGAACATCTTCCAAGTGTCATGCTTATGAACAGGGGCTTGTTTGCCCTCACTTTCTCTCAACCTGATATGGTGGACTGAGTTTTATCCAAGTACTGGCATATTGAGATGCATCAGGTACTATTGAAGAGATGGTCCCCTCTATTTTATCCTAATTAGGAGAATTTGGGTGCCGGACCGATTTGGATGCATTTTCCTGGCCTGCCACTACAGTTCTGGAATGAAGCTTCCCTTCGCAACATAGGGGAGGATTTTGGCCACTATCTAGATTATGATAGATCCTATTTGGAGACGGGCATCATCTCTATTGCTCACATTTTGGTCTTCCTGGACACTAGAGATGGCCTCCATGATAACTACAACATGTTCTTCGATGGGATGGTTTGGCAGCAGCTACTGGATTATGAGAAGGTACCATTTAGATGCCAGATATTTCATTTGGATGGGCAACTCTACAAAGAGTTCCCTCTCATGGGTGGTACGGCTCCCCTCAACAAGACTGACGTGCACATGGCCACTCAAACTGACCCGGTTAGCTTTGTATCAACACCGGAGGTGCACCTAGTTGGCACTTCTTCTCTGCTTGAGGATCTGCTGTCATCTTGACCGATCACTCAAACACGGACTCATAGCCATACTGTCTACTCCTCTCAGAGGGATCTGCCTCCTATTCCAGGTACTTCTTCGCCCTCTCCATCTATTTTTCCTTATTTAGTTCCTAATTCATCTTATTTTATTCACCACTCTATTTGTACAATGGACTCCATTAGTTTCTCTGTTACATCGGCTACCCCCACTATTTCGCCCACCATACCCCACACGTCTACGGTGACCTTGTGCCTTTCCCCTCAAACTGCTTCTGACTCAACTTCTTCCAGGCACCACTACTTCCTGCGATCATCTGTTCATCAGCCCAACCTGTCGGACCTGGGCATTGGCTCGGAGCCGGACCCCTCAACTATTAAACCGAGAGGTAGACCATCTGCAATTTCAAAGGCTCTCCGCAGGGCCAACTTGGAGGTGGTTGTGGGTACGCAATCCACATTACTAAGGGTTATTAGAGCAATAAAACCCAAGGACATGTTTCCATCATGATATGTCTCTCATTCAATTGTCGAGGCCTTGCCAACCCCAACAAGAAATTGGCACTAAGGATACTTCTCCTCACTACTTACATTGATGCCCTTTTCCTTCAAGAAACATTGGGGGATGGTACTTCCATTTCCAAGATCTTTTCTTCGCTCCTTCTGGATTGGACTTTTATGACTATTGATGCTCAAGGCAAATTGGGGGGTTTTGTTGTAGGCATCAACAACAAGAACACTCAAATATTGAAGTGTTGGGGCTGGGTGGGCACCATTGGCGTGGAAGTTACTACTTGTGAATTTTCACTTCCTTTTTCCCTGATAAATGTTTATGGTCTGTGTAATAACAGAGAGATTTTCTGGGACTCTTTGTTGTGATGCTCTCTAATGCAGCAAAATAACATCATCCTAGGCGGGGATTAAAATTTTCTATTGGGATCTCAAAATCATGGGGACCTCAAGCTATTTCGGATCCTTTATCTGATTTTTTTGCCAATCAATTGGAATTAGCTAAGTTTATTGATATATATATGCAAAAGAAGCTTCCTACTTGGAGGAATAGCCGCACGGGGGAGGCAGCACTTACTCATCGACTTGATTGATTCCTTATCAAGCTGCCTCTTCATAACCTTATGGCTAGATCAAGACAATGGGTGGGTTTGGGTAGTGCCTCGGACCACTCTCCTATTTATTTGGAATTTCCAGCTGGTGTACGGAAACCTCATGCACCATTCAAATTTAATGCTAGTTGGCTTCAAGATCCTAAATTCTAATCGTTGGTCACTAAGGAGTGGCAGCACTCCAATCAATTCCCAGATCGGGAACCTCCATGGGTATTTAATGATAATCTCAAGTGTATCAAAGCATACACTATCAGATGGGCTAGACACAAAATAAAACTCGAGGAGGAGGAGCTCAATAGGATTGAAATGGAAATTACTCAGCTTACTGGTATTGACTACTTAGGTTTTCGTACTGCATCCACAAAAGAGAATTTGATTGCTCTAGAAACCACTAGGGCCACCATCCTCCATAAAAAGGAGGACGAATGTAGATTAAAAAGCAGAGCTATCTGGTTGAAATTTGGCGATGAAAATACCAATTTCTTCCAACAGTGTGCAAAGGGTAGGAGGATCATCAATACAATCTGGGAATTATCTGATAATATTGGGTTCGTAGAAAATTCACATGCACAGCTTGCTGATATGGGAATCCAACATTTCACAAACCAATATAAAGCGCCACACAATATCAATCTGTTAAATATTATGCTCATTGCTCGAACTTTTCATAGGTTTGTTGATAAAGAACAATCGAAGGATCTCAATGCACCGGTTTCCATGGGTGAGATTGAAGGTGTTCTGGAATGGTTTAAGAAGGACAAAAGTCCTGGACCAGATGGATGGCCCATTGAATTCTATCTACATTTCTTTGAACTAATTGGCAGGGATCTCCTTCTGGTCATTGAATAAAGCAGAATATCTGGTCACATTTATGATGGTTTCAACTCCACATTCATTGCTCTGATTCCCAAAATTGATCACCCTGCTACCTTCCATGACTTCAGACCTATCTCCCTTTGTAGTTGCATATACAAAATTATTTCCAAAATCATTTCAAACCGTATTAAACCCATTTTCTCTACTCATATTTCCAAGGAACAATTTGCACTTCCCCACCACAGGCAGATTCATGAAGCCATTAGCACTGCTCAATAGGTTATGCATTTTATTAAAACTAAATAACTCAAGAGCACCATCCTCAAAACTGACCTTGCCAAAGCATTTGACAATGTAAATTGGAACTATATTCACCTTATTCTCATCCATACAGGCTTCCCTCATTCTTTCACCAATTGGATTATGCATTGTATCACGAATGCCACTTTCAGTATCCTTATTAATGGGGTAGCTATTGATTTATTCAATGTTGGTAGAGGTCTCAGGCAAGGTTCCCTCCTCTCACCACTTCTTTTTATCCTTGTTATGGAGGGCCTCTTGTCTCTTATGAAATAGGCAAAGGATGATGGTAACATTCAGGGTATTCGATTAAATGAATTCATTCAACTGAGTCATTTATTATTTGTGGATGATGTTATTATATTTTTGGATGGCTCTTGTCAGGAAAATACGCAATTTGATAACATTCTAAATACTTTCTACAAGGCTATTAGCATGGCTCCCAATAACAGCAAATCCACCATTATTTTGACTAGATGTTCAGCACATGAACAGGAGCATGCCATGAGGTTTTTCCCATTTGAGCGCAATTTCATTGGGGGAGGATTAAAATATCTTGGTTTCCACCTTAAGCCAAATGACTATCAGATCAAGGATTGGAACTAGCTAATCGTCAAAGTGGAGCGCACGATCAATATTTGGCATCATAGGTGGCTCTCGCGGGTAGGCAGATTGGTATTAATCAAATCAGTCCTGGAAGACATATCTATTTATTGGATCTCCCTTTCTTGGCTACCTAAGGGTGTCACCAACCGCATTCAGCAGATTTACAGACAATTCCTCTGGAGGAATTCTGGTAGAGAGCGAATATTTGCTTGGGTGGCTTGGGACCATATCAGCAAGCCCAAGGATTGGGGTGGCTGGGGTATTAAGGATATCTCCTTATTTTCCACTGCCCTGGATGAAAAATGGGTTGGAACCTTGTTACTGGCCATAGCTTGTGGAAAGAGGTTATTGTCTCCAGATACATCGCTCCCCGGACTACATTGGAATGGATCAGAGGCCCCATTTAGCTTTGTCTGGGGTCCTCAATCATCTGGAAGGCCATAACAAAGTCTTCTCACCTTATTCAGCAAGGTTTGACATGGCACATCGGATCAGGATCTATGGTCCGATTGGGGGCGGACTCTTGGTTGGGCAGTGGGCAAAACTATAAACTACCTCAAGACATCATTCAACACCTGGCCCATGCCGGATATCATTATTTATCACAGGTGGTTGATCCTCAAAGGAATAATTGGCAAACACAGGGCTGGCTTTTGGCTCTGGATCTTTAGATACCCATTGAGAGCCATCCCCACTAGGATCGATTCATCAGGGCATTGCAGGCATCTCACATTCAACTCTCAAATCATGAGGATGACCTTTTGTGGGCTCTCTCACACAATGGAAAATACTCCCCGAAAGCTGGCTATATCACACTCTGTGCACCCAGGGAACCTCCTAATAAACATTGGTGGTGGCACTCAATCTGTAAATTGCAGACACCTCACAAAAGTCGACTACTCATGTGGTGCATCCTCAATAATTGCATACCTACCATTGACAATATCCGTAGATGAGCCATCCAGGGTCCATCTAGATGTTGTTTATGCTTTTCTCATGAGGAATATGTCCACCATCTCTTCCTTGAGTGCCCTATTATCGAGGATTTCTGGTGATCGACTTCTCATGCACTTCGTTGTACACTTACCTAGCATGGCACAAATTTATCAGCAGCCTGGTCTACTTGGTGGCAAGAGGCCTCCTGCATCAAACTTTGAAACCTCCCATTGTTGATCGCCTGGGGTATGTGGACGTGTCGCAATAGTTTCACATTTGAAGGGGTGCATGTGATCTGGGACCACATTGTTTCAACCATCGTCTCTACTTACAAACTCATTCCTGATGTTGATCATCGCACCCGCAGAAAGCAAATCATCCCTGAAATCATCGACCATACATACCCATGGGCTTACTTTCACGGGGAATCAAACAACCATGGGTGTGGGGGGGTGCGGTTTTAAATTTAACTGTCACTCATTTCTTCCACCTTAAAATGGGACTGGGTCCGGGAACAAATAATTTCGCTGAATTATTAAGCCTTCGGCTTCATCTTATTTTTGCTTGAGAACATGGATCCAACAAACTGCAGATTTTTGGGGACTCACAAATTGTCATCAATTGGTTCAAATCACATACACAGTGTCATACACACACACTTGTATCATTATTGAGGGAGGTGCATCCACTGAAATCATTTTTTGACATTCTCTGTCAATTACATTTACAGGCAAAGGAACCAAGTGGAAAAAAAGCTTTCCAAAGAAGCAGCGGAGTTATATTGGGAAAGATGGCTCATTATAGAACATGATGGGGAACAGGTGTTCCAATATTATCACAGACCATTCATAAATGACAACCAAGATATGAGAGTAGTCACTCCATGACTGCAATTTTGTTATCATCACCATTTTTGGTGATCAGTTTTATTCATGTTGAACCCATATTATCAGCATTATTTATCTCAATGCTACCATGTATTATCTATACATATTTATGATTAGAATAGTTTTATTATCATGGATACTTGATGATTACCTGACTACTATTAGCCTCTTCAGAGATGATATATTGAACCATGGACTTACTGGTTATTATATGTAAAATGTAACATGTAATTTTTCTTTTATATTAATGAAAAATTATGACTTTTCTTGAGAAAAAAATTAGAAACAAGTATTATTCTAGTGAAAGAAGAAAACCAAAAATCAAAAGCCTTTGTGTTGACAGAATGGGAATTAGAACAAGTATTGGAAATTTCACCCTTCCTAGATAGGGCTATTTTAACTGAATAAGATATTAAAACAATTCTAAGCTTTCTTCAAACTCATCCTGGATATCAATCCTCTATTAGCCCAAAACATGATTATTTTCCTTTGTTTCAAAACCTAGTTATTGGCTCATCCTCTTCTCATCAAGGAGAAGGTAACCTTCCTCAAAATTTGACTTTTAATCTCTCTGACTTTTTAGCTCAGCAGAACAAAGTTGGAGTTTCCCCAATCCTTCAAGAATCTACATCTGAATCTAATTCTCCTGGAGAAGTTGAGATAAAGTCTTATGTTATTCATTTCTTTGAAAATCCATTGTTTTCAGCTCCAAAGCCTAAAGAACAAGCCCAAGAACTTCAATCTTCTTCCATTCCAAAACAAGTACAAACTCCACAAACTATAATTTCAAGCACTCAAACATTTGCATCAACAAGTCTTCCATTATTTGTACCTTAGCAAGTCATGGCTCAGTCTCCTCCTACAAGGTTGCGGTAGATTATTGCTGCAAGATATGCACCACTCGTTCTTCCTCAACCTTTACATCCTCTTCCTCAAGGATATTATCTGAAATATTTTCCCAAATATACAGTGGAGGGAGAAGGAGTATCTATTAAAGAACACTTAGTTGCCTTTTACAATTATGTTGATAACCAAAACATTGAACATGAAGATGTTTGGTCAAGAATATTTGTTCTAATCTTGGATGGAGAAGCTCATAAGTGGTTCAAAAATTTTCCACTAAATTCAATAACAGGAATAGATGCTTTGGAGGAAGTGTTTGTAAAGCAATGTGGTGACCGTAAGGATTACTTGTATTACCTTACAGAGTTTGGAGCTTTAAAGAAGAATATTGATGAGTCATTGGCAGACTTTACAAAGAGATTCAATAAAGTCTATCAAAATATTCATGTAGAAGTCAAACCTCCTGAAACCACAACCATGATAAACTTTGCTAATTCCTTAGACTCCAAGTTTTCATTATGGTTGAGAGCTGAGAAGCCACAAACATTTGTGGGTATGCAGGGGGCTGCTATTAGAGTGCAGTCCAATATTATGGCCTCAAATAAGATGAAAATTGAAGAGGGGAAGGGAGAAAAGGATAAAAAGAAAATGAAAGAGGAGAAACCCTCTTCTTCCTCTAAAACCTTCACAGTTGAAGAAAATCTTGATCAAATGTCTAATTTGATTAAAGATCTTGCTTCCAAAATGACAAAACTGGAGTTATAAAATAGGCATGTTGTTAGGCCCATTCAAAATGAAGGAATTAGAAATCAAGCCCCTTTTAGGAGATCCTTTCAGCCTCATAAAATTTTACAACGCCCAAGAAGAAATCCTGATGATCAAAATTATCAGCCCCCACTGAATAATTTTGTTGAAGAAAATCAGCAAGAACAAGAAGAGCAAGATGAAGATATAAATCTTGTTGGGGGGACATCGCAATCAACTTGTTTGACTTTGCAAGAGTATGAAGATCAGTCTAGGATAAATATATTTTCAGAGGATGAAGATGCTCATATTCATGTCCAAAATGAGAAAAAACAACCTGCAAATCAAACAAGAAATTATAGTTTGAGGTCTAAAGGGGTTGTCCAACAACCTAAACAAAAACAAGATTCTAAAAAACATGTTGCCACACAAAAGGAAAAATTTAATGATGTTCCTCCATCACCTAATTTTTCCCCAATCATTAAAACTGCGGAAGAAAGTAAGGATTTAGCTCCTCTCAATTTCAGTTTCAAGTAAGAATTGAATAAAATCAAGATCCTAGTTCCACTTCTTGAATTGTTGAAAAATCAAGCCTATAGAGAGTCATTTAAAAGTCTGTTACAACCATTATTGCTCTTGATGTAGTCAATCTAGAGGATGAACATCCTACCATCTACTTGGGCAGCCATGTCCAAGATCAAAATGATGATAATTCTCCACCTTTTTATCTTTCACTCAACATTCATAACAAACTGTTTCATAAATTCCCATTAGATTTTTGGGCCTCTCGTAATCTAATGCCCCAGAAAGTGATGGATAAACTAGAGTTGGAAATCACTAAACAATACCATGATTTTTACACATTCGACTCTAAAAGGGCCAAGTTTTTAGGAGTGATCAAAGACTTGGTAATTTCTCTTACCCAACTCCCCATGAAAATTCTAGTGATGGACATAGTGGTTGCAGACATACCATATATATTTGGAATGCTTCTTTCTAGATCTTGGTCCAAAAAGCCGAGAGGCACTCTTCAAATAGATATGACATACGCAACTATCCCAGTCTTTAGAGGAGAATTTAGGAGATTGTATAGGGAAACACTAATGGATTATATCATAAGTGATCAGAAAAATCCCTCAAATCATCCTATATATGTAGAGGAGAAGGAGTTAGGGTCATATATTTTACACCTTGTTGCCGATGACAGCAAATTTCAACCTAAAATCAGTAAAAAATAGCATTTTCAAGTCACTAAAGAGAAGAATTTAGAAGCAGGGTAGATCTGGAAATTGTATTTTGATGGAGCCTCATCAAGAGACGGGTCAAGGGCTGGTGTAGTTCTTATTTATCCCACTCAAAAAGTAGTGACTTCATCATACAAATTACAATTCCTCACCACTAATAACACTACTGAGTATGAAGCACTTATTTTGGGTATGAAGGGAGCAAAAGTTTTGGGAGTTGAACAGTTGATTTTTTTTTGTGATTCGGAGTTGGTGTGATCCGGATTTATACAGGAACGCAACAGAATAAACATATAACCATAAATACAGAGATGCAGTGGAAATAACACTTCATTTCATTAATATCAAAGAACTGAAATTTGCTTACAGATAGAATGGAAATAAAACTAGCTAGGGCGCTGGTAGCTATCTTTGAGAAGAGATGTGGCGGCTACAGGCCTCTGAACTGAGTTACAATGAGGCTCGAGGGCCTATTTATTATTGAGAAACAATGGAGAACCCTAAACATCCAAAAACCTAACCCTAGGAGATGAAGCGCCAAAACTATGGGCCCCGTTGGGGTAAATTGGTGTTTCAACTTCCCAGGGACGTAACTTTGGCATACTATCTTCGTTTGACGCTCATGATACATCATTAGAAAGATCTATCCGAGGAATAAAACTTTCGCCACAAATATCATTTTGAAATGGAATGATATTTGCTGGAGGCGCGATGCCCAAAAAATGTCGTTTAGGGCCTCAAAACGGCTCCGGAAGTTCAGGACCCGAAAAACTGCTAAAAATAGTAAGTTATGCCGAAACTGAAAAACTAAAAGAGACAATGGTGGGGGCCCAAGTGGAATAGGCGAGTGGCCACCAATATCCACCTGGATCATGGTGGTACAACAAGTGAGAGATAACTATCAAGTTAAAATTTCAAAATTGAAGAATTACATAAATGAAGTGTTGGATTTAATTTAACCTTACTTTTTAGCATTCAGTTTGAATTTTGTTTCCAAAGAAGAAAAAGAAATAGAAAATTCACTAGCCATAACTGCTAGTAATTTTAAGGTTTCTCTTGATGTTAAAGAAACATATGATGTTTAGATTAAAAACAGATCTTCCATTCCTGATAATATCAAATATTGGCAAGTATTTGAAGATGATAAAGAAATTTTGAAATTCTTGGAATGTGTAGAGGAATTTGTAGACATTCATATTGATAATGAGCAAGACACATCTGAGGGTCAGAACAACAAGCCATTCAAAAAGACTATAGTTGGAAAAGACATTATTGATCTAAAAACAAACTGCATTCCTAAAGGCTTGGTTCCTTTAGATAGGTTGTTTGAAAATAATGATGTCTTTTTAAAGCCTGATAGTAAGACAGATGGAGAGAGTACAATTGACTGCAATATTGGTACAGAAAATCAGCCTAGATATGTTAAAGTTTCTAATTTCTTCCTCAAGAAACTAGAACTAAATAGGTCAAGTTGTTGAAGCAGTATGCATAAATTTTTGCTTGGCCCTATAGTGATTTGAAGACATATGACAGAAGTATAATGGAACACAAAATTCCTCTTAAAATAGAAGCAAAGCATGTAGCATAGAAGATAAGACATATTAATCCCATGTTGCTCCCTATCATTGAAAAGGAAATCAAGAAAATGTGGGAAGCCAAAAATAATTTTTCCTTCAAGATTTTCCAATTAGGTAGCTAATATAGTCCCGGTTCAAAGGAAGAATGGCGAGATTAGAATTTGTGTTGATTTTCGCAATTTGAACCGGCGTTCGCTGAAGGATAACTATCCTTCACCCAAAATGGACCATATTTTGCAGAAGGTTGTAGGCTCAAAGAGGTTGTCAATGATAGATGATTTTTCAGGGTACAATCAAATCTCAGTTGATAAACAAGACAGGGAGATAACAACTTTCACTACACCTCGGGGAACTTTTATGTACAATAAGATTCCTTTCGATTTAATGAATGCGGGTGCAACATTTCAACGGGAAATGGACATTGCCTTTGTAGGGGAAAAGGACAGATTTGTAGTCATTTATTTGGATGACATAACAGTCTTTTCAAAATCTGATGAAGATCATTTAAAACATTTGCAACAAGTGATTAAAAAATGTAGAAAATTTGGTTTGTCTTTAAACCCAAAGAAATCATGCTTTGTTGTTCAAGAATGAAAACTATTGGGGTGCATAGTAACAAAAAATGGTATTTTCATTGACCCAGGGAGAGTTGAAGCTATACATCAAATTGGCTTACCCATAAATAAGAAAGAGTTACAGTCATTTTTGGGTAAAATTAATTTCCTAAGGCATTTTTTTCCAAACTTTGTAGAACTAATTAAACATATAAATGTCTTGTTGAAGAAAGATGCAAAGTTCAGGTGGTAAGATGAATCAAAAAACTATTTCTTAGCAATCAAATATGCCTTGATTGAAGCCCTGGTCTTAATTAGTCTTGATTTTGAGAATGATTTTCTGACTTTTTCATATGCTTCTGAGGAAACTGTTGCAGCAGTTTTACTTCAAAATAACAAGGAAGGCTTGGAGCAGCCAATTTATTTTTTCAGCCATGCATTAAGAGATGTTGAGTTAAAGTACAGCTTAACTGAAAAATAGGCATATGCATTGGTAACACTGGGGCATCACTAACAAGGAAATACTATATCACGTACGTTCATATTGGGATATAAAAAATGAAAAAAAACATAATATAATATAATGCCTATATAACCAGGGGTAAAAGAGTTTTTATATGTTATATTATAATATATATATTATAAGGTATTTTTTATTCCATATATGGGCCAAGCAGAGGCAAAACACAGGAGGGAGTATTGTGGGAGCAGAGAGCACAACGAACTTGGAAAAACTTGGGAGCCACACTGCTGAGTTCCGTTCCTGAGCATAGCGAACATGGTGACAATCCGGAGCCACATCTGCCTCATTCCTATCTCCAGATAGGGTGTTTTACAAAAACCCCCATCTCTGGATTGTTCCTATCGCATTCGCATCATAGTAGTTCCCATCAATAATTATTTTATTTTTATGTCTCTGAGATTTGGTGGCCAAGTTTGTTTTAGAATGATTGGGCCAAGATGAAGAGAGTTTGTTCAATTTGGTAAATTTTCTCCCCCTACAACAGAAGTGGTGAAGCCCAATGAATATTTTGATAACTCATTAATCTTGGATTGGGGTCCTGGTGAACTTTTCCTCTGGAGTATCGAGAGTGAAACAAAATTCAGGTCACTTCCTATCTCAATCAGTGAGTAGCATTCATCTGCTTGTGGTGTGGCAGTAAGGGTATTTGGCATCTATCCTCAGGAGTATCGAGAGCATAACGAACTTCTGGTTACTTCCTCAGATAATTAGTGAGGCAACATTCACCAATTCGTGGCATGGTAGCAAGGGTATTTTGCATCTGTTTGGGCAGTGAATTATCATCCAAATGTTTTCTGAGACAGTGATATTGGGTTGAGGTTCAGTTGGAGGAAGCAAGGGATTATGTGTTCATATTTGACGTAGTGACCCATCTTGAGCATCTTCTTGTGGCAGCGCAGTTGCTGTAGGGTTAAATCCTCAGCAATGTACTTTCCAGAAGTTTGGTTTGAGGTTCATTCATCCCTCTGTGACAATGGGAGGCTGAAATAAACTACCTCATAAGGATCCTTGATGATAGTAGCTCATACTTGGGGTCAAATCAAAGTTCTATTGAGAGCAGTGATCCACTAAACCCTCCTGAGGTCTGGTCTAGGTAGCGAGGGTTTGTTTGGGGAAATGTGGGGTGATTCAAGAAAAATTTCATCACCTATGTAACCTTCCCCAAGGATTTCTATGTCAGGATATTGAGACCGGGGCATGATCTGGGCATCATATCACCTATGTGGGATTTGTGGTAGAGGAAAAATTCTGAGGTGTGTATGTAGCATCAGAACACATATGTGGTATGAATTGTAGAAAAAACAGTCTGGATGGTTGGATAGAGGCAAGAAAGAGGTAACAATTGAAAGTTTGGTTGGATTTTGAGTGTAAACCTGTTCTCTCACTCTCCAAAAAAGTGTAGGTTTAAATTTAATAGGTCAAACTAAAAATATTAGGATAATAGGGCTTGCTGATAATTTAGCAATTTTTGTGTATCTAATACTAGTTAGAATATAAATACACTATGTTTTCCAGGCATGTCACAAACAAAAATATCCCCTATGTTTGGAAATCTAATTTCCACTTGGTTGCCAACTATATTAACTCTCTAGGGGGAGCCCCAAGGGTTAGCTCAATCGGTTGAGCCCCCGTTGTTAAGTACTTTTCCGATTGGGAGGTCATAGGATCGAATCTCCTTGACGCCCACGGGGTTAGGCCTCGCGTGTAAAGTTTACGATTTAGATTCCCTCTGAAGGGTCTATCGAGATTTTCAGACCATGGATGTAACTGGGTTCATGTGTGCGGGCACACGGATTCGTGAAAGTGAAAAAAAAAAAAAAAAAAAAAACTCCAGGGGCAGCATAAAATGTCTTGTCATATGTCACTCTAGAGTGTAATATTGCCTCACATTATGTTTCTACCACATCCAAGGGATTTCCCTCCCATGGATTCATTTTTCTTTATTGGCATAATAGATCCTATGATACACTTTCATGACGTGTTATGGTAAAATAAGAAACTAAATGCTTTAGTACTCAATGAAACTGCTACATAACTCTTAGAATCATCTCTACAAGATGATCCTGAAGCCTTTCCAAGGCAAATACAACAATATGAACTGTTATTCTATGACTGGATAGAAATGTTGTTTGTCTCTCCCTTTGTTGACAGGACTAATATGTAGTGCTACTAATAACTGGCTCCATACAATAAAAATATTTGTAAGCATGGATTGAAGAGTGAAATGAAGATTCTTCAACTGACCTTCTCATGTGCTCTTTCCAACATTTTACCCTAAGGGATGTTTCATTGGATCATAATGCTTGCGATGGCGTCTTCTCCTTTTTTCCCAATTCTCAATTCTTTTCTAGATATGGTTCTACCTCTACATCAAATTCCTCTGCCCCAGGAACTGTCTGTAGGGGATTTGATGGGGCCATGGGAAGGAGAGCCCTTTCACTCTATGATACACTTTCTTGATGTGTTATGGTAGAATAAGAAAATATATGCTTTAGTACTCAATGAAACTACTACAAAACTCTTATAATCATCTCTGCAAGATGATCCTAAAGCCTTTCCAAGGCAACTAGAACATGACAAATTATTATTCTATGACTGGCTAGAACTGCTGCTTGTCTCTCCCTTTGTTGATGGGACTAATATGTAGTGTTAATAATAACTTGCTCCATAAAATGAAAATATTTGTAACCATGGATTGAAGAGTGCAATGAAGATTCATCAACTGACCTTGTCTTGTGCTCTTTCCAACATTTTAACCTAAGGGATGTCTCATTGGCTATTAATGTGTGCGCTGGCCTCTTCTCCCATTTTCCCACTTCTCTATTATTTTCTAGACATGGTTATGACTTTACATCACATTCCTCTAACCCGGGAACTATTTGTAGGGCATTTGATGGGGCCATGGGAAGGGGAGCCCTTGCACTCTAAAATTAAGCTCTAGGGCTTTGTAGATGTTCAATATTGTTTTTACCAACCCTTTCGCCACAGTAAGTGGGGGCAGCTATTGTGATCTCATCTTCCTTTTTTAAAAAGGGCTTGTTGTGATTTCATCTCTTGCTATCTTTTTATGTTTTTAGATTTATATTTGGCGTGTCGGAGATTCTACAATTGGTTTTCGTAAGTGTATGCTTGCATGTTTTTTCATTTCAGAAACCTATTGTTTGAGGTCTAGTACCTCTCAATGGATTTTCTTCATTTCATTCTCAAGAAATTCTATTCTCTGCAGCAAATTCTTGACTTGTGATATCCAATATTGAGAATCCATGCACCATGTTAATATGAATGGGGCTATATATTTGTCTTGGTTGTTGTTACAATTGTTGAGGGTCCAGTCTTGTGTCTCAGTTGTTAATTTTTCCTTGAGTAGCGATGATGTGGTGAGACCTCCATTGAAGTCTTTGATATTTTTAAAAAATACCTCCATTGTTGTTGCCATTGTTTTGAGGCAACACCCTACCACTTTCATTTTAGAGTTGTTTGAGGTGATTGGGGCTACTAACTTCTGAGTTGACATTGTTAGACTATGTATATTAATTGTAATTTATGCTTTTTAAATCTTTTTTCCTATCCATTTTTACTCTGTATGGAAACTTAAAATCTATTGTCTATTATTTGCATTTTTATTACCTGAAATGTTTGTTTGGATACATAGTTGTTTTGATCATATTCATGTTGTCAATGGCAGGTTGTTTCTGTTAAAATTATTAGCAATACACAGACTAGACAATTAGAGGGTTATGGCTTTTTGGAGTTTGCAAGCCACACAAGAGATGAGAGAGATTTGGAAACTTACAATGGTGCACATATTCCCAGCACTGGATAATCTTACAGCATAAATTGGGTAACCTTTGGCATTGGAGAAAAGCAACCTGAGATTGGATCTGATTATCCTATATTTGTTGGATATTTGGCATATGATGTCACAAACTATTTGTTGCAAGAGACATTTCAAACTAGATACCAAATTATAAAATGTGCCAAGGTTGTTACTGATAGGGTTAAAGGTCGTTCAAAAGGATATGGGTTTGAAAGGTTTGGGATGAGATTGAGCAAGTTCGGACTATAACGGAGATGAATGGGGTGTTTTGTTCCTCAAGGTCTATGTGGATAGGTCTTTCCACAACAAAGAATACCACAATTTTTCAGCAACCATATCCTAAACATAAGTTGTGCAAATGTATACATAAATGTATTGATTTTTTTAATATTTTATTAGTTTGGTAGAAGATGCCAAAATCATGAATAATGGTTGTGTTGGTTGGAAAAATTCATATTTTCCATTGATATGGATCAGGTCTTCTTTTTCTTGCCTCTGCGCTGTGTAGATTTAGGCTCTAGTCTATGTAATGAGTACTTTCCTTTCTAAATTAGCAGTTGGATGGTATTGCAGTTGATTTTTTGTATATTCATGATTCCTGTTATGTTTGAATCCATTATACCCGATCAAGATCTTTTTTAAATTACACTAGAATTTGGTCAGGTGATGTGGGAGGTTTTTAAAACTAGTGAATTCTATACAAGCCAAATTTGCTAAGATTTGGAATTAATTTACATTTCAAGTACTTCAAGAGAAGCCGTGGTGGTTTCTTCAGTTGATCTGCAAAGTCATTTCCTTCCAATTGTTTTCCTTTCCTTTTTGAAATTGGGAAAAATTTAATTGGAGATCAAAGTTATGAAAGCTTATAAAATTGATGTTGTCTCAAAGCAGGATGCCAGGATGCTCTATTCCGTTGGGGGCCTTGAAAAAAATTCAGCATAGATAAAGCGTCCTTTAGGGGGTGGCCTCACCTAGGTCAGTTTTACTGTTTATGTAATAAACTGCCATTTTGTCATACATTTGACATTTTTGTAGTATTTTATGCTACTGTCGAACACTTTTTTTCTTGTATATTCATGAGTTGTCCACCTTGTTAGCTTTCCTTTTCCAAAATGTTGTTTATATAGTCAATTTCTCCAATATGGTTATTTCCTTGGTTTTTGATAGATATTTTACTATTCAATTCTTTATTTTTTAAGTTTTAGAATAGAATTGTATAAGATTTTTTTCCCCAATTTCTCATTGTCGATCTTGTTTTTCACCTTCTATATCTTTACAAAATATTTTCAAACATTCAAGGCATCTTGTAGGCAGGCATGGTATATGGTTGGTATAGGTATCATGTTGTCATGAATGATTGATTAACATTTTGGAGGATTTCATACTGTCTTTTGGATTTTCTGTAAAGGATATTCAAGTGGATGCCACCTTCATGTTGTGGTTGTCTTGTCATATAACTTAGCCTATTTAAATTGAGTGGAAATAGTTGGATATTGTAGATGTCTCTGAGATTTTGGGGCCAAGTTTGTTTTAGAATGATTAGGCCAAGATGAATAGATTTTGTTCGATTTGGGTCAAATTGAAGTTCTGTTGAGAGCAGTAAGCCACTAAACCCTCCTGAGGTCTGCCCTAGGTAGCGAATGTTTGTTTGGGGCAATGTGGCATGATTCAATAGAAATTCCATCGCCTATTTAACCTTCTCCTAGGATTTCTGTGGCGGGATATTAAGACTGGGGCATGATTTGGGCATCGGATCACCTCTGTGGGCTTGGTAGTAGTGGAACAATTATGAGGTTTGTATTTAGCATCAAAACACCTATGTGGTATGAATTGTGGAAAACATAGTGTGGCTGGTTGGACAGAGGCAACAATTACTAAGGTTGGTTGCAAGGTCAAACTAACAATATTTGGATAATAGGATTTGTTGATAATTTAGCAATTTTTGTATATCTAATACTAGTTAGAATATAAATCCAGTATGTTTTCCAGGCATGTCACAAACAAAAATATCCCCCATGTTTGGAAATCTAATTTCCACTTGGTTACCAACTATATTAACTCCAGGCGCAACATAAAATAACCTTGTCATATGTTACTCTAGAGTAATATTGCCTACATTTTGTGTCTACCAGATCTAAGAGATTCCCCTCCCATAGACTCATTTTTCTTTATTGGCATAACAGATCCTATGACACGCTTTCTTGATGTGTTATGGTAAAATAAGAAACTAGATGGTTTAGTACTCAATGAAACTACTACAAAACTCTTATAATCATATATGCAATATGATCCTAAAGCCTTTGCAAGGCAACTAGAACATGACAAACTGTTATTTTACAACTGGCTAGAACTGTTGCTTGCTTCTCCCTTTGTTGATGGGACTAATATGTAGTGTCAATAATAACTTTCTCCATACAATGAAAATATTTGTAACGGTGATTGAAGAGTGCAGTGAAGATTCTTCAACTGACCTTGTCATGTGCTCTTTCCAGCATTTTACCCTAAGGGATGTTTCATTGGCTAGTAATGCATGTGCTAGACTCTTCTCCCTTTTTCCCACTTCTCTATTATTTTTTAGATATGGTTCTGCCATAAAATCACATTCCTCTACCCTAGGAAATAGCTGTAGGGGATTTGATGGGGCCATGGGAAGGGGAGCCTTTACACTCTAAGATTAAGCTCTAGGGCTTTGTAGATGTTCAATATTGTTTTTACCAACCCTTTCACCACAGTGAGTGGGGGAGGCTATTGTGATCTCATCTTCCTTTTTGAAAAAGGGCTTGTTGTGATCTCATCTCTTGCTATCTTTTTATGTTTTGAGATTTATGTTTTGCGTGTCAGAGATACTACAATTGGATTTCACAAGTGTATGTTTTCATGTATTTTCATTTCAGAAACATGTTGTTTGAAGTCTAGTACCTCTGAATGGATCTTCTTGTTTTCATTCTCAAGAAATTCTATTCTCTACAGCAAATTATTGAATTGTGATATCCAATATTGAGAAGTCATGCACCATGTTAATATGAATGGGGCTATATATTTGTCCTTGGTTGTTGTTACAATTGATGAGGGTCCAGTCCTGTGTCTTAGTTGTTAATTTGTCCTTAAGAAGCGATGATGGTGGTGAGACCTCCATTGAAGTCTTTGATATTTTTAAAAACTACCTCCATTGTTGTTGCCACTTTTTTGAGGCAACACCCTACCACTGCCATTGTAGAGTTGTTTGAGGTGTTTGGGGCTGCTAACTTCTGAGTTGACATTGTTAGACTATGTATATTAATTGTAAATTATTCTTTTTACTTCTTCTTTAATCCTATATCATTGTACTTTGTATGCGAAGTTAAAATCTACTGACTATTATTTGCATTTTTATTATCAGAAATGTTTGTTTCGATAAATATTTGTTTTGATCATATTCATGTTGTCAATGGCAGGTTGTTTCTGTAAATTTATTCACAATAAACAAACTAGACAATCATAGGGTTATGGCTTTGTGGAGTTTGCAAGCCATGCAGGAGCTGAGAGAGCTTTGCAAACTTACAATGGTGCACAAATTCCTGACACTGAATAATTTTACAGGATAAATTGGGAAACCTTTGGCATTGGAGAAAAGTGGCCTGAGATTGACCTGATTATCCTATATTTGTTGGATATTTGGCATATTATTTGAAAAAGTATTTGTTGTAAGAGACATTTCAAACTTGATACCAAACTGTAAAAGGAGCCAATGTTGTTACTAATAGGGTTACAGGTCGTTCAAAAGGATATGGGTTTGTAAGGTTTGGGGATGAGATTGAGCAAGTTTGGGCTATGACAAAGATGAATGGGGTGTTTCGTTCCTCAAGGTCTATGTGGATAGGTCTTTCCACAACAAAGAATACCACAATTTTTCAGCAACCATATCCTAAACGTAAGTTGTGCAAATGTATACATAAATGTATTGATTTTTTAAATATTTTATTAGTCTGGTAGCAGATGCTAGAATGGTGAATAATGGTTGCGTTGGTGGAAAAATTCATATTTTACACTGATATGGATCAGATCTGCTTTTTCTTACCTCTGCGTTGTGTAGATTTAGGCTCTAGTCTATGTAATGAGTATTTTCCTTTCTAAATTAGCAGTTGGATGGTATTGCAGTTGATTTTTTGTATATTCCTCATTCCAGTTATGTTTGAATACATTATACCCAATTAAGATCTTTTTTAAATTACACTAGAATTTGGTCATTTGATGTGGGAGCTTTTTAAAACTAGTGAATTCTATACAAGCCAACTTTTCTAAGCTTCGGAATTAATTTACATTTCAAATACTTCAAGAGAAGCCATGGTGGTTGCTTCAGTTGATCCGCATAGTCATTTCCTTCCAATTGTTTTCCTTTCCTTTTCGAAATTGGGCAAAATTTAATTGGAGATCAAAGTTATGAAAGCTTATAAAAATTATGTTGTCTCAAAGCAGGATTCCAAGACGCTATGTTCAGTTAGGGGCTTGGGACAAAATTCATCACAGAAGAATCATCCTTTTAGTGGGTGGCCTCACCTAGGTCAGTTCTACTGTTTATGTAATGAACTGTTATTATGTCATTTATTTGACACTTTTGTAGCATTTTATACTACTGTCGAACACTTTTTTTCTTGTATATTCATGAGTCGTACACATTGTTAGCTTTCCTTTTCTAAATCCTATTTATATAGTCAATTTCTCCATTTCCTGTTTTAATTTGTTGTTTCCTTCTTTTTTTATAGAAAGATTACTATTCAATTTTTTTTTGAAGCTTTATAGTAGAATGATATAAATTTTTTTCCCTAATTTCTCAGTGTCCATCTTATTTTTCATCTTCTATATCTTTACAAAATATTTTCAAACATTGACGACACCTTGTAGGCAGGCATGGTATATGGTTGGCATAGGTATCATGTTGTCATGAATGATTTATTAACAGCTTGGAGGCTTTGAGACTATCTTTTGGATTTTCTGTAAAGGATAGTCAAGTGGATGCCACCTTCATGTTGTGGTTGTCCCGACATATAACTTAGCCTATTTAAATTAAGTTGAAATAATTGGTTGTAGTAGATGTATCTGGAATAGTGCTTGAGTAGTGTTTTTTATTATAAACTGCTCAAACTGGATGTAAGGAAATGGGAGGCTTCGATATTATTTTTGTATTTTGTGTCAGTAATAAGTATAGGCAAGTAGATGCCACCTTATTTGGTGGATGCCTGTCTAAATTGAGTTGAAACAGTTGGAAATTTTTGGTATTACAAACTTCTCAAACAAAATGTAAGAAATTGGTTTAAATGAAGTTATTGTATATCTTACATTGCATCTTTCATATTTTGTGTTGATTCGTGATATTTACCCTTACATATATTATATTTTATTATATCCTTTGGATTCAATCATCTTCCTTCAGGGTATTACTTATAGAAAGGGTATTGTCTATTTTCTCCATTAGTATCTTATCCCTAATGTTCATCCCATACCATAACAGTTAGAACATAGATAAATTTAGCAATGGCAGATACAAAAATTTATGCCAAGCTATGTGACAGGTCTTGAAGTGTAACTCATTGAAATAAATATAAATTATTCTCACACAACACTGGCAACCAAGAATGAAATGCATGTATTTAAACCAAGGATGGAAGTGTCATAATTATACATCCATTTTTTAGGTTGTGTTACATGAAATGGCATTCTTTGATGCTCTAAATAGATACTTTATCATTTAAAAATCAAGTGCACTGACTTGAAGCATTCTGGTGGGCTTCAAAATTGATAAGCAACTACATGTTGTTCACCATGAGCTGTTTCATATGAAATGGCAGCAAACATTGCAAATCATGCAATTCAAAATTGTTGGACAAGTTTCACTGGTTTGAAAATGAAGCAGAGCTATATCTTAAGATATAAGGCCCATCAAATTCCAAAACCCATTTTTTTGTTTGGAGGAATGTTGCATATGTTATTTCCTGGAAAAAATAAGAAAATGGAAAAATACATCACATAACAGAGACAACTACAACGCAAGAATGACAAAGGTATTGATAAAATCCTGCTACATGATGGTTCTTCTTCCAAATGCATGGATTGGAAAAATATTAATTCATGAACGTGTTTACCAGTTTATAAAATTTTACAATTGGCAGAAGAGCAGAGAAATCACCAATCTCCACACTTTCGCACACCCTTGAATATAGAGTTACGTAGAATAAGTTCAAGCTCTGTTTGGGAGTTAAAATTTATTTACTAAATGTTTATGAATGATGTCTCTAAGACTTTTCACCTGTATGCTTGACAGATCCTCTCCGCTTGGTAGCTTAATTTGACTACCCATTTCGAGTAAAAGCTCTTTGACAATATATGTTGACACTGCTAACCAAACCACATGCTGAAATTTTTGTCTAACTCTTTGGTTGTTTAAAACTTTTTGTAAGATAGGAGTCATAACCATCCCTCTATTGCCCACAACTGAAATCACTCTAGGGCCATCTTCAAATATCCACTAAGTGATTAGATAAATGTCCTTTTTTCACGCTTGCAACACAATTGTATAATCTGTAAGTAGAGCAATCACTTTTTTACTCTGAAGATCTGCATTTAATGTGTGAAAATGAGCATTCACATAAACCACAGACTTCAAATATTTGAAGTGCAGAGCACTCGAGTATATGTGGATGATACACTTTTTAATGCCTTAATCCTTCAAACCATCCGATATCAAAAGAACAAATTTCTAATATTGCGAGCCTCGCAATCCTCCAAGATATCCATGGCACGGTAGAGAAAATGCTAAAATTTATGCAGCTAGTTTGTCATCAAATTGGGTTTTGTCAAATCTCTCTCACGTTGTTTAACACAGTTTTAAAGGAATCAAGTTGTTCACAAACAAACTCTACATCCTCTCTGAAATTGATAACCAGAGGTTCCTTTTGAAAAAAAAAAAATCAACAAGCAAGGCAGTCAATTTCTCACTGAGCGTGATGAAAATAGCTTTTGACATGTTCCCCTATTTTCTTTTGCTTATACAAAGGAAATCATATAAGTGACCTATTAAGGAGCTTCTTTGTATCCCTGAGCTATGCCTTCACAAGATTTGAGCTACAACTTCAAAAGCTTAAACAATGTTTCCCACTTATTACTCCTCATTTAGAGCCTTTGTATGTATGTGGTTGTGAGTGCATAAGTGTTTCATATCTGGTGGTGAAGTTGAATGAGTAAGACATGAAAAATTATTTATGGTTGGAAGTGGAAATGGAAGTGATGTTAAGAGAAAACACTGAAAACTAAAGAATGAGAAATCAAAATTACTATTTGATTATGATAATTGTTAATATATCAGTATGGTAGTATGAGATTGTTTTTTTTTAAATATATATATTTATATTTGAATTTAATAATAATAATTTTAAATTATGGAAATCTATCTATTTCATATATATATATATATATATATATATATATATATATATATATATATATATATATATATATATATATAAAACTACATAATTTAATTATGCTAATTATATTATATAATTATGTTATTTTTATATATTTTCATTTCGATATGAGAGAATATTTATTTAAAATTAATAAAATTGAGGAGGGATAGTGTGAAACGTTTCATCTAAGTGCAATACCAACAAGCATTACAAAATTTTCATTGTTAAACTCATCCCTAGAAGTCCCTTCTCCATTGCCTATGGAACTTGCCCTGAGTGGTGTGGATTTCTCTGCTGCATCGTAAAATGCATCAAGAAACGCAATATTGTCAAATGAATTACCAGAAACATCACTAATATTGCCCTATATTCCCCCATCTCTTATCAACATCAGTTCATCTTCCCTAGAAGAAAAACCCTTCATTTGTCTCAAAGAATCTTTCCTCTGCTCCTAATTGCACAAATTTTTGCACTAAGTTATTAGCATCATTGAAATCCATGTTTGTCCCTTGTCATATTTCCCAGAAAATCTATTTGCTAAATGTCTGCAACATTGTCCTCTCAAAGGATTGACTCTCTCAATTGAAATTGTAATTCACCAAAACTATGAACTAAATTATGGCACACAATTGACTTATCATCTAAAATTATCTCAGGGAATGCCTCTATCTCTATTTTTGACGCCTTTGAATATGGGAACCTAACATTTTCATGATCAATACAAGACCATTCCATGCAGTGTGCCTTATAGGCTTGATTTAAAAAAAGAATTTCATGAACAAAAGAGTTAGTCGTTTCAGTTGTAGACAATGGACACTACCCTGTGTCATTACAGCACAGGAAATTCTAAAAATGAAGCTCTGATAATGAGGGAAGTATTGTTAATGCGGCCATTGTTGTCTAGAAAATTGCAATTCTAGTTCCACACATACATAGAATGTCTTCTCAGTTTTGGCATAGAACTAAAGAAGCCTTGAGGTAAGCTAATTACATAAACATTGATGCTCATGTTCATTGTGTGAAGTGCCAAAAACTATCTTGTCATAGGATATCTTAGGTAAGGTAAGCTCTCTTATGACATGTATGCTTGTGTAGTAAATTGAACAGAAGTGTAGGTCAGTACTTATGCACAAGGGTACTCTTGCAAATCATGCAACAAGCAGCATAACACCAGCAGGAGTAATAAACTGTGTGAATCGTTGTGAACCATGCAAGTTCCTACACGAGATCATTTTGGTATGCCAAGTCAATATGTGACATCTGGTGGTCTAGGCTTATGGGGAATTCAATTCATGAGCTATACTGCCACTTAGATATGTGTATTATTCCCATAATGTGTAACCCATTCAGCACGAAGTAGTAGCTTTCAAAGGTCACTCTAGGGAAACGTAGGCATAGGTTAACCATTTATATGCACCTATAGATTTTGTGAGAAGAAAATGGAAACCTCGGGCATGTACCATTGCAATCTATGGCAAAGTATCCAGAATAGAAAGAGACATTTACACATATCTGAGCTACAACTAGTGAAGGTGTCGTGCTACTTTCAATGATTATTAGTATGCATCCTTCAGAGGTAATCATGAGGAAATTAATTTCAAGACATTCAATTATACATCCATTAGATTATCAAAAAACCAAATTTCTTAAGAATGGTGTTAAGATATGTATTAACATGTTATAGTGAACTTTGTGAGGGTATCCGAACTATGAATAATACAGACGTCAAATAGTTCCACCATGCCATTGATGTGATTTATTGTGTTGTTTATCAGTTTTACCTTGAAGCATATTTACCATCAATAATGAGAAAGTGCTACAAGTAAGAATCAACAATCTAAAATGAATTATGCATCAATGGATTACATGTAAAAGTGCATCCTGAAGTTACGAGTAGTACAATAAATTCTGTAAAGATATCAGTGCTAGAAACCATGCAACAGTGAACAATGCCATTCATGTACTTTGTTGTGTCAATTTCCTACCCTTTTACATCTATTCACCTTGAGACATTCTCAGTCTCGAGGCAAAGTTACTGCAAGTAAATTCAAAAACTGAAATGCCACTTTCATATACCTACAGCACTTGAAAACTACATGTACTCTAGTCTCGTATCATAAGGAATTGGTGAGATAGTTGTTAAGCTACATAAGACTTCATACCCTCATTCACATCCAAATATGAAAAGGAGCCGCAACAAGGCACCCTGTAGTCCTTACTGCAAATGATGGTTAATTTCCTAAGAATTTGGTCATTTGCTCCCTATCAAAACTCTTAGTTAATTTTTATGTAGCACCATTGTAGACACTACTCTAAGAGGTAGAGGCACCCATCTGGGTTGGAGAAGGGAAATATGGAAAGAAACAAGTTATAATGAGCAATGTCCATCACTCTTTTCCTCATAATGGAGAAGGGAAATATGGAAATAAACATGTTATGATGGGCAATGTCCATCACTCTTTTCCTCGGAAAGTGCATCAAGAAGCCACAGTGGAAAACTGGGCATAGGATACCTTCTGCTACTAAACCTCATGAGGTGTCAATGATATGTATGGTAAATAACCATAAGGTTTTTGAATTGAAAATTTACAATTAGTTTTATCCATTAAGGATTGGCCCTACTTCACCTAGGGTCCATACATAAACATATAAGAATAGCAGAACAACTATCTAGGTATAGTTACACATTCAGGTATGACCAAACGTCATCTTGTTATGACTCTAATTTATCTTACAAGCTGAGTCTGCCTTTTGTGGTCATAGTATACCGCAGTATTCTTGGTTATCAAATAGTTTGGTAAGTAGGCAACATGGTTCTTCATTATAGACTACAGTTAAGGACTGTGGTTACACAAACCACAGGGTTTTTCATGTTGTTCTTCCACCTTGGACTCTAGGTTTTTTCCATCATGGACATTGAAACACCTCAAAATGGGCATAGAGATAGGTTTCCTAATCACCTCCCAACCAACCATTGACATCTTCTTGTGTGCAAGTGTCACCCCCTAGTGTGAAACCAGTCCCAATATTTAGGCCAGGGATTCCAGAGTTTGTCCCACCTCCACCCTGCTAGAACACAGAATTTCCAAAGAACTCTATGAGACTCCAGGGATATATATGGGTATCCCCAGCCACATTTGGTAATGGATTCTAGAGATGTATATACAGCCCGGGATGCTAGAGGTCAATGTATCCACCCTTTGATCAGAAAGGGGCTCTAGAGATCAATGCCTCCCCTTTAGGCATCCGGGATTCCAAAGACATGGTTCTCCACCCTAACTTTGTTCTGGGATTCCAGAAACATGTCCCCACCCTGAGGTGTTGCAACACTTGAATCATGTAGCTGGTAACATGCGAGATGATGAAGAGAACCAACTCAAAGAGTTGTGTGACAAATCCATGATTATGCGCCATGCTTGTGCTATCAAGAACATTAACAAAAGATTACTGGGCATGCATAGAATCCTGGAAATGGTGCAAGGCACTTAGGGAAGGATTATAAGCATGAAAATAAACCCTTTGATAATGGAGCCAATTTCCTCAGAGAATTTGCAGCCATTTGCAGTCCCTCATCAGATGCAGACGGGGAAGCATGAGGGGAAGCACTTGGTTGGTCTAGGACTCCAAGGAAGTGATCATGTGCATGATGCAGTTGTATGCTTGTGCTACCATTATCAAGAACATTAGAAAAATATTCCTTGGCACGCACAGAATTCTGGAAATGGCGCAAGGCACTGAGGGAAGGATTTTGTGCATACCAGAGATCTTTTGATAATGGATCCAATTTCTTGAGGAAATTTGCAGCCATTTGCAATCACCTCATCATACGAAGAAGGGCAAGCATGAAGCAAGAACCACTTGGTCAGTACAGGACTCCTGATGTTGAACGGAGGGTTCAATTTTGAATAAAGATCATTGATTGCATGTTCTCGTCCTTTACAAGTCTTGTAATCTCCTTGTTAACTACAATGAGCAGCTAGTGAGACACTTAGTTGTGAGTTTCAGTTTATTTTAGATTAATGGGACTCAGTTTTGAGTTTCAGTTTAATTTGGATAACTATTTGATATTAGATGGTGGGATGAGTAGATTGTGGGTCTCCTAGTTTTGAGTTTCAGTTAATTTTGGATAACTATTTTATATTGATGTTTTATTTAATGTTGGATAACCATTTCATATTTGATGCTGGTGTAATTACAGTGACACACTTAGTTAATTGTTGTGAGTGCATAAGTATTTCATATTTGACGGTGGTAAAGTTGAATGAGTAAGAGATTAAAACTTATTTAGGGCTGGAAATGATATTAAGAGAAAACACTAAAATCTAAAGAATGAGAAATCAAGATTATTATTTGATTATGATAATTGTTAATATATCATAATGGTAGTATGAGATTGTTTTTTGCAAATATATATATTTGTATTTGAATGTAATAATAATATTTTTAAATTGTGGAAATTTATCTATTTCATAAAATTTTATATATTTTCTTTTTTACTTAAATAGTATTTATTTTAAATTAATAGAATTGTAAATAAGTTTTTATATATAATTACATTATATGGCATTTTAAATTAATAAAATTGTAAATATGTTTTTATATATAATTATGCCGTAATAATATTAATGATATTATATAATTTAATTATGTTGATTGATTTAGGGTAGAGATGTTGTAAGGTAATGTTACTAAGTCAAATTATATAAAAATAATAATAATAATAATAAATAAAAATATTAATATAATGTAATGTAAATATTTTAATTAGGTCAAAATAAAGTAAAGTAAAATAATAATAAAAATAAAAATGGTCATAGTATTTATCCATGGAATTGAGAATCCATGGTATTGATGTGTCGTGTTCATGTGGAATATAGCCTATTTAAAGGGGGGAATTAAACTAGCCTAGATCCATCTTAATTCTAAATCTACCAAGCCCCAAGAGGGATCAAATCTCTTGATATGCAACTCTCTTTTAGAGTAATAAGAGATTTGATCCCTCTCGGAGCTTGGTAGATCTCCAGTAAAGACAGATCTAAATTGGTTATATTATAGAATTATGTTATAATTATGATATATATATATATACACATTAGATAATATTTATTTTAAATTAATAAAATTGCAAATATGATTTTTTATATAATTACATTTTATGATATAATTATTATAATTATGTTACATAATTTATTTATTTTTCTTTCCATGATGGGAGTTTCTGGTCCCAAGGAAGCGCAGGTAAAACCGTTGATGCATGGGCTATGACAGTGGCCATACGACAGAAGGATTGGAAGGCAGAGGATCTGCCCTCCCACGTTGTGTATTTGGTTATGCTAATCATGTTTGTGCGTGTGTGCGACACGACCGCATGGGGAAGACAATGGAAAATTGGAAACTTAATGCAAAAGGTGGCGCGAGACCTGGTTTATTATGAGAACGGCAACGTTGTCTTCCCGTGGGTGGATGACAAGCTTCTGGAGGAGGCAGAGTGGTGGTGTAGGTTGAGAACAGGGGCTTCACTCAATGAACCTCTAACATAGCATGTGTGTTCGTGGCATACTAGACAATACCATTAATTTGACTATTGCTTGTTGTCTGTTGTCTATAAGTATTGTCTATTACTTATAGGGTGCCTTTGTTGTCTATTACTTGTAATTTGTAAAAACCACAAAAAGAAAGGTTGTTACTTATAAATAAGGGTGGTTGTTCATGTCCATCGTAATTCACCATGAATGCATGAGTATATCAATATTCTTAGATATGCATTGCAATAACACACAAGCAAGTTTCTCTCATTATTGCTCTCCAAAGACCCAAATAGGTTGTAATAGGTTTCCTTGCTTGAGAGGTAGTGAGTGAATAATTAATTAAGTGACGGGGGTAAAACCCATTGATTTATATGGATTTGAGATTTGGGGCCCAAACCTTAGTTGTAGGTTGTGGTATTTCATCTAGAGGGTCCAGACATGTGCTTGAACACCTTATTTGGTGCAAACATATTCATAAAAATTCATCAATTTATTTTCACCATCATATATATCAATTTTTATGTCATTTTATATACATTCACATAATCAATATTCCTAAAACATGCTTATCTATGTGTGCCTTAGACCATTAAATGCCACAAATCATAGTGAGAAGTGCTTGAGTGTGGGTTGAGTTATTGTGGGAAAACTAATATGCATCTAAAATGTATATCAAAAGAAGAAAGGTGCATTGTAGAATGCATGTGGTGTCACAAGACATACTTCATGTCACTATACTTGACATATAAATATAAAAGGGTATAAAAAATTTTAATGAAAAAATGGATACTTACAATATCCAGTGAAATCAAGGGTTTTTTAAATTGTGAAGTGTAATGGGTTTGTATTGTTAGGGGGTTAAATAAAATGATTTTTATAGGTATTTTCCAATATGTAGTCAAATTAAGGGTATTGTTTAGTATGCCACGAACGCACGTGCTATGTTAGAGGTTCATTGAGTGAAGCCCCTGTGATTGGTAAAGGCTTTGAAGTCTTTTCAAGTTTATGTTTTTCATTCAAAATCATTGCTTTTGTTCCAAATATTGTTGTCAAGGATGTATTGTTGCAGCCAGATACAAATGGCGGGAGGGGAAGATGGTTAACAAAGATTCTAGAATTTGACATTGAAATCAAACCTACTAAGTTGATAAAGGGACAGGGCTTAGCTCGCTTGATGGTAGAAACAAATTGCAAAGCTCTAAATCTGAACATGGAGGTCGCTGAAGAAACAAATAAAGAAGGTATATTTGATTATCTTGAACTCTTTTATTCCAACAGGTATAAGGATATAGTGTACTTTTTATTAAATTTCAGTTGTCCTCCAGAAATGGAAAAATCAAAGAGAAGGGCTTTTAAATAGAAGGTTGTTAAGTATTGCATAATGGAAAATCATCTTTATTGGAAATACCTTGTAGGAGTTTTGTTGAGATGTGTAGATGAAGCTGAGTCACAGAAATTTATGTCAGAGATACATGCAGGGGTGTGTGGTGGACATTTGTATTGGAAAGCTACCGCAAATAAAATTCTAAGAGCTGGCTATTATTGGCCAACTCTTTTCTCTGGTGTTTTTGCTAGAGTCAGGGCTTGCATTAAGTGTCAAAAGTTTTTTGGTAAGCAGAAGCTGCTTCCACTACCTCTCCTTCCCATTTCAGCAGATGCTCCTTTCTAGTAGTGGAGGCTAGACTTCATTAGTGAGATTCATCTGCCATCATCAGGACAACACAGGTGGATTCTTACAGCCATGGACTATTTCACCAAGTGGATTGAGGCCATTCCAACCATAAACGCCATTAACATAGTAATAATTAAATTTTTGTTGGAAAATAATATGTCTAGATTTGGTTTCCCTCAAAATTTTGTGATTGACAATGAAATGGCTTTTAAATCTTCCAAGATGAAAAATTTTTGTCATAAATATAACATTGATTTGACTCATTCTACACCTTATTACTCCCAAGGTAATGGGTTAGTTGAGTCGTCAAACAAAATCCTGGTAAGAATCATAAAGAATATGATGCCATTACAAAAAATAAATTGGGATACTCATCTAGTTCATGCTCTTTGGGCAGATAGGGTAAGCAGTAAGAGATCAATTAGAGTTTCTCCCTTTCAACTTGTTTATGGTGTTGATGTTGTGATGCCATTACAATTGGCCCTTCCTGTTATGATTTTTTTACAAGATGAAACTGATGATTCAAATCCCATTCAGAGAAGGATGTTGCAACTTATAGAAGTTCATCAAATCCAGGAATCCCTGATGGACAGAGCATAGAAATACAAAGCCAAAGTAAAATTTGTTTTTGACAAAAGAGAAAAACGACAGGTATTTCAAGAAAATGATTTGATATTGCGTTGGGATGCAAGAAGAGAAGACCATGGAAAGCATGGTAAGTTTGACAACTTATGGTTCGAACCATTTAAAATTGCTCAGGTTCTGGAAAAAAACACATTTCTGCTGAAGCATTTAGATGATGATCAATTGATTGGAGGTCCAGTCAATGGTCATTTTCTCAAAAAAAAAAAATGTTTGATAAATCAATCAGTCTTTCCATTGTAAATATCTGGAGTGTTGTTTCAATAAAACTCCATGCCCAATGGTATTTGTGCATGTAAATAGAATCAATCTTAAGTTCATTCAATAAAATTTAGTTCTTGTCATTAACTTATGAAATTCAAAAGTCCTGAGAGTTTAAGGCACTGAATCTACACTACTTGAAGCCTCACATGGAGGACTTCACCCCAATAGGAGCCACTATTAGCACTGCAATATTTTTAAAGCCTGGTCATCATTGTGGTTGTGTCTTTGATCCTCTCTTGTCGCTTAACCTATGGTTGAAGACCCTGGAAGTTTAAAACGTGTCAATTTTTTATCATATTTATAAAAAAATCCAAAAAAGTTTGAGTCCAATAGTTTGTTTTATGTCTTAGAGTTATTAGGGTAAATTTCCTTTTAATAAGTCTTTTAACTGCTTTGAGTAGTTAAGTTCACTGGTTTAGCTTGAGAAGTATTATTATTTCACAATGATATATTCTATCCAAGGTTAAGGACATAATGTCAGAGTCATCAGTTATTTTAGGAATAACACAGAAATAGCTACCTTTTCTAAAAAAGCAGTTATTTTCTTCAGAAAATCTGGTTTCACAAGCAACACAGAAATAGCTACCTTTTTCAAACAAGTAGTTATTTCCTGTAGAATTTGTACAAGGAGGTAAAGGGGCACTGCTCAAATGAAAAGACACTACTCTTTGGAATAATTGAAGGTCTGCTAAATCAAGAAGTATTAGCCTTTTGAAAGGTGGCTATTTCTAATTGGAGGATTCATTAAAAAGGAGGTTGGCTATTTTATTTTCTAAGGCTAATTAAATCTAATGCTACTCATCAAAGGTGAAGTATATCAATGTTTAGTTATGAGTAGAAATTATTTAATAATTCGATGAAGCGAAATGTTCAGTGGAATGAGTTGGCACCAAAATTTAAATCATTTGATTTCGTGTCACTCTCTCTCACCGTGATTAAGGGCATGCAGAGCTTTGTTTCCCATTTACCTCGAGAAAGCTACAGAAAATAGCTTTTTACCTTGTGCTAGAAATTAGGACTTCGTGGAGGGTTGTTGTTCCTTGTTTTACAGGTGTGCATAAATGGTTGAGTTAGTTGTTAACGGAATGGGTAAGGGTCGTGAGGTTAACCTTTCAAAACCGGCCAATACTCGTTTCGTTGATCATCGTGCATAACCACAATTCCAAGCAGCATAATGGTTTCAGTTCTTGAAGAAGTTTTCAGGAGAAAATGTGGCAGTTTCTCAGGAATTTTTCGAGTCATTTAATGGAGAGCAAGTCAAGTTGGGGTCTTTGACCTTTAGGATCATAGAGACTATCATAGCAAGGGCTACCCAAAAATCAGTTACAGTGAGTCCTCGTATAAGAGGAAAAAATTGCTTAAAACATATTTAAATCCCTATCTTAATCCTAAGCATGAAAATATAGATTGGACCCTGTTATTTGGATTAATCCCTCTTGTAGACAAGAGCGATCTCCCTAGTATTCTACGAATAGCTAGAAACAAACATCCATTTGGAAACCTTTTTCTCTAGACTATTGCAATTCATAATTATTATAAACAAAGAAAGAGGACATGCACCTACCTTGAAATCCAACGTTCGATCCAGTCTTTATCCAGTTGCTCCAAAAAGGCTTCTTCAGTAAGTAGAACCTGCAATCAAAGACAAACAAAAGAATCTGCAACATATAATAATTCAGAAAATCTAATCCAACTTAGTGATCAAGGATTTTAAGTATTGATGTTATTCAATAAGCACAAGAACAACTCAACGAGAAAAAGATATATATATGTATTATCTTGAATGAAAAGAGTAACCTTACAACCTGATGCCTTGATGTCGTACAAGTTTCTCCCGGGGTCCTAAACAATCATTCCTCCTTCAGTTTGACAAGTCTTCCTCTCTGAATACTAGCATGGAGTTATGGACATAAGGGTGTGATCATTCTCATGCCAACAACAACTAGTGTAGAGAGTATGCACTCTTGGGAATTTCTTCAGCAACTACCACATATGAGCTACAACATTCACAAACTCTCTTGTGACTGAAACATGAGCTCAATTTATAGGGAAATGGAGGTAGTTTCAGTTCCATGAAGAGGGAGATGGATTCCTTTCATGAAGGGATTTGAGCTCCATGGACCAAGGGATAAGCTCCATGGGTGGAGGGATAGTTCTCGAACTGATCGCGCCTCTAGAAGCTTCCAGTTTGGAGAATATTCGACCAGCTGGACTTCTAGAATTTACTTTTTCCTTCATTTCACTTTTTACGGGAGTCTGCAGGTTTTAGTAGTAGAATGTGTGGGATCTGTCGCAGGCTATAGAAAATGTATCTTCGAACCTGCAGGAAAAGGCTAGAAAAAGTGCGAAGGTAGACTTTTAAGGGTTTTAATGAGATTTTCTCCAATTCCAAGACTTGGTTTAGGAACATTAGGGTTTTTGAATTCTAAGGGAGCACAATATAGGTAGTGATAGACCTGTATGGACAATCAAATGTCATGGTGACAAAATAACGTGTAACAGACCCCTACTGTTCACATTTCTTATTTTAAGCCTGATTGGAAAGATGTTATTACCACATTGCAGCGTTATATTACCTGTGAAGGTAGGTTTTCCACTGTGCATTAATATCATATGAGGTTTCTAGATCACATTTCGGGTTCTAAACCTATGAATCTACTATTTTTCCTCAATAAATATCTATTGACAATGTCCCAAAAAATACAGAGAACCCCAGACTATTCTCTTCACAATATTTATCACAGGGGTTTAATCAAAATGCCAGTGGTTTATCATCTAAATAATAAGAGAATCACATGGGAAAATTTCTTAGCAGATGAAGGTTTCAGTAGTGTTAACTCAAGGAGAAGGGTAGGAAGGCCTTTAAGGCAAAATACCCAAGAGGAGCAGTCAAGCCCTGCACCTACACTAGCCCCTTCACAAACTAATCAATATTCTGCACCATCTAACGGACAGACAAGGAACTCAGCTAGGAGATCTAGAGTTCAAACCACCACTCCTATACCTATAGTACAACCAACCAAGGAAGTTTATGCCAGAAGACTACTTAAGGAGCCACAGACCTTGGAGTCTTTCAAGTAGGAGCATGTAAACAAGCTTAAACAGAAGGCTACTCTACCTGACAAGAATGTTATATCTAAAGGCAAGGAATAGGTAGCTTCCTATTCAAAGAGTAAACACAGAAGAAAACTTATTTTGATAGAGGGATCTTCCGTGGAAGTCACCCCTGAAACCTTAACACCAAGCCTTGTTCTAGAAACTAGACAGGAGAATGAAGAAGACAATTCCACTCCAGCAATACAGGAGCCAACATTGGCACAAGTATTTTCCTCTCTCAAAACATCAACTAAGGGGAAAAGCAAATTTTCAGAGAAAACAGAGGAAGAACCAACTATAACCCAGCTTTATTCATCTCTCAATTCATCATAAAAAGGAAAGAAGAAAGCCATAATCCACCAATATTCATCTTTTGAGGAAGAGAGCAGTGAAACAGATTTTACTGAAACAGAGTTTGAAGAGGGGCAGTCAAGCAGAGTTATCCATGGAAGAAGGAGGCCTTCATACATTCATAATCCATACATACAAAGGCATCATACCAGACCAAACAATAAGCTCAGACTAGCAAGAAAAATCATAGCCAATCCTGCTCTCAGAGATGAGATAATAAACATAGATGAAAGTCCAGAAAATGATCCAGGGAAGAGGAAGACTCGGAAGAAAAAGCAAGTACAAAAGAGAAAGCCAAACAAGAGGGTCACCAAGGCAAAATATATTAGGATTTTTGCTTCTATACTAGATCGTTAATGATTGAATGTCTAAAACCATTAAAATATGAATAATCATATCATTTTTGGCTTATATACAGAATTATCAGAAATAGCTACCTTTTCCAGAAAAGTAGCTATTATTTTCAGAATTTTTATAAGAAGATGAAAAGGTAGATTTTCCTTCTGGTTTCGAAGAATGACACTCAGTGGTGGTAAAGTGAATGCAGCCTTAATGATAATGGTTTTTTCCAACTGTCATCCAGTCAAGTTATCTTTCGGATGTGATTTTCAGTTGGTTACTCCTACCCTTTTGTGGATAAAGATCCAGGTGTCTTTTTCAGTTGGCAGTTGCACCCTTTGTGGAGGAATTTTTTTCCAGAAAATGAGGAGCACTCAAGTACCTCAACTCAGCCACTTCGAGCTCCTTACTATCTTGTTTTTTCTCCATTGTATTTCAGACTACTTTTCTATTATGTTTAAGATAAGCTTTTACTATACGTAGAAGATTGTAATAAAGTCTTTAAAACAGACTTGCACTTTTTGTGGAAACTTTAACAGAACATCTTTTGTATATATACTATGTAAAGCAATGAAGAGAGGGTTCGTTGGTTGTCCATCCCATTGCATTCTATATTGTATATTTTGAGCTTATAATATCCAAAATCACTCTTGAGGACTTATGAATGATTTGATGTGTGTATTTTCTATCTCCTTATGTGTTTCCATACTTTGTTGTTCCGTTCCATGTTATGATCTACATATGTTGTTTCATGTTTTTTTTAGTCTTGTGGTATAGTTGTACATGATTATCTAATTGTGTAAGTCTTGTTTACAAGCTTTCTGGATAAGATATGTATGGTGAAATTATTTATAAGATTTCCCTGTTACAGAAATTTTCAAATGTATGATGATATTCTTGTAAATATTGAAGAAGCCTTCTTTCATCAATACATTATAGGTCATAAATCTTATGTCTGTTTTTCTTCTTAGCAATGGACTTCTCTTATTTAGACCCACTTTTGTTGCACATTCTCCTAACCATTAAAATACAAATTGATCCCTGCTACCACATCAAGCAGTAGTACCCTCATATGTGTGAGTGATTTGTCAATTTGAAGCCCTTTAATTTTCCAGTGTGTGTGAGAATCTCAACCACTTTCCAAATCAGAATCCTACTATAATAAAATCCCTTGAGCTTATATGTGTCTAATCATGGTGCTTGTTACAATCCAAATGTTGATTCCAGCGCTAACAATATATATATTAACTCTAGATATATATGGGAGGGAAGAACAAATACATATGATAGAGGTGGAGAAATAGGGGGAGTGACAAGGAAGAGATGGATATAAACTAAAGGAGAGGGTAGAGGAGTAATGAAGAGAGAGAGAGAGGGATAAAAGTGAGAGAGGTAGAGAAGGGTAAGAGAGGGATAGGGATACATAAATATGGAGGTTGGAGAGAGAGAAGGAGAGAGGGAGGGAGAAGGAGAGAGGGAGGGAGAAGGAGAGAGGATTGGAAGGTAGAGAGAGAGACAGATACAAAGAGAGAGAGAGAGAAGGGGGAAGGGAGAGGAAAGTATGAGATAAAGGGAGAAAGAGGAAGGATTAGAGGAGGAGGAGAGAGGTAGGGATAGAGAGATGGAGTTGGAGGCGGAGAGATGGAGGGAAGAAGAAATACATAGAGAGTGAGAAGTGGAGAGAGAGGGAGTGATAAGGGATTATAGAAAATTATATATTACAGAGAAATGGAACACATCAAATATGTGGAAACACAAACAAATAAATAAAATATAAAACAAGAGAGACACAGATATATGTGGTTCACCCAACTTGGGCTATGTCCATGGGAACATCTAGTCCTTCCTTTCTATTATCCAGCAAAATCCATTCTATTATCCAGCAAAATGAAGAGACACGACCTACAACAGATTCATTGTAATATCCTCTACTCTCTCACACAGTCCCCCTTTCTGGTTCTTGCTCAAAATATACACTCAATACATAGCCGCAATACAATACCCTCATACAAAATGAGGAGTTTCCTTCTAGGGAAAAAAACCTACTTTAAACACCACTTCTACTATCAAATCATCTGCCTAATGAACGTCCCAAATTGACTACGAAATTACAATATTTTACAAGGAAATTTTAAAAAAAAAATTAGCTTCGAGGGCGTTGCCACTGAAAACCCCCGCTAGCAGGGGGATCTGGCATTTAAACGATGGGCGGCATTGCCGCCCCATTAAAAACAAAGATCCAACGCGGAAATACATATAAATAAAGAATTAATTAGGCTCCACACCCAACAAGGGAGAGATGGAGACTTATTGTAGGAACTCCATCGCTACTTCATTTGCTAGGAAATGACTCCACTTTGGACCTAGTTGTTTCTCATCTTCATCATCATAATTGAAGACAAATTGAAATTGAGCAGAATCTTAGCTTCTCCCTGGTTACAACTTTTGTTAACGTATCTGCAAGATTCTGGCTAATGTGTATCTTTTCCAGCTTCAACTGTCGATCTTCCAACACTGACCGTATGAAATGGTACTTGAGTTATGTGTGTTTAGTCTTGGAATGAAATTTTGAGTTCTTTACAAGATGAATGGAACTCTAGTTGTCACTGTATAACCTTCCCATTTCCTGCTTCTTACCCAATTCATCCATAAACCTTTGTAACCAAATCATTTCTTTACTAATCTCTGTAGCAGCAACATACTTTGTTTTTGTTGTTGAAAGTGCAAAAACACTTTGCATTTTTGAAACCCAACTGGCAGTTGTTCCACCTACTGTAAATACATACCCTGTAGTGCTCCTTCTATTATCTCTATCACTTGCCATATCTACATCAGTGTATCCCTATAGAGCAATGTTTGAACCACCAAAGCATAATGCTTGATTCGTGGTACCTCTCAAATATATGAGAATCCATTTCACTGCCATCCAATGTTCTTTTCATGGATTATCCATGTACCTACTTAAAACTCCCACTGCATGTGCAATATCAGGCCTTTTGCAGACCATTGCATACATTAAGCTTCCAACTGCTAATGCATATGAAAATTTAGACATATAATCCATTTCTTCTTGGGTCTTAGGGCACATCTCCTTACTAAGTTTGAAATGGCTAGCCAAAGGTGTACTAACTGGTTTTGCATTCTGTATATTAAATATTTCCAACACCTTTTGTATGTACTCATTCAGAGACAATGTTAATTTGTGATTTTTCCTGTCTCTAGTTATTCTCATACCAAGGATTTGTTTTGCAGCTCCCAAATCCTGCAACAAGCATGCCATCTACATAAAATAACAATATAATATAGCTTCCACCATTTTTCTTTTTCAAATAAAGACAATGATCATAGTGACATCTAGTATAACCTTGTTCAGACATAAACCTGTCAAATTTTAGATACCACTGCCTCGAAACCTGTTTTAAGCCATACAAGCTCTTCTTCAACCTACACGCTAATTTTTCCTTCTCTTTGACCTCATATCCTTGTGGTTGCTGCTTATAGATATATTCCTCCAAATCTCCATGAAGAAAGGTTGTCTTTACATCTAACTATTCAAGATGAAAATATTCTGCTGCTGCAAGACTTAAAATAGTTCTGATTGAATTCATTTAACAACAAGAGAAAATATTTCATCAAAGTTAGCACCTTCCTTCTGTGCAAACCCCTTCACCACAAGTCCAGCTTTGTACCTTTGTTTTCCTCCATCTTCTTCCTTCAACATGTAAACCCATTTATTCTACAATGTTATTTTACATGTAGGAAACCTGACTAAGTCCCTAGTCTCGTTATGTATTAAGGATTCCATCTCTTCTTTCATGGCTAGCTCCCACTTCTTCCTGGTTTCTACCTCCATTTCTTCTTCATAACATTTGGGTTCACCAGAATTAGTCAACAATACATAATATAATTAAGGAGAGTATTTTTCAGGGGGTCTACTGATCCCGGTAGATCTTTTGACACCACTTTCTGGTGTTTGAGGTGCCTGTTGCTGTTTTGGTGGTTGTTGTTGTTGTGGTTGTTGATTATTATTATTTTCAAGCACCTTCACTTTTTCTTTGATCTCATCAAGAAATTTGTATTCTTTGTTTTCTTTTTCATGTTTCTTTTCCTGCAACTGATCCTTATACAAGACCTTTTCATTGAATATTAAATCTCTGCTCCTAATGATTTTGTGATTTTCATAATCATATAAGCGATAATCAAAATCATTAACACCATATCCAATAGAGGTACATTTCTTTAATTTTTCCTCAAGCTTTGATCTATTTTCATTATTAATGTGGACAAAGGCTTCACAACCAAAAGGCTTTAAAAAGGAGTAGTTTACCGTCTTACCTATCCATGCCTCCTCTGGAATACCACCATCCAAGGAACTTGAAGGCCCTCTTTTTATTAGATAAACAACAGTATCTACAAAATCTACCCAAAATTGTAAAGGAAATCTTGCATGCAATCTCATGCACCTTGCATGCTCCATGATTTTCTTGTTCATCCTTTCTGACACACCATTTTCTTGTGGTGTTCCTGGAGCTGCCTTCTCTCTGCGAATTCCATGCTCTAAACAGTACCTATCAAACTCTTTGCTGCAATATTCACCTCCATTTTCTGATTTGAGACACTTCAACTTATTTCCTATCTCAATCTCAACCAAATCTTTTCATTTCTTGAAAGTATCAAATACATCATGTTTATTCTGAATACAATAAATCCAAGTTTTTCTAGTTGCATCATCAATAAAAGTAACATAATAACGAGATCCACCGAGAGATGATACCTGAGCAGGTCCACATACATCTGTATGCACAAGCTCTAATTTTTTTCTCTTCTTTTATTTCCCAACTCTAAGAAATTTGTCTCTCTTTTGTTTTCCATAAACATAATTCTCATATAAATCCAAATCAATATTCTTCAAACCTGGCAGCAAGTTTCTTGAGCGAAGAATATTCATCCCCTTCTCACTCATGTGTCTGAGCATGTAATGCCATAATGTTGCATCTGATATTGTGGAGGTTAAAGCATTAACACAATTACAAATACCATTGCATAAATACAACGTACCAACCTTTTCTCCTTTTTCTATTACTAAGGCTCCTTTAGTGACCTTCTAGGTTTTATCTGAAAAATTTGTCACACAACCTTCACCGCCTAACTACCCTGTTGAAATCAGTTTTTTCTTCAAATCTGGAACATGCCTTACCTCCTTTAATAACCATTGGTTTTCATTCTAGTTTTTTACAATAACTTTACCCATTCCAATGATTTTACAGGGTTTATCATCACCCAGACGCACCTGTCCAAAATATCCTTAAACATAGTCATGAAAATGTTTCTTATCAAGTGTGGCATGGAACGAGGCCCCTGAATCTACCACCCATGCATAAATAACATTTTCTAAGGAAAAAATCAAAGCATCTTGTAACATAACACCTGTCATATTTTCTTCATGATTGTTTTCGTGCTATTCGTCTCCTTCTTTTCCCTTCCGAGACTTACAGTATTTCTTCAGGTATCCTTTCTTCCCGCATTTCCAGCACATTATCCCTGATATGGACTTGGATCTGCCTTTCCTTGATTTACTGTGATATACTGAGCTCTTTCCTCTTTCCATTTTTCTTCCCCTAGTCTTTGCGCTCAAATCATTTCCCGGTGTCTCGCCGAAGCTTTTCCGTCGCATTTCCTCGCTAAGGATGGCACCGATAACATCATCAAACTTTAAAGTACTAGATCCAGAGACAAAGATACTAATGGCCATAACTAAACCACTGCAACTTTCTGGTAATGAGGATAGAAATAACAGAGCCCTAACTTCATCATCAAAGTTTACCCCTACATAACTTAACTGACTTGTAATCGTATTAAATTCATTTAAATGGTCAGCAATAGATCCACCTTTTGACATCTTCATATTAAAGAAACGTTTCATATCAAATACCTTGTTTGAGGCCGAGGGTTTTTCATATAGTTTCGAAAATATCGTCATTAAATGGTTTTTTCATATAGTTTTGACAATATCATCATTAAACCATTTGTTGTCATTTCCTTCGAAATATTGAAGGCTACCGACGCTGCTAGGTAAAACCATATTGTTCCAAGTGCCTTTCTATCAAGAATCTCCCATTCTTCGTCTTTCATACTTGATGACTTCTTTGTTTTTATGCTCAATGGTGGGGATAGATTTTTTTGATACAGATAATCTTCCATATGCATCTTCCACAACTGGTAGTTTTTTCCTTTAATTTTCTCGACCCTAAACCTGCCATTTTCTGCCATTGCTCCCACTCGAACTAGGAACCCTTATTTCCTGCAAGTTTATTAGCCAAATATACCTTCAGCTCTGATACCAGTTGTTAGAAAATTATATATTACAAAGCAATGGAACACATAAAATATGTGAAAATACAAACACATAAATAACATATAAAACTAGAGAGACATCGATATATGTGGTTCACCCAACTTTGGCTACGTCCACCGAAATAGCCAGTCCTTCCTTTCTATTATCCAGCAAAATGAAGAGATAAATCCTACAACATATCCATAGTAATATCCTCTACTCTCTCACACAATCCCCCTTTCTGGTTCTCACTCAGAATATACACTCAATACACAATCGCAATACAATAACCTCATACAAAATGAGGGGTTTATTTCTAGGGAAAAATAAACCCTACATTAAACATAACTTATACTGCCATATCATCCACCTAATGAACAACCTAGATTGATGCACAGACCCCCCTGACGACGATTAAACGATGGGAGGCGTTGTCGCCCCATTAAGAACAGGGGTCCAACGCAGCGATACATCTAAATAAATAAGATAATCAGGCTCCACACCCAATAAGGGAGAGATGGAGAGAGAATGTGTATGTTTAAGGGTGAGATAAAGAGACATAGAAGGAGTGATGGAGACAAGGGGGGAGAGAAGTAGAGATAAGGAGAAAGGGAGGGATATAGTAACATAGTTGGAGAGAGAGATAGAGTGACAGGGGAAGAGAGAGGATTGGAGGGAAGAGAGAGAGATAGAGAGAGAGGAGGGGAGGGCGAGGGCAGATAGAGGGAGGTAGGAGAGAAAGGGAGAAAGAGGAAGGATGAGAGAGAGGAATATAGTAACAAATTTGGAAGGTGAATATGTGTGTGTGTGTGTGTGTGGAGAGAGAGAGAGATAGGTGGGAGAGAATGAAGATAGGTAGGGAAAGAGAGATAGATATGGAGGGGGAGAGAGTGGGAGGTAAGAATAAATACATAGAGTGAAAGGTGGAGAGAGAGAGAGAGAATGATAAGGAATGTGGAGAGAGAGGGAGAGAGGAGGAGGGAGTGATAGATAGATAGATTGGAGAAAGAGAGTGTATGTTTTGGGTTAATATAGAGAGACAGAGGGAGATATAGATATAGATGGATGGTGAGGAGAAATAAGAGAGATGGATACAAGGAGGGAGGGACAAAGAGATTGATATATATGGAGTGAGAGATCATGTGTGTTTGGTGGGGTGAGATAAAGAGACAAATAAGGAGAGATGGAGGGAGATATAGATATAAATGGAGGGGGGAGATAGGGAAGAAGATTTATTGCACTAGATGCATTGATTTCAGTGTAGATGGTGATTTCTTATCCTATTTGATTATTTGCACTAGATGCATTTATTTTAGTGTAGATGTTGATTTCTAATGATATTTGATTACTTGCGCCAAATGCATTGATTTCAATGGAGATGATTACTAATCCTATTTGATTGCTTGCATTAAATGCATTGATTACGATGTAGATGGTGATTTCTAATCCTAATTGATTGTTTGCAATAGATGCATTAATTTCAGTGTAGACGTTGATTTCTAATTATATGTGATTGCTTGCACTAGATGCATTGATTTCAATGTAGACGATTTCTAATCTTATTTGATTGCTTGCACTAAATGCATTGATTTCAGTGTAGATGGTGATTTCTAAACCTATTTGATTGCTTGCACTAGATGCATTTATTTCAGTGTAGATATTGGTTTTTAATCATATTTACCTACTTTCACTAGATGCATTGATTTGAGTGTAGATGTTGATTTCTAATCCTATTTGATTACTTGCATTAGATGCATTGATTTAAGTGCAGATGTTTTCTAATCTTATTTGATTTCTTGAATTAGATGCATTGATTTGAGTGTATATGTTGATTTATGATTTGATGTAATTGGATGTATGATGGTACATTAATTTTAAAGTCATTGTATTAATAGTGTGCATTGATTTCAATGTCAACACAAAAAATTATTGACAATGTATATTGATTTTTATGTTATGGTAATTAAACCATTTAATATTGGAGAGAAAGAGAGACAAGGTATGATGTTTAGTACAATGGCTCGAGATAAATATTTAAATGGTTTACGATTCAAGCTATCCTTTTCATATAATCAATATGAAAAGATGACAAAACTAACAAGGGTGACAATAAGAATAGTACAAGAAAATAGTTTGAGATTGACCACAATGAAGATAATTTGTAATTGACTAAATTAATATTACTCACATTGTATAGCATTCAATATTATTACATTATCACTTTTCATTCAAAAAAATTATTTCATTATTTGTCATCATTAAAGTTATTTTACAATATTTATCATCTCAACAAACTCAGGTAACTAAGAAAATTTAAAATTTAAATGAATTGAAAAATCTCAGACATATTTAGCATATTTAAAATGGTTATATTAATATTAGATGTAATTACATATTATTGATCAAATTAAGCATATGTTCCTCATAATATCGATACATTTTACTTGGTCGCACACGACTGAAACTAGTCCAGATCCATCTTAACTTTGGATCTATCAAGCGTCGAGAGGGATCAAATCTCTATAGTTGCAAACCTTTCCTCAAATTTTTCACTCAAAAAATAGGTTTTCACCTTGAGAGATTTGATCCCTCTCGACTCTTGATAGATTCAGAGTTAAGATGGATCTAGGATGGTTATTATTTAAGCCGCACCACCTACATGTTGTTGGACAAAAGATGAGCTAGATTTTAGTATTGTGTGATAAAATAAATTGTACAAGATTTCTACAGATACAACAAAGATCTCAGCATTTCATTTCATATCTTGGATTACTAGGACTTTCACCACATGTGCTTCTCAACATTCGTTGAAGGTTCAATACTTCTAGATCTTACATCTGGTTCAATATAATCGTTTGATAGTGGTTTATAATGTTCCTAATGTTGTAAGCATACTTCAAAAATGTTCCTTGCATCATATTTAATCTTGTGGGGAAAATATGAGACTACGACTTGGAATTGATGTTGAATTCCAAAAGACACAAGAGGCGCTCCATATCACCCTTGAGGCTCTTGATTCCTCAAAGCCTTGAACACATCACTCATCGATATCTTCTTCGAGACCAATGGAGGCTCTTCCTCATAAAGTTCAAGATTTTCATATTGTTGGGGCATTATGCATACGTTATCATAGCACCATGTGTAATTTAGAAACCAGTTCATGTATGTCAGTGCCTGCAAGGTTTTAGGAGATCAATCCTTAGTCATAGTCAACACTACAGACTCCAAAATACAATACATTAGTGCAATTAAATATCTGGTGTGTCCAGATTCATAGATGGGTATTTCCTATATTGGATGAGAGGAATTTAGTCAAACTAGAAAGTGACTAAGGGAGCTCGATGGAGTCTATGCATATAATAATGTCTATACTCAGATTTCAGTCGGTGCTCGAGGCTGAATAGTTTGACCATAGTATGAAGTAGATTTGTTTATGTTGAAAGCCACATAATTTGAATAATTGGACCATTTGCAAACAAAGTTATGCCCCCATTCCCAGTGGTGGCCACTCATTTCACCCTCCTTTGTTCGAAGAAGCTCGAGGTTGTGAGGTCGTTCGTGGCAAGTTTTTTTACCCACGATAGAGCACAAGGGCATTCGGGTTTATATGTTAGGTATTCAACCGTTATTATCAAAGAAATTCTCGATTTACATTAGCACTAGAATGTTTGTTTGGGGTATAGTGAGAGTAGAAGAATTAAATTTCATTTTTTTAGCATTATGTGGATTTGAATTGGTTGTTGTTATCAGAATAATAAGACACAAAAGTGCATTATACATATCATCAAGAAAAAAATATAATATCCAATTATGAAAAAAAAAATGTGTCCATGACAAGCAAGTTGTATAGAGTTATCTACGTTACCCTAAAAGAAGAAAATAGTGAAAGGGGTCAAGATTTTATGTTATATTATAAACTTCAAAAAATATATAAAGGCTTAGACATCACCCAATTGATAGAGTGATGCGCCCTTCATTTACTTGAACTAGATAAAATTCCCAGACTTGATGATGCATTAGAGTTGTTAAATACTCTAATTTGTTCCATTGTTTATGTGATGGTAAAAATAAACAAGGACACTCTTTCAGACATTATAATATGTCTGCAAAATGCACAAAAAAAGATTGATTTTTTGAAGCTCAAATCACAACTACAACAAAATTATTTAAAGTAGAAGAGTGGTCATTATAAAATTGTTTTCATTTAGAACAATCCTCTATTTGAAATTGAGGTAGACTCCCATTAGCAACAACAAATTTAATATGAGGTTGATTCAGATCCAGTTCCCACTTCAACAGCAAATTTTCACTCAGATACAAAAGTTCAGGCTGCACTTCTCAATCCCATCATCAAACCTTGGGAAGAGCTTGTCAGGAACAAACACAAAACTCGTCTTGGATATGAAAAGGATGTGTCCCTTCATAGTCCACACTATTCCAAGCCCATCAAGTTTCAAAGTGTTGGGTTTCTTCAAGGCAACTTAATTTCACCTTCCGCTCCTCTTCCACAACAACAACAAAAATGTGAAATGCCAACAATGCAATCGAGTTGGCCATGTGAAAGATCATTGTTTTTATCTTCGCCTCTATGAGAATTTTCATAACCACACTCATCATTCAAACAAATATTTTAGAAACAAGCCTCTTGCAAGAATGAAGATTCACCTTGGATGGATCACTTCTTGGAAATGAGCTTCAACAACCAAAAAGATATTTTGATCATACCACATAATTTATTCTCGAGTATTGACACATCTTTCAGTTGATGTTTTTTCATCTTATCACCTTGTATCTTATAGGGGGAATTGATGGTCATCTACAAGCTTCAAAGATACATCAAATGAGCTTGAACTTGTTGTCTGAGCCTAAAGTTAGAGTAATATATACCTAGATTTAGAGTTGTAGCCAAATAAGCTCGTGATCATGCACCTTTTTTGGTGGAATTCCTTAAACCACCACAGGTTGAGACCTCAATGGTCTCCCTTTTCAAGAATATCAGGGAGTAATTCCACCAGCATAAGCATTTAGCTTCTAGCCAAATTCATAATTTTTCCAGAGTTGGTTGATGCCTCAATGGTCTCTTACCTCTTTTGGGTTTGTGTTATTCCTTAAAAACCACTTCAAAGTATTAGGGAACACTTCCTCTAACAAAATACTTGAGCTTTTAGCTAGATTTGGAATTGTTCCAGGAACTGCACTAAGTGTTCCATTGTTGGTGGTTATCCTTGAACCACCTTTGGTTAATACCTCAAGTTCTCCCACCTTATGCCATCATTTCAGAGAGCACATTCAGCCAATTATTTCCATGCATTTTTGTATTTCCGTATTACAACTCTCTTCTTGGACTCATATATACCCATTCAGATTAAAGGGGGGAATGTTGTACACCTAATCCGCTAAGCGTTATGGTGTGGAATATGAAGAGTCATTGGAGTCCAAGAGATCACTTGGAATATGAAACCAAGGGTCATAAGACATTGTATTTATATGTATATCTTTATGAATAGAATTCAATCTCACAATTTATCTTATATATTGCCTATTATCTTGTGAGTTTAACATCATTCAATCTAAACATTATTTTTAATTTTTTTTAAATAACTGAAACAGACATTTATTTATTTATTGGGTCAGTTTTGTAATATATTGTCTTTTATATTCACAAGGTATTGAAAAATATATAAATGTAGGAAATATAAATTTATGCCATTCTATTAAGTGCAACACAAGTTTGTGTATTTTAAAGGAGGGGCTACAAGTTTGAAAGCTACACAATCCTTTATGGACAAAACATGCACACATGTTATCTCTTTTTCTATACATGGAGACTTAAAAAACATCATTAATACCTGCATATGAGATGATATTAATATAAATGTGCTGCATGGAAAATCAAATTTTAAAACACATTTGAACTCTCAATCAAAGCATATAAAGTAATATTAATGGAACAATGTTATTTCCTATGTTTTACGAATATTCCAATTTATAACAAACTAGATAGATATCTAGTTTACCCAAGTTACATACCAAAATTGTAACCCTGAGTCTTAGCAAACTACATACCCACCCAGCTTGCTATTCTAAATGTCATAGTAACATAGATTATAATCACAGTTTGCATAGACAAAGGAAAAACCTCCCATTTGCTCTTCATGGGCCTCTCATTTGCTCTTCATAGGCCTCCCATTTTCCCTTGTCTTACTTGGTCAAACGAGGCTTTTTCCCTAAAGCTCTTAAAGGTGTGGCTCTCATGCGGGGGACCATGGAATTACTGCAACATAGAATCAAAAGAAGCACAAACCCCAGAATAAACCAGAAACTTTGCAACTGCCTCTTATCGCCAATTCACTCTAACTCGAAGGTTCTGGAAAAATGATAAGGCTTGTGTGGGAGATGCATGGTCGATGGTGTTGGGTTGGCTCACACTTGCTCCATACACCCTCTCTCCCCTCATTAACACTCATCAACCTCTTGAATGGATGTGGCATGAGGTTGGAATGTCATGCCGTCGTTGCTTGCTTATTGAGCACCCACATCAAGGTTATGTAATGTTAAATGACAACATCTCTCCTATATTGTTTAGTATTTTTTGAATGTAATATTAATTTTATTAATTTTACTTTTTTTTTAGGAAATATCCAAGCAGATCCACTTGAAGGGATCACATCATGTCGGCTTATTAGCATAGCCTAACCCCGAGGGCGTTGAGGAGAATTGACCCCATGACCTCCCATTAGTGATGTGCTTTATCAATGAGAAATCAACCAATTAAACTAACCCTCGTGATTATTTACTTTTTTTTTAATTGAATCAACAATATATTTTATTATTATAATAGTTGGTTGATCTAATACTTTACTAGTGCAACCACATTAAAAATATTAATGTGGTTGATATAGCCAAAGGCTTCGTTTATATCTACCATTGATAAATATATACCAACAAAATTATTGCAGCACATTTATATTATTATTAACTTTGATTTTAATTAACCCTTAAGAATCCTAAGTATTGATAAAAAATAGAGGTGTTGAAGAGTTTCTATCCTTTGCAACTAAGATATAAGGCAATTTTTATAAAATTAGGTATGCTTTGAAAATCCCTAAGAAAATGGTGGGTCTTCGCACTTCAAAATTTTAAAATTTATTGAAAGTCAATGCAACCTGACAAATTATCTAACACACTACAACTGTTTATAAGTATTCACGCGAAGCATATGATGAGCATATTCCCTTGAGAATCAATCTAAACCATCAATTGAAAAAATAAAAAATATTCAACAAATCCTCACCCACCTTAAGTTGAAATAAGAAGCCTTTGGTTAATTTCATATCCTTATTTGAGATTATAAAATATCAAAAAAAAAATCTTAAAAATATAAAAGTAAAATAAAAAGAAAGAAAGAAAAACAACAAAACAAATGCCAAAAAAAAAAAAAAGTTATGATAACTTATCTTATATTTATTCCTCGTCAGAGGAGATCCGAGATATAACACAGGGTTTTTTTTTCTATTTCATAAACTCTATACATTTGGCATGGTGCCTACTACTACCCAGATTTTTTTTTTTTATAAAAAATAGCAAAATGCTTGCGTTTAACTCATGTTTAGGGTTGTTTTTCCTATAAAGGAAAGCCCGGGGGTCGAAAAAGGCGTTTATCTTTTAAAACTTTTGACAAGGTTGGTGGAAACAGTAATGATGTTTTCCATACAATTGCAACTCCATAATTTTTCTTTCACCTATGATAGGAAGGAAAACATGCAATTTTTTGGAATGCCAAGGACATATACTATGTAACCTTCTACGATCCTAATTGAAAATTCGATTTTTCCTTTTCAGAAAAACTTATCTTATATTTATTCAAATTAACATTAAAAAAATAAAAAATCACTATTGCCTTCTTTCCATTTACACAAATAGAAAATTGTTAATAGACTTTGCAACAAATATGTTAAAAGCAAAAGCATTACAAAGGAGTATCTTCCATACCATATTTCCATGGCAAGTTATATAGGGGGAAATTACACATTAAAATAGATAATCATAACATATATATTATGTATATTCGAATTCAAGTTGTTATCTCTAAAAGAATATTCATTTGAAACTAAGCACCCTGCTTATATTAAAAACGTTAAAGTCATTGCAATAACGGACCGTTATATAATATTGTAACAAAATTGTTGTTAATTTAGTATTTTAATTTTTTCCCCGTCCATTTACTTATTTTTTAATTTTATAAAAAAAATAGAATTGATATATTAAAATTTTAAATAAACTAGTGCTTTGGAGGGGTGAAAGAAGCGAGAGAGGAAATTTTTCGTCCCAATGAAAAAATATTATTGAAATGTGAGAGATGCTTATAATTACATAATTTATTTCTAGGGCCCCTTGGGTTAGGGATGCTCCTTTCTTTTCCATTTGATATGCATTAGTTTTCATTTATCTCAATACATGAAATTTATCTCAATCATGAAAAAACTCAATGTGATCGAATTGTTGCGATATAAATACTATTCTTTAAAGAACTGAGCGGAGATGAGGATTCATTTTTTCTTGAGATTTTTTGGCTTGTCAAATTACGATCATGGAGTCCCCAATCACTCATATATATATATAGATGGCCAATTCCAATCATTTCCATAAAGCTAGATATTTCACTTAATTATTGGAGGTGACCCCAGGCCCCAAGCATATTGGATCACGTATTGTGAAACTTAATTTTTATTTGATAAACTAATTTGAAAAATAATTTGCAATGTAAAACAGAGAGATATTCCTCATAACATTGATGATGAGATAGAAAATTTTGAAAGAGATATTGAACCAATGATTGAAAATGTTGAAAATGTTGAAAGAAATTCAAGAGAAGAAATTGAATCACCAAGTATGTATATATATGTTGAATGTGTATTATAGAAATTATACATATTTATTAATTTAATTATTTATTGAATATGTAAACTCATTTTGTACATTTAATTCTAATATGTAGAGATGAAATCAATATTGATGATGAGATGTTAGAAACTGTTGACACTAACACATATGGAGATAAAAAAGCTGACCATATTATCCGATATTGTGTTAAGCGCATTATTGATATATTCTTCAAAGATGAAAATGTGGTAGTTCAAGCCCAAATTTTGAGAAGTCTCTTAATATCAAATAAATTAAAGAAAACTACGACTTTATTGGGTATTCGAAAATCAACAAAGGATTTTTAAAAAAAATGAAAGAAAATGTGATACAAAATATAAATAGTGTTATAAAGTCAATTGGAAGATCTAAAACGAAAAGAGATTTAGATGCACGTAGAGCAATACAATGCCAGTGGTTTCATCAAATACTAAAGAGAATTGTTTGGTAAAATCTATGGCACAACCATTAGGGACCTCATGAAAGGCTTTGCACAAACATCGAAAATTTCGATTAAAAATAGATGTAAATGATGAACTCGCTTGTTGGACAGTTATTTGTAGGAAACCATACAAAGATAGACTTGAAGAAGATGTTAAACAAATAATATATGAATATTGGATGAAAAATTCACTTGTTTCACCAAAAGCAAGGGATGTGATGCGTCGAAGAATAACACGAAATCGGTACGAAGAAGATGCAAAACAGATCTTGGACACCACTCAGATAGATTTGTTCAACAATTTCATAGAAGAGAATCGTGAAATTAATGTCTCAATCAGTGCTTTTGTGCAACAAAAACCATGGTATGTTAAACCTATCACAGTACACGACACTTGTTGTTGTCGTTATCATGTGGAATTTCAGTTATATTATGACACATTCCTTAATTTTTGTAAAACATTTTGGAAAAATTCACCTCCTCCTTCCATTATCCATGATTTCATATTTCAAATTCTATGTGCAAGAGAAAGCCATGAATTATTTTACCAAAAGAAATGTGTTGGTGGTAAAAAATGTGATCATTGTGGAAATTTGACTTTATTCCACAACAAATATCTTATTGATATAAATGATCAATCATTGTCCAACATAAAAGTGAAATGGAAGATATATGAATATATTCATACATGGATTGGTTCAAGTAGTACTACAAGTGCTAAAAGGATTGATTTACAAGAAGAAGAAATTTTTGTGATAAAGTTTTTTAGAAAGTTTGAGGCAAAAATTTATAAATACACCAAGCATTCTCATAGATCTCGGTGGCAGGACTTCCAATTCAAAAAATCCCGTGAAGTTTTTCCACCAGGTACCATTTTGTCAATAGTTGATTTTGCAGAGAATTACACATTTGTTCCACAAAAATAAATACAGAGTGAATACTATCATTCTGACCAAGTCTCCATGCTTTTCCATATTATACATAGACACGTTGAACAAAATGTTGATCATATATAAAGCACTAGTGAAAATCGACATGTTATTAAAGAATATCAATTTTATATCAATGACGATTGTACACATGATACATATTTTGTACAACATCGTTTTGATAAGATTTATGACTCATTGAAAAGTCGTGGAATAAAATTCAGTGAACATTGGATATGGTCAGATGGATGCGCATGTCAATTAAAATCTTCATGATCATTCTTTTGGTTGTGTCGTCTTCATATGAAAACTCACATTAAAAATTTTTGGAATTTCTTTGAGATTGGTCATGGAAAAGGAGAACACGATGGTGCAAGGGCATGTATAAAATGAGCACTTTGAAGATATCAAATGGACCACTCTGCACACCGACTTGTCTTAGCTGAACAAGTTGTTCAATGGTGCATCGATGTACTAAGCCATGAGACTAACCAGTCAAGGGAAGTACAAAGGTACATGTACATATATACAAATTAACTTGCATATATATATATATAGAAATTTAATATACATGATCTAATTTTTATTAATTTTCTAATTTTAAACATTATTTGTCACAATGATTATCTTTGATTCTATTTTGAAAAACATATTTATATTCTTGTTTGAATTTTCCATATAGGTTTTTTGGGCATATTGGGGTCCAATATGTAGATAGATCGATTGGAAATGATACTGAAACAATAAAAGAGACTCGAAAATTGCATTCAATTAAAACAAAGAAATACCAAAATGTGTTTGCATTTGATAAAAGAAAATATTCTTGTTTTTGTCATGTTTTCATAGACGACACATAATCCAATGATGTTTGTGAAAACAAAATGTATGTAAAAGATTGGCAACATACAGAACTAAATACAAAGGGGAAAATGTTTGTTGCAAATTTTGAAGAAATACAATCAGAGGAGACTATACTATCATCTGAAGGTGATCGAGTTTTGGATCTTGTTAGAGAAGGTAACATTTCAATTGCTTTAAAATGATAGAGATCTAGAAATAGATAATAAAATCAAGTACATATGTTAATTTTAAAGTTAGTTTTTCATGTTAACTATGATCTAAATTTATGTAAGTTTGTTTTATTGTGTAGGAGATGTTTTTGTTGTAGTTGCACCTACTAACAACGTAGAAAATGTCAAGTATTATTTGATGTGGTGCACTGAACGAAGATGAATAGTTAAATTTTAAATATCATTTATAATATTTACATTTACATACCTATTTCAACTTCTAGTTGAGGTTGATTTTCCCTTTCAATATTTGAACGTTCTTCTCTCTTTTTTTGCGATATTCTCTCCCCTGTTCTCTACGAGCCTCGGGATTTCTTGTTTGATCATATTTTCTCTTGCAATTTCTTTGATTTCCCATGATAATTTAGTATAAAGCTCAAAAAATTTCCTTCAAAATCCTGCAAAAAAAACTCACTATCAAAATTTAGACAAAAACTCACTTCAAAAAATCATCACAAAAGATTTAATTTCAAAAAAACTTACTTTAAAAATTTTGCACAAAAGACATACTTCAACCCAAAACACTTACTTTAAAAACTTCGCCAAAAAAATGTCTTTTAAAAATGAAGCTCGAAATATTTCCTTCAAAGCCCTGAAAAAAATTCACTTTAAAAATTTAGACAAAAACTCACTTTAAAAAATCATTATAAAATATTTACTTCAACCCAAACCACTTACTATAAAAAAATGTCACTTTAAAAAATATGTCCAAAAAACATCCTTTGACAATTAAGCCCAAAAAACCTTTGAAAATTCAGCCCAAATTTTTTTTTTTGCAAATTCAACCCAAAAAATTTCCTTTCTAAATTAAGCCCAAAAAAATTCCTTTCCAAATTAAGCCCAAATGAAGAAATGTGTGAAAATAATGTTTCTGTGTTCAGCTATTTATATAGTTGCAAAAAAAAAAAAAATGGAGGGGCTTCATCGATTTTTTCCCGACCAACGGGATTTGCAAGAAAAAGTTCAGCCGAACTTTTTTGTCGTTAAAACTAGTGGGACAGAGCGGAAAAAAAATTTTGGCTGAACTATTACAAAAGTTCGGCCAAACTAAAACATCTGCAACTCGGCTCTGAACACATTTCTTCAACTTTGGAATGGTTAAACTCCATCAAATTTTATGAATTAAGTTTCGAAACCAATACTAGCATTTGCAGATTCAATCTACTTTCAAGAGATATAACTTTTATGGAATTCCATGGATATTTAGTAATTTTAATTCATTTTGTAATAAAATGGGTGCAACAAAATTCTGAAGGTAATTATGATTGAGTGAAATCAAAATTCTATATCTTCCAAAATACATTGTAAAAAAATTGAAAAATTTATGGTGCATTACATTTGTTTGTCGTCTGTAATGGGTAGTTTTTAGATTTTTAGTTTATAACTAGTATTTTGAGAAACTTGACATGGACCGAAACATATTCAAAATATGAAGTTTTTTCATATTGGTTCAGTTCAAACAATTATAGTAATTATGATATGCATCAGTTGGTTTCGTAAATATAACAATGCCGACGTAGACTCTGTCTAGATTGTTGTAACACATTTTTTTTCTCAAAAACACAAAGTTTTCAAAGAAAACAACAACGCGTCTCAACATGAATTTTTATGAATCCTTTGATTGTTAAAGGACACACACTCAAAGAATTGTCAAGTTGACATATCAAATGTGAATAAAAAAATTCCAAAAAATAAGTAATAGAAAGCTAATAAAAATTTTGACAAATTTTATTAAATTGTATTGGCGTGCAAAAAGTTGAAGAACTTCTAAAAATGAGATTTTTTTCTCAAAAAAGAGCAAAAAGTGTAGCCCAAATTCACATTTTCGCCCTCGACACTAACATTTAACAAACCATTTTGGCATGTGACTCTTATGTAGGTAAGCAAACTGCCTACAAAGCTAAGTGTATTCCGTACGCCCATGAGTTTAATACACTACCACATGGACTTTAACCACCAGTAATTTTTCATAAGCTAGCAAGAAGTCTTCTAAAAGTCTAGTGATCTTCCTTGAATATTTCCAAGCAATTTATTTATTAATTCAATAATAATAAAAATATTTACATCGTCACATAATTGCCATTTTGGCTTCCATAGCCATTAAATTCAATAAAAGTTCAAAAGTCTAAAAATAGCCAATTCTCATATAACAAAATATAAGGGTGTTACATCTTCCCCTACTTGAAGTAAACATCATCCTTGGTGTTTCCTCAATTATTCCATATTTTCTAAGATGGGAAGGAAATGCCTCTTGCATATCTCTCTCTCTTCTTTTTTTTTCAAAATAGTCTCTTTAGTGCTAAAGCATTTCCATTACACTTTATTTTGAGTGATAGCTCAACTTCAAAGTACCCTACTCTCGTCTTCGAATTATGCTTGTTTTTTAGCATGTTTGCATACATGTTGAACATGTGCTTTTCATTTTAATTCATGCACCCCGTAAAGGGTCATCAACATGCACTCAACATGGTTATGTAAATACACACCACAAGGTCAACAACATCAGTATAAAATGATGACAATAAACTTAGTCCCTTTTGTAAATTTATATATCTGTTATGCTAAGTGACATGGATTCCATCCAATGCTTCTTCTTCGTCTCATTTATCCAACGACAATAAAATTTAAAGGTACAACAACTTTACCTTGCTTCTCTTGTTAGTCACAACTAATGACCTCTCACAGTAGGCAACATTGTGTTTATGTTGTTATTTTGATACTAAAATACCATTGTCCTAAATATGCATCAATCATGCATAAATTGAGTGTAGGACAACCTACTATCTCTGCCACTTGCATGACTATTATATTGTGTCAATTTCACTCCAAAGTGGACTTAGTCAAGCCCACCTTAGTTGTTCTACCACTTGTTTTCATATTTCCCTAAATCCACAAAAGTATGAGGAAACAAAAAATACGGAATTCACCACACCAACGTAGATAATTAAGGGTTATCTTGACATACTCAAGTTTCATGATAAAAACAACAAAATTTAATTGCACATATCTATAACGCCCCTTTCCCTTTTTACACCTTATCCATCATTTTCCTTTAACTCCACCCCTTGAGTTTCTTTCAATTTGTCCCCATTGTAGGTTATCGATGTTGATTATGTCCATATTACTCTTATGTATAACCATGGGGCATTTTCCCTTTGCATCTGCCTTAGCACACAATAGGTTAATATAATTGTTTTCATCCATTTTTGACATATTCACACACACACACACAAATGTGTGTATATATATTAAAACAATACATCAAGTATCAAAGGTTAAGTTTAAGCATTTTCCCTTCATAGTTGTGGTTGCACTATTCATCCATGAACTTTAATTTCTGTTGGGTTGTTCTAAAACAATAAAAAAAAAATTTCATGTGAGGCTATTCTAGGAAATTACATCATTCCAATCAGCCTTTAGTTAACAACCATTAAATCTACACTTTTATGGTCATTTTTGGTTCAATAAAAATTTAATTTGCAAAGTTTATAGCAAAACAACAATATTGATCTCTAATCTCATACAAATTTGAGACCATTTCATCCTTAATATTAATGTCAATCAAGGATTTATTTGCCCTTCCTAGGGTCTATCACAATTCTACTTGAGGGATTACATGTTTTCACTCTTGATTTTAGCCTTGATCAATTTTACTCGTATCCATCTCTGTGTAAGGCTAAAAAAATTTGCATCTTTTTTGCACTATCTCTAAGTCCCTTCATGTTTTTCTAGTTTCTTGGGTAGTTAAAATGCCATTATCACTATTATTTCAACTTAACAGTCTCAAATTATTTTACATACTTTGCTATTTTCATGATTAATTTTTCCTTTATCCACAATTTACAGTGATATTATATCCCATCCCCCATATATATCACACTTTTAACAGGTCCTTCGCATATGTGATTGTCCACATTTTCCTAAGGTATCCTCTTGTTGACCATTTCTCCTGGTTACAATTTATTTACCTTAGATTCCACATATATACATTTTCAAGGACACTATCAATAATGATTTATCATACAGGTTTGAATATTAGACTTCTATTTTATTTTTTCATTGTAGTACCATGGACTATTCAGTTAGGTAATGCTTCCTTCTTTTCCCGGTAAGGATAGGATACCCATGATCATGATTTCCTTGTTCTACTATTAAAATTTTAATCTATTATATGTTTGACCTAGAGCATGCTACTGGAACTAGAATTCAAACCTCTTTTTTTATAACTGGTTGCATGAACTTAGAGATTGTCCATTGAAATTCTGATTATGTGGGTGCACTTAATTTGGAGGTACTGTGTACATATGATACTATGTATCCTCTATTTGAATATTGCTTTATTATAGGTATTTTGGATAAACTCATTGATATATTCTTTGCAGAGTATCTCAATTGTTTCTAGTAGATTCACAACATTTTCCTTTGAGCCATACCTTGTATGGAAAAGGGTTGTGGTACCGCAAGTTTTCTCAATGATCCATATTTTTACTGGCTTACCAACTCATAAGACTTACGACCACCTTGTTATTTCTTTACATTTTATTTGTATGCTTGTGGACTATCAACCCTTGTTTCTTTGTTTTTTCTTTCTCACAATATTCTGAATTACCCATACAAGACAACCTTTCAGGATTACATCCGTTCAGAAAGTAACTTCAATAGAATAACTCTAGTTTATCCTAATTTAAGTCTCTAATAATGAATCCCAAGAATATGATTGTTGTGATGAGGTTTCCTGATTTGCCTCATTAAATAATCAAAATGACTCTTCTATAATTTTGCAGCAGCTTAGTAAAATCAATTACTAAATTGGCACCTCCAATTTTTAGACTTTATGAAATCCCTGCTTAAATATGTTTTTTTCTAAAGGCTACTAAGTATATAGTAGGATACTTATTAAATCCATTGGTTGTAAATAAAAGAAAACACATACTTCTTCTTTTTTTTTAATGTGCTAAAGTCAATAGCATTTTTGGACTTGCCTCAATATTTTTTAAACTCATCCCTATGGTTAATTACCTCAACAAAAATCCAACAAAATCTCTCTGATTTCAAATATCGCCTAAACTCTCAAAACATTTTTGTGAGGACTTTCTTTCTAAGACAATAATAATGAATATAATTATATAAGTCCCATAAGGAACCTGATCCAATCAACAACTCTCTGTGTTGAAAAAATCAAGCTCAAAATATTAGGAAGTGAGTGAAATTGGGAACATAATATAGGCTAGTAATCATACACCATATGCAACTACTAAATATCCAGAACAATCCCTCATTTCCAATCATAATCAGGCTTAAATCATAATCATAATTATTCCACCTACAACCATAGGTTGTGAATTCACTGTAATGTTTCAATAGAACAATCATATGACCTTAGGATTTAGACTCCCTGAATTTCTAACTATTTGATTACAATAAAATTTTCCTACAATTTAAAACTCGATTTTATTTTTTTCATTAATTAAAAATTTATCAACACCTTTCCTCTTAAAGGAATCTTCCTTGTCCCATTCTACCTTTGCATCAAGGGGTTTATGACTTGACTTTTCAGTCAAATCTTTTATCATTTTTTCTTGTTCTTCGCTTTCTTTCAGCAATTGTTCGTGACCAACTCTAATATTGGCCAATTATTGGCACAAATATCTTACTTTGTCGAAGAATTGAGTTGTTGGAGGTGTATCTTCTCCTCCCAACCACATTAACCTCTCTTGCTTCTACAGGAGGCTGGTTTGAGGCTTTTGCCATTTTGCACTTTCTTTGATGATTGCTTTAGTACCTTATCACATAAGACACCACATCAATTTTTACAGCATATAATAGTTTATGTGTTTGTCTTTTCTATTGTGGTTTGCTCTTAGGCCTAGTCTTGAACCTATAACACTTATACCATATGTAATATACCTCTTTCACACAATTCTTTTATTTTATTTTATTTATAAATAATAATTGAGGCTTTCTCAAAGAAACTCCCTAATAAGGATTTATGGATGACATATCTAGTACATTAAATACAGTTACACAATTCTAGAAAATTTCATCCAACATTAATAATACCTTCTTCGCTAGTTGAGATGATAATAAAATATATATAATTTTTATATATGCACATTTGTCCAATGGAAAATTAAGGCCATTACTTATTTTATCAGTTGGCACACTTTTCTCTCACCGAGAGGATTTCTTATGTAACCACAAGGGTCTTTATTAAAGTTTGACTTACCTTATTGATCCCTTATATAATTGTGTGTGCCTATACTCTTCATGACTTAAACATGCCTAGTGACCTTTGATTGAGACTTCTCCCACTTATATATCACATGGGAATATGGTCGTTTATTGCTCACTTCTCTTAGGTCTAAACTTGACCACTAATAGCGTGTTGCATTCATGTTTGGCATAATTTCGCAACATTAGTCCTCCAAATAATGTAACTAATCTATAACTTTGATACACGGGCCACTTAAAAATTGGAGACCTCTAATCAGTATAGTGGCATGTACTCAAGTCACTTGGTAACATTGCATACGACGACATTGTTATTAACACATAACAACCACATGGTTATAAATTTGAATGGTTTAGATCATGCGGTGTAAATCCAAGAATCAATGACAATCTATCATTAGGGTTGGAATTGGATTGACGTCCATTTCCATCTCATTGTAATCTCTCCTTTTGTCATTACCTAAGTCGTTGCTCTATTTTCTTACCGAGAATAGTTTTTCCCATTTTTCCATGGCTTCCTCCTTTTCTCTCTATTTACTAGGGAGATTCTTTAGCTAATCTTCGTTGTTGTGACTTTTTGTAGGTCGGGGATCTAGAAGACATTACCTTGCTAACATTTCCAGGGTTTATTATCTCATAAATCAAATGATTTTGTGCATTTTTTGTTGGCATTCTGGCTGAAAATCTATGACCTTGTGAGGTCAGTTTGGCATAAATGGACTCTTCCTTCTAGGTAATTATTCTACCACATTTATATTTCCCTCTTGATTTGCTATATCTTTTCTCACAATACTAGTTACTTTCATGTTTCTTTGTGACATACGTGCTACTATGAATGAGGGTATTAACAACCATGAGAGTCGCTTCTTCATTAGTTTAGTGTTACAGAATTTTGTAAATAAATAATTGTTATCAATAAGGGTTTTACGTTCCTAGGAGAGGGTCCCTAACGAAACCCCTACACATATTTTCAAGTTTAGACAGAAGAGTCTTATTTTGATTTATGGTCGGTCATAATTGTTGCTATGTGAAATTTGTTTCACCTTCATTGCCATTCACTAAATTATACTTAGATTAAAATTGGGTTCTCTTTTGCACAATGGTAATGAAATTGGGATTTTACCCCTACTTACATTTCCCTTTTTAATTGGCTTGAAAATATCGATTTACAAGGGAAATGAGTTGTTAGGGTTGATTTCCCCATGGAATTTTTGGAATTTATTTGCTTAAGAATGTTTCATATCATGAGTGAGGCTTTGAGGGATCAACTAAGCAACTGCAAGCTATGGTTAACTTACACAAATTTACTTTGAAGCGATTTCTTTCATTGTGGTTTTCACTCTCAGGGTTTTGGTCAAAAACCTAAAATCAATTTTTACTTCTATTTATTTATTTCCAGTCTCCTACCAAGACTTCTATTAATGTACAACTCCTTTGTGTTCACAGTTGGGATAGGGAAAGGTTATAGTTCTACTTCTGAGGTATATACTTTCGCTTCTTATTCCTTCTAAATATGCATAACACTTCAATATTGATTTATATCCCCTTATTGAGAGTATAAGGTTTTGAATCTAACCTTCTTTTTTTTTTATAGATATGGAGCTCCCATGAAACTAATAACTCATCAACTCACACTAAGGCAGCTCACACATTCTGAGGATAACGTTTGACTTTCTATTCTTACAGGTTGGCATATCCCGATTTTTTCATACTTCCTTAAAACTCTTCAAGGCTTAACACTTCAAACAGGATTTATTAGTCATAACCCATATTCGGGTTTTCTCTTGTTAATATATGGTTGATTATGTAGGGTTATGTCCTATATGGTTCAGCCTTGGGGCCTTAGTGAACAATCAATTGCCTCTTATATATATTGGCGTTGTAACTGTATAAATTTACTTCTCCTTTTTATTGTTTTATAAAAATTTGTGTTACATTTTCATTAAAATGCATACTTGTAACCACTTGAATGTACAAGTTCTTCTTCATTATTTTAAAAAGGTGTTTTCCTTTATTTTGTTTACGACAATTGATACTAGGTGTCTTCTAATCCAAATAGTATAAAATACTAATGAAGTTATATAATAATGTATCTCTCTTGAATTCCTTCTTTATTATGACCGAATTTTGGTTGTTATTATACCCCTCTTATGGCTTTCAAGGGTTATTAAGACGAGAGTTTGAAACACATTTATGTATGACTTAAATCTAAATACCATGCATACACTTCCATTGGTTTGTGATAGTGACCAACTTACCCATGTAAGTATTCCAATATAATTAAGGACATTTCAATCACCCTTAGATTTGTTCTTGTACATTCTTATATTGTAGAAATATGGTGATAGAATTGCAACTCCTGAGAAATTTAATCTAAAATCAAGAGACACAATTCTATTTTGTTGGTCTATAGAAATTAATTCACAATTTAGAACAACATTCACAAACATGCATCGGTCACATACACAAGTATACATATGTATCTATGGGAAACCAACTAGTAAAAACCCCTTAAGCTTGCTTGCATTAATCAGATGAATAGAGAATGTATTACAATTGCTAGCTCTAGCTGTGAGATTAACCTGCAAAAGAATAATTGTTCTTTCTACTCAATGATAAGCTTTGACCCAGACTTAATCAATTTCTGCCCCCACCTGAGCTCTTATTTCCTTGCACAAATCCTGAGGAAATTAGTCCATGTTCTTTAGGAATTTCCTCCAAAATGATTGCACAATTCCCAAGGATTGATCATTGATTGCATGTGTTATCTCTAAACTGGTACTGAAGGGATACTCCACCAAACAACTTAGAGTAACTCTTTTAAACCAACTTTTGACTAAGGCTTAGCCTCTTCAGCCACAGAGGGCTCTCTCAATTTATCTTATGATTTGCTCAATTAGGTCTTAAAACAGATGGATAACCGTATGAGTGTCTTCGTATATTTGATTGCAAGTGAAAATGGGGAAAGATTTCACTACCATCGGGCTCATGGAGTCAGTAAAAAGGAATTCAATGACAAGTGTATCTTCTTATGGAAACTGAAGCTTTTTTTGTTTCAATCAAAGGACAACATTAACACATATAGATAAATAATATCTCAATGCTAAAAGGAAGTCAGAGCATGCATAACATGAACTCTGAGTACTTTAACATCAAGATACTAGAAGCAAGATAAAAGGAAACACATAAACTCATTGAAACATCTCAAGAATCTCAGGTGAAGCAGAAACACAATCATTGTCTATTACTGATATAAAAGATTTACAATAGTAGTAGTGTCCAAAGTAGTCTCCAACCCTTTCTCATTCAATTTCTTGTATATAAATATACCTCTTTTGCTTACATAGGATCTGCTCGGCTGGCTAGATCATCGAACCATAACTTTGACACCTAATCATAACTGAAAACTACATTTCTGGAACATAAAAAGACACCTAGTCTCTAAAGAATTACACTTCTAATATGACTCTATTTTACATTTATTTCATCCACTTCTCTAGTAGTGGGACAATTACATGGATAATGATGAGATGCTCGAGTGCCATTATCCATCACTAAGACATGAATGTACCCAAAGATTTAAGAAACAACAATCCTATTTTTTAGGAAAAGATAAACTTTGTCTTCGTGCTCATCTGGATAAGTGGCACATTTGTCGAGTAATGAATCTATGCTGGGATGGCCCACTGTCAGCTTGGATGTCTCCAGGTGGTTGGTTGTCCTTCCACATGCTTTTCAAATCTTCAAAACTCAAAAAACACTTCGTTGCAAAAACAGAGTGACCTTAGGCAGTTTCGTAGCGAAATTTAGTAGCTTGTTTACTTCTGCCATTTAACCTCGTTTTTTGCCTTCTTTGTTGATCAAGATGTGTTTGTCAGGTCATAAGAGCTAAAAACCATCAATTTCCCTCCTTAGATCTCCATCAAACTTATTTTTTAAATAAAAAACACTCTACAGAAATTTAGCGAATTTCGGCCCTCAAGCCTGGACCTCGCTACGAAACTGCCTGATTTGGCTGAAAGTGCAGATTTGGAAATTTTCTTCAAAAACTCAACTTCTAAACAAAATTTTTTGTTACCTGCAAGCTGTAAACTTAATCAAAAATATTTTAGATCAACCCCTCATTATTTGGGTATTTCATCTTTAGAAACAACAATTTTCTTCAGTTCTTCTTGGATCATGTCCATTTGGTCGTACAACTCTTTGACCTGCCCTTTGAGCTTTTTTCTCTTAAACTGTAACCACATATCTCTTTTCCTTGTGTTTTTCACAAACTTCCTTAGAGGAAGACTTCTCTTCAGCATCTTATTGGCATTTGACAAAGTTTTGTCATACTTTTCCAGTTGGTCCTTCATTTCTTTCTCAACGTCTGCCATTAGTTGTCTGTCCACCTTGGCCTCTTTTAATTCCAACTTGACTTCAACTACTTCTTCCCTGGCCTCTCTTAATTTCTTTTGTAACATTTGCACTTCAGTATTTTCCTTTCCTTTGTACAAAGACCTCTTCTACTGTTGAAGATAGGTTTATGATGTTCTATGGATGCTTACCTTCACTAATCTCTTATGTTCTCTTGATTTCCATGGAATCCTTTGCAAGATGTGACATGTTCATTGGCTTCCTTGGCTGGAAAATGAAACCAACATCCTCTCCTGCAAAATCTAACTTTTTGACAGACTTACCTTTCTGCATTTTCCTTCTATCTCCTTCAATGTCTTATGCCTGTACAATTGGAGATTCTTCAATGTCTATTTCCTGGAGGATGTCTTCAATATTTCCCTTGGCAAGGGTTTGGCTCCTGGTTACCCTCCTGCTGTTGAGTTTACTAATTCTATGTTTTTGTCTTGCAGGTGATGGCTATGGGATATTAGTCTCTGGAAAAGGTTCAACTTCAATATCCTTTGGTTCCTTAGTAGGTTGTCCTCCTTCTTCATTAATTTCTTCTAATACAGTTGGAGATGAATTTCTCTTTGATTTTGAAATCTTTTTAGGTGTCACTGAGTCTACTTCATATCCACTCAAGAAGAGAAAAAAGGCCCAATCTCGGTTTAACCTTTTTAATTCCTCCAGTACTAACAATTTGATCAGGCCATGGTGAAAAATTGATGTTTCGCTACCCTCAGCCTTGGCTTGGACCTTATCTAACATCTTCCCCGAATTTCTAAATAAAAAGAAAGGTAAATCAAGTGGTTTCTTACCAATGAAATGCAGAAGGAGTCTGAAGTGATAAGAGTAGACCATGTGAAACCTCCCTTCGTAGGTAAAATACTTCTGGACCACCAACAACAAATTTGCATAATTTTCTTTCTTATAACCCCTTGGGATGCCATTTGTCATGTCAGCTCCTTTGTGCTCCTATTTGAGAAATTCTTCACAGCTTTGCATTCTGAATTTTATACCTTTGAACCATTCCTCACCACCTCTGGGTATTTTTGTAGCTTGAGAAATAGCATCAGGTGACACTATGAAATTCAATACACCAACCTTTGAGGTTGTCCCTATGAAATTTGTTGCGAAGTCTTTGGGTATCTGAGCATGAAAACCCTGCAGCTTCTAAAAAAATTGTAGGCAACCAACCTTCCTAAAGGCATCCATAGCACTGGGATATTCATTCAACAATTTCAAATCCATAGGCTTGTACCTCACACAGTAACCTTGTTTGTTTACTTTCTTCTTCGATGTCATTGCTCCTTTATACTCTTGTTGCATCCTTGCTTGTGACACCTTCAAAATAAAAACTAGACATCAACCTGTTTTGCGTGGTGAACCAACTCTCGAAAGATGAAATGGAGCTGCTTTACATGCAATATTTTGGACGATGAATGACAAAGAGAAGCTTAGGGGCAAGGTTTAAAAAGTAATTCAACAACTTGAGGGAGAATGATGACACATGTGACCACAAAAAGAAATTATTAGAGAAAATGTGATCTTGCATGCTTAGTGATCATGATAACTAATTTGTTGACCTCACCTATATCTTTGGCCATCGAAAACTTGACATCTCACACTGCTCTGTCTTTTCTGCAGAAAAACCCAGTTTCGTAGCAAAAACAGTTAAATTTCTGACACATCCGCTACGGAAATGTCAAGTAGTTTCCTAGCGAAATCTGTTGTTTTTCCATTGTATTCACTACGAAATGGTGAAAAACTTACAAGTGGTTCATTTTTTTTATTTGAAGGCATGGGTGCGAAAACTAAATGATATGGGATGGATTTGACTGATATGAAAAGACTCATGGTGGGTTTAGACTTAGGGTAAACCTTATCACATGTGTTTTTTTTATAAATTTCATGAATTTGGCTATGAAAACAACATGGAACATAGGTGAATGATATGTAAGACCCTATCAATCAAAGTGTTAAAACTAATGAGTGATAATAGTGGCTCCACTGGGGATGGCGTGCCCCTGTGGTACAAAAAAGAACATGTAGTTCCAGTGCCTTCTTTTAATGAAAAAAAAAAACTCTTGAAATTCACAAAGCCTTCTTCAAACTCTTATGACCTTCTCCTCGGGCTCAAGCTTCATGATGAGCTTATATTTATTAGCAAAATTTCATAACAGAAAAGGAAATATATACAATGGAGTGTAATTCAATAAAAATACTTAGGAGGAGTAATGTTTCAGAAACCTTCCATTGACAGGTCCTCCTGTACACAGTTGTCCATCCATTTCCTGAAACAGATAAGTGTTGTTTCCCTGATATGAAACTACCAAAAATGGTCTCTTCCACATATTCTCAAACTTTCCATGCTTCCCTTTTTCTTCAATTATGGCTTCTCATTTCAAAACTACATTTTGAAGCTGGAAATTTTCCTCTTTAACCTTTCTGTCAAATGTTTTATTCACTCTGTTTTGTGATTGTTGATGGTTGTTATATACCTCTTATCTTTTTTATTGCAGAGCTATAAGCTGCTTTATCCTTCTCTGAATAGCATTTGGCTCCTCTTTAAGTCCTTGCATCAATTTCATTACCAAAACTACCAAAGAAGTGGGAAACATAACTTCAGCTCCATACACTAATTCATAAGAGGATGTACCAATCGATCGCTTTGTACATACTCTATCAGCCCATAGAGCATATTTCAACTTTAGATTCCATGATCTCTTGTTTTCTTGTAACACCTTTTTTATGATCCTCACTATACTTTTATTGGATGACTCTGCAAGGCCATTACCTTGGGGGTAATAGGTTGTTGAATGTCGAAGTGTTATATGACACTGATGACAAAAGCTAATTAATTTTTTGGATTTAAAATATTGTGCATTGTTAGTAATAATATTCATAGGACAACCAAACCTGAACAAAATATTGTTCTCCAAAAATTGAATGATGGCTGAATCAGTGGCCTACCTTGTTGGGATTGCTTTGATCTATTTAGTGAAATAATCTGTGGCTGTCAAAATCCAGCGATGTTTCCCTGAAGATATTGGATGTATTTCGCCAATTAAATCCAACCCCCGTTTTTTGGAAAGGTGCTTCAACATATATTCGCATCAAAGTGAAAGGAACCAGCTTATTCTTACCATCAAAAATTTGGCATTCATGGCATGCAGCGATTTTCTTGAAGACATCCTTAAACATAGTAGGCCAATACTAGCCTGCTCTAAGTATTTTTTTGGTTGTGGCTTTCCAGTAATGATGTCCTCCACAATCTCCCTTATGGAACTCTTCAATGACCTTTTCAGCTTCATCTTCCAGCAAACAATTCAAAAGGATCCCACCGGTATATTTCCAATACATATTCTTATTCACAATACAATATCTTAATGACTTCAGCTTTACAAACCTTGATTTAGACTTGATCAACTCTGGAGGAGCTTTGTGATGATTTAAGGCAAATATTATATCTCTATACCATTCAGACAAGATGAATTTCTCTTCAACAGGTACCAACTCTTCCTCTTCTTCTGTTAGCTCTGAAATTTCTGCAATCAAGTTCATGTCAAGACATTCAAAGTTGGACTGTGCCATTAGTTTTGCTATATCTTGTCCCTTCACCAACTTTGTAGGCTTGATTTCTATGTCAAACTCCAACAAAGTAGCTATCCATTTCCCTCTTTTGCCATCATGATCAACTTGTGTCAAAATATCTTTAACCACAGTGTTAGGTACAAATGCAATGAAATGAGAATGCAAAATATAAATTCTGAAGTCTTTAGGAGCTTTGACCAAAGCATATGCCTGTTTTTCCAAAATATTATACTTCATCTCAGAGTTGGCAAGAGTTCTGCTAAAAATGAAATAGGTTGTTCAGTACATTGCTATCCTTTCTGTAATAAAACTCCAACAATGGTATTTTCAGAAGCAAATGTGAAAACCAGAAATTCACTTGAGAAATTTGGACTAATAAGCATTAGGGCTTGAGTGAGGGATTTCTTTATCTCTTCAAATGATTGCTTAGCTTCAATAGTCCGCTTAATATTATCTCATTTCTTTAACATCTTGGTAATATCTTTGAAAATCTCAGCAAAGTTTGGGACGAACCTTCTAACAAAATTTACATTTCCAAGAAAAGATTGAATTTCCTTCTTATTCCTTGGCAAGTTTATCTTCTGAATCGCACTAACTCTATTAGGATCAATATTTATCCCATCCTTTGATATGATATGTCCAAGCAATTTTCCAGAAGTTAGAGCAAAAATACTTTTAGTTGGATTAAGGAAGATACCAAACTTTCTGCATTTCTGCAGAATTTTCTCCAAATGTTTCAAGTGATCCTCCTCCTTTCTTGAAAACACAGTTATGTCATCCAAAACATAGTTACCGATCAAAAAGGTAACTGAACTAGTACCTACTTTTTTTAGTAGCAAAAAAAGCACTCGATTTTGAAAAGTGGTGATGTAGAATCACCCTTTTTTTAGCATAGTTTTGGCACTTTAAATTTTCTTATGACTATTTTTTTTCAAATGTCATGATTTTTATGTCGATTTTGAAAAATGATGATGTAGAATCACCTTGATTTTTTTTTTTTGCATATTTTTGTAATTTTAAATTTTCTTTGATTTTTCTTTTTAAATGTCATGAATTTCATGTTGATTTTGAAAAGTGATGATTTTTTATTTATCAAGTATGAACATTTGTTTTAAAACGTTAGTGAATTTCATGCTAATTTTGAAAAATGTTAATGCAACACCAATATTTTTTGTTTAGAGTGGTGATTTTCACCTTAGTAATAAAACATAAAAATAAAATAAAAAGACATGCCAAAAACAAATCAAATATAAAAAAAAAAAACATAAAAAAGAACCATTAAAAGTGTAAAAAAAACAAAAATAACTTGTAAAAATAAAATAAAAACAAAAAAATTTCAAAAAATAAATAATAGAAAAGGAAAAAATTTAAACAACACAAAATTTAAAAGAAAAAATATATATATATATATATTTTAAGTTATTAAAAAAAAAACAAACAAACAAACAACAATAACATAATTAAAAAAAAGGATAAAATTTTAAATTTTAAAATAATCAAAATATTAAAATAAAAAATAATTAAATACATAAATCAAAATTAATAAAAATATAATTTAATTTAAAAATAAAATTTAAATGAAAAAAAAAAATATATATATATATATATATATATATATAGAGAGAGAGAGAGAGAACAAAAAAAAACATAATTCATTTATTATATATATATATATAATGGTTAACATCCACTCAGACCAAACTTTGGTTTATCGGATTTAAAGAAACGAGTTATTTAGTTTGTTTTTGTTAGAAAATTAAATATTACAAAGCAATGAAACACATAAAATATGCGGAAAACACAAGCACACAAAACACATAAAAACAGAGAGACACAGATATACGTGGTTCACCCAGTTTGGGCTACGTCCACCCCGAACAGCCATTCCTTCCTTTCTATTATCCAGCAAAATAAAGAGACACAGCCTATAGCAGATCCGCTGTAATATCCTTTGCTCTCTCTCACAGTCTCCCTGTTTGTTTCTCGCCCCGAGAATACACATACAATACACCGCCACAATACAATAACCTCACACAAGCGAGGGGTTGCCTTCTAGGGCAAAAAACCCTAAACTAAACATAACTTCTACCGTCAAATCATCCGCCTAATGAAAGGCCTAGATTGAATAGAAATTACTATACTTTTACAAGGCAATTTTACATCTGTTTTTAGCTTCGGGGGCACTGCCCCCGAAATCCCCCGCCAGGGGGGCTCCGTAAAGTCACAGCCGCCCCCCCTGGACCCCCCAGGCAGCGTTTAATTACGGGCGGCATTGTCACCCCCATTAAGGTACAAGGGTCCAACGCTGTGATACAAAATAAACAAGATAATCAGGCTCCACACCCAACAATCTCCCACTTGGAGACTGATTGTAGCAACTCCACCGCTACTTCATTTGCTGGAAAATGACTCTTCTTTGGACCTGGTTGTTTCTCATATTCATCGTCATCCTTGAAGACTAATTGAAACTGAGCATATTCTCATTTTCTCCCTGGTTACAACTTTTGTTAACATATCTACAGGATTCTGGCTAGAGTGTATCTTTTCCAGCTTCAGCTGTCCATCTTCCAATACTGACTGTATGAAATGGTACTTGAGCTGTATGTGTTTAGTCCTGGAATGAAATGCTGAGTTCTTTTCAAGATGAATTGCACTTTGGCTATCACTATATAACGTGCCCATATTATGCTTCTTACCCAATTCATCCATAAACCTTTGTAACAAATCATTTATTTACTAGCCTCTGTAGTAGCAACATATTATGCTTCTGTTGTTGAAAGTGCAACAACACTTTAGATTTTAGAAACCCTACTGACAATTTTTCCCCTATAGTAAATACATATTCTATAATGCTCCTCATGTTATCTCTGTCATCTGCCATATCTGCATCAACGTATCCCTATAGAGCAATGTTTGAACCACCAAAGCATAATGCTTGATTTGTGGTACCTCTCAAATATCTGGGAATCCATTTCACTGCCATCCAATGTTCTTTTCCTGGATTGTTCATGTACCTGCTTACAACTCCCACTGCACGTGCAATATCAGGCCTTGTGTAGACCATTGCATACATTAAGCTTCTAACTGTTGATGCATATGGAACTTTAGACATATAGTCCATTTCTTCTTGGGTCTTGGGGCACATCTCCTTACTAAGTTTGAAATGACTAGCAAAAGGTGTACTAACTGGTTTTGCATTATGCGTATTAAATCTTTTTAACACCTTTTGTATGTACTCATTCTGAGACAATGTTAATTTGCGATTTTTCCTGTCTCTACTTATTCTCATACCAAGGATTTGTTTTGCAGCTCCCAAATCCTTCATTACAAATGAATTTGCCAATTTTCTTTTGAGCACATTTATTTCCTACATGTTAGACCCTGCAACAAGCACGCCATCTACATACAATAACAATATAATATAGCTGCCATCATTTTCATATAAACACAATGATCAGAGTAACATCTAGTATAACCTTGTTCAGACATAAACCTGTCAAATTTTAGATACCACTGCCTTGGACCCTGTTTTAAGCCATACAAGCTCTTATTTAATCTTCACACTAATTTTTCCTTCCCTTTGACCTCATATCCTTCTTGTTGCTCCATATAGATCTCTTCCTCCAAATCTCCATGGAGAAATGTTGTCTTTACATCTAACTGTTCAAGATGTAAATATTCCGCTGCTACAAGACTTAAAATAGTTCTGATTGAAGTCATCTTAACAACAGGAGAAAATATTTCATTAAAAACAATACCTTTCTTTTGTACAAACCCCTTCACCACAAGTCTATCTTTGTACCTCGGTTTTCCTCCATCTTCTTCCTTCAGCCTGTAAATCCATTTATTCTGCAATGTAGTTTTACCTGCAGGCAACCTCACTAAGTCCCAATTCTGGTTATGCATTAAGGAGTCCATCTCTTCTTTCATGTCTAGCTCCCACTTCTTCCTGCTTTCAGTCTGCATTGCTTCTTCATAACATTTAGGTTCACCAGAATCAGTCAACAATAAATAATATAATGAATGAGAGTATAGTTAAGGGGGTCTACTTATCATGGTAGATCTTCTAACACCACTTTCAGGTGTTTGAGGTGCATGTTGATATTGTGGTGGTTTTTGTTGTTGTGGCTCTTGATTATTATTATTTTTAGACACCTTTACATTTTCTATGATCTCATCAAGAACTGTGTATTCTTTGTTTTCTTTTTCCTATTTCTTTTCCTGCAACTGATTCTTATACAATACCTTTTCATTGAATATTACATCTCTGCTCCTAATGATTTTGTGATTTTCATAATCATATAAGCAATAACCAAAATCATTAACACTGTATCCAATAAAGGTACATTTGTTTGATTTTGACTCAAGCTTTGTTCTATTTTCTTTATTAATATGGACAAAGGCCTCATAGCCAAAAGGTTTTAAAAAAGAGTAATTTAATTTTTTACCTGTCCATGCTTCCTCTGGAATACCACCATCCAAGGAACTTGAAGGCCCTCTGTTTATTAGATAAACAGCAGTATCTACAGCATCTGCCCAAAACTGTAAAGGCAATCTTGCCTGCAATCTCATGCACCTTGCACGCTCTATGATTGTTCTGTTCATCCTTTCTGATGAAAAGAGATCCTGGGGTATCACCAAAATCCCTTTCCATGTAAAAAAAAACTCGAACCTGGGCCTGTGGGTTATGGCCCATTAAGCCTTCATGGAAGCGTTTTAGACTTTAAGTGCTTTTCATTTGAACTGTGAATCTATATTAAAGTCGTGCCATTCATACATAGGAGATTAATAAATATTACATACACTATATGTGTTAAGGTTTTAAACAAAACCCGCAGACACACGTAATGCAATTCCAAAGACAAGACATATGGAAATTTCGCCCTCAAGCTTAAACAGCTACAAAGCACTCCCAATCGGCGATCGGAGATCGCTCATTGCAGGTTTCAAATTCTTCCGATCTGATTCAATCGCCAAACCTGTTTATAATACTTCACGTCCGGGTCTATTGATATACGACGCCTCTGCAATTAATAGATTTAAAATACTGTCCCAACAAACAGTTAGTTCCACCTCTGTATCAATCGTCATGTCTGGCGATTAAAATACTTTCTCTGCGTTTAAAACTTGACTCCTCGAATGGATTGAATCAGTTGCACCCTTCCAAAGCCGAGCACCCATCTGCATTTAAAAATGACTTCAATTTAGGTCAATCGCACAGCACAAATCTACAAAATTCGACCACGATTCTAACAGGCCTTCAACAGAACGTTCATACAGAACAGTTAAACGATATTTTGGAATGCCATCGATCCTCAAGTGATCGATGATCGATCAACAGTCCACTACATAAGATTTAACTCGTAATTTTAAATTATAAAACCCCATCACACAACATGCAGAAAATCAACATAATATATAGTTATGATTATATACAAAACACAATATAACCAAGGCATTGCAGCCTTAGTCACGATATCCACACCGATTACATTTTTTCTCACTCACAAATGCCTATCTATATCTATATCACCCTCGCTGTTACATTACATTTATATAAGAAATGTTAGATCGGAGGGATCCGATCCTTATTTTTCTCCAACGAAAGCTCCATAATGCATGTACGCGGATAATATATCCATCAAATCCTCATTAAATCTGTTTTTGAGCAGATTTTCCTCCCGTTTTCCAGCTTGACTGTCCACGTCTTCATCGCTCCACTTGGATTCTTCTTTAATTAAGAAAAGGGTCAGATGCTCCTGCATCAGACTCCCGAGGTAAAAAAAAAATTATGACCTCCTGGTCATATACTTCTCCTGGTCCTTAGCAATTCTACCCACTGCATTTCTTCAGTGGAACTGCCTTCATGATCTTCTGTGAGCTGCAACCAACCTCTGCAGTAACAGTCTCCTTCTGTTACACGATACCTCACCAAGCCCTCCTCACTTGGTCTTTTGGCATCCTTCTGGTTCTCTCCTTTGGAACCAATTGAGCACACCTTGCTCTAGGTTGCTGCAAATCTTCTCACCTTTCGCTGCCGCCATCCGCACGACAGTAAGACCATAAACTCTCTAGCTTTAACTCAACTGTACCTCTTTCCCCTTCTGCTTGCATTCTTCTTCCTCCTCGCAGGAAATCATTTCCCTGCTCTGATACCACTTGATGAAAAGAGATCCTGGGGTATCACCAAAATCCCTTTCCATGTAAAAAAAAACTCGAACCTGGGCCTGTGGGTTATGGCCCATTAAGCCTTCATGGAAGCGTTTTAGACTTTAAGTGCTTTTCATTTGAACTGTGAATCTATATTAAAGTCGTGTCATTCATACATAGGAGATTAATAAATATTATATACACTATATGTGTTAAGGTTTTAAACAAAACCCGCAAACACACGTAATGCAATTCCAAAGACAAGACATATGGAAATTTCGCCCTCAGGCTTAAACAGCTACAAAGCACTCCCAATCGGTGATCGGAGATCGCTCATTGCAGGTTTCAAATTCTTCCGATCCGATTCAATCGCCAAACCTGTTTATAATACTTCACGTCTGGGTCTATTGATATACGACGCCTCTGCAATTAATAGATTTAAAATACTGTCCCAACAAACAGTTAGTTCCACCTCTATATCAATCGTCATGTCTGGTGATTAAAATACTTTCTCTGCGTTTAAAACTTGACTCCTCGAATGGATTGAATCACTTGCACCCTTCCAAAGCCGAGCACCCATCTGCATTTAAAATTGACTTCAATTTAGGTCAATCGCACAGCACAAATCTACAAAATTCAACCACGATTCTAACAGGCCTTCAACAGAACGTTCATACATAACAGTTAAACGATATTTTGGAATGCCATCGATCCTCAAGTGATCGATGATCGATCAACAGTCCACTACATAAGATTTAACTCGTAATTTTAAATTATAAAACCCCATCACACAACATGCATAAAATCAACATAATATATAGTTCTGATTATATACAAAACACAATATAACCAAGGCATTGCAGCCTTAGTCACGATATCCACACCGATTACATTTTTTCTCACTCACAAATTCCTATCTATATCTATATCACCCTCGCTGTTACATTACATTTATATAAGAAATGTTAGATCGGAGGGATCCGATCCTTATTTTTCTCCAACGAAAGCTCCATAATGCATGCACGCAGATAATATATCCATCAAATCCTCATTAAATCTGTTTTTGAGTAGATTTTCCTCCCGTTTTCCAGCTTGACTGTCCACGTCTTCATCGCTCCACTTGGATTCTTCTTTAATTAAGAAAAGGGTCAGATGCTCCTGCATCACTTTCTGACACACCATTTTCTTGTGGTGTTTTTCGAACTGTATTCTCCCTACAAATTCCATGCTCTGAACAGTACCTATCAAACTCTTTGCTGCAATATTCACCTCCATTATCTAATCTGAGACACTTCAACTTCTTTCCTGTCTCAATCTCAACCAAAGCTTTCCATTTCTTGAAAGTATCAAATACATCAGATTTATTCCAAATACAATAAATCCAAGTTTTTATAGTCGCATCATCAATAAAAGTAACATCATAACAAGAGCCACCAAAATATGATACCTGAGCAAGTCCCCATACATCTGTATGCACAAGCTCTAATTTTCCGCTCTTCTTTTCTTTCCCAACTCTGAGAAATCTGACTCTCTTCTGTTTTCCATAAATGCAATTCTCACAGAAATCCAAATCAACATTCTTCAAACCCGGCAACAAATTTCTTGAGTGAAGAATCTTCATCCCCTTCTCACTCATGTGTCCGAGCCTATGATGCCATAATGTTGCATCTACTCCTTTGGAAGTTAAAGCATTAACAGAGTTAGAAATACCATTGCATAAATATAGCGTACCAACCTTTTCGCCTTTTGCTATTACCAGCGCTCCTTTGGTGACCTTCGAAGTTTTATCTGTGAAATTTATCACACAACCTTCACTGCCTAACTGCCCTATTGAAATCAGATTTTTCTTCAGATCTGGAACATGCCTTACCTCCTTTAATAGCCATTGGCTTCCATTCTGTTGTTTTACAAGAACCTTACCCATTCCAACAATTTTACAGGGTTTATCATCACCCAAACGGACTTGTCCAAAATCTCCTTGAACATAGTCATGAAAATATTTCTTATCAGGTGTGGCATGGAATGAGGCCCTTGAATCTACAACCCAAGAAGTAGTAACATTTTCGAAAAAAAGAATCAAAGCATCTTGTAACACATCACCTGTCACATTTGCTTCATGGATGTTTTCTTGCTGTGTGTCTCCTTCTTTTCCCTTCCGAGATCTACAGTCTTTCTTTAAGTGTCCTTTATTTCCGCATTTCCAGCACAATATCCCCGATCTAGACTTGGATCTACCTTTCCTTGATTTACTGCGATATCTCGAGCTCTTTCCTCTTTCCATTCTTCTTCCCTTAGACTCTACACTCAAAGCATTACCCAATGTCTCACAGGAGCTTTTCCATCGCATTTCCTCGCTAAGGATAGCACCAACAAAATCATCAAACTTTAAACGACTAGATCTAGAGACAGAGTTACTAATGGCCATAACTAAACCATTCCAACTTTCTGGCAATGAGCACAAAAACACAGAGCTCTAACTTCATCATCAAAGTTTACCCCTACAAAACTTAACTGATTGGTAACTGTATTAAAATCATTTAAATGGTCTGCAACAGATCCACCTTCCGACATCTTCATATTAAATAAATGTTTCATAAGAAATACCTTGTTTGAGGCCGAGGGTTTTTCATATAGTTTCGCCAACACCTTAATCAAACCCTTTGTTGTTGTTTCCTTCGAAATATTGAAGGCTACTGATGCTGCGAGGCACAACCGTACTATTCCGAGTGTCTTTCTATCAAGAATATCCCATTCTGCGTCTGTCATAGTCGTCGGCTTCTTTGTTTTTCCATTCAATGGTAGTTACAGATCTTTCTGATATAGATAATCTTCCATCTACATTTTCCACAGCGGAAAGTTTTGGCCGTTAAATTTCTCGACCCTAAATTTACCATCTTCCGCCATTGCTCCCACTCAAACCAGGAACCCTTCTTTCCTGTGATTTTATCAGCCAAATAGACCTTCGGCTCTGATACCAATTGTTAGAAAATTAAATATTACAGAGCAATGAAACACATAAAATATGTGGAAAACACAAGCACACAAAACACATAAAAACAGAAACACACAGATATAAGTGGTTCACCCAGTTTGGGCTACGTCCACCCCGAACAGCTAGTCCTTCATTTCTATTATCCAGCAAAATGAAGAGACACAACCTATAGCAAATCCGTTGTAATATCCTTTGTTCTCTCTCGCAGTCTCCCTGTCTGTTTCTCGCTCCGAGAATACACATACAATACACCGTTGCAATACAATACCCTCATACAAGCGAGGGGTTGCTTTCTAGGGCAAAAAACCCTAAACTAAACATAACTTCTACCGTCAGATCATCCGCCTAATGAACAGCCCAGATTGACTAGAAATTACTATTCTTTTACAAGGCAATTTTACATCTATTTTTAGCTTCGGGGGCGCTGCCCCCCCTGGATCCCCCAGGCAGTGTTTAATTACCGGCAGCGTTTCCGCCCCCATTAAGGTATAGGGGTCCAATGCTGTGATACAAAATAAACAAGATAATCAGGCTCCACACCCAACAGTTTTAACATTGTACTCATATGCTCAAAGAGCTTGGAGAGAAGCATCTTGAGCTCACTATAATTTTGACATGTTAAAAGGCTGGGAAGGTTGGTATTGCAACAAAGATTATGAAACTGAGATCTAATGTCGGTGTACACGGGGCATTCTAAGAGGAAGTGATTTTCATCCTCAATGTTCATATTCTCACAGAGATGGTAGATTCTTTCCACCCATGGTGTTTTAGGAACTGTCCAACGACCCGTTTCACTATGGAGCTCATGAGAGTTCATTCTTATCTTGGCAATAATAATTTTTTTCTTCGAGCTATTTAAAACAAAAAGATACTTTTGATCTTCTAGAGTAGGGTTGATGACTTCCTTATAATATCTTAATTTTATTTTAACCTCTAAATCTTTCTCACACCACAATTTCTCTTTAAACTTAGAAGTAGCAATATTTTTAATGTTATTAAAATTTTGCAATGCAACATTTTCGTCGATCTCTCGATGATTCAACGAGGCCTTAATATCTTTATACAAACCTCGTTTGAGCCTTTGTTGATTTTAGCTTAAATATTTAAATTTTTAAAATTTAAATTTAAATTAAATTAAATTAAAAAAACATAACTGAATATTCAAATTAAAAAATATATATATATAAACAAATAAATTTAGAAAGAAAAAAAAAATAAATATATAATTTTTTTTAATTAATAAATAAATAAATAAACAAATTAAAAAAAAAAATTAAATTAAATTAAATTAAATTAAAAAGAAATGTCTAAACTAGATAATTCATTTCTTTTGTGGTGGATAGTCACCAATTTTTGGTTGACGAGATTCTATTAAATATATGTCATAAATTGCTCACGTATATTCTTTGGTTGTGTAAATCTATATATGGATATCCCACAATAAAACTGATTTCTTTCTTTCAATTACATTTGAACCATTTTCCCTTTTCTATAGCTACATTTATTTAATTTAAGATTAAACAAACATATTTATCATTATGCTTAATTGCAAGTTGGATATCCTACAATAAAACCGATTTCTTTCTTTCAATTACATTTGAATCATTTTCCCTTTTCTATAGCTGCATTTATTTAATTTAAGATTAAACAAACATATTTATCATTATGCTTAATTGCAAGTTACCAATTCGATTAGATATTTGAGGTGATGTGAGTTAAACTAATTCCTTGTATGGTATTTAGGAAATTGTCAAGCTAAGTGGGCTTGATTGTGGGGAAAACTCCACAGTTAAGCGCGCTTGAGCCAGAGGAGTTCTGAGGTGGGTGACCCCCCGGGAAGTCCTGGTTACTGGGTGCAAGCCCCAGACGTGATGATTGACGCTATGTGATTCATTTCGCTAGTTTCAATTCCATTTCTTCACCCCCTAAGAAATTAGTCAAGTACGACTACCTCTAATGGAAATGGTCATACATGAATGACTGACTTAACGCAATTGAATCCCAAAAATGATATCTAATACAATGCACTGCGAAAACCCCTCATACTTAAAAATTTAATTAGTTATTTAATTATTTAATAAAATCCTAACATCAAACTAGATGTTATTCTAGCGGCCAGTTTTGCCATTTCTACATCTATTTAAACTCAACAACCGGATTTGATCTCTCACCTAGTCCTGATGATGAACCACACTAGTTGGTTCGAAACGCGTCGACATTGTTCATTTTAATGTCATTATTACCGAAATATTTCTTCATAATTTAACAATGGATCACAGAAACCAAAAACCTATAAATATTTTAATGTTCTTTTTAATTTTAATTATTTTTAGATTTTTTATTTTATAGTTTTTTTTAATTATGTGTTTTTTTTATAATATATGTTTCCCTTTGAAAAGTCACTCCTGCATTCATCAAACCAAAAGGCATCTTGGCGTACATGAATGTTCCCCATGCCGTGGTAAAGGCAATCTTCTCTTGATCTTCTGGATGTACCAATATCTAGTTATAACCAAAAAATCCATCCATCATGGACATTCTTTAAGAGCCAGCAATATTATGCAAAATCTAATCCATCTTGGGAAGAGGATAGTTGTCCTTCAAAGAAGCCATGTTCATATTTCTAAAATCAATACAGATTCTGATCTCACCACTCTTCTTTCTGACAGGTACTAGATTGGCAAGCCATTTTGAAAACCTTGTAGGAACAATAATCTTTGCATCAAAAAGTTTCTTAATCTCTTTCTCAATCAGAAGCATGAGCAAAGGATTAATTCTTCTCAATTTCTGTTTGAAAGGTTTCTCATTCTCCTTGATAGGAATAGTATGTTGTATAATACTAGGATCATACATTTTCACATCAGCATAGCTCCATGCAAAAACATCAATGTATTTCTTCATTGTCTCCACATACTTCTGCCTCATCTCCATAGAAAGGAACTTAGAAAGTTTGACCATTTTAGGCATTGTTGTTGTACCAAGGTTGCAAGTTTCTACCTCCTCATCATCAGCCTGCATTCTAGGAGATTTAAAAACATCATTTTGATCAAAAAAAATTTCAATAGGAATAAGGCCTTTTGGTATACAATTGTTTTTCAGCTGTAAGACTTCAAAATTGACCTTGGTTTCAACAAACACATTTTTTTGATCCACTTGTATGTTTTCAAACTCCTCCTTTAACTCTAGGAAATTTTAGACTTATTGGTCATCCTCAAACACTTGCCAATGAATGATATTATCAGGAATTGTTGGCCTATGTCGAACCTCAACCTCATACTTCTCAGTAGAATGTGTAGGGATGACAAATAAACTTACAGAGACAGCTAAAGAATCAACCATTCAATTTTGGTCTCTAGTTTTCATAATGAAGTCATATTCATGAAAAATTTCAAGCATTTCCATGATCAAATTTATGTAAGCCCTAATCCTTACATCTTTGGTTTGGTATGATCCTTAAACTTGTTTGATTACTAGCTCTGAATCACCACACACTGATATTTTCTGGCACCTAGTCTCTTCAAAATTTCTAAACCTAAAAATAGAGATTCATATTATGCCATATTTTCAGTGCAATCAAAGTTAAGTTTAAAAGAGTAATACTTACTTTCATCATCAAGAGTAGTGATACATATGCCTGCTCCAGCCGCCTCTCTTCCAACAGAGCCATCAAAGTGAAAAAGCCACCAACCTCTGCTTTTTCTTCAACACCTTCCTGATTTTCAACTTGCTGATTTTCTGTTTTTCCTTCAATTTCTGCTTCATCAGTTAGCTCAATGAATAAAATTGATGATCCTAGTTCTATCTCAACAACATAAATTGGAAAATTTTGGGGCTTATCTTTACTGCTCACCATGTATGCCATCCAACTTTCACTATACAACCTTCTTTGCTCACCAAAAACAGGAATGGTGGCATATGCCATACCATCTATATAGTACCTTTGAGTTTCGCTGCCCAAGATCTAGATAAGAGCATACCAATCTTTGGAGGGATGTCAACTACCACTATGTCCATCACCATTGTTTTAGCAGGCACTTGTGACAATCCAACCACAACATATTTGATAATACCTATGCATTGAACTCACTTGGAGTCAAAAGAAAACAGATCTTTATAAGGTCTAGTGATTTCCAAACCCATCCTCTCCACGATTACCTTAGGCATAAGGTTGTGGGAAGCCCCTGATTCCAACATGGCATTGTGCAAAGTCATGTCGTGAATATTTACACTGACATAAAAAGGAGGGACATCTTCATTCTGTTCATCTTCCACCCTTGGTCCTAGGAACATGGTAGGATGATCTTCTTGTAAGTTAAGGATGTCTGAAGGTCCTGGTTGAGAATTCAACATCTTGACGATTTTGCTTTTGTATTCATTGACCTTGATAATTTCTCCAAAGGGGTCATGAATCTTAATTTTAGAGATCTCATTCTCTAGACTGAAAATAGATGTGGCTTTTTCAACTTCTTTGACAGGAGGTGGAGGTGGTGGGTCCTTCTTTAGCTCAGTTGTTTTAGGAGCATCCTTCTTTGGTTGAGTTTTTTTGCGGTGATGGGAACATTTCTATTTCTTAAATTTTATTGCTTCTACATTTCAAATATGGCATGTTGATAACCCTTTAGGTAATCATATTGTCCCTCATATTTTTTCAAATCATGACCAGACTCATCATGCTCTTCCTTAGTTACAAACATCCCAGACATATCTTCATCTAGACAATGGATAGTATCCTCTTGAAACTCAGGTTGAGCTTCCTCTTTGTCAAGCAAATTTTGTTGAATTGGAGGCCTCACTTGTGGGTAGAGTTGATTTCTTTTATCTCTTTGTCTTCATTGATTTTGAGGCCTACTAAATTGTGGATTTCTGATCTATGGATCTTGTTGTGCAGGAGGTAAGGGATTGGCTCCAAGAACGAGTCTATCCATGAGTTTTTCCATAGTCTTCAACATAGAATCAAATTTATCATCTAAGGATGAAGGCTTTTCTTCTTCTTTCAAATTTGTTTTTCCCATATTATACCTCTTGGAAGCTATCATGTTTACTTCCACCTTTACTGCATCATTCTGCATTTCTGCTAGAGAAGCAGACTCTATTTCCCTAAGCAAGATGGAAAACTCATAATCAAATGCCTCTGCATAGTGTAATTAAGCAGCTCCTAGAGGAGGTTTAATATGAGCATGTATGGAGTTATAAACTTTGTTAAACCTCTTAGAGAAGTCTTGGATAGATTCATCTAAGGCTCTTTTCAAATTGTTGTATTTTTTCAGGGCTTACACTAAGTTCACCTTACTCCCCCACTTGGTCAAAAAATTGTCTTCTAGTTAGTCCCAATTTTGCAAACTTCTGGAGATAGGGCCTTAAAACTTTTTCTTACTTCACCTATGAAACTCTGGGAAAATAATCTCATTTTTACATCTTCATGGTCTACCTCCTCTCTATCAATGAAATCATTGAATTGATCCACATGTTCCTCAGCTAATATGTCCTCTTCACTCCCAAAGGTTTTAATTCTAGTTGAGTATCCATCTGGGAGGTCATGAAGAACAATAGTGAGGACAAGTGGAGCATACCTTGCAGGCCCAATAGGAGGAGGAGGAGGGACAATTCTAGCCATGATGACAAGAACTGTGGTATGGGGAAGGACAGCAGATGAGATTAATTTCTGATCTTTTGGAAAAACAGTAGGTGAAGATGATCTATTAGGAGATGGTGTAGATGGCATCTGTAATCTAGATATAAATGAACTACGCTCAGGCAAAGGTATTCCAAATTTTCTTTTCAACGAGAACTCAAACGGATCTAACTCTTTTAAAATTTCAAAAGATTCCTTCTCTAACAATAGCTTTGATGTGGTCGTTTTCCATAATTCTTATTTTTCTTCTTTAGATACTAGGGATGGTGTGTCAATACCTAGTCTTTGCAGGTCTAGTATTATATCAGTCAGTTCATTTTCAGTCTTAGACCTAAACAAAATTTCTTCAATTTTATCATCAAATTTCCTATCTTCATGACTTTGAATAATTTCAGAGGACAAAGCTCTTGAATGTGATGGAATACTTGATTTTGAAGAGTTGCTTCCAATGCCTTTGAGAATCCTCTCTGTATTATCCACAATTGTAAGTGGGTTAGGATCTGGATTGCTCCTTGTGTATCTTTTTCTCGAAGCCACCTTTGAGCATGAAGATTTTTAGTGGAGTCACCAAGGTAATTTCTACAGCCTCGAAATGTTCCGAGCTCCTGCTACCTCCAAGAGTTCAGCTTCACTGTTTGAGCACAAACTTTGGGAAATATGTCTTCAAACTCTTGGCAGACGCACCAAAATGTTATCTCTAAATTGGTAGTGATGGGCTGCTCCACTAGTAACTCTTTCAAACCAACTTTTGACTGAGGATTAGCCTCTTCAGCCTGAGAGGGCTCTCTCAATTTATCTAATCATTTGCTCAATTAGGTCTTAAAACAGATGGCTAACTCTGTGAGTTTCTTAGTATATTTGATTGCAGGTGTAAAATGGGAAATATTTCACTACAATTGTGCTCATGGAGTTAGTAAAAAGGAATTCAATGACAAGTGTATCTTCTTATGGAAATTGAAGCTTTTTCTCTTTCAATGAAAGGACAACATTAACACGTAGAGATAATCAATAGCTCAATGCTAAAAGGAAGTCAGAGCATGCATAACATGAATTCTGAGTAATTTAACATCAAGATACTGGAAGCAAGATAAAAGGAAACACATAAACTCATTGAAACATCTCAAGAATCTCAGGTGAAGCAGAAACACAATCACTATTTATTACTGATATAAAAGATTTACAATAGTAGTAGTGTCAAAAGCATTCTCCAAACCTTTATCATTTGATTTATTGTCTATAAATAGACCTCTTTTTCTTACACAGGATCTAGCCAGCTCATAGGATCTGCCCAGCTGGCTAGATCATCGAACCATAACTTTGACACCTAATCATAACTAAAAACTACATTTCTGGAACAGAAAAAGACACCTAGTCTCTAAAGACTTACACTTACATTTATTTCATCCACTTCTCTAGTAGTGGGACAATTACATGGATAAGGATGAGATGCTTGAGTGGCATTCTCCATCACTAAGACATGAATGTACCCCAAGATTTAAGAAACAACAGTCCTATTTTTTAGGAAAATATAAACTTTGTCTTCATGTTGATCTGGATAAGTGGTACATTTGTCGAGTAATGAATCTATGTTTGGATGGCCCACTCTCAGCTTGGATGTCTCCATGTGGTTGGTTGTCATTCCACATGCTTTTCAAATCTTCAAAACTCAAAAAACACTTTGCTGCAAAAACATAGTGACCTTAGGCAGTTTCGTAGCGAAATTTAGTAGCTTGTTTACTTCTGCCATTTAACCTCCTTTTTTGCCTTCTCTGCTGATCAAGATGTGTTTGTCAGGTCATAAGAGCTAAAAACCATCAATTTCCCTCTTCAAATCTCCATCAAATTGATTTTTTAAATAAAAAACACTCTACAAAAATTTCATAGCGAATTTTGGCCCTCAAGCCTGGACCTCACTACAAAACTGCTTGATCTGGCTGAAAGTGCAAATTTGGCAATTTTCTTAAAAAACTCAGCTTCTAAACCAAAATTTGTGTTACCTGCAAGCTATAAACTTAATAAAAAATATTTTAGGTAAACCCCTCAGTCTTTGGGTATTTCATCTTCAGCAACAACATGTTGTACCTCTTCAGGTTCATCTACCAATCTCATCTTCAACCCTCTTTTCTTTAGTTCTTCTTAGATCATGTCCATTTGGTCTTCTAACTCTTTGACCTGCCCTTAGAGATTTTTTCTCTCAGACTGTAACCACAGATTTATTTTCCTTGTGTTTTTCACAACCTTCCTCGAAGGAAGACTTCTCTTCAACATCTTCTTGGCATTTGACAAAGTTTTGTCACACTTGTCCAGTTGATCCTTCATTTCTTTCTCAAAGTTTTCCATTAGTTGTCTGTCCACCTTGGCCTCTTTTAATTCCAACTTGACTTCAACTATTTCTTCCCTGGCCTCTCTTAATTGAACCTGTAAAATTTTCACTTCAGTCTTTTCCTCAATATGGTCTTTTCTTTTCCTTTATACAAAGACCTCTTCTGATGCCGGAGATAGGTCTATGATGTTCTCTGGCTGCTTACCTTCACTAATCTTTTCTTTTCTCTTGCTTTCTATGGAATCCTTTGCAAGATGTGACTTGGTCGTTGGCTTCCTTACCTAGAAAATGAAACCAGCATCCTCTCCTACAAAATCTAACTTTTTAACAGACTTACCTATCTACATTTTCCTTCTATCTCCTTTAATGTCTTCTGCCTGTACAATTGGAGATTCTTTAATTTCTATTTCCTGGAGGATGTCTTCAAGATTTCCCTTGGCAAGGGTTTGGCTCATGGTTACCCTCCTGCTACTGTGTTTACTAATTATCTGTTTTTGTCTTGCAGGTGATGGCTGTGGGATATCAGTCTCTAACAGAGTTTCAACTTCAATATCCAATGGTTCCTTAGTAGGTTGTCCTCCTTCTTCATTAATTTATTCTATTACAACTGGAGATGAAGTGTTGTTTGATTTTGAAATGTTTTTAGGTGTCACCGAGTCTACTTCATATCCACTCAAGAAGAGAAAAGAGGCCCAATCTCTGTTTGACCTTTTTAATTCCTCCAGTACTAACAATTTGATCAGGCCATGGTGAAAAACTGATGTTTCACTACCCTCAGCCTTAGCTTGGACTTTGTCTGACATATTCCCCAAACTTCTAAATAAAAAGAAAGGTAAATCAAGTGGTTTCTTACCAAAGAAATGCAGAAGGAGTCTGAAGTGATAAGAGTAGACCATGTGAAACCTCCCTTTTTAGGTAAAATACTTATGGACCACCAACAACAACTTTGCATAATTTTCTTTCTTATAACCCCTGGGGATGCCATTTGTCATGTCAGTTCCTCTGTGCTCCTGTTTGAGAAATTATTCACAACTTTGCATTCTGAATTTTGTAACTTTGAGCCATTCCTGACCACCTTTAGGTATTTCAGTAGCTTGAGAAATAACATCAAGTAACACTATGAAATTCAATACACCAACCTTTGAGGTTGTCCCTGTGAAATTTGTTGCGAAGTCTTTGGATATCTGAGCATGAAAACCCTGCAATTTCTGACAAAACCGTAGGCAATCAACCTTCCTGAAGGCATCCATAGCACTGGGATCTTCATTCGACAATTTCAAATCCATAGGCTTGTACCTCACACAGTAACCTCGTTTGTTTACTTTCTTCTTCACTGCCATTGCTCCTTTATACTCTTGTTGCCTCCTTGTTTATGACACCTGCAGAATCAAAACTAGACAACAAACTGTTTTGCGTGGTGAACTAACTCTCCAAAGATGACACGGAGATGCTTTCCATGCAAGATTTTGGACGATCAATGACAAAAAGAAGCCTAGGGGGAAAATTTAAAAAGTAATTCAACAACTTGAGGGAGAATGATGACAAATGTGACCACAAAAAGAAATGATTAGAGAAAATACGATCTTGCATGCTTAGTGATCATGATAACTAATTTGCTGACCTCACCTCTATCTTTAGCTATCGAAAACTTGACATCTCACACTGCTCTGTCTTTTCTGCAGAAAAAACCCAGTTTCGTAGCGAAAACAGTTAAATTTCTAACAAATCCGCTATGGAATTGTCAGGTTGTTTCATAGCAAATTCTGTTGTTTTTCCACTGTATTCGCTACAAAAATGTGAAAACTGACAAGTGGCTCATTTTTTTTATTTGAAGGCATGGGTGCAAAAACTAAATGATATGGGCTGGATTTGACTAATATGACAAGACTCATGGTGGGTTTAAACTTAGGTTAAACTTGATCACATGTGTTTTTTTTAAATAAATTTCATGAGTTTGGCTATGAAAACAACATGGAACCTAGGTGAATGATATGTAAGACCCTATCAATGAAAATGTTAAAACTAATGAGTGATAACAACATGCAACACTTGTACACTCAAGGCTAGTTACACTACCTTGGAATCTCCACCACAACTAAGCAATTCAAATTCCCTTTCATGCATGCATTACTTTTGGTTGATTGATCAGTTAACTAGATGATCTATGAGTTAGACATGTTCCACTGTACAACTGACCTCCAACTAGTTCTATTAACTGTTAGAACTAGTTTAACTGAGTACAACTGGAAATAACTAAACTGGATTGCTATAAGTTAGAAATCAACACATGAAAATTGAACTTCAAGCCCACTAACTCAAATTTATTGAGCTAACTGAGTGACAAGAGCCATTTCACACTAGTTAACTGCCTCCAAGTTGTTTGCTGATGTGGAACTTTTGAATTTTCTCAATTTGACCAAGGTAAGTCAAATTGAGTCTTTCTTGCAATACTTCTCAACACTGCCTCTTAGAAATAAATGAATTATCGACCATCCCTATCTTGTACTTGTGGAATTCAAACTTCCCTCTTGACAAAGCCTTTGTCAAGATGTCAACATATTGTTCCTCAATAGGAATGTATTGTAGCAACATTATCCTCCCCTGCACACAGTCTCGTAAATGGTGATTATGGAAATCTATATGCTTGGATCGATCATAAAATACCATATTCTCATAGAGCTTTATGCAACTCTGATTATCACAGTAGATCAAAGTTGGATCCATCTCCCGACCAAACAATCCCAAGTATATTTCTCATCCAGATCGCCTCACACATTGCTTGACTTCCAGCCATGTATTCAACTTCTGTTGAATTGAGCACCACAGACCTCTACTTCCTGTTGCACCAGGAAATTGTTGCAGACCCAACAATGAAAATTGCACCTGATGTACTCTTTCGGTAAGATGTTATGTCAGTCTAATTTATTAGGATAAACTAGAGCATGTATTTTAATATCAATCTGGGTTGGTAAACTTAGAAACACACCAAAGTATATGGATATTAGATCTAGCTAATTTAGAAAGAGATTGCTTAGATGCTCAAAAAAAAATACATGATACAATAATAAAAAAAGTAACAATATTCTTTCTACTAAATAAAGAAAGCTATTATAAGAGAGCATATAAAGAAAATATTCAAATCTAACATATGGAAGAATATGGAAGAGTGATCAATGATATTATTATGATTTAGAAGACAAGGAAGAGGTTATTGTCTGAAAGGTCCTGGTTTTCCTTCCTCGTTCCTTCTATTCATTAAACAACATCGTTTTCACTTATCTAGACTATCAAAGCATAAAAATAAAGCTTGTAAAAGTATTTTAAGAAAGCATGGAAAGAGTGAATATTGATTCAATTCAATCTTAGCTCACAAAGAAGAGGCTTTGGTTGTCCTTCCTTATTCAAACCAATCACTGAAAATAGATCAATTCCAATATTTGAATGGCCATGACATACTAATGAGTTTATACATAAAATATTCACAAGAGATTACAATAGAAATATACAGAAAATTAAGATACTAACATATTCACAATTATGCACATAAACAACAATATATTGTACTTAGCTCAGTATGGGGGCCCTCCACCTTTTCCTAGTACACCTTAAGATAATTAGCTATAGAAAATCACACAAAAATGTATGCACAATAAATAGAAGGCAAGTCTCAAATTATATTCATAAAATAATAATCTCAATCTATGTTCATAGTTGCTTGGTAGCTTGCTTAAATAGGCTAAGAATGTAACAATATTAGCTAAAATGTTGTAACAACTAACAAGATTCATATTCCTTCTCATAATGTCGAGCCCATCCCTTTGCTACAAATAATAAGGAAAAATCCCACAAAATCTCAAAATTGCCCCTTGAATCAGGGGATTTCCTGCGTGACTAGTCAAGTTGACTAGCTTCAACCGAGCCTGTTCCAACTGATCTAGAGCGAACCAACATGTGTCCCTCCATCCCTGGTTCTTGTACTTTTCAAATATGTTTTCAGTTCGTTCACATGTATCCTACACATATGACTTTAATGGAGCCATTAAGGGAAATTTTGTTTCTGCCAAAAATAAGTTTTAATGCTCAATTTTTACTAAAAAATCTAAAAATCAAAAGACATCATTATTTTACCTTGGTGTGGAAAAAGAGGCAAAAATATGAAAAATATGATCACAATATAGTGGTAATGGATGGTAAAATGGTGGAATATGTATGGTAAAAAAGGGTCAAAACTAAGGGCTACAGACTCCCTGCCCAATCTATATCTATGAAGCCATGCAACCTCACTCCCTTTGTTTGTTCGTACCATAATCCATACTGGGTAGTGCCTCTTAGGTACCGTAAAACATGATTTTTTTCCTTCAAATAAAATTTGGTCGTCCTAATCATAGCTTGGCTCAGTTGGTTGACTGCATAGCACATATCTGTTCATGTGTTCACAAGATACATCAGTGAACCCACTAATTGCTCGTAAATGGTAGCCTCAACCTCTTCACCTGAAGTGGAATTCTCCTTCCTCTAGTTGGTCGTTAGGGGTGTCTCCATGGGTATTTAACTCTCCATGCAAAATCTCTACAGTATCTCAGTGGAATACTTTTCTTAAGACACAAACAATTCCCCGTCACATTGCCATACTTCCATCCCGAGGAAGTAGTGCATGAGACCCATGTCTTTCATCTCGAATTCCCTTGCAAGGTATTTCTTGAAATATTTGATAAATTGCTCATCATCTGTCAATATTAAATCATATACATATAAAACAATGATAAGCAATTTACCTTATAAAAAAATATTACAAAGGTTCACATATACTTCACTTTTGGTGAAGCACAATCCAATGAGATAACTATCAATCTGAGTGTACCAAGCGCGAGGTGCATTTTTTAGACCATACAACGCTCGCCTGAGTCTGCACACATGAGACTCTCAATCAAATGTCTCAAAATATTATGGTTTTTCTATGTACACTTCATCCTAAATAACACCATTGACAAATGTTGTTTTTATATCCATCTAGTGGATCTTCCACTCCATTTGCGCAACTAGTGCAAGAATTGATCTAATGTATGAATACCATGCCATGGGAGAAAATATTTTCACATAGTCAATTCCCTCAACTTGAGAGAATCCTTTGGCCACAAATATGGCCTTATACTTCTCCATGTTTTTGTTTGTTGCATGATTAACTTTGAAGATCCATTTCAAACCCACAACTGATTTTGTTATCAATCTTGGGACCACTTCCCAAACATTGTTCTTTATCATGGATTTATGTTCTTCCACCATTGCATAACCCCAAACTAGTTGCTCAACTACTTCCTCAAAATAAGATTTCTCAGTCTCTAAAAGGCCAGTCGTTAGAGCCATGTATCTAGTGTACCTCTTAGGTGACCTCCTTTGCCTACATAAATTTGAAGGAGCTCCCACATTATCCCTCGCATCTTGCACCAGTATTTTAACTTCCTTAGTTCCTTTTCTACCTTCTTTGGATGGTTTTTCTTGAGTGGATGTCTCCACTCTACCTCCTCTCTGCTCCTCCATTTGTGGTTTTTCCACAACTTCCAGAGGCTCCTCCTTTGGAGCTAAAAGCTCCTCTCCTTGTGGGATTTGTAGCTCCCTCTCAAAAGAGACTCTAATTTCTTTCTCCTCATCAAAATTTACATCCTTTTTCACAACAGTCATTATGAGGGAAGGTAAGTACACTTGGTAATTGTGTGGAGTTTCAGTGCAACCCCAAAAAAATCCCAACTCTGTTGTCGGCTCAAGTTTGTTCCTCGAATCTTTGGAGACATGGCAGTAAACAAGGGCTCCAAAAATGATGAAATGAGACACATCTAACTTTCTCCTCGAGAAAGCCTCATCCAGTGTAATCATACCAACAATACGATGAGAACTCTGGTTTTGTAAGTAGACTAATGTGTTAAATGCCTCTGCCCACAAATGCAATGGCATACCTTGCTCATGTTGCATAGCTCTCGCAGGAACCACAATGCTTTGTTTCTTTCTCTCATCTACCCCATTATGTTGTGTGTTGTGGGGAGTTTTCAGTTCTCTTCAAATCCTTGTTCTCTTTGAATTCCTTCTTTGGCACAAAAGTCCTTTAATTCATTCAAAAAATACCCACCAGGTTTTGGGCATTTGCTAATCCTGGTTTTGGAATGCCTATCTTGACATATTCCAACAATCCATTGTCATCAAGCACTACCTCCATGTGATCCTTCCAGGCAATGAAATTCAAGTTGCCTTCCAAGGCATACTCTTATCTCAATCCATTGAAGGCCATTCTCCCAACTCTGATGAAATCCTATTGCACCGAAGTTGCAAATTCGAACCTCCTAAGGAACAAATTTGAAATTATTGTTCTAATGTGAATATTGCTCTGATACCATGTAGAATATGGTGATAGAATTGCAATTTCTCAATAAATTAAATCTAAATCAAGAGATACAATTCTACTCTACTGCTTTGCGGAAATTAATTCACAGTCCAGAACAACAATCGCAAACATGCATCAATCACATATACAAGTACACATATGAATCTAGGGGAATGGCAACTGGTAAAAACCCCTTAAGTCTACTTGCACTAATCAGATGAATAGAGAATCTATTACAATTTCTAGCTCTAACACTAAGCTCAACCTGCAAAAGAATAATTTTTCTTTATACACAATGAGAAGCTCTGACCCAAACTTAGTCAATTTCTACTCCCAATTGAGCTCCTATTTCCTTACGCAAATCTTGAGGAAATTAGACCCTATTCTTTAGGAATTTCCTCCAAAATGACTACGTAATTCCCAAGGATTGATCATTGATTGCATGCAATACATATACACTCAAGACTAGTCCACAAATGATGTTACACTGCCTTGGAATCTCCACCACAATTGAGTAATTCAAATTCCTTGCATGCATGATCTATTTTTGGTTGATTTATTAATTACCTAGATGATCTCTAAGTTAGACTCTTGTCCCACTACACAACTAACCTCCAACTAGTTCTATTAATTGTTAGAACTAGTTTAACTGAGTGCAACTGGAAATAACTGAAATGGATTGCTATAAATTAGCAATCAACACATGCAAACTGAACTCCAAGCTACCCACTAACTCGAATTTAATGATCTAATTTAGTGACAAGAGCCATTTCACAATAGTTAACTTCCTCCAAGTTGTCTGTTGATGTGGAAATTTCGAATTTTCTCAATTTGACCAAGGTTAAGTCAAATTGAGCCTTTCTTGCGATACTTCTCAACATATATCACGACTTTCATAATTTTTAATCCATTATTAACTGTCCTTCATCTCATTTATCTTATATAATTGATTACAATATTTTTTATGGATAATTGAAGCCTACCAACGTCTAGATTTTATTTTATACACAACAACTTTGGGGAATCACCCCAATGCCTGAAAGTACTTACATGTGAAGAGGCACTATACTCTATTATCTTTTCAACCAAACTCATAGACAGAGGATATAGATCATTAAATCTATAAGAATAACATGTGTATTCCACGATTCCCTTATCTATAATTCTTTGGATTAAGAATTGTTAAGGTATTCTCATAATCTTAGTATGATTATATTCCACCTAGACAATGTTCCATTTAACTATATTACCCCAAAGGTACTTTAATATTCTCCAAAGAGAATCCTCTTGCATGTAATCCAAATCTAATATCTTAGTTCCCTTATTATGGTTCATATTATACAATAGCTACTAATTATAGTATCCATTGATGACATTCGAAGGATTCACTATTGAATTATTTATCTCAATAAAGATAGAATACACATAATTTTATGAATTAATTATAGAGATTCTCCCCATACGTGTGTGTATATATACTAGGATTATACACATAAATCCAAAAATAAAATTTCAATTGATAAACATAATGTATCTCTTACACGGTTTCTCTTCTTTCAAGTTGCCTCAAATTCGTTACTATACTACCATACCATTACTCTAATTTGGAATATGATTCCTCTTGTAATGACCCACCTATAATTACAAGTAGAATGTGAATATTAGCATACATACAAGGCATGCATATGATAGCTACATATGCATGCATCGCATATAACGCACTAGTATACATACCAGTTGATATTAGAAAATGTCTAAGTATAGAGTAATGAAACAATTATTAAATACTAAGTAAATACCTACTTACTAGAACATAATGAATATGTAGAGTGGGGTAATTGATATACCCCCCCATAACATGAAACAAATTAAAGTACTATTCAAATATATATAAGTGAAATTAAATTATATAACATTTTTATATTAACTAAAAGAACTATACATTTTATTTTACTAAAAGAAATATAATACATAAACTATATCAAGAAAAGGAACTAAGTAATATAATCAAAAGGCATATGACATAAACCTTGAATAATTTCTTAAATAAAATGTATCGACTAAACTAGTTAACAAAGCCTATCTCTTAAAATGAAATAAATCAAGTCAACTTAATTATATTGAATAACGTTATTTAAATGAAAGGTGACCGCCTCCAAAAATCATTTAGGTTCCACGTAACAAGACAGGTGCAAGGAAAACAGAGAGGCGGCGACATTGAGACGGTGGGATTTTGGAGATATAAGGAGAAGCAAAGGAGGTGGACGAGGGGAGAAATGAAAATGGAAAATAATTTCTGAATGAAGGAGTAACGCGGTGTGTTGAGAGATTGAAGGGAAAACTGTAGGTTGAGAGATCAGGAAATACAGAGTCTCAATTGTTCTGAGATTTTGGGCACGGGGGCCAAAGTATCTCAATTTAAGTACTTTGGAAATGAATACTGAAGCTGTATTCAGTTGGCTCGGTGGTTTTTGGTCATTTGGCAATGAGAACGAGAACAAGAGCAGGAACGAGAATTACAACAGAGCTAGAGTTACAACAGAAAAGAATCATCTTCAACCACCGAACCATGTTAGTATTAAACGTTAATTTGTTAAATTCATGCATGTATGTTGCAGAGAAGTAGAAATTGAAAGAAATGATAGTTATATATGTTAGATTCCCCATTTGGCTTTCATAAATTTGTCTTAAAGCGTCATAGTATCAATTTTTCTATTTTGCGATCTAAAATCATAAAATATATAGAAAAACTGTATAGTTTCATAATTTAGTCATTCATAAAATATTCCATATATACATACAACTTTTATTTTCTATAGTTGATCCATAACTTCAAAACTTAATCTAACAATTTCAATATAACAACATTTAATCATCTGGAAGTCAGTATGTAAAACATAAACATAATTTCAACTAACTTTAATAAAATGCTTGGGGAATAAGCATGGACATAACACATTCCACCCAACCACGAACTGTCTCCAACAGTTCCCCCCGAGCTTTGACCTTCTTGCCTTCAGGAATCCACCCCCTTTGGTTCGTAAGTGGTTTATTTTATAGATTTCTTCCCAACAAATTTTTAGCAGTGTCCTGCTTTAAGGTATGCCATCCATTTGCCTAGGCATTTTTGTTTTTGTTTTTTATTCAAAAAATATACTTTTATTTTTCTTTAAAGCACGCCTTTCTCTCCCACTTTGCTTTATTCCACCCCATTTAGTATTTCTCTCCAACTAAGTGATTAACATAATCTTTCTCTCCCATCATTTTAATATTGTAATTATTTTCTCCAAGCAATTTTTAGGAGACTTTTAGGAAAGGTCCACCATGTGAAATTTAACCACCAATGGCTTTTCATAAGCTAGAAATAAGTCTTCTGAAACTCTAGTGCTCTTCCCTGAATATTTCCAAGCAATTTATTTATTAATTCAATAATAATAAAAATATTTACATCATCACATAATTGTCATTCTAGCTTCCTATTGGGTAATTTAATTGACCTTAAATTACTTCATTAATTGTCAGCCAAGTTTTGTGTACTTATGAAATGTATGTGCACCATATATGTTGGGAATTCTATCTTTGGATGAAATTGATCTAAGTATGGATGAATGTTAAATGATATTAAAGAGTTGTCACGCACATGTTCTTTCCATTAAAGTTATGTCAAAACCAAATGCCAAACTGTATTGAAAATTAACCTAAAACTTGAAATCTCAATTTATTCTAATTGCAAAATTGAAAATCTATCTCTAATTACATAAAGGAAATATTAATACCAAATTGTAGAAAATAGATCTTGTTACTAATTGCAAAATTGAAAGTTTAACACTACTTTGCAAAAGGAAATCTTAACACTATTTGCATAAAAGGAAATTTAACTCTAAATTGCAGAAATAAATACTAATGCTAATTACTCGCAGAAGGAAAGTAAATCAAACGAGAACTTGTAACTTTAGGTGATTACTAATGTGCGTTAATAACTCTAAAAAACCCTCTACTCATCATCCATGAAATGTTGTTGATTCATAAAACTAAATTTCTTGAACGAAATACATTCCAAATTTTTATTTTTTTTGTATTTTCTTTTTAAGATCGCTCTAGAAATGAAACAACCGGTAATTATAAAACAATCTGAAATGTAACTATTCAAAGAGAAAACTACATGAATTTGCGATGTGAACGCGGGCTATATATGAGAAATTGCAATGTAAACAAAAACTAACTACCCTTACAACTCTCCAAGGGGGCCTCCCGTGAGTGTAAAGTTGTCATTAATCAAACGATTGCTCAGCCATGCATTGGAAAAGAGGAGCAAAGTATTATAATCTGCAAAATTTTCTTAAAACAGAGTTCGCGAATACTAAAATGAACAATGACTAACTGTGTTTTTGGTCTTGCCTCGTGGCTTTTATACAATTTTTTTTATCGAACTAATCTAAGAGTCCTAGGTCGATAGGCAATTAAACTAGTATGCCATCTAAGAAGTAAACTTAAATTAAAAGTCTATCTCCTCTTGATTTGCAACTGGAAGAGGAAATCATGAGGGTTTTTTCTCGAACATGTCTTCTCGATCGAACAAATCATCTCCACGCTCGCTTGATCTCCCATTGAAGAGTTTTATGTTGAGGGTCTCAATCCCAAATTCCTCGCAATAAATTCAAGTATAGGGGTTAAACCTTAAATTTTTCCTTCTCATCCAAAACAAAGGCTCAACCCCGCATTTCTCCTTGACCACTTAAGTCTCTTATTTGTTAGAAAATGATAAAGTTGTGGCTTATTAAACTTATTTCCTTAACATTGATACTTCCTTGCAAATATTAGTCTTTTTTGTGTTCTTTTAGTTAAATCTTTTCATCAAACGATATCAAGAAAAGAGGACACAAATATAGGCTCTCATCCATGGAAAAACCCCCCTCCAAGGAGAAAACTCGAAAACTCTTCTCATCTTAGAATCTACTTCAAACGAGATGTAAAGACCCAATCCCTAGACCAAGTCCTTCTCGTAGTACAAATTCAACCCTTCCTCAATTCCTTCTTGAATATGCACCAAAATACTACACACTGCAACTTTAGCCTTTGTAGCTCCCGAAGAAACCCTAATATAGCCTCCTACTGGGACCTTCCAAGAGCAAGACAACTCTTCTTAAGGTTAGTGTGTCTAGACAAAGTTTCCTTCCTCCCATCTACACATTTCCACACTTTGTCCTATTGCAAATTTGCCTTATTCCTAAAACCCATAAACCCTAGAATTTCGCATGTGTGAGAGATATAAAGACCAAAAACTAAGAAATTTTGTCCTTTTTCCTCCTTCTTGACCTTCACTCTCCTTCTTGCAGCTACCTAGCTATAGATCAAACTTTCTTGTAGATCGAAATTGCTGAGTGAGTGTATCTCCAAATGAAGCCAAATTTCTCTTTATATAGCCTTATCAAGGGGTCGAATTCCCTCCTTTAGGCCAACCCGAGGATCCCAGGGCTAATTTGTACTCTTAGATATTCCAAGACTTTCTAGACTCAAAAATAATTCTTTTTATAATTACAAATTTCCCGGAAGGGTCTTATAAACATGATGTTGACTCCATTGACTCAACAATAATTCTAAGACCTAATAAACTCTAGAATCACGAAGAACATACTTTTATGTAGAATACCATCAACAATGAGCATGAAACCCATGCTTTAAAAAATATTCTTTCTTCTTTTCTTATTTGTTACATAGGATACATATTGAAATTAGTAGTACAATTATGAAGACTGAAACTAGTTACATTTCTCAGCACTCCCTCTTAACTAGGGAGGTATTCATAATTCTACAACCAATACAACACCATATCTAAAACTGAAGAGTTCTCAAGAAGAATCAGATTGACAAGCCATATTGTAAGCATCATCATTACGACCAACATTAACCCTAAGGCATAACTAAACAAAGCTATAGTTTAATTAAGAGCATTATGCTAGGAGGCTTTATGTGTGATACCACACTACCTCTCTAAGGTACATACTCCATGTCCACAAGATATGTCCTTTTAGGACTATCCTTATCTTGGATCTCCAATCCCGAGTCCTAAAAGAATGTCGGTCCTCTTCAAACACTCTTCTCTTGGATATATATCACATCCCAAAAGAGAGTAGGTCCCATTCCTTTCTTGGATGTTATATCCTCGAGGAAACCACATATTCTTATCCAATCCTCCATCATTCTCTCTTCATTACCTAAAGAGAAGAATGCACGTGTGATGTCCAACATCACTCCCTCTTATCCAGAGAGGACATCCCTATTCTCCTTTGATATTGAGAATAGAGCCTTGCTTATATATAAGTAGACTCCTTTACTCCCTCTCAAAACCAGAGGAAATTCCAGACTTCCTTTCTATTTGAGAAGTCATCGTCACAAGCCTTGCAAATTGTCTCCATCAAAGTATCAACTACTAGTTCCCCATAGCTATCAGGCTCCCTCTTTCCTTTGTATCACTTATATTGAACTTGCTTTCTTTCAAGGTATCGAGGAGCCACCTTATCTCTTGGATTTTGTGACAGGTTCCAAACCAATATTCTTGCTCGTCACTTTCTTCTTGGATATGAAGGCATTACATTGAGCCTTCCCAAATTTCAAGCTAATCATATCTTCTTCTTAAAAGTGATCTTCCTTTGACCTCCATGATATCTGTTCACACAACTACCCTTTTAATCCCAATATGGACTCATCTTGACTTCATAGTTTCCAAGTACTAGATAATGAGCTTCCCTCAATACTCTTCATTCATACAGTTGACCTTGTCGCATCTATCATCATGTATTCCTACAACATCATTTTCCCAATAGCCAAAAATAATATGTTATCCAGATAACCAAACCAAAAAATGAAATAGACTTACCTCATCATGGTGAGATTATCATTCCATCAACATCCTTATCGACTATCCCCACTTGAATTTTCCTTCTTGCATCAGAGTGCCCAAGGATCAAACTTGATTACCAAGTTACAAATTTTATTCCGAAGATTATACTAGGATTCAAATTCTATTATTTTCCAGCATCAGTAATACTTAAGCATATCATTATAACAAAATTCATTCCATAAGATTCTTGCACATATGAATCTTATCCAAACCTTATTTCTCAACATACATTCCTATGTTTTAATCCAATCATCTATATATCCATATATCTCACAAAAATTTTGCATCTTGACCCATTGCAACCCTTCATCCCTTTTTGCTAGTATGTTTCCACATTGCATAAAATACAAACTATTCATGTCATGATGCTTTTTCCAAGGACTTTAAAAAATGATGGTCCTTCTCGGATCACGATGATATATTTCAGTAAGATAACAACCTCTAACATAATGCTAGATAATATCTGGATGAACAATATGCAAAATGGTCTAACATTATATCCTATATTAACTTTACTAAGCAACTTAATCATGTAAATTTCAAACATGTTACTATCATATGCTTCTATCCTATGATGCTTATGCAAAACATATCATCTAAAAGAAAAACCAACATTCTTAAATAACTTAGAAATTATTGAACCGTCTTTTAGGAGTAAAGATCCTTCACTTTTTCCTTCTTTTCCTTCTTCTCAAGTTCTCCCACTACTTCGGATACATGAGCTTCACCCCTATCCTTTCTCTGATTGTTATGTTGATTTGGACAATCCATATTGTAGTGTCCAAACTCATTGCACTTGAAGCATTGCACCTTTGACATATATTTATTCTTGTACTTGCCAAACTTTCCTTTCTTCATCTTCTTAACTTAGGCCCAAAAGGCTTGAGACTGCTTATCTGATCCAATATCAACCTTGACCTTAATCCTTGACTCTTCCAGTATGCATTATGCCCACAACTCACCAAAGGGGGTTGAATCCTTCTTGGATTACATACTTGTTGCAAAGTTGCTCCATTTCGATGGCATTGCATTTAGAACACATATGGTTACCTCAGAATTAGTGGTTGGTTCCCCAAGTCCTTGCAAATGGTATCTTAACTGAGAGACTCTCATGAGAAATGATTCCATATCCTCATCCTTTGATTTCTTTATCCTATATAGTTTGTTCCACAAAGACATCTTTTGACCTGTTGTAGGTACGAAGTACAAATTTACTAGCTTGTCATACATTGCCTTATAAGTCGTCAAGTTTTCCACAAATGGAACAAGAGAATCCTTAATTGATTCAATTATGATCCTTTGTGGCCCCACTTCCCCTTTTTTTTTACTTTTCTAGTTTTTGTTTCCTTTCTTTGCCAAGTTCAGTAACTTGCCCAGTACCGTATTCCATCACTTCTTGTTTTGTCAGTATCAAGTCAATCCTCTTCTTCCATGCTAGATAGTTTGATGCCCCAATGAGTTTATTGCTCTCCTTGTAAAAATAACTTACATGACTTGAAGATTTAACCATCATGAAATAGTATGGTACTTACTTGAATATCAATATTCCCCCCTTTTTTATGATATCTCCAATCTTCTTGGTGTCTTCAAGATCCTTCAAGGAGACTTCCTTGAAAAAACTTATTAAACTTATTTTCTTTAACCTTGATAATTGCTTGTGAATCTTAGCCTTATTTTATGTCCTTTTAGTTAGATATTTTCATCAAACAATATCAAGAAAAAGAGGACACATATATTATCTCTCAACCAAGGAAACCCCCTCCAAGGGGAAAACCCAAAAACTCTTCTCTTCTTGAAATCTGCTTAAAATGAGATACAAAGACCCAATCCCTAGACAAAGTCCTTCTCACAGTACCAAGTCAACCATTCCTCAAGTCCTTCTTGAATCTACACCAAACTGCTACCCACTGCAACTTCGACCTACCAGCTACAACATTGCTACTCAACTTGCAACTTTGATCTGCAACTTCGACCTTTGCAACTTTTGAAGAAATCCTCATACAACCTCCTACTGGGACCTTCCAAGATCAAGAAAACTCTTCCTAACGTCAGCGGGGTACATACATAGTTTCCTTTCTCCCAGCTACAAGTTTTTGCACTTCGTCCTAACATCGGCTTCTTCCTGCAACCTAGAAACCCTAGAATTTCACATGTGTGATAGAGATAGAGCCCAAAAACCCCAAAAAAATGTCCTTATTCCTTTTTCTTGACCTTCACTCTCCTTCTTGAACCTACCTAGCTATAGATCGATCTCTTTATTGTAGATCAAACTTGTTGAGTGAGTGTGTCACCAAATAAAGTCAAACTACTCTTTATATAGCCTTCTCAAGGGGTCGAATTCCCTTCTTTAGGCCGAATTGAGGATCCCCTGGCCGACTTGTACTCTTGGAGATTCCAGGACTTTCTATACTAAAAAATAATTCTTTTTATAAATACAAATTTCCTGGAAGGGTCTTATAAACATGATGTTGACTCCTTTGACTCATGCCAATAAATCCCAAGACCTAAAAAACCCTAGAAGCCCGAAGAACATGATTTTACCTAGAATACCACTGACAATGAGCATGGAATCCAAGCTTTGATATTCTTATTTTCTTATTTTCTTGTTCGTTACATAGGATACATATTGAAATGAGTACAACAATTATGAAGACTGAAACTAGTTAGATTTATCAACATTCTTTAGACTTTCCACTAGCTTAAGAGTTCTATGGTGAGATCTTCCACATTGAACATAAGATGTTTTGAGAAGACAATGTCCTTTTGAATCTTTCCTTATTCAACACGGCTTCTACTCTTGGTTCTAGGCCCCATCATTAACATGACCTTCCAATCCTCACAAAAAATATGGGGTTCCTCTAGCCTCGCAAGGGTAGCCTATTCTTATCAATTCAAACTCACTAGTAGCAAGAATTTAACCAAAAAATCAACAATAAATGGGGCCACAAACCTTTCAATATTGTCCTTTTGGAAACACACCAAATGTCACAAAGACTCATAAATGATTAAAACATGCATATAACCATTACATAATTAGCAAAGCCAAGGTTGACCTCTTAATTCATGGACATACAATACATGATATTCTCATTTAACATAATTGAAAGGCTCTCCTTTCACACAAAATTTCATATTCATAAAGGGAGTGCACTTCAACATTCAAGCAAACCATGTTAATTGATTAGCACATCATTAATGAATATTTGTTGTGATGATACAACAACTCTCAACTTACCAATGAACGCATACATAATAAATCCAACATAATATTTAAACATGAAGTATTGAACAACATTTACAAGAAAATAATACACTTGCTTGCTCCTGTTAAAATTGTTGGAAATTAAAGAAGGACAACCACTCTCTACCTAACCATAGGCACAACTACACTAAAATTTTCTTGCAGCTAGCTAGCATGATCCAAATCCAATGTTTGAAGGATGCTTCACTCAGGGTATTACACCAAAGGTTCAATTCAAGGTATACTGTATGGAGGCCAGTCTCCTTCACTGGTTGGGAAACAAGGATGCTAGCTCTCCAACACTCAGTTTGGGTTGATCACATAAACAAATATGAACATTGTAGGCCTGCAGAACACAAAAGGAAACCCATTCCTTCCTTCATGTAGTCCCTCCATGATTCTCCTTCTTCCAATGGTTCTCATGCACACACATAATCAAATAATCAAGTTCTTCTTGGTTTACTCGACTCAAGGGATGGGGGGGAGGGGGATTTCTCTTTGGTTTCGTCAGTTGACATATTTCAAGCGTGGAAGTGTTTCTCTTTGTATGAGAGGTTTGGGCTCCCCTTATTAGGCTGTGAATTCAACCAAGTTTTTGCGGTAAGGTATGTAGCCCATGCTTAGGCGGTCCAATACCTCATCTCCCCATTTCGGTCCTATTTTCTCGACAATTGGTAGTTCAGCAAGAACATTAGGGGCCAGGAACATTAATTTAAAGGGAGATAGGAAACTTTCCAATCTCCCTTACTGACTTCCTCAAGCTAGCTATCCTTTTAGATATTGGGATATTTATACAATTGTCCTCATCTTCAACTTTAATAGTATTTAATTATTAAATTAGAAAAATATTTACATTGAGGGTTTTGGTAGATATCCATGCATTGATATAAGATGTTTGGCCTTGATTTTATATTCACACAACACAAGTTTACAAACTAGTTTAGAGTTATTGCAATTTCATGAACCCCATGTATCTTTGTTGCACATGGAGCTTCTACAAGTGCATAATAATATGCCTTTATATTTGTGGTTTCATTCTTATTAAAGAACCTTATTGTTATTTGAACCTCTCGATCTTCATCAACATATAAGACAAAGGCAATTACAACTTCCCTTCAGTTGATTGAAATAAATATGTCTATGTACAAGCACCATAATTTCATCACATTGTATATTTGAAAATTGATAAAAAAATAGTCATCTCTATTGTAGTATTGTTATTTTAGTACCTCCTAGATGTAGGCCACCAATTATTCTCTACACATTATCGTAATCTTGAGACATGCCTAAGCTATCATCTAATTCTTAAAGAGACTAGTTAAATTTATCACAAATATCATCTATTATTTTTCTATTGTATTAATCCGAATGGGGTTGGTTTATTAGAGGATTAATTTAATTGTTCTCTACAAATTTAAAGACATATGAATAGATTTATAATGCAAAAAATAAACTAGAAACCTTTATTATTGTTTTTTTTTTTTGTAAGCTTAGTAGGACCTTTTATTCATTAATTTTCAAAGCAGGTTACATCCATAAAAGACATTTTGTGGCCTTAACATGCCCATTGGGAAACCAGGTTTGTTGGCCATCGAAACACATTATAAGCCATCCATAATTTAAGGTTCTTAAGTCTGTCATACTCAACCCGATAGGCCTTAATGCTTAGAAACAGATCACCCTTAACATGCTAACAAAAGTACTACTAATCGACATATACATCGTCAAAAAAAGAAAAAGAAAAAGGAAACAACTAAGTATTAGTCATCTGAGGACTCCACCGAAGCTGGGTACTTTGCACTGGATCTTGGTATTTTTAATTGAGGAGGGAACTGAATGTGCTTCTCAATACGACTTAGACGGACATTATGCTGTTGAATTTGAAATTGAACAAGTTGGAATTCGTTCTGAATTTCCTAGAACCCAGGATCATATTTAATGGAACCTGTTGCGTTCATAATAGCTCTGGCTACTATGCTCTTCATCATCTAATAGAGATGGATTTTCTGCTTGTACTGAGTGAGTCCGCCACGAGTGTGGCCTGGATTAGGGACCAACAAACACCAGTCCTCCATGTGTATCTATTGCTCAGCCCATTGATTAAGGTCAACCTCCCAACCCGCAATCATCTGCCTCACCTGCTCAGGAGTGTATGTCGTAAATGCTTGAGCCACAATGCTAATATGCTGAGCATTCGATTTTTTTCCGCTCCTCCTCGATGGATGTGACAAGGATGCTCCTCGTCCCCCCGTGACCCATTTTTTCGGCTCCGCCCACGACCCCCATTACTTGACGATCTTGTGCCCGTGGATGGACTAGCCATTTCCATCAACCTTTTCTGAATTGCAATATACTCATATGACCAAATCGCCAATCGAACAGAGACCCACCACTCGTAGACTGAGCGGTCTCTCAAGCTAGTAGAACCTGATACGTTTACAGATAACAAGAGTAGGAATAAAATAACATTAGACCCAAGGCATGTGAAAGAATAATAGGTCGGGATAGCCAACCTCCATTGGCACTTTCCTCCAATTACGAGCACGTTGTGCTCAAACATTACATGAAACAAATATAAGCCAGAGAGGGTTTGTCTCCACCAAAGGGAAGAACTACCTGTCAGCTCCTCAGGTCACTTCCCATATAAAAATGCATCAAAACATTGTAAAAGCAACAAGGACGACATGCAAAGTATATTTAAAAGCCATTTTAGCCAAATACATAAACAACCATTCCAACCAGGCGTAAAATCCTTCCCGCACAGACAAGGAGCCCAAATTATACCATACATTCCCATTTAGAGTGGTAAGATACCATAAATAACAGATACAAACTTAAAAACAGCAATTTCAAGATAAAATTGAGCCATAAATACATGCTCTTCAAACGAACAAACACTACCAAGTTGCAAAATCACCCATTCATAGGAGGGGGCATAAACCTTACAGGCAACATTCAAAATAATAGTATGTCGCGGGCAGGGATGAAAAAGAAGAAACGATACATACCATGTTACCAATGCCATGAAACCGACATGGATGTCCTCCTACAGACGAAGCCTCCATGCTAAGCTTTCCACCAGAAGGGAACCCCAAGTGCCAACTCATAACTCTCGATACCACATTATACTGCAATACAACTACATGAAATGAGGTACAAACATTCACCACTTGGAGGTTTATCACTTGGTGTCAATTAACTCGCTCCTTAATCTCTCATGCGCCTCCTCCCATTGCATCAACCCAATCACACATATCTTGTGTCTACCAGAGCGGCCCTTTCGCATTATCTCCCATTTAATCATCATTAACGAGAGTCCCAAGTAGGACGATGAACTGGCACGCACCCCGACCGGGGATGTTGATTATTTTCTTCAACATGGTCTTGGTTTCGGTGACAATATAGAGCTAGAATTAGGATCAACGGTTCTCAATCTTAGGGGTGATCGGTCATCCAAGGGGCATCAAGAATTATACCCATATGAGAGCATCCCCAATTAGCCAGGAAGTCGGCAAGCTTATTTCCCTTTCTGAGAACATGCAAGGGGATAATATAATCAAAAAATGGAAGAAGAGAACTTATATTTGCACGAGATGGACCGTTCACCAAATCTGGCTAAGCTTTTCCCAGTTGGTGCCCTGGTTTATCTTTTTGAGTACCTTAATAACCAGATTTGAATCTCCTTCCACCACCAACTTTCTAAATCCTTCTCGTCTTGCAATGAGTAGTCCATGTTGTACTGCATTGAATCCAACGTTAGGATTACTTGCATGGACACAATCAACTGCATAAACATATAGAGCCTGGCTCTTGCATCCTTGGGGTTACACTTGGACACCCCATCAAAATTGAGCTTAAGGAAGCCTGAAGGAGGGACTAAAAAATTTGACGAAGAAAATAGAGGGGATACTAAGAGCTTCCAGGGTGATGGAGCCAACATCTGAGGAGCAAGATTATGATATCTTATAATTGGGGCTTCGTGAGGCGAAACCTGCCAGTCATATTGATGCCATTTCTCAGCTAGGATTGTTTCTCGTATGTTTTGGATGATCCCAGCCCATACTTTCGACTATGAGAGGCGATGGTTCTTGAAGACCCTTCGATTCCTTTCCTTCCAAATTGCCCATAGAAGGAAACCAAGGCTCGGTTTGAGACAGGACTGGAGAAGAGCTTGTTTCTCCACATTTCTAAAGAGGATTTTATACTGGTAATGTCATGGTCCAGATGTCCAAATAGATGAGCCATGCTATGCCATAGTTGGTCCGTAAAGGGCCATTGGTTTATAAGGTGTTCCATATCTTAATTATTGGATTCACACAACATACATAATGAGGGATCTTGAACCCCTCTTTTCTGGAGTTGATCCCAAGTGAGGATCCACCGCTGACACACTAGCTGGAGGAAATAGGAAATTTTTGGCCATAAATGTCTCGTCCAATTTTTTCTCCATATGGGATTGTCATGATCTTGAGGCTCTTTAGTGGCTATCATGTAGGCTTCTTTAATGGTAAACATTCCTTTAGTTGTGTAACCCCACAGAATAATATCAGGGCCTTCAGGTGAGATGGGCATTTGATATTTTCGTGTCCATATGGTTTTCCACGGATCTTTCCCACCTTATATCCATATCCACCGTATTTTCGCCCCCAAAACTTAATTCAAAATGTAAGGCTCTCGGAGCCCCAGACACCTTGCAAGTTTGGGTTTGGTGATACTTTCCCATGAGACGAGAGCCCATTTTTTGCCTCCTGGGCCCCTTGCCACAAATTTTTTTTTAAAGGTATCCACAATACTAACACACGAGGATTTGGGCATAGCCAAACCAAACAGCTGATAGATCGACATGGATCGGAGAACAACCTTAAGAAGAACCACTCTACCAATAACATTAAGGGTTGAAGACGAGTTTGGATATGGTCCAAAAGGTCTTTCCATGATGAATTTCTGAGAGAATTCAATACAAGGGGAATGCCAAAGTATTTATAGGGTGGGGATCCAATACGAAACCCTAAAAATCCAAGCAAGAAAATATTGGGTAGGAATTGGGGTATTAAAGAATAAAATATTAGATTTATTATTGTTGATCAAGGTGCCAGAGGCTAATAATATCTTTGATAACTCTGGCTTCTCAAAGAGATACCTGGTAGAAAAAGCATAATAGCATCAACAAATCGTTGATGAGTAAGAGGGAGGTCACTACCCCATAGAAAAATGCCGCAAAGAGAACCCGAATGGATAAAAAATATAATATAATGACCCAAACCTTCTGCAGCAAGGATGAAGCAGAAGGGAGATAGAGCTTCACCTTTCATCAGTTCTCTAAAGGGGTTAAACGTTCGCGAAGGGAGCCATTGATAAGGATTGAAAATATAGGGGAAAAGTTGAGGGAGGAAACCTAGGCTATCCATTGAGACTTGAAACCAAAGGCTTTCAAAATACTTAAAAGATAGGGCCAACTAAGACGATCATAAGATTTTGAGAGATCTAGTTTGATAAGCATGCCTTTAGCTTTGAGATTTTTAAGAGAGTGGACCACTTCCTGAGAAGTGATTATACTTTCCAATATATGACGACCTTGAACGAATCTAGTTTGTTTCGGTGAAATCAAAGTTGGAAAAATAGGTTTCAATCTCTTAACCATGATTGTGGCAATGATTTTATACATAAATTACATAAATAAATTGGCCTAGAACCTTGAGGCTCCTCAAACTGAGCTGATTTAGGTATTAAATCAAGAAAGGTGGAGTTAAGAGTCAGATTTACCTGTTGTGATCGTCGGGATTCATCAACTACCTCTAGGATATCAGGGTCGATGAAGTGTTAGGTTGCTTGAAATAAATCCGCTGTAAATCTGTCCATTCCTGACGCTTTGTTTCGAGCCATCCCCTTAACCACTTCTTCAACTTATTCCATGGTAATGGTCCGCATGAGTGCCATGTTTTGGTCTCTTCTTACCAGATGAGGGATATGAGTTGTGATGGACTGGATGGCTTCAGATCTGTCATGGCCAAGTTCAGATAGGAGGTTATGTAAATGATCTACCAAGATATTTTCCATCTCCTCATGTTGAACCAATCGTTTCCCTGTAGAATTGTTACACAGTAATTTGTCACCGTCCCTGCAATCCCCGTCCCGCACATTGGAGGGCTCATTTTGTGACCTGTGAGTAGTGACATGGCTTGAAACCACTTTCATGACATCCCTCTGAACAAGAGCTTTCATATCCCTGAAGACATCTCCTTGTGAAAAACCCTGAAAATGGCCCTTTTAGCATTGGCGTGAGTAGGCAGTTCAGTACCCGCGCCAATGGGGAAAATACTTCAAAGAGGTCGTGCCAGTTGGCATACGTACGATCGCACTGCGTACCGGTAATTGAGAGGGTGTTTTTAAAATAGTGGCAGTTTCGTCCTAAGCAGTCCGGCCCGTATCTATCTTGAGTTGGGAGGTTTGGCTATGGATTTCCATAGAGAGGAAGTGATTTGCCACCTCTCATGGAAGCTTCCTTGATGATAGGGCCAATCCCATGATTATAGGGATCCCAACTCCCCTTCCTCCATCTATAAAAGCTTGCCCATTTCCATTGCAAGCTAGTCTTCGAGTTCCCAAGAGCTTTCACATCCTTATGCTGCAAGAGCCTTCTTGATTCCCTTAAGGCCAAATCCAAGCAAGGAGACTATTGTCAAGTATCCAGAGAGAGAGGCTTGTCCCATCCTTGACAGGCTTTATCGAGACATGTTTTGCTGATGACCCGCCAAAGGAGAATTCAGCGTCGAAGCTTTGGTTGTATTCTTCTTTTTGACTCATTAATGTTAAGCGACTATTGGTTATGGTTCCACTCTTGTTCTTGTGATGATGAGTTGTCCTTTACGGGCGGCATATAGTTGCATCTCTTGGTTACGCTTCACGTTTGGCACCTGCTACTTGTGTACGGTGTCATCACGGAGATCATAGGGATGTTGATGCCTTGGAGATTGAGGAATGGGAGCGCCACCTCTTCTACAACGACTGCGTTGGATTCCAGGTAAGCCTTCATCGCTAGTCAGTTTATTTGCAATTAGGAACCTGCACTATACCATGATTGATTTTTGCTAGACCCGGTCTGGGCTAGTAGGGATCGCCTCTGTCCGCAGAGGGGATTTACCTCCACAATAAATTTGTGACTCCGATGGGGATCGTTAGCTTGTCGTCGTTCATTTTATGAGCTATAGACGGAGCCTGAAGTTGGCTAGATAGCCTTCGAAACGCTTTTGCTCTGCAATTGCGAAGTTGATCAAAGTTGCTGCAGTCAATCTCCGGTTTAGTTTGTAAAGTGAACACTTGGAGCTTTGTCTTGTCTTTTCGGTTGATTCTTGATTCTGCTTGCTTGATCAGCTCTTTGGGCTGGATCTTTCTGTGAATTTGGCTTTTGGATAGCTTGATTATCACTATTCTGCTTGTTGGATTGCTCTTTTTTATTTTTGACTGGTAAACTCGACTGGCGCGCTTTTCAGCTTGACAGTCGTGCCCATTGGCGCAGGTTGCTAGTGTATTACCCGCGCCAATTCTGTTCTGGCGCTAGTTTCAGCCTCACAGTCGCGCCAATCCTGTGAGATACTAGGGTTTGCTTTGTTCTAAGCTTTCTGAGCTTGATCTGTGTGTGTCTCGCTTTGAGCCTAGATTACATGGTTCATTTGAGCCTTGGAGATTCTGCTTGAAGTGGTGAGTCTGGTCTTGGTTGGGAGAAATTATTTGTTTTTTTCATTTTCAGGCGTTGGCGCTTGTTGTCAATTAGAAACCCGCGCCAATTGGCCATTGGTGCTAGTTGTCAATGTGCAAGTCGCGCCAGTTGGCACTAGTTGTCAATGTACAAGTCGAGCCAATTTCAGGGTGTATGAAAATTGAGATTTTTTCCCTAAATCCTTCACCAGTGTGTCTTTCCCTTCCGGTATTTTCACTGTATGAGCATAGATTACATTGATCATTGTTTGAAATGTTTTCTTTCCATGATTGTTTGATGTAAAAGGGAATGAATGCCTTGTTTTTATCTCTTGCTTTGGAAGTCCTTTTTTTGTGCTTGACCTCATATGTCTTGTAGCCTTTTGAGGGATTTCTTTACAAAGTGTTTGAAACAACGATTGCATTCTTAGTGTTTGTTGCATCTCTTTTGCATTCATCCTTCATTAAGAAGATTTGCGTTCGTTTAGTTTTCGTCTCAAAGTGTTCTTTTTGTTAAAATGCATTAGATCACATCGCATTGAAAAGTACTTTTGAGATTTATCATTGAAATTAGATCACATTGTTTAGTGATTGAAAACTAAAAATCGCTTTGAGTGCATTCTCTTTCATTAAAAGCATGCATTAAGTAGATTCTCATTTCATCGAAAAATGCATTGAGTGCATTCTTATCATTTGAAAAGAAAAAAGGAAATTGTGCATAGATTACAATTGCATAGTTTTCGAAAAAGAGGATTTTGCATAGATTACATTGCATTATTCACATCGTTGAATGTTTGAAATTACTTTTGGATAGTGAAAGTCATCTAGTTTGGAAAAGATTTCGTTTGCAGTGTTGTTTTATGTTGCATCATTGTTTCAAGCTCTTCCCTTTACTAGATAGCATTCATCGAATTGAAAAGTTTTCTTTTCTCATATAGCTGCATACAGGAGATTGTCATATGACATATGGTAGGGCCTTGAAACCGAAACATAATTGAAGATCAACCATAAAATTTACTCAATTTTCCTAAGGAAGCATTGAAACATTAACAGAACATTTAGAGGTCTAGGTTAGATACGTGTTCCGGCGTCGTTAAACCTAGTAGCTGTCGTTCGCCTCTTAGCTTTAGACAGTGCTAGTACGGACTTGTGCTCCCCGTACCGTCGCGTAAATAAAGGGAGACCCCACTAGGTTTCCATCCTTTATCCATAGGAAGCCGACTCTGCCGCCCTATACCCGTGATACACCGAACACATCATTCGGGGAGATTGCCTACACGTACGTTGAGTCCTTGGTTGATTTCTCTTTCATTTTGAAACCAAGGTGTATATTGCAGTTCACGGTTATTTGGTACACCCTTTGCCTAGTATTCCTGAGTAGTCATTTGATCTTTTCTGACTCTTTAAATTTGAAAAGATCACCAAGCGCTTGTCCTTTCACGCTTGTTTCAAAACTGAAAGAGATAGAGTCACCTTTTGCTTGTTTCTCGACTCTTAAAATATGAAACAACAGAGTTTTGTTTCAATGTTTTAAAAATTAACTGCCCACGAAATATTCCTGGTTCAAGTTAGTTTCCTTAGGGTGTTGTTCTGAATATCTTTTCTGATGGCAACTTTTCCGGAGTTCACCAACCAAGGAATCCCCTCCGATGGGAATCCTGGTCCGTTTCCTCCTTTTGGAAATGTTGGTGCTCCTTATATGGCAACGTTGTCCCTGCCTGGGTTAACTATTGGGTTGCCTGTTTGGTTGTTTTCAACCTCTGTGGTCCTGAATGTCCCGACTACTGTTCAATCAGTTCCTCCACCTGAACAACATCATGTTGATTCCAAGGTGGACCTCTCCCCTTCTTCGCATGTTTCTGCGTCCTCCTCTTACTTTGCCTGGTGAAAATATGGATTCAAGTAACCAGGTGGCTAAGAAGAAGAAGAAGAAGACAAAGAAGAAGAAGTCCGATAAAGGAGAGGCTAGCTCTGCGGCTATTGCGCCTAAGAATTCTCCTCTTGATAAAACTTCCAACCCTCCACGGAAAGTCAAGTTCCCTTGCATGTTGTGCACGGGAGACCATCTTCTTCGAGATTGCCCTGGCATACCCAAGGTGCTCGAAGCATGGTCCAATGGTTGTCCATCGTTGCCTTTGACTTCCGGGAGTCAAATTGGGGTCACGCCTTCAACTGGTGCTGGTAAGGCTCCTAAGAAGCAGGGTAAGATTACCAATCCCTGTAAGTTGTGTGAAGGGCACCATGCCATTCACCTTTGTCCGTATATGGATGAAGCCAAGAGATTTTTGGACAACTCAATTGTTTCTACACCATGCCTTCCAGCTGGTTATAAACAGCTTTCTTTGAGTCCTCCGCCGACTGATGCCACGAATGGTCAAGAGTCATCCTTGGTCAATCCCGCTCCCTCGGAAATTCAAATTCAGGAATCCGTTCCTGACCAACCATTGGTTGTGGGATAAGCTGAGATGGCTCCGTCTATGGTGCACCAGGTCTTTTCCGTTGAGAGTGGATCTCACATCCCTCAGGTTCTTCTTGTTTCTTCAGATTTTTTGGACTTGGAGAAAGATTCTCCTGCCCCTATACCTCAAGAAGTTGCTCCTCCGCCTCCCGTGATGGAGGTCCCGGAGGATACCCCTCCCACCTTCGAGATGGAGGTCGTGGAGGGTGCTCCTTCTTCCGTAACACCAAGGGAAGACCATCTCGAATTGATGGTAGCCCCTCCGAGTAGTTTGGTCGCTTCCTTTGATTGGAGTCGATTTGTGGGATACCGCCTTCCGTCTTATATGCCTTTCGAGACAATGGTACAGGCCTTTGGTCTGGTTGTACCCAACACCATCATGGACGAAGGTGAAACTATTAGTGTTCTATCCTCAACTACTTGGCATGCTTTCGGTTCGCCACCGCTTGCGCCTGTTACGCAGAATCTGTTGGCATTTAACAGAAGAACTAGTCAACCGTTAGGGATCCTTCCAAGGTTACCTGTTACTTTGGGAGGTAAAACCGTCCATATGGACGTGATGGTTGTTCCAGGCCCCTTGTATTTCAATCTGTTCTTGGGGCGCGATTACACCTATGCCATGGGAGCGCCGGTCTCCTCCTTTTCGTGTGGTCTCGTTTTCCGCATGAAGCGACGCATCGTGACCATCGATCAACTTTCATTTTTGGTCCCGATATGCGCCCGTCCGCCATCATCCCTTCCTGGTTTTTATCCACCTGTTGTATCTGCCCCACCGCAGGTCAACTATGTGGCTACCTACCCCGTACCTGTACTCAGTGATAGTGCTGTTGTGCATCAGGAGCTGGGGGCATTGGGTCCTGAATTCCAAGATGGTTTCCTTCCATTAGATGGGAAAATCTTGGAAGCGATGACTTCTTGTTCATTATGATGAAGTCTGTCGGAGCATGGTTCTTTTTCCTATGTCAAGCTCCTTAAAAAATGAAACAAGGTCGCCTGAGGATAGTTCCGCCTGAGCATGGTTCTTTTTCCTATGTCAAGCTCCTTAAAAAATGAAATCGGGTTTGGTCAGAGCATATTTCCTTGTCTTGTGTCAAGCTCCTTAAAAAAGGAAACAAGGTTGTCGGAGCAAAGTTCCTTGTCTTGTGTCAAGCTCCTTAAAAACTGAAACAAGGTCGTCGGAGCAGAGTTCCTTGTCTTGTGTCAAGCTCCTTAAACCATGAAACAAGGTGTCCTGAGGATAGTTCTTTTAATGTGTCAACCTCGTTAAAACAATGAAACACGTTCCTGTTCAATTCGAGTCTTTGATCAGATCTCGTAAAATCCCAGTCGAGTCTTTCTTAGATCTCGTAACTTGAACCTTCAATCCCTCCATCTGTTTACTCAGGTGCATGGATCGAAGCTTGGGGGGCATGTACCTCGAATTGAGTCACCATGCTGGGGGCATGCTTAATTTTTAAAGCATAGTTTGTTTCCGTTTCAAGCTTGTGTAAAAATGAAACTGGTTTCAAGCATAGTTTATCTTTGTTTCAAGCTTGTGTAAAAATGAAACCAACTTCAAGAAGAGTTTCCTGATTTCAAGCTTGTGTAAAAATGAAACCATTCCCATTTTACCTCTTGTGATTGCCATTTTATCAGCCTGTTTTTGCCAGATGAGCCTTGGTTTTCTCACTCCATCGTCACTATCTGCTTGGCCGATCATATGCCTTCACTTGGTTTTTTTACCCATTCCCGAGGAACTACTGCGATAAGTGGTCTGCTAGCTGCCACCTACTTGTTTGAGTAGTTCCACCACACGAACCAGTCAAGCAATTCTTTATACGGAATTTGCTCCTCTTCCAGAGAGCCATCTTCTTTCTGCTCTAAACACAAAAATGGGCCAAGCTGCCATTGCTAACTTTAGTGGACAATAAGACATTCACTTCAGATACGCCACTCCTTTTTCGGGCTAGGATAGATTATTTACGAAAAAAGAGTTACCCACTATCTATGACTAGCGAGGCTTTCAGATACAGTTTTCACCTTTCTCGATCTCAGAAACTTTCTTTCTTTTCATTTACTTAAAAAGGGACCGTTGGAGTTTACTTTTCCACTGTCTTTTCAAACTCTCTAAACATGAAAAGACGCCGAGTTCTTCCTTTGTCAGACTCGTTAAACCCTGATGACATTGGATTCAGTCGTAATGACGGTATCTGAGTTCCTCCTTCCTAGGGCTCGTTAAATGTACTAGGATGGACTTATATGACAAGCATATGGTATCCTCTTCAAGCTTGTGTAAAAATAAAGAGGTACTCACCAAGCATGGTGGGGAAAAATGGAACCAACATCATTGTCGTGTCGGCAGTATGTCGCTCTTGAACATGGCACTTGTCTGCATTCGTGTCGGGTTGGGGACATTTCATCTCGTTTTTTCACGTGCCTCCGTGGGTTGGGTAATCCTTTTTGACCTCTCATCTGCTCTTTGCCTCGTCTCCATGACCCCCAATCCGTTGATGTCAAATACTACCAAATCCACTGTCGTGTCGTCAATATGTTCAAGAGAAGTTGACCTCTGCAAGTACCAACCTTCCTCTGATTCTCATCCGATTGTGATTCACAGAAACATTATGTTCCTCTGTCTCATGTCGATGATGTGGGAAACATTATGGCCCACCTTCGATCAAGGTCACTTCCTGTCGACTTCAGCTCATTATCCAGGAAGTCGATCTAGAGACTCCCTTCTGGTACCTTAGGGCCTGCATGCCTCAATGGCAGGTTCTTCACATTCGACGTGAGGTTTTCATCATTGGCCTCTGATCGAGTGATTCTGCGGGTGTTCGACGTCAACTCATTGTTCACATGCCGTAGATTGTACCTATAGTACCTTGAGGACCATTGGCATTAATGGTGGTACCTCTCGCGTCTGTTAACAGCTTTCATCACTGGTTGGTAATCAGACGATGTTCTTACATGTTCGACTTCAGCTCACATATTCGCATGCTTGAACTTGTACTGTGTTCGGGTCGAGATGGAGCGCAAGACCCTGGATTGTGTCTGTTGTAATCCAGGTTGCGATTTTGTGGATTATCATGATTGGTTACATGACTCACTTATTGGATGGCTGCGACCATACCTGATTCTATCTAACGATCCTCACTGGATGGCTACGTCCATACCTTGGATCTGGATTATTGTATACTCTCTTATGGATGGCTGCGCCCATACCATATATATCATGTATTTGAGATATCAGTTGTATTTCTCTACGCAGGTTTTCCGACGGCGGTGTTTTCAGTTGGACACATTCTCGTAAAGCATTTCACCCCTCTCTCTCTCTTGGGCCTCATGCTTTAGGGGGCATCTGTTACACAGTAATTTGTCACCGTCCCTACAATCCCCGTCCCGCACATTAGAGGGCTCATTTTGTGACCTGTGAGTAGTGACATGGCTTGAAACCACTTTCATGACATCCCTCTGAACAAGAGCTTTCATTGCCCTGAAGACATCTCCTTGTGAAAAACACTGAAAATGGCCCTTTTAGCATTGGCGCGAGTAGGCAGTTCATTACCCGCGCCAATGGGGAAAATACTTCAAAGAGGCCGCACCAGTTGGCGCTCTGTCCCAGAGTCGCACTCGCGCCAGGCAATTTGAGAGGTGTTTTTTAAAAATAAATGGCGGAAGTTTCGTCCTAACTGATCCAGGAACTGATATCTATCTTGAGTTGGGAGGTTTGGCTACGGATTTCCATAGAGAGGAAGTGGTTTGCCAGGTTCCCAAATTTCCAAGAGCCTTATGCTGCAAGAGCCTCCATAATTCCCTTAAGGCCAATTTCAAGCAAGGAGACTATCGTCAAGGTCCGAAGAGAGAAGTTTGTCCCATCCTTGACAGGCTTTTCGAGACGTGTTCTGCTGGCGACCCCCTCCGAAGGGGAATTCAGCGTCAGAACTATGGTTGTAATTTTCCTTTGATTGATTATTAATGAACGACTATTGGTTATGGTTCCACTCTTGTTGTTATTTATGATGATGAGTTATGTCCTTTCTGACTGACATATAGTTGCATCTACTGGATTTTACGCTTGCGTTTGTTTTGTTTCTCGCATGTGTAGGTGTCCCATCACGGAGATCGTGGGGATCGTGATCTGCCAGAGTTGAGGAACGGGAGCGCCACCTCTTCTACAACGACTGCGTTGGATTCCAGGTAAGCCTTCATCGCTAGTCGGTTTATTTGCAATTAGGAACATGCACTATAGTGTGATTTATTGTTGCTAGACCCGGTATGGGCTAGTAGGGATTGCCTCTGTCCGCAGAGGGGATTTACCTCCACAACAAATTTGCGACTCCGCTGGGGATCGTTAGCTTGTTGTCGTTCATTTTATGAGCTATAGACGGAGCCTGAAGTTGGCCAGATAGCCTTCGAAACGCTTTTGCTCTGCAATTGCGAAGTAGATCAAAGCTACTTCAGTCAATCTTCGGTTTACTTTGTAAACTGAACACTTGGAGCTTTGTCTTGTCTTTTCGGTTGATTCTTGATTCTGCTTGCTTGATCAGCTCTTTGGGCTGGCTCTTTCTGTGAATTTGGCTTTTGGATAGCTTGATTATCACTGTTCTTCTTGTTGGATTTCTCTTTTTTATTTTTGACTGGTAAACTCGACTGGCGCGCTTTTCAGCTTGACAGTCGTGCCCATTGGCGTAGGTTGCTAGTGTATTACCCGCGCCAATTCTGTTTTGGCGCTAGTTTCAGCCTCACAGTCACGCCAATGCTGTGAGGTACTAGGGTTTGCTTTGTTCTGAGCTCAGCCAGATTGTGGGTGTCCGCTGGCCTAGATTACATGGTTCACCTGCTCGGGACATCTGCCAAGCAGAGTCCGGCCTCAAGCAAGAAATTTTGGTTTTTTCACTTTTCAGTGTGTCAGCGCTTGTTGTCAAGAATACAACCCGCGCCACCGCTACCGGGCGTGGCTGTCAATGTGCAATTCGGCACCCGCTGGCTAGTTGTCAATGTACAAGTGTTACACTAAAAATGTCACCCCGACATTCGGCCGACCCTGAGCCTATCACACTTCATACATGCCTGCCTCTCTTTGCAAGTCTTACAACTTGTTCTCATTCCATGCCCCGAAATGCAGGAAACCTTTAACTAAAAAAACTACGCAGGTAACATGAAGCCTGCATGTGTTTTTAGCTAGGGTACGCAGGTAATGTGAAGAGAAACTGCGTTCTAGAACGCATTTTTCCATTGTAATGCCTGTGGTACCCCTGTAAAGTCAAAAAGCGCGAAAGAAAAGATTAAAAAGTTGAATTTTGGTCAATTCTGGAAGGTTCTGGATGAGATTTTTTGGGGATGAGTACGCTTTAGTAAGGTGCATGTATCCCACACCTTAAGGAACTAATCCCTTGATGTGAGGAGCCTATCCCTTTGAAGGAGGGTTCTATCCCTTTAAAGGTGGAATCCTAACCTCCTCATCTGCTCTATAAAAGGAAGCATTGAGTAGCCTCAAGGGGTAAAGTGAAGATTTTGTTAAGAAAACTAATGGAGGATTGAAGAATATTTTGATGGGTAGAATATTTGAGTTGAAGTGCTGTTAAGATTTAGACTCCTTTCTTCTGAGCTTTTGAGAGGAAAGATCACATACCTCTTTGTGATCCTGGAGGAAGAGTGCAAGACTTATCAAAGTAGAGGAGACTCCTGCTTCGGACCCCGGGAAGGCCTTTCGAACATCAAGGCTAAGGTTGTAAGGTTCTTCTGTATATTTTAAGATTAATACAATCAAGTTCTGTTTTTCTCAATAAGCTGTCGTTTGATCATTTATTTCATAGATTCCTTGATCACTATGATAGGTATGTTTTATGATTATTTGTTATACAGGTGCTATTTAATATTTGCTTGTTTGTGATTGCAGGTCGACGAAAGATCTCTTATTGCGACGGAAGGATTTTGGTGCGACGGAAGCACTATGACCGCAAATAAGCATTTGGATCTAAGGTAGGATCGACACTTTCATAGCATTTATTTGTAAAACGAATATATTTAGAGAAAGACAAACTTAGTTGTTCGTTTGTTGCTAGATTGTCTTCTGACACTAGGGAGATCGGTCTTGTCCGCAAGAACGATTAATCCGGCCAACAAATTGGCGACTCCACTGGGGATAGAAACTTGTTGTTTTTGGTTCTCTTTTATTTTGATTTGAGGAAAAGTTTTTCCTGGTTTTTGATTGATGGATATCTGCCTGGGTAGCTTAGGTTTTCTTTGTTTTTGAAAATTTTGAAATCTTTTATGTTTTTCTTGAAGTTTTCAGGGGACCGCACTTTGTCTTCACACACAGTGCGGGCATCTCCGCACTTTCCTTAAGTAACCAGTGCAGGACCGCACCTGTTACTTCTGGGACCTGCGGACCTTGTTAAAAGTCTTGAAAAACTTAGATTTCTTCTTTTAGTTTAGTTTAGATTTAATTTAGGATTCTTAGCATCTACCCAGATCTGTATTTTTCTGTCAAAAATCTCTTGTTTCTGAATTTCTTTCAGCAAATTCTTCATCTCATCAATCTCCATTAAGTTAATTGGGTATTTTGAGTCTCTTTTTCGAGAAATTCTTAATTTTATTTCCTTTGGTGATTACTTGGGGGTTTGTCTCATTCTTTTCACAATTTTCCATCTTTTTGCTTTTGTTTTTGCATATGTTAACGCTTAAGTATTTTTTTGACTTTAAAATCTCACCCTGATTTTCGACTCGCACTTGATTATTCTTATTACATTAGAATCATCTTGTGTTGAGAACTTTCATATTTACAGTGAATGAATTTATTTTCAATATATATAACAAAATGTATAGATTACTTGTATACTTTCTCAAAGTGAATTGTATATAGATTATGAACCAGATAAATAAGACAGAAAAACCAACAGATTTAGGACTAATTTTTCTTGATTGAAACAGATGGTTATGTTTGTTTAAAATGGCAAAATATAAAAAAATTGGGATTGATTTGCATTAGTTTTTCTTGATGAAATTAGTGCATTAGAGAATTTGTTATATTTTCTCTTAGTTATCAATCTTTGCATTGTTGGAAGTGTATGGAAACTCTCTCCTTACTTTAGTTAGGATTCATCGAATTGAAAAAATTACATTATCATATTCGATTGCATTCAGTTTTGGTTCGGGTCATAACACCATTGGCTTCATATCCATTTACCCTTTTGAGTAATAACAACCTAAATAACACAGCGCTTAATTAAAATTCATCTAGCAATTTTTACATTTTTAGGGCTCTTTCCACCAATCTAGCTTAGGCTAGTGTCTTAGAATAGGTTTTAGTTAACTCTCCAAGACAGTAAAACAAACAAGTAGTCGATCTTGCGGTAGGAAAAATTCCAATTGTTGCATGTATGCTCTGGGAAGCTCCTCCTAAAGGACTTAAGCACGAGATCATATCTGAACCAGTGAGGTAATCAATCCTTCCTCATTGGGAATGATAGCAGATATACACGTATTAAAAACAGTAAACCTCGGATTGACCATTGTCAAGGAGCCTGGGGTCACTTGTCGGTATACCTTGGATTATGTCAAGGAGCCTTCAAGGGGATTGAGCTTTGTTACTCTGCCCTTGCGTGTGTGTCAGATCGTAGACTGTTCCCCCAGGTATATTTGTTTCTGTTGGTAACCTTAGTGGCCATAATCTATAGGATTCTTTCCTAAGGTGACGGTGGAGGGAAGATCCCACTGTATCTGGAGCAGACGTCGACTAGACTCACTTGGACTCTCCGGAGGGTTATCTTCACTCGAGATGGCATAGTGGAGAAACTTGCACCGATCTGTTTCATTAAGCAGGCTGTCGGGGTAACTGTTCCAACCGCCCTTTCTGTATTAAATTCTACGATGTTGGATTTCATCACCAACTAGTGTTTTAGTACGGGAAGTTACTGTTTGTGTGTGGTTTGACTCCTAGATTTGATAGCGTGTGTTACTTTGTTTGTTTTTACTTTTAGAGACCATAGGTGTGAATTGTGAATTTTAATTGTTAGGTGTGAATTGTGAATTGTTAATTTTAGTTTTAAATTGTTAATAAAATTCACTGAAGTTGAATATAATGGCAATTGTTTCGGAATTTACCAACCAAGGAACCCCTCTTAACGAGAATCCTAGTACTTTTCCTTGCTTTGGAAATGTTGGTCCTCCTTATATGGCTACATTGTCATTACTTGGAATTACAATAGGTTTACCTATATGGTTATTTTCAACTTCGTTGGCCCCGAATACTCCAATTGTTCCACCTCAACCGGATGCTTCATTTCAACAGATTTCACCATCTCAACATCACCAACCTTCTGTTGACCCTTTACCTTCTTCGCCTAATATTTCTTCCTCCATTTCTTCCTCTTCACTTGGTAAAAGCCTTGACGCTAGTAACCAGGTGGCTAAGAAGAAGAAGAAAGGGAAGAAGAAGAAGAAGAAGAAGCAAGATAAGAAAGAAGTCAACCAACCAACCATGGCTATAAGTGTTAGTTGTGTTGAGGAAACCTCCAACATGCATCATAAACCCAAATACCCTTGTAGGCTTTGTAAAGGTGACCACTTCCTTATCAATTGTCCTGGTATTCCAAAGGTCTTGGAAGTATGGTCAGAAAAATCTCATCAACTTTCAGTTGATCCATCAACCAGTGATAGTCAGGTTCCTGGGAAAAAGGGTAAAGTTAGGTTTCCTTGTAAGTTATGCAAAGGGAGTCATCAAACTCACATTTTCCCTCACATGGATGAAGCCTCAAAATTGTTGGAAAACCTTACTGTTTCACAGCAAGAATTTCCAACTAGTTACCGTAAACTTTCTCCCAACCTACCGTCAACTGACGGAGCGATTGATGTAATTTCAAGTACAGTCAATCTCACTCTTCCATTGGAGAGTGAAACTCATATCACTCAGGTTGATGATCCATTAGTTGATCAAGTGGTCGATTCGATTTCACATTCGGTCGATCCCATTCTCCCTGTAGAGAGTGAACTTCATACCGCTCAGGTTCTTGTGACCCTCGATTCTTCTACGCGGGGCATTTCTGTTTCTCAGAACCCCTCCAAATGCGGGGTCTTTTCCTTTGATTGGAATAGTCGCGGAGACCTCGTCTTCCTTCCTCCATCCCTTTCCAAATCATGAAGTTTGGGTGGTGAGCATACATCGCACACAGGTAGATGAAGGTGCTTCTGTTAGTATTTTATCCTCAACTGCTTGGAAAGCTTTGGGTTCCCCTCAGCTTGTGCCTATTACGCAGAATCTGAAAGCTTTTAACAAAACCATTAGTGAACCTTTGGGGATCCTTCCTAAGTTTTCTATTACTTTGGAAGGTAAAACTGTCTGTATTGATCTTATGGTAGTTCGAGGTCCCTTGGATTTCAATTTACTCCTTGGGCGAGACTATGTTTATGCAATGAAAGCTGTCGTATCAACACTCTTTCGCGTGATGTCTTTCCCTCACAATGGAAATATTGTGACTGTAGACCAGCTTTCGTTCCCTAGTCTTGATTCGACTACCAATAATATGACACCCCTAAATGTTCCTATTTCTAAAGTGGTATCTACCCTGCCACGGGTTAATTATGTGGCAACTAGTCCCATGTTTTCAGTTACCAATGGAAGCGAGCCTCTCACTGTTTGCTCGACTTCCTATGACTTAGATCAGGTAATTGACATGGAAAACTCTATGGGATTATTTGAACGCGATGTTCTTATCCCTTTTGAGTCCCTTGACATGTGTTCCTTTCATAGAACTGTTCTTCCATCTGATGAAGACCTCTTGGAAGCCATGATCAAGGTGTGTCCATTGACATGTGTTTCTTCCTGTTGGAAGCCATGATCAGTTAGTCCGAGGAAAGTTCCTGTTACTGTGTCAACCTCGTTAAAAAATGAATCCGTCAGCCGAGGAGAATTCCTTTTACTGTGTCAACCTCGTTAAAAAATGAATCAGTGAGTCTGAGGATAGTTCATGTTACTGTGTCAACCTCGTTAAAAAATGAATCAGTCAGCTGAGGATAGTTCCTGTTATCGAGTCAACCTCGTTAAAAAATGAATTAGGTACGAGGACAATTCTTTTCCTGTGTCAACCTCGTTAAAAAATGAATCAGTTGGTCTAAGGATAGTTCCTGTTATCAGTCAACCTCGTTAAAAAATGAATTAGGTATGAGGACAGTTCTTTTCCTGTGTCAACCTCATTAAAAATGAATCAGTAGGTTATGTAGGTAGATTAGAAATAAGTAGTTTCTGAGGATAGTTCCTTTTACTGTGTAAACCTCGTTAAAAAATGAAACACGTTGCCATGAGCATAGTTCTTTTCCTATGTCAAGCTCGTTAAAAAATGAAACAAATCCTCCCCTAATTGAGTTGAGTCTTTGAATAGACCTCGTAAATGTTAAGTCATATATTTAGGTTAGTTTTTAGGTCGGGTCTTTCATATGATCTCGTAAATGAACCTTCATTCCATCCAGCTATTAATTACCAGCAGTATAATTAGTTGAATGAAATGAAGCTGGGGGGCATGCACTCTAGCAGTTACGCTTAGGGGGCATCAAGCACAGTTTTCTCTTTGTTTCAAGCTTGTGTAAAAATGAAACCACTCTGAAGCATATTTTTTCTTTGTTTCAAGCTTTTGTAAAAATGAAACCTATCTTGAGTCAATTTTGGTTATTTTCAAGACTCGTTAAACTCATGAAAATCTCGAGATTATTTTTCTATCTTTCATTCTCGCAAAAAACATGAAAATGCCGAGTTCTTTCCGTCTTTTCCTACTCGTAAATTAAATTGAAAGTCGGCCATATGAGTACATTTTTATCCCTTTTTCGAAATCGTTAAAACTTACGAAAAAAGTGAAAACCATGAGTACATTTTTATCCCTTTTTCGAACTCGTTAAAATTTACAGAAAAAGCGAAACTACTGAGTATACTTTTATCAAATTTTCGGACTCTTGAAAATTACGAAAAAGCGAAACCCTGGAGTTCTCTTTTAAGCCCTTTTCAGACTCTCTAAACATGAAAAGATTGCCGAGTACTTGATTATTCGAACTCGTTAAAGTAAATGAATAATCATCCCTTCAGTATAAGTTTACCCCTTTTACGGACTGAAATGGACTATTTACGAAAAAGGTATACGTTGACTAATTACGGTCAATAGAGTTCTCTCCCGCATTATTTTATCCTTTTTCGGGCTCGAGAGACTAAATTTACGAAAAAATACACCCACGGAGTTTTCTTAAGTTTTTCTTCTGACTCCCTAAAACTGAAAAACACCGAGTTTCTCCTATACTGGACTCGTTAAAACTTAACAGTAAAGGACCTGTTTAATTTTCAACAGGAACGAACCACTCCTTCTTAGGGTTCGAATTTTAAACTAAATTGGACTCATCCGAAGGATGAGCTTATAACCAAGCAAATGTTATCCTCCTCAAGCTTGTCAAAAATAAAGAGGTACTTGCCAGAAATGGTGGGGGAAAAGAGAGAAAAACGAACCTGTTTGTTACATCTTGATTAATCAGAAAACCGTTAACCACTCTTGAACACGACACTTTTTGTCCACCTGGGTTGGGAAATCCTTTGCCTAACAGTTAATCAAACCATATTGAAAGTCTTCAGCCGGTTTCTGGGTATTAGCTTTGGGTCAATTGTCACCAAGCCATCTGCAGTGTCGTTATGTGTTCAAGAGGACAGTTCAAATAAACCATTCATTTGCAAAATATATGTCATCCATTTTGACCATCCCTGAGTCAGTCCTTGCTAATATATTTTCAAAAATTGATCTATGATTTCGTGTTGTAGGCTTGCCTACGACGGATCGCTTCCTATCGACGACAACTCATTATCTAGGAAGTTGATCTAGAAATCGTCAGTACCTTGAAATCTGCATGCCTCAATGGCAGGTTTCTTGCTTTCGACGATAGGTTACATCATTGACCTTCGATCGAATGATGTCGTGACATGTTCGACTTTAGCTCATTCATTCACATTTCATGGATTGTACTGGGTACTTTGAGAACCATTGACATTACTGGTGGTTACTCTCACACTTGTTAACAATTTACATCATTGACTGGTAATCAAGTGGTTTCTACCATGTTCGACTTCAACACATTTAATCACATGGATAGAATCGTACTAGTTCGAGATGCGGAAATCAAGACCCTGGATCTAGTTTCCACCATCCCGGTACATGAGAGGTTTATTGTATGGCAGATACTACTCATTACGGATGGTTGCGCCCATGTTTGTGTCTACACACTATTGATGTAATATTAAAATCATTTTTTGTGCTCCAGAACAATTTTCGTTAGTTTTTTAATAAAGGTATGGGAATGCCTACCTCGGCGATGATGTATATACATATATATATTTTGCATTGAATGTTTTACGGGTTAAGTGGGGGTGTCCACAAGGATGATCCTTGAAATGATAAAGTACTTCACTCTTCATATATGACGAGACTTCATCTTCATCTATTCCGGACTTCGCACTTTATCTCGGACTTCGCACTTTGGGGGGCAATCTTGTATAGACAAATGTCACTGAACGTGCTGACTGTATGGGCTCATTCACACTCATTCATGCCTCCTTTATGATCTTACAACCTTTGTTCCTCATTCCATGCCCTGAAAATGGAGGAAAAACCCTTAAAACTCAAAAAAGCCTTGGGTACGCAGGTAACATGAAGCCTGCCTGCGTTTTTAGCTAGGGTACGCAGGTAATGTGAAGAGAAATTGCGTTCTAGAACGCATTTTTCATTTTATGAGCAATAGACGGAGCCTGAAGTTGGCCAGATAGCCTTCGAAACGCTTTTGCTCTGCAATTGTGAAGTAGATCAAAGTTGCTTCAGTCAATCTCCGGTTTAGTTTGTAAACTGAACACTTGGAGCTTTGTCTTGTCTTTTCGGTTGATTCTTGATTCTACTTGCTTGATCAGCTATTTGGGCTGGCTCTTTCTGTGAATTTGGCTTTTGGATAGCTTGATTATCACTGTTCTGCTTGTTGGATTGCTCTTTTTTATTTTTGACTGGTAAAATCGACTGGCGCGCTTTTCAGCTTGACAGTCGTGCCCATTGGCGCAGGTTGCTAGTGTATTACCCGCGCCAATTCCGTTTTGGCGCTAGTTTCAGCCTCACAGTCGCGCCAATCCTGTGAGGTACTAGGGTTTGCTTTGTTCTGAGCTTTCTGAGCTTGATCTGTGTGTGTCTCGCTTTGAGCCTAGATTACATGGTTCATTTGAGCCTTGGAGATTCTGCTTGAAGTGGTGAGTCTGGTCTTGGTTGGAAGAAATTCTTTGTTTTTTTCATTTTCAGGCGTTGGCGCTTGTTGTCAGTTAGCAACCCGCGCCAATTGGCCATTGGTGCTAGTTGTCAATGTGTAATTCGCACCAGTTGGCGCTAGTTGTCAATGTACAAGTGTTACACTAAAAAATGTCACCCTGACATTCTGCTGATTGTATGAGCTCATTCACACTCATACATGCCTCCTTTGCAAGTCTTACAACCTTTGTTCCTCATTCCATGCCCTGAAAATGGAGGAAAAACCCTTAAAACTCAAAAAAGCCTTGGGTACGCAGGTAACATGAAGCCTGCCTGCGTTTTTAGCTAGGGTACTCAGGTAATGTGAAGAGAAACTGCGTTCTAGAATGCATTTTTCCAGTGTAATGCCTGCGGTACCCCTGTAAAGTCAAAAAGCGCGAAAGAAAAGATTAAAAAGTTGAATTTTGGTCAATTCTGGAAGGTTCTAGATGAGATTTTTTGGGGATGAGTACGCTTTAGTAAGGTGCATGTATCCCACACCTTAAGGAACTAATCCCTTGATGTGAGGAGCCTATCCCTTTGAAGGAGGGTTCTATCCCTTTAAAGGTGGAATCCTAACCTCCTCATCTGCTCTATAAAAGGAAGCATTGAGTAGCCTCAAGGGGTAAAGTGAAGATTTTGTTAAGAAAACTAATGGAGGATTGAAGAACATTTTGATGGGTAGAATATTTGAGTTGAAGTTCTGTTAAGATTTAGACTTCTTTCTTCTGAGCTTTTGAGAGGAACGATCACATACCTCTTTGTGCTCCTGGAGGAAGAGTGCAAGACTTAATATTCTAGAGACTCTACCCTTGGACCATTAGAAGGCCTTTGGAACATCAAAGGCTAAGGTTGCCAAGGTTCATACATGTATATTTTAAGATTAATACAATCAAGTTCTGTTTTTCTCAATAAGCTGTCGTTTGATCATTTATTTCATAGATTCCTTGATCACTATGATAGGTATGTTTTATGATTATTTGTTATACAGGTGCTATTTAATATTTGCTTGTTTGTGATTGCAGGTCGACGAAAGATCTCTTATTGCGACGGAAGGATTTTGGTGCGACGGAAGCACTATGACCGCAAATAAGCATTTGGATCTAAGGTAGGATCGACACTTTCATAGCATTTATTTGTAAAACGAATATATTTAGAGAAAGACAAACTTAGTTGTTCGTTTGTTGCTAGATTGTCTTCTGACACTAGGGAGATCGGTCTTGTTCGCAAGAACGATTAATCCGGCCAACAACAAGTCGAGCCAATTTCAGGGTGTATGAAAATTGAGATTTTTTCCCTAAATCCTTCACCAGTGTGTCTTTCCCTTCCGGTATTTTCACTGTATGAGCATAGATTACATTGCTCATTGTTTGAAATGTCTTCTTTCCATGATTGTTTGATGTAAAAGGGAATGAATGCCTTGTTTTGATCTCTTGCTTTGGGAGTCCTTTTTTGTGCTTGACCTCATATGTCTTGTAGCCTTTTGAGGGATTTATTTACAAAGTGTTTGAAACAACGATTGCATTCTTAGTGTTTGTTGCATCTCTTTTGCATTCATCCTTCATTAAGAAGATTTGCGTTCATTTAGTTTTCGTCTCAAAGGGTTCTTTTTGTTAAAATGCATTAGATCACATCGCATTGAAAAGTACTTTTGAGATTTATCATTGAAATTAGATCACATTGTTTAGTGATTGAAAACTAAAAATCGCTTTGAGTGCATTCTCTTTCATTAAAAGCATGCATTAAGTAGATTCTCATTTCATTGAAAAATGCATTGAGTGCATTCTTATCATTTGAAAAGAAAAAGGAAATTGTGCATAGATTACAATTGCATAGTTTTCGAAAAAGAGGATTTTGCATAGATTACATTGCATTATTCGCATCGTTGAATGTTTGAAATTACTTTTGGATAGTGAAAGTCATCTAGTTTGGAAAAGATTTCGTTTGCAGTGTTGTTTTATGTTGCATCATTGTTTGAAGCTCTTCCCTTTACTAGATAGCATTCATCGAATTGAACAATTTTCTTTTCTCATATAGCTGCATACAGGAGATTGTCATATGACATACGGTAGGGCCTTGAAACCGAAACATAATTGAAGATCAACCATAAATTTTACTCAATTTACCTAAGGAAGCATTGAAACATTAACGGAACATTTAGAGGTCTAGGTTAGAGACGTGTTCCGACGTCGTTAAACCTAGTAGCTGTCGTTCGCCTCTTGGCTTTAGACAGTGCTAGTACGGACTTGTGCTCCCCGTACCGTCGCGTATATAAAGGGAGACCCCACTAGGTTTCTATCCTTTATCCATAGGCTTGGTCTGTTGCCCTATGCAAGTACACCGAACACAACATTCGGGGAAGATTACACACGTGCGTTAAGTCCTTGGTTGATTTCTCTTTCATTTTGAAACCAAGGTGTATATTGCAGTTCACGGTTATTTGGTACACCCTTTGCCTAGTATTCCTGAGTAGTCATTTGATCTTTTCTGACTCTTTAAATTTGAAAAGATCACCAAGCGCTTGTCCTTTCATGCTTGTTTCAAAACTGAAAGAGATAGAGTCACCTTTTGCCTGTTTCTCGACTCTTAAAATATGAAACAGCAGAGTTTTGTTTCAATGTTTTAAAAATTAACTGCCCACGAAATATTCCTGGTTCAAGTTAGTTTCCTTAGGGTGTTGTTCTGAAGATCGTTTTTGATGGCAAATTTTCCGGAGTTCACCAACCAAGGAATCCCCTCCGATGGGAATCCTAGTCCATTTCCTCCTTTTGGAAATGTTGGTGCTCCTTATATGGCAATGTTGTCCCTACCTGGGTTAACTATTGGGTTGCCTGTTTGGTTGTTTTCAACCTCTGTGGTCCTGAATGTCCCGGCTACTGTTCAATTAGTTCCTCCACCTCAACAACATCATGTTGATTCCAAGGTGGACCTCTCCCCTTCTTCGCCTGTTTCTGCGTCCTCTTCTTCTACTTCGCCCGGTGAAAGTCTTGATTCAAGTAACCAGGTGGCTAAGAAGAAGAAGAAAAAGACAAAGAAGAAGAAGTCCGATAAAGGAGAGGCTAGCTCTGCGGCTATTGCGCCTAAGAAGTCTCCTCTTGATAAACCTTCCAACCCTCCATGGAAAGTCAAATTCCCTTGCATGTTGTGCAGGGGAGACCATCTTCTTCGAGATTGCCCTAGCATCCCTAAGGTGCTCGAAGCATGGTCCAATGGTCGTCCACCGTTGCCTTTGGCTTCCGGGAGTCAAGTTGGGGGCACGCCTTCAACTGGTGCTAGTAAGGCTCCTAAGAAGCAGGGTAAGATTACCAATCCCTATAAGTTGTGTGAAGGGCACCATGCCATTCACCTTTGTCCGTATATGGATGAAGCCAAGAGAGTTTTGGAAAACTCAACTGTTTCTACACCATGCCTTCCAGCTGGTTATAAACAGCTTTCTTTGAGTCCTCTGCCGGCTGATGCCACGATTGGTCAAGAGTCATCCTTGGTCAATCCCGCTCCCTCGGAAATTCAAATTCAGGAATCCGTTCCCGACCAACCATTGGTTGTGAGATCAACTGAGCTGGCTTCGTCTATGGTGCACCAAGTCTTTTCCGTTGAGAGTGGATCTCACATCCCTCGAGTTATTCTTGTTTCTTCAGATTTTTTGGACTTGGAGAAAGATTCTCCTGCCCCTATACCTCAAGAAGTTGCTCCTCCGCCTCCCGTGATGGAGGTCCCGGAGGATACCCCTCCCACCTTCAAGATGGAGGTCGTGGAGGGTGCTCCTTCTTCCGTAACACCAGGGGAAGACCATCTTAATTTGATGGTAGCCCCTCCGAGTAGTTTGGTCGCTTCCTTTTTATTGGAGTCGATTTGTGGGATACCGCCTTCCGTCTTATGTGCCTTTCGAGATAACGGTACAGGCCTTTGGTCTAGTTGTACCCATCACCATCATAGACGAAGGTGCGTCTGTTAGTGTTATATCCTCAACTACTTGGCATGCTTTCGGTTCGCCACCGCTTGGGCCTGTTACGCAGAATCTGTTGGCATTTAACAGAAGAACTAGTCAACCGTTAGGGATCCTTCCAAGGTTACCTGTTACTTTGGGGGGTAAAACCGTCCATATGGACGTGATGGTTGTTCCAGGCCCCTTGTATTTCAATCTGTTCTTGGGGCGCGATTACACCTATGCCATGGGAGCGCTTGTCTCCTCCCTTTTTCGTGTGATTTGTTTTCCGCATGACGGACGGATCGTGACCATTGATCAACTTTCGTTCTTTGGTCCTGATATGGCAGCTGGCCTGCCATCATCCCTTCCTGGTTTTTATCCACCCGTTGTATCTGCCCCACCGCAGGTCAACTATGTGGCTACCTACCCCGTGCCTGTACTCAGTGATAGTTTCGTTGTGCATCGTGTGCTGGGGGCATTACGTCTAGACTTCCAGGATGTTTTCCTTCCATCGGGAGTGGAACTCTTGGAAGCGATGACTTCTTGTTCATTATGATGAAGTTGTCGGAGCATGGTTCCTTGTCTTGTGTCAAGCTCATTAAAAAATGAAACAAGGTCGTCGAAGCATGGTTCTTTTCCTGTGTCAAGCTCCTTAAAAAATGAAACAAGGTCGTCGGAGCAGAGTTCCTTGTCTTGTGTCAAGCTCCTTAAAAAATGAAACAAGGTTGTTGGAGCAAAGTTCCTTGTCTTATGTCAAGCTCCTTAAAAAAATGAAACAAAGTTGTCGGAGCAGAGTTCCTTGTCTTGTGCCAAGCTCCTTAAACCATGAAACAAGGTGTCCTGAGGATAGTTCTTTTAAAGTGTAAACCTCGTTAAAACAATGAAACACGTTCCTGTTCAATTCGAGTCTTTGATCAGATCTCGTAAAATCCCAGTCGAGTCTTTCTTAGATCTCGTAACTTGAACCGTCAATCCCTCCATCTGTTTACTCAGGTGCATGGATCGAAGCTTGGGGGGCATGTACCTCGAATTGAGTCACCATGCTGGGGGGCATGCTTACTTTTTCAAGCATAGTTTTTTTCCGTTTCAAGCTTGTGTAAAAATGAAACTGGTTTCAAGCATAGTTTATCTTTGTTTCAAGCTTGTGTAAAAATGAAACCAACTTCAAGCAGAGTTTTCCTGATTTCAAGCTTGTGTAAAAATGAAACCTTTCCCATTTTACCTCTTGTGATTGCCATCTTATCAGCCTGTTTTTCCATATCAGCCTTGGTTTTCTCATTCCATCGTCACTATCTGCTTGGCTGATCATATGCCTTCACTTGGTTGTTTTACCCATTCCTGAGGAACCGCTGCAATTAGTGGTCTTGTTAGCTAGCCTCTTGACCTTTACTTGTTTTGAGTAGTTCCACCATTACCGGAACCAGTTTCTACCCTTTATACCACTCGTACCTCCAGGAGGAGTCATCTTTCAGCTCTTTTCTGACTCCCTAAACATGAAAATATTGCCGAGTCGCTTGTCGTTTCGATCTCGTTAAAGTGGACACGAAGTGACATCTACCCAGTATACGTTTACCTCTTTTTCGGGATGGGATAGATTATTTACGAAAAATGAATACCCTAGCCTATCGCAACTAGGAGGCTTTCTCAGATATAGTTTTCTACCTTTTCGGATCTGAGGAACTATTTACGAAAAGGGACCGTTGGAGTTTAATTTTTCGTTGTCTTTTCAAACTCTCTAAATATGAAAAGACGCCGAGTTATTCCTTTGTCAAACTCGTTAAACACTGATGACATTGGATTCAGTCGTGATGACAGTATTTGAGTTCCTCCTTCCTAGGGCTCATTAAATGTACTAGGATGGACTTATATGACAAGCATATGGTATCCTCTTCAAGCTTATGTAAAAATAAAGAGGTACTCGCCAGAAATGGTGGGGAAAATGGAACCAGCATCATTGTCGTGTCGGCAGTATGTCGCTCTTGAACATGGCACTTGTCTGCATTCGTGTCGGGTTGGGGACATCTCATCTCATTTTTCACTTGCCTCCGTGGGTTTGGGTAATCCCTTTTGACCTCTCATCTGCTCTTTGCCTCGTCACTATGAACTCTGATCTTTTGATGTCAAATACTACCAAATCCACTGTCGTGCCGTCAATATGTTCAAGAGAAGTTGACCTCTGCAAGTACCAACCTTCCTCTGATTCTCATCCGATTGTGATTCACAGAAACATTATGTTCCTCTGTCTCGTGTCGATGATGTGGGAAACATTATGGCCCACCTTCGATCAAGGTCACTTCCTGTCGACTTCAGCTCATTATCCAGGAAGCCAATCTAGAGACTCCCTTCTGGTACCTTAGGGCCTGCATGCCTCAATGGCAGGTTCTTCGCATTCGAAGTGAGGTTTTCGTCATTGGCCTCCGATCGAGTGATTCTGCGGGTGTTTGACGTCAACTCATTGTTCACACATCGTAGATTGTACCTGTAGTACCTTGAGGACCATTGGCATTAATGGTGGTACCTCTCGCGTCTGTTAACAACTTTCATTACTGGCTGGTAATCAGACGATGTTCTTGCATGTTCGACTTCAGCTCACATATTCGCATGCTTGAACTTGTACTGTGTTCGGGTCGAGATGGAGCGCAAGACCCTGGATTGTGTCTGCTGTAATCCAGGCTGCGATTTTGTCGATTATCATGATTGGTTACATGACTCACTTACTGGATGGCTGCGACCATACCTGAGTCTATCTATCGATCCTCACTGGATGGCTGTGTCCATACCTTGGATCTGGATTATTGTATACTCTGTTATGGATGGCTGCACCCATACCATATGTTGTAACTCCTATAGATAGCCCAGAGTTGCCATAGACCAGTGCCTAGGACATCTTATATAGCAGAGAGACACGATTGTGTAATGAGAAGGATCTCAGCAAGACCGAGCTCTCAGACTATTTCTTTTCAAATGAGAAAACTAGAATTTCAGTGGTATCCAATATTTCAGAAGCTTAAAGCTGAAGAGACAATTCTGAATAAGCAAGATGTTAAGCCCCAACATAAATGCACAAGACAATTCCAAGACCGTCTACTGTAGCAAGGGCTGGATTCTCGAATAATTCACAGAGAAGGATGATATAAAGGTATCTACTGAGAATGTAGAAGAAAGGAGATATTAATTGCTATAAAGACAGTTTTCAGAAACATACGTTAACATGTGGTGGGCTTAAACATTAAGAATCCATACATGATAACCACATTCGTAAATAATACTTCATAACATTTAATATAGCAGAAATGTGAATGGGGTGAGAATGGAACACCATATTACACCTGAGCCATATTTAAAGTGCCGAGAAGCTAATGAAATAAGTATCCACAGGGATAAATTCATAACAGAAAGCAGCCAGCAACTCGCATTCTAGAATGTAATACCAGATATATGGATATAAGCGAAATGAATAACAACACTACAACACACCAGAGAGAATAACACACTATGAATAATCGAAGCCAGAATCCTTATCTGAAACAAAAATCCTTTTCATTGAGGCCCTACGGGCTCTTTGCATTCATATTGGGACGTTCACAAAATAACCCTTCAAGAAGGTCTTACACAGTTACTTTTTCTCAAAATTTTGGAACCTTTCTTTCTCCTTTGATTTACCTTATATAGGCTTCCTTCCATTTCAGCGAGAAGATATTTTGGGAAAATATCTTCTTCGCATGAGAAAAATTTGTTAGATGTCACTTTCATAACAACAAAATTTCATGATGGGGAATCAAGCCTCCCATCATGTGTAAACAGGCCCTCGGCCATTTTCAAAAATAGAAATTTAAACAACTGTTTGGTGTAAAAAGTAAAATGCAAGAGTGGGGGAAAACAACCCACTCGGAATTCTAAAAGAAATAAAATAAGTAAAAGTGAAATAGGCTGTTAAGACCATATCATGAGTTGACAGAAAATCACAGGCGAGGCTGAGTGGAAGCAGTTGCTGATTTAGGCGGAGGCATGTTAGCGGACGAACTAGTATGCTGACTCATAAATTGTGTTAGTCTCTGCTGACTCTCCACCGTTGGCTCGGGCATCGCTGAGAGCCCCTCCACCTCGATGAAGGCTTCGCCGAGAGCATGAAAACCTGCCTCGGTAGGGAGCTGGTGCCTGATCATGTAAAGGAGATTAAAATCCTTTTGGAGGACCATAACAATTGTGCCAGCTTTGAGTTGAGTAGATTTTCCCATCTGGAGGTCAGTCCGATCTTTTTCCGTTTGCAAGCGTGCTGTATATTGGTCCAGTGGCAAGAGCACTGCAGGGGCGGCCGGGTCCCAGCAGGAAGGGATTCCAGCTGTGATGATTCCATTCCATACCTCGTCGAACCGTTTGACGTTGTCGACCACTTGTTGAAGGGCTCTTGAGGCTACTACTCGGGCGTTCTCTTTATTGATGATCTTACAACATTCGATGACTTCTGTGAATCAGCTGGAGATACCGTGTTTCTCCAAGTCGTTTTACCTCAGCTCGTAAAGAAACGAAATGTACTCCCTAGCATGTTGAGCTATGTCAGGCAGATCAACCCCTGCCTCCTGTAACCTTCTACTGAGATAGGGAATGGTAGACTTGTGTTCCCCTATCGTTGTCAAAAACTCCCATTGCTTGGTTACCGCCGTGATTATATCCGACCAGATTATGCTTCTGGCCTCGAGAAGGGTGAGGTTCCCCTTTGCTCGACTTCTCATGTCAGCAATGATTTTCTGCTGCTCTGCTATGACCTTCTTTTCTTGCTCAACTTCCTTCTGTAACCCCTCAACTGTTCTGGCATTTTCGGCCAGAGAGTTCTCCAATTGTGCGATCTTTTGTCTGGCCATGGATGCTTGCTTTTCCAGTACTTCAATGTCAGCGCTGGCTGCGGACAATTGTGCTGGCAATGAGCTGACTCCACTTGATGCTTCAGCTGGCTGGCAGCTATGTGAATCCCACCTGGCCTGTAGCTCTGTTGCTTTGTTCTGTAACTCGTTGATCTTTTCGGCCATCTTTTCATTCTCTTCCCTCTCCTTGGATAACCTGGCAGACAGCTCTGCTTTCTCCTCCTCCGCCAGTACCAATTCAACTGTTTGAACATGATGCGAGGCCGGTATACGAGCCTGTCTTTTTGCGGATGCAACTTCCTTCTGCAACTGCTTTATAAGTGCTGCCTGTGCACCTTTTCCTCCATCATCTAGGTTGCTGATCTGGTCCTCGAGAACACGCACCTGGTGTGCTTTGGCACGACCGTAAACTTGTTCAGCTACTAAGGATGCCCTCAGCTGGTCCTGTTTCTGTTCTAGCTTTTTTAGTGCGAGGGTGAGCTGCATTAGTTTATCCTTCATCATGTCGCAGACCGTTTGGAACAGGTCGCACATGTCATTGGCCGGTACCTTCTGCATGTCAATGGCCAATTCAAGCACTTTATAGCTGGGAACATCAGAATTGGGGTCCAAGATGGCCTCTGCCATAGACAATACCAGGGTTTCAGTGTCCGCGTTGATAGAGGCGGAGAGCCTGGTATGATATTTTTCCACATACCCCCCTAATTCAGCGTTGTACCTGTCCCGGATTACTTTATTCGTCTGTTCCCTTTCGCTTGCCTTGGACGAAGTGTGCTCAATGATGGCCTGCGTAACCTCTGTGAAATCAGAGGAAGCGGCGCTGTCTCTCAACACTGTTATCCCTGCCTTGCCTTTATCAAATTCACCAAACTTCGTGAAGGGTTCCAGTAATTTCCCTTCTCCTATGACTTCAGCTTCACTGGTGGTCGTCCTTTGCCTCTTGGGCGTTGGTGCTGCTCCGGAGGTACCTGCTTCTTCTTCACCGGCGCCCCTGTTCACTTCCTCCTCCTCCCCCGTAGCAGATCAATCTGTCTCCATCTGTGAAAACAAGGGCCAAATTTCGAGGTTAGCCCTGCATTCCATAAATGGCCTCGGCTCACGTATGTAGGGTGTAGACCTGTTCCTTTTCCTTTTGTTTGAAATGATTTCTTGCGGGTCATAAGCCCAACTTTTCCCCAGCCTCAGGCCCATATCTTGCAGCATTTTTTCAATGATTGGGAGGGCATGTCTTGAGTTTACCGCGAAGGGGCCGATTTTGATAGGAAGCCTTAGGATGTAGCCTTTCTTAGCGGGGACAAAATGGAGCTGGTCGGCTTTGAGGGCTTGCCGGATGTATTCGAGGGCGTAAAATCATCGGACGAGGAAAACTGGCAACTGGTATGGGGCAACTTCGGCTCCATAGACCCGAATTTCAGTGCAGTCTTCAAAAAGAAACCAATCTCCAGTACACTGGTATTTCCCGGCTTGCAGCCAGCGTTTCATTTCTGGGAAAACCCTAGGGGAAGGCGAGTCGTGAATAATAGTATAGGCAATGGACATGAAAGTGTTCACGAAGTTAGCATAACCCTCTCCCTTAGGTAATTTGCAGACAGAGAAATTCCAGTCGAAGACTGGTCTGGGTTGGGAGTTCTCAGAATAGGCTTTGTCTAACCCCAAATGGTCAAACTTATCAGCATGCTGGAACAAGAAGAGGTAAAACACCATTGAGCAGAAACGGAACAGGCGGGTCTGTGAGAGCTCCTGGAATTGGGTTAGGATAGCCGAGGAGAGAAAACCAGGAATGTCTAAGACTACCCCATTCTGTGACATGAGCCATAAGAAGCGAACGCATACCATAGAAATGTCTTCCGGGCTTCCTACCCCCAAAAGGCCGGCGATGAGAGAGAGGATGGGTCGAACCTCTTCGACGAAAAGACTTAGAGAAAACGGCTCTAATGTGGGCAGGGAAGCTGCATGGTCGACGGTTATGGAAGATATAAAGGCATGACGGGCTTCCCGTGGTTGCTTAATGAACTGGGTTGCCAAGGTTTCATCTTTGAAGCTGATATATGTGTCGCTGGCAGGGAAACGGAGGGCCTGTCTGATAACATCGGGAGAAAGGGAAAAGACCCTATTCCCTTGAGGGGAAATGAAAGCGCCCCGATGTACATCATAGATATCTCTGAGCCAGGTGATGAAATCAATACAAGAATGGACCTGAGGGGTAATTTGGTGGTATAAGCCCGATACGACAACTCGGAAACGGTCTGCATTCTTGCAATGGCGGCCGAAAAGCAGGGGTTTGATACTGCGTATGTCAAAAGGGTATTTTGGGTCGCAGATACCAAACTGCAAGTCATAGAGGGGTTCGAAACCAGTGGGGTTCCTAGACTCACGGGCCTGGGGAGTTTCTGGTTCGTTCTTCTTGGGCGTTCCCCTCCCCATGGCTGACATTTTAAGAATTCGAAAAAGAGAAAGTAAACAGAGGGAAAATAGATAATGGAATACCTGAACAGAGGGTGACACTGCTTGGGAAAGCGACGCGGGGAACCCTGACAATGATTGGGGTAGACCAGGCGCTCTTTCCTACTTGATATTTGCCGTAGATAGTAACCTGTGTCTTTTACCGGAGTGAAATACGAGAGTTGTTATTTACTGAAGCAGACTGTTCGGGCTAAAAAGGCGGGTGAGTAGGATGACTGAAGGCAAGTGTCGTAAGGACACTGACAATGAGACACGTGGCGCACGGGGATTAGGGGTGGCAGGGTGTAGGTGGGCGCCTCGTGTCAGGTTCAATGCTGGTACGGGTCTCAGTACCGGCTGACCTAATGGACTTTACCTTACCTTTTAGCTGCATACGTTGTCCAACTCCTGCAATATATGAGTTCTTGCGCCAAATAAATATATGACTTACCCACCGTGAGGGTCCACCTTTTTATCTGCCGTGTCACCGCCACGCGGCAACCTCGTGTCACCTCCTTCTAACGTTGAGTCCGCCATGCTACGTGTCACCATTCCACGGGGGTATGGCTCTCGTCCTTCCCCCGCTGCTCGACCCCCTCGGAATCTCCCCACATGAGTTCTCACATGGCAGCAACTTCTTCTATTTCGTCGGTCTTGCGTTTAGTGCTGCGCTCCCTTTCCTTTCATATCTGCTGTTTGCTTTATGACTTTACACTCCATCCTTTGCGTTATTTCCCCATTGGTTTTAATACATTTGGCTTCCATTACCTTTTCCCCCTTTTTGAGCCACTTTTGACATATTCCTCCCTTTGATATAAAGTTTAATTCGTGGCTTTGTCGACCTTTTAATACACCCGTGATTACTGTTAAAGATTGAACAACATTGGCTCCACCTGGGGACGGCACGTTTGTCCCCAAACGTGTCGAGAACCATGCAGACCGCCTGTCTATCTTCTTTGAACACCACCTTTCCAGCCCTTGTGACTTCTCCCTGGACAGATCATCATGACTCATGCATTATTTGATAAAAAATGAAAACATTAGCTAATGTACAATATGATACAATCAGGCTTTTTCAGCCTGCTTCATAACTGAAAATATGGTTTGAGGAACTGCCCATTTACAGGGGCGTCCGACAGATCTCCCTGCAAATTCTCCAGCTTAAAGGTATTATTTCCTCCCTATTCTGTAATCTTGAAGGGGCCGAACCAAAGGGGATCAAATTTACCATGCTTACCTTTATCGGCCCTTCGTACATCCCACCTGAGAACTAGGTCTCCCACCTATAGCTTTCTATCCTTAGTATGTTGATCAAACAACTCTTTCATCTTCTCCTGGTATTCCACAAGCCGCTAGTTTACCTGACCACGCATTTCTTCGAGTTCCACCAGCTGGTTGATTCTTCTGGTCATACCATCAGGTTCTTCCTGAGCCTCTTGCATGAAACGAGCAACAGGTAAAGCTAATTGTATGGGGAACACAGCTGCTCGCCCATACACTAAATCGTAGGGAGATTTCCCAGTTGCCCTTTTACTGGTTATCCTGTTTGCCCACAGAGCAAACTTCAGTTGGGAATCCCAGTTCCTCTGGTTTTCATTTATTGTCTTCTTTAGAGCTCTGACCAGCGTTTTGTTTGATGATTCCGCCAAACCATTTCCCTATGGGTAGTAAGTTGTAGAGTGGCCCAGAGTGATGTTATATTGCTGACAAAAATTCACAAATTTAGTAGATTTGAAAGCTTGGGCATTGTCAGTTATTATTCTAGCAGGACATCCGAACCTGGAGATAATGTTCTCTTCCATGAATTTGATGATCACCGTGTCTGTAGCGTTTCGAGCGGGTATGGCCTCCACCCACTTTGTGAAGTAATATGTGGCAGTCAAGATCCATTTGTGCTGCCCACTTGAGGGTGGGTGAATCTCACCTATGAAGTCAATTCCCCATTGTTTGAAAGGTTCATCAACATGCACAGGAATCAGGGGTAAAGCTGCTAACTTCTGCTTTTCAGCAAACTTCTGGCATTTGTCACATGCTCTGACCCAAGCAAAGACGTCTCCAAACAATTTAGGCCAGTAAAAACCAGCCTTCAGAATTTTCTGAGTTGTGCTCCTCCAGCTATAATGTCCTCCACAAATTCCCTCATGGAATTCGGTTATTATGTTCTTCACTTCACCCTCTATGAGGCATAACAGCAGTATGCCTGAAAGATCTCTCCAATATAACTGACCATTGGCAACTACATACTTCTGCGATTTCAGCCTCAATGCTCTGTATTTGGATTTATCACAGCTGGGTGGGCAGCTGAGTGTCAGGAGGTACTCAACTATTTCTTTGTACCAAGGACTAGTAAGATACTTCATCTGTATTTTCTGAGTGGCCATTTCCACCTCTTGCCCCCTTGTTAGCTCCTCAGAATCTTCATTTGCAACCATGGATAAGTGGATGCCCAAGGCCTGATGATTTGATTCTGACAAAATCTTTGCTAGCCCCTGTCCTTTAATTAATTTGGTGGGTCTGATGTCCAGATCATATTCCTGTATCTTTGCAATCCACCTGCCCCTTTTCCCTTCACTGTCGCCCTGAACGAGGATATCCTTGATCGCTGCGGTGGGTACAAAAGCAGTAACTTGGGACTGCAGAATGTACATGCGAAATGCCTTGAGGGACTTTACCAAGGCGTAAGCCTGCTTCTCCAGTATGTTGTACTTCAGCTCTGCGTCATGAAGCACTTGACTAAAGAAAGCAATGGGTTGCTCATACCCATCCTCGTTTTTCTGTAAGAGAACTCCGGCTACCGTGTGAGGTGATGCAAAAGAGAAAATCATAAAAGGTTTAATGAAATCTGGCTTTGCCAGCACGGGAGCCTCAGCAAATGCACTCTTTATCCTGGCAAAGGCCTGCCTTGATTCTGGTGCCCATTTCACTTCATTATCTTTCTTTAACATATCTGTTATGTGTCTAACTATTTCAGCATAGTTAGGAATAAATCTTCTGAGAAAATTGATACGTCCTAAGAACACCTGGACCTCTTTCTTATTCCTGGGGAGGGAGATACCATTTATAGCTTCCACCCTTTTAGGATCGATTTTGACCCCATCTTTAGTTACTATGTGTCCTAGGAGCTTACCCTCTTCTAATGCAAAGAAATATTTTTGAGGATTTAGGGAAAGTCCATACCTTCTGCATTTCTCAAAAGTCCTCGGAAAATGCTGAATGTGCTCGGCATCATCTTTCGAAAAGACTGTTATATCATCCAGGTACACCACCAGAAACTTGTCATGTTCTCCAACAAAGGTTATGTCCATAGCCCTCTGAAATGTGGCTCCTGCGTTAATTAGCCCAAAAGGCATCCTAGCGTACATAAATGTTCCCCAAGGCGTGGTGAAAGCAGTCTTTTTCTGGTCCTCCGGGAGTACAACCACCTGATTATAACCCGAAAAACCATCCATCATAGACATCCTAGAGGCCCCCACCACTTTCTGCAGAATGTGGTCCATCTTCGGTAATGGGTAATTATCCTTTAGAGACGCCCTGTTCAGGTTTCTGAAATCCACACATAACCTGATTTCGCCATTCTTCTTTCGCACCGGGACTAAATTGGCCACCCACTCAGAATATCTTAGTGGCACTATAATTTTAGCCTTCAGCAGTTTCTTTATTTCTTGCTCAATTGAGGGCAGCAACAGGGGGTTAATCTGTCTGAGTTTTTGCTTATGGGGTTTTGCATCTCCCTTCAGTGGAATCTTATGCTGCATAACACTGACATCAAAGGTTTTCAGGTCTTGGTATGACCAGGCAAACACATCTCTGTAGGCCTGGAATAACTTTTGGTACAGTTGTTTATATTCATCCGGGACCTTCTTAGACAGCTTCACAATTTTTGGATCCTCTTTAGTGCCCAGATTGAGGTCTTCGACCTGGTCCTCCGCCACCACTTTATTTGGCTGTAAAGGAACATCATTTTTGTTGAACAGCCTTTCCAAAGGTACCAGCCCTCGGGGAATGACATTCCCTTTCAACTGCAGAAATTTGTGACCGGCTATCCTCTCTTCCAGCTTATCTTCTGGAATGTCCCCAATCTCCTCCTCACAACTGTCGATCTCTAGGTTGGAAAACTCCCCAACAGTCTCTAGGAACCTCTTCACCTGCTCCTCATCTTCAAAGACCTGCCAGTGCTTGACATTATCAGGGATTGAAGGCCGGTACCTTACTTCGATTTCATATCTCAGAAGAGGGTTCTGAGGTGGGCGGAAGGTACTAGCAGCCACGGCCAAGGAGTCTGCCATTCTGTTATGTTCTCAGGGCATGAATTGAATGTTAAAGGCCAAGAAAGAGTTCTCTACAAGATCCCAGACTTCATTTCTATAGGCCTTGAGCCTAGGATGTTTGGCTTGACACTGATTTTTCACTTGTCTAACCACCAACTCAGAGTCTCCCAACACCTTTAGATTCTGTATTTTCATACTCCTTGCTGTCTGCAGCCCCAATATGAGTGCTTCGTATTCAGCCACATTGTTTGTGGCCTCATATTCTAATTTGAAAGACAAGGGGACCCATTGACCCATAGGTGAAATTAGCAACACTCCAGCCCCATTTCCTTCCCTGGAATTTGCCCCATCAAAGTGGAGTGTCCAGATTTCAGATCCACAGTCCTGCACTGATGATTCGGCCTTTATCTGAAAAAATGAGGGCTCATGGGAATATTCCTAATCTTCTTCTAACATCAGACAGGAGAAATCCCCATCTCGACTGTAAATTGGAGAATTAACCGAATCACCTGCCTTTGTGACTGTTTTAACAAATCTGGTCTCTCGGTACAATCTCCTCTCTTGGCCACCAAAGACAGGGATAGTGGCATAGGATAGGTCCAGCTTAATTGATCCACCGATTCTGGTCCCCCAAGACCTTGACAGTAGCATACCGAAGCGGGCTGGGATGTCAGCCACTACGATATCCATCACCACACTTTTGGCAGGGATCTGAGCCAGAGTAACTGCTAGATCTTTAATCATGCCCAAACATTTCACTCTTTTGGAATCAAAAGAATAGAGGTCTTTATATGGGCGAGTGATTTGGAGTCCCAATTGTTCCATGACAGATAGGGGCATGAGGTTGTGAGACGCTCCTGAGTCTAACATACAATTATGCAACAATAGATCATGGATCACTAAAGATACATAAAAGGGAGGAGTGGAGGGATCTAACTCTTCAACGTGTGGACCGAACACTACCATAGGTCTTTCTTCTTGCAGGTTAAGACTGTCTGGAATGTGTGGTACATCAGGAGGGGAGATGAAGGAAGAGACCTGTGACTGATAGGCAGGCTGTTTCAATAACTCAGACAGAGGGACTGGTATTTTTACTTTTTCAAGTTCTTTTTGTAAACAGAAGACAGATGAAGGCTTATCTATTGACACTTCTTTTTCTTTTGACTCTTTACTCTGCAGAGGAGGCTTAACTTCTTTTACTGGAGGTTTTTTATCAGGGGATACAGCTACTTGTGAAGACGAAGGCATCTGAATATCAGATTGCAGAGATTGGTTAAGGGGCCTCTTACCTTTTTCCGGGGGTTCTTGAGTATTGGCCTCTTTCTGTGCAGATGCTGACTTTTGGGGTGTGTCCTCCTCTTCATCTTGAGTGCGGGTTCTTTTTCTGGATGACCTGAGGTCATATTTTCTATTAAACTGGACTTGCATGAAGTCAACGAACTGTTTACAGTAGTCATCGATCTCGGGCTCTTCAGTATCCTCGTTGTTCCTCATTTCTGAGTGAGCTTGTAGCTCCCCTTCCTCACTTTCTTGTACAGGGCATTCTATGTCATCACTGTCTGAGAAGACGGGGCATGCCTCATCTTGTTCATAGGCAGAATCTTCAGGAGAAGCCTCCACTTGTCCCTCCAAGTATAAAGGATGCGGCACCTGATCTTGTTGCTCCTTCTGTCCCCTCTGCAGAATCTGCAAGGGTGGTTTCCCGTATTGAGGATTGAATCCCCTGTTTGGAGCATTCTGGAAATTCTTTGGGGGAGAATTCTTGGCCTCCATCTCCAGCTTGACCAGCTTATTTGAGAGATTCTTGATCATTCTATTCATCTCTTCAATCTTGTCATTTGCCGAATCTCTATCTTGACTTGAAGTGGATACTTCTTCTTTGCCCCTTCTTCTAGTATCATGTTCTTGTTTCCCTTTGGACCTGCCAGTTGAGACAAAATTTGCTTCTATCTCCAACGCGTCTATCTGTGCGTCATCCAGAGTGGCTGGCTTTCTCTCTCTCAGTGAGAAACCAAACTCATAATCGAATGCTGCCACAAAAACGACCTTGGCAGTGGTCTGATGAGGCTTCATCTCAGTTGGGAGGCTCAGGTACAATTTGTTAAATCTTCTGATAAACTCTGATACCCCTTCATTGTGCTTCTTTTTCAGAGTGTTAAACTCGGTAAGGACATCCCCGTGATCCTTCCTTTCCCCCCACTTTTTGATGAAAGCATCCTCCATAGCTTCCCAACTGTTGATGGAATTAGCTCCAAGGGTTTTAAACCATTTTCTGGCTTCCCCATCTAAGGATTTCACGAACAACCTTAGAACTACGTCCAAATGCTCAACATTAAAATTCTCTGTGAAAGAGCAGAAAATTTCGACATGCTTCTGTGCTTCAATGTCATTCTCACCACTAAATCTGGGCAGAATCTTTAAATAATCCTGTGGCATGTCATGTAGTACTGCAGGTAGCTGTAAAGGAGCGTATATGTTTTGCAAGAAGCCAGGGACATTCGCCATTGGGGGAGGCGGAGGTAGAATGAGAGTCTGAGCTGTGAGTGGTGGAGGAGAGGGTGGAAGTGAAGTATGAATAATGATAGGGATGTAGTGAACAGCAGCTCGAGGGGTTGATGAGAATGTCGGGCTGTGAACAGCAGATATTTCAGTAACTTCCTTAACCTCCTCAACTTCAGGGGTAGGGTGGAAAGAGTAATGCAGAGTATAACTAGACTTGGCTTCGTCTTTGATATGGGCACTTCCCCGAGGTGGGCTCTCAGAATAGTAACCAGTATCTCTTATAATAGGGTTAGAGCCTTGTATTTGAGCGACTTGAGAGGAAGAGGACGGAAGATATGGAAAGTTTTCTAGGGAGAATTCAGGAATCTCGGTATGAACTGACTGCCTTTCCCTCCAGCCTCTTCTGTGTAGGATTCTCTCTGGGTCAGACACAGAGGGTGTCCTTGACTGAGATGTATCTGACCTTAGGTGTGGCTTACGGGGAGCCAGGACTGCAAATAGGTTTAACTGTAATATGAATGTGGAGTCGCCAAGGTGAGGGGTGCACAACTCTCAACTCTTCGTGCTCACCTAACTGAAGAGTGGATGGGTTTTGTCGAGGCCCAGGGATTTAAATTTCTTCAACTTCGTTCCCCAGCAACGGCACCAAAAAGATGTTGTAACTTCTAGAGACAGCCCAGAGTTGCCATAGACCAGTGCCTAGGACATCTTATATAGCAGAGAGACACGATTGTGTAATGAGAAGGATCTCAGCAAGACCGAGCTCTCGGACTATTTCTTTTCAAATGAGAAAACTAGAATTTCAGTGGTATCCAATATTTCAGAAGCTTAAAGCTAAAGAGACAATTCTGAATAAGCAAGATGTTAAGCCCCAACATAAATGCACAAGACAATTCCAAGACCGTCTGTTGTAGCAAGGGTTGGATTCTCGAATAATTCACAGAGAAGGGTGATATAAAGGTATCTACTGAGAATGTAGAAGAAAGGAGATATTAATTGCTATAAAGACAGTATTCAGAAAACATACGTTAACATGTGGTGGGCTTAAACATTAAGAATCCATACATGATAACCACATTCGTAAATAATACTTCATAACATTTAATATAGCAGAAATGTGAATGGGGTGAGAATGGAACAACATATTACACCTGAGCCATATTTAAAGTGCCGAGAAGCTAATGAAATAAGTATCCACAGGGATAAATTCATAACAGAAAGCAGCCAGCAACTCGCATTCCAGAATGTAATACCAGATATATGGATATAAGCGAAATGAATAACAACACTACAACACACCAGAGAGAATAACACACTGCGAATAATCAAAGCCAGAATCCTTATATGAAACAAAACTCCTTTTAATTGAGGCCCTACGGGCTCTTTGCATTCATATTGGGACGTTCACAAAATAACCCTTCAAGAAGGTCTTACACAGTTACTTTTTCTCAAAATTTTGGAACCTTTCTTTCTCCTTTGATTTACCTTATATAGGCTTCCTTACATTTCAGCGAGAAGATATTTTGGGAAAATATCTTTTCGCATGAGCAAAATTTGTTAGATGTCACTTTCATAACAACAAAATTTCATGATGGGGAATCAAGCCTCCCATCATGTGTAAACAGGCCCTCGGGCATTTTCAAAAACAGAAATTTAAACAACTGTTTGGTGTAAAAAGTAAAATGCAAGAGTGGGGGAAAACAACCCACTCGGAACTCTAAAAGAAATAAACTAAGTAAAAGTGAAATAGGCCGTTAAGACCATATCATGAGTTGACAGAAAAATCACAGGCGAGGCTGAGTGGAAGCAGTTGCTGATTCAGGCGGAGGCATGTTAGCGGACGAACTGGTATGCTGACTCATAAATTGTGTCAGTCTCTGCTGACTCTCCACCGTTGGCTCGGGCATCGCTGAGAGCCCCTCCACCTCGATGAAGGCTTCGCCGAGAGCGTGAAAACCTGCCTCGGTAGGGAGCTGGTGCCTGATCATGTAAAGGAGATTAAACTCCTTTTGGAGGACCGTAACAATTGTGCCAGCTTTGAGTTGAGTCGCTTTTCCCATCTGGAGGTCAGTCCGATCTTTTTCTGTTTGCAAGCGTGCTGTATATTGGTCCAGTGGCAAGAGCACTGCAGGGGCGGCCGAGTCCCAGCAGGAAGGGAGTCCAGCTGTGATGATTCCATTCCATACCTCGTCGAACCGTTTGACACTGTCGACCACTTGTTGAAGGGCTCTTGAGGCTGCTACTCGGGCGTTCTCTTTATTGATGATCTTACGACATTCGACGACTTCCGTGAATCGGCTGGAGATACTGTGTTTCTCCAAGTCGTTTGACCTCAACTCGTAAAGAAACGAAATGTACTCCCTAGCATGTTGAGCTCTGTCAGGCATATCAACCCCTGCCTCCTGTAACCTTCTACTGAGATAGGGAATGGTAGACTTGTGTTCCCCTATCATTGTCAAAAACTCCCATTGCTCGGTTACCGCCGTGATTATATCCAACCAGATTATGCTTATGGCCTCAAGAAGGGTGAGGTTCCCCTTTGCTCGACTTCTCATGTCAACAATGATTTTCTGCTGCTCTGTTGTGACCTTCTTTTCTTGCTCAACTTCCTTCTGTAACCCCTCGACTGTTCTGGCATTTTCGGCCAAAGAGTTCTCCAATTGTGCGATCTTTTGTCTGGCCGTGGATGCTTGCTTTTCCAGTACTTCAATGTCAGCTCTGGCTGCGGACAGTTGTGCTGGCAATGAGCTGACTCCACTTGACGCTTCAGCTGGCTGGCAGCTATGTGAATCCCACCTGGCCTGTAGCTCTGTTGCTTTGTTCTGTAACTCGCTGATCTTTTCGGCCATCTTTTCATTCTCTTCCCTCTCCTTGGATAACCTGGCAGACAACTCTGCTTTCTCCTCCTCCGCCAGTACCAATTCAGCTGTTTGAACATGATGCGAGGCCGGTATACGAGCCTGTCTTTTTGCGGATGCAACTTCCTTCTGCAACTGCTTTATGAGTGCCGCCTGTGCACCTTTTCCTCCATCATCTAGGTTCTGGATCTGGTCCTCGAGAACACGCACCTGGTGTGCTTTGGCACGGCCGGAAACTTGTTCAGCTACTAAGGATGCCCTCAGCTAGTCCTCTTTCTGTTCTAAATTTTTTAGTGCGAGGGTGAGCTGCATTAGTTTATCCTTCATCATGTCGCAAACCGTTTGGAACAGGTCGCACATGTCATTTGCCGGTACCTTCTGCATGTCAATGGCCAGTTCGAGCACTTTATAGCTGGGAACATCAGAATTAGGGTCCAGGATGGCCTCTGCCATAGATAATACCAGGCTTTCAGTGTCCGCATTGATAGAGGCAGAGAGCCTGGTATGGTATTTGTCCACATACCCCCCTAATTCAGCCTTGTACCTGTCTCGGATTGCTTTATTCGTCTGCTCCCTTTCGCTTGCCTTGGACGAAGTGTGCTCAATGATGGCTTGCGTAACCTCTGTGTAATCGGAGGAAGCAACGTTGTCTCTCAACACTGTTATCCCTGCCTTGCCTTTATCAAATTCACCAAACTTCGTGAAGGGTTCTAGTAATTGCCCTTCTCCTATGACTTCCGCTTCACTGGTGGCTGTCCTTTGCCTCTTGGGCGGTGGCGCTGCTCTGGAGGTACCTGCTTCTTCTTCACCAGCGCCCCTGTTTACTTCTTCCTCCTCCCCTGTAGCAGATGAATCTGTCTCCATCTGCGAAAACAAGGGCCAAATTTCGAGGTTAGCCCTCCATTCCATAAATGGCCTCGGCTCATGTATGCAGGGTGTAGACCTGTTCCTTTTCCTTTTGTTTGAAATGATTTCTCGCGGGTCATAAGCCCAGCTTTTCCCCAGCCTCAGGTCCATATTTTGCAGCATTTTTTCGGCGATTGGGAGGGCATGTCTTGAATTTACCACGAAGGGGCTGATCTGGATAGGAAGCTTTAGGATGTAGCCTTTCTTAGCGGGGACAAAATGGAGCTGGTCGGCTTTGAGGGCTTGCCGGATGTATTCGAGGGCGTAAACTCGTCGGACGGGGAAAACTGGCAACCTGTATGGGGCAACTTCGACGCCATAGACCTGAATTTCAGTGCAGTCTTCAGAAAGAAACCAATCTCCGGTACACTGGTATTTCCCGGCTTGCAGCCAGCGTTTCATTTCTGGGAAAACCCTAGGGGAAGGCGAGTCCTGAATGATGGTATAGGCGATGGACATGAAAGTGTTCACAAAGTTCGCATAGCCCTCTCCCTTAGGTAGTTGACGGATGGAGAAATTCCAGTCGAAGACTGGTCTGGGTTGGGAATTCTCAAAATAGACCTTGTCTAACCCCAAATGGTCGAACTTATCTGCATGCTGGAACAAGAAGAGGTAAAACACCATTGAGCAGAAGCGGAACTAGCGGGCTTGTGAGAGCTCCTGGAATTGGGTTAGGATGGTCGAGGAGAGGAAACCAGGAATGTCTAAGACTACCCCATTCTGTGACATGAGCCATAAGAAGCGAACACATACCATAGAAATGTCTTCCGGGCTCCCTATCCCCAAAAGGCCAGCGATGAGAGAGAGAACAGGTCGAACCTCTTCGACGAACAAACTTAGTGAAAATGGCTCTAATGTAGGCAGGGAAGTTGCATGGTCGACGGTTATGGAAGATATAAAGGCACGACGGGCTTCCCTCGGCTGTTTGTTGAACTGGGTTACCAAGGTTTCATCTTTGAAGCTGATATATGTGTCGCTGGCAGGGAAAAGGAGGGCCTGTCTGATAACATCGAGAGAAAGGTAAAAGACTCTATTCCCTTGAGGGGAGATGAAAGCGCCCCGATGTACATCAAAGATATCTCTGATCCAGGTGATGAAATCAGTACAAGAATGGACCTGAGGGGTGATTTGGTGGTATAAGCCCGACACGACAACCCGGAAATGGTCTGAGTTCTTGCAATGGTGGCCAAAAAGCAGGGGTTTGATACTGCGTATGTCAAAAGGGTATTTTGGGTCGTAGATACCAGACTGCAAGTCATAGAGGGGTTCGAAACCAGGGGGATTCCTAGACTCACGGGCCTGGGGAGTTTCTAGTTCGTTCTTCTTGGGTGTTCCCCTCCCCATGGCTGACATTTTAAGAATTCAAAAAAGAGAAAGTAAACAGAGGGAAAATAGATAATGGAATACCTGAATAGAGGGTGACACTGCTTGGGAAAGCGACGCGGGGAACCCTGACAATGATTGGGGTAGACTAGGCGCTCTTTCCTACTTGATATTTTCCGTAGATAGTAACCTGTGTCTTTTACCGGAGTGAAATACGAGATTTGTTATTTACTGAAGCAGATTGTTCGGGCTAAAAAGGCAGGTGAGTAGGATGACTGAAGGCGAGTGTCGTAAGGACACTGACAATGAGACACGTGGCGCACGGGGATTGGGGGTAGCAGGGTGTAGGTGGGCGCCTCGTGTCAGGTTTAATGCTGGTACGGGTCTCAGTACCGGCTGACCTAATGGACTTTTACCTTACCTTTTAGCTGCATGCGCTATCCAACTCCTGCAATATATGAGTTCTTGCGCCAAATAAATATATGACTTACCCACCGTAAGGGTCCACCTTTTGATCCGCCGTGTCGCCGCCACGCGGCAACCTCATGTCGCCTCCTTCCAATGTTGAGTCTACCGTGCTACATGTCACCCTTCCGCCGGGGTATGGCTCTCGTCCTTCCCCCGCTGCTCGACCCCCTCGGAATTTCCCCACGTGAGTTCTCACATGGCAGCAACTTCTTCTATTTTGTCGGTCTTGTGTTTACTGCTGCGCTCCCTTTCCTTTCATATCTTTTGTTTGCTTTATGACTTTACACTCCATCCTTTACGTTATTTCCCCATTGGTTTTAATACATTTGGCTTCCATTACCTTTTCCCCCTTTTTGAGCCACTTTTGACATATTCCTCCCTTTGATATAAAGTTTAATTCGTGGCTTTGTCGACCTTTTAATACACCCGTGATTACTGTTAAAGATTGAACAACACCATATATATCATGTATTTGAGATATCAGTTGTATTTCTCTACGCAGGTTTTCCGACGGCGGTGTTTTTAGTTGGACACATTCTCGTAAAGCATTTCACCCCTCTCTCTCTCTCGGGCCTCATGCTTTAGGGGGCATCTGTTACACAATAATTTGTCACCGTCCCTGCAATCCCCGTCCCGCACATTAGAGGGCTCATTTTGTGACCTGTGAGCAGTGACATGGCTTGAAACCACTTTCATGACATCCCTCTGAACAAGAGCTTTCATTGCCTTGAAGACATCTCCTTGTGAAAAACCCTGAAAATGGCCCTTTTAGCATTGGCGCGAGTAGGCAGTTCAGTACCCGCGCCAATGGGGAAAATACTTCAAAGAGGCCGCGCCAGTTGGCGCTCTGTCCCAGAGTCGCACTCGCGCTAGGCAATTTGATAGGTGTTTTTTAAAAATAAATGGCGGAAGTTTCGTCCTAACTGATCCAGGAACTGATATCTATCTTGAGCTGGGAGGTTTGGCTACGGATTTCCATAGAGAGGAAGTGGTTTGCCACCTCTCATGGAAGCTTCCTTGATGATAGGGCCAATCCCATGATTATAGGGATCCCAACTCCTCTTCCTCCATCTATAAAAGCTTGCCCATCTCCATGGAAAGCTAGTCTTCAGGTTCCCAAATTTCCAAGAGCCTTATGCTGCAAGAGCCTCCATAATTCCCTTAAGGCCAATTTCAAGCAAGGAGACTATCGTCAAGGTCCGAAGAGAGAAGTTTGTCCCATCCTTGACAGGCTTTTCGAGACGTGTTCTACTGGCGACCCCCTCCGAAGGAGAATTCAGTGTCAGAACTATGGTTGTAATTTTCCTTTGATTGATTATTAATGAACAACTATTGGTTATGGTTCCACTCTTGTTGTTATTTATGATGATGATTTATGTCCTTTCTGACTGACATATAGTTGCATCTACTGGATTTTACGCTTGCGTTTTTTTTGTTTCTCGCATGTGCAAGTGTCCCATCATGGAGATCGTGATCTGCCAGAGTTGAGGAACGGGAGTGCCACCTCTTCTACAACGACTGCGTTGGATTCCAGGTAAGCCTTCATCGCTAGTCGGTTTATTTGCAATTAGGAACCTGCACTACAGCGTGATTGATTGTTGCTAGACCCGGTCTGGGCTAGTAGGGATCGCCTCTGTCCGCAGAGGGGATTTACCTCCACAACAAGAATATTTCAAAGAGAAGATTGTATTTTAATGGAGATGTTGGATCATGGCTTTATGGAATAAAAGAGTCTTTCTTTCTCCTTCTCATAGCCACTTAATCTGAGAATTTTGTCTCCATAATATTTCCTCTTGCTTTCTTCGTTCCTCGAGCTGGGTAAGGGTTCGACCCTCCTCTATTGCAAGAGATGCAATTCAGCCTTCTGTAATTAGTTGCTGCTGGATGCGGTGCATTCATTCCTGGAGTTGGTGTAGCTCTTTCATAATGTTCCAAACTCCATTTTATTCCAACTTTTTATCTGATGTTTAAGCTCTTTCAGCCTAAGTTGGAAAGAAAGCATACAATTTATACCCTGTACCAAGCAAGATTTCCACCAACTTTCAAGTTTGCCCAGGAAGGAGGGGTCCCAGAGCCAAAAGGACTCAAACCAAAAGGGAAGATTTTTAGGAGCCAACTTGAAACCCATTTATAACCATATTGCCCAAATCTAACCCCAAACATGGAATGATTGAAGCTTCGAAGAAGATATCTCTTCTTATAATGCCTTATGACACCAAGAATCTATCCAGGAGAGAATCTACCTGATGTTGACCCCCTCATCAGTTATTCCACGTAAATATGCCATTATTGGTGGGAATATCTACCAGTTTCGGGTCATAAATCAGATCTCGAAAGACCTCCATCTCCGAATCTTGGTGTCTAATCCCTCCTCTTTTTTCCTCCAGTGATGTAATGAGGTTGAAGTCTCCCCCGATGATCTATAACTCATCTGGGCATATATTACAGAGCTTGTCTATATTTTGGAGGAAAGCAACTTTCTCACCTGGAATGTGAGGCCCATAGACATTTGAGAGCAACACCTAATCCCTAATGCATATGTGCCAGAAGAGGCTCGATATAAGACAAGGCATACTCACCCAATTGTCAAAAAGGATTTCAGAGGGTTTTAGAGGATGACTTGGCCTCCTGCACTCCCTCTGGCATCCTCTGCCATCACTTCATACCCTAGCCACATTTGTCTAATGATTTATTTTAGCCCGACTTCAGAACCTTGGTCTCTTAGAGCATCATTATATTGGGATTGTCCTTCTTTAATATATCCTTCAGGTATCATTTTTTACCTCGACTGTTGAGGCCTCTTACATTCCAACAGAGCACAATCATTGAGAAAGTTAATTAAGTTGGTGTAACACCGTCGAAAGTTCCACCACCCTCCTTGATTTTACCAGCAAGTCCCCAACCATCTGTATTGACTCTGGTAGATTCTTTCTGCCCCCTTCCCCCCCTTTGCTCTGTCCTCCTTGCTTCTGGTTACTACCCATTTGAGAACCTAGTGGGTCAGGTGAATCTGATGGTTTTTGAGTTTGTTTAAATTGATATTGTTGTAAAGTATCTCGGTATAACCTTTTTTGATCCTTAGGTTTGAATCACTCATCCAGGTTCCACCATTCATTCAATAATCGCTTCAGGACTTTCTCTTTAGAGCTCAAGTCTTACTTTGCCCCATCGATCTCCATATTGATTTTCTCCATGGTATGCTCAGACGCCTCCTTGTCAGTTTGTTCCTCTTTCCTTTCGTTTTGGCTTAGGGTTTGTTTTGGGTATAACACTCGACTCAACTTCCTTGCCTTTCACTACCTCTTTTGAGCTTTCCCCCATTTCCTATAAAACCCCAAATCTTTTATGATTGTCTCGATTTATTTGCGAATGAGCTGTAGGGTTTACCTAAGGAGGTTTTGTGGGTCATTTTTTGTAAGAGACTTCCTGAAAGTCATCATTTTCCTCTCGTGATTGTGATACTTCTTTTAGCCTTGTGCTTCCACCACTTCCACTTGATTTAGAGGACATGCCTTATACATGTGCTCGTATTCATGAAATCGTCTACATCGAAAAGGGATATTCTCATAATCAAGTGGTTACTGCCACACCTCCTCCTGGTACTCCAGTTCGATAGATTCCAGAAGTGGATCTGTGACATTCATATAAACCCAGATTCAAGTGTATGACGCATATCTCCCTCGTCGCGTTGAGCTAGCTACCTTGACGAATCTGCCAATGGAGTTGCCGACCCCTTCCAGAATTTCAAGGTCCCAGAAGTCTACTAGTAGGGAAAATAGGCGAACCCATACTAGGGCAACCATGAATTGCTCTTGGTTTGGGTTGTAACATTCTTCCCGAAACCGCATAAAGAGGCTTGCATTATAATTGAAGTAAGGCCCATTCTCGAAGATCCTCTCTTTGTCCTCCAAGCTGGTAAAGATGACTGTGAAGAAACCCTTGGCGCCTAATTTTAGATGAATGCGTCCTTTTGGTTTCCATTTCAGTTGGATCCACTTGATCAGATCTCTTTCTGATGGCCAAATTCCTATGAACTTACAAATAAAAGCATGATATTTCATGTATTTCATGTAATTCTCCAGTTTATTGTTCGGGATTACAAATATCGACTTCTTTGTTGCTTTGGGGAGGAACTGCCCTTTGAGTCGGGTTTTCCAATGGGCTCCCATAACCGGTCTGCCATTAGGGCCGACACCATGAGGCGTTGATGTATTTACATTATTTTTGTTGCTTGATTCTCTGATGGTGATGCTACAGTAGGAGGGGATCTCTCCCCTCCCTGCAGGATTACTCATGAGCTTTGTCAGTGGCACCAAAATCAATGGATATACCTAGGTTCCCGACGATATGACATTGTGTAGTCTTCAGAAGCGATTCTCAGAAACCCTAGCAGAGCGAAATCTCATTTTTTTCTCGTCAAATGTTTACAAAAATACATTTTGAAACCTTTAATTTTTAAAACACTAACTGAATAGAAATGTTGATATCATCTCCTCTTTTTTACATAATCCCTTATGCTCTCTTCCCCTCTTCAAAGTGGTGGGCCATTGGTGCCCTACAAAATGTTTTCTTTTTTGTTTTTTTCACCATTTTATTGAAGATGAATGTAGAGTACAAGGTATTTCTTATGAAATATTGCCACCTTGTAAGTTTTTTAAATCAATAAACAAATTTTTGATCATATTTTCTTCCATATTCTTAGTGTCTATTTTGAACTATACTTTTGACCATTTTTTGATAGGTATAGTAACAACTACTAATTCTTACAAAAATTTAATTAGAATTATTTCGCGTGCTAACATGGTAAAAAACATCAAATTTCATCATAAATGAGGGAGCAAATAATAGTCCTTGATACTAATGCTAAAAAGGGTCTGATGCTGTAGTATTTCCTCACAAGGGGGAGCCATATCACAACACTATTATAGCCTTTGGGTATATGGTGCAAAATTTTGTGAACCCATTTTTAAGAGTTGTAAACATATATTTCATAAGTTAGCCCCGAGGTTTAACTTACTGATGGTTGCTCTTATGTGAAAGTTCAAAAAGATTTTGAGATCAAACCCATTGAGTCCCTTAAGATTACCTGTGAAAGACATAGGGTTGGGTTAGCCATAATAACTCTCATGAACATATGCAAAGGCTCAATTGTCCAAGGACCTATGCATGTCTAGCCTAACCTTGGGAGTTATTCTTGCTTTCCTCATAAGCAGAGATAGTCTAGAAAGTTACTATAGCCTTTGAGTATATGACACAACCTCTTCTTAATTATACAAGGTTATAAACACTTCTTATGAAAAAGCCCACGAGGTTAGCTCAACTAGTTGTTGTCAATGTCGCTAAGAATTTAATTAGTATTGTGTTGACAAGTTCTTTATTTGAAACCCCCTCGATAAGGTGCATTAGTTTATGAGATATTTATGTTAGGAATGTCATCAACAAATATGGGGAAACATCACTTAGGTTTTCCTTGGAAATAAATATATTGAAGGAAAACAACCTATTGCACAAAAAACCCAAGAAAACACCATCATCACCCTCTACATTTTTTTAATGAGCAAAATATGAGGGTGCTAATAGTAAGCCAATGCAATTACATTAATTCTTGCTAAGACCACTCACAATAATACAAGTGAGTGTAAAAATCAACGTAATCCACCCCATTTAATTAGGGAGGATCATAACCTAAGAAAAACACAATAACCACATTAGGTAGACCACATGTAGGGGAGGAGCACGCTTCTTGATATTTGAACCCGATTCATCTTCACAACAACCACCTCAAGTTGCCTCTATACCAAAACCCAACACGCACACACACACATTCACATTCATTGTACTGATTTACCCATTTGTCATCTTATTTAGAATAACCTTAATAGTCCATACATGGCTAGCTCTGCATGGATTAACTATGGTGTTGGTATGGGTTTCACCTAATATTGAGGTGGTTCGCATGGCTTAACTTTCTAAATCCATGATATCATCCTATGGACTCTATTTTCAAACTTCTTCCACTTGTTGGAAAGTTTTCGACGCATGCTACCTTATAGGGCAATACATTGTGCTAATTAACGATTCAATTGGGCAAATAGTTTTGACTTAGTACAATGATTGGACTCTTGGCAATTGATAAACTTAATGAAGTTTTTGACCTATCTAGATACTTAGACAATTTCATCTTGTCATCCCTTTTGGAACCAAATCATTTGGCATTTAATCCATTTTAGTTCATTCATATAGAACATGATACTTGATTAACTTCTTAGGGGATGTGACAACTTGATGATTATTGAATTTTAAAACTAAAAGCATGTTCTTATTATAAGCACCTAAACTATTATAAAATAGATCCTTCAAACTTAACAATAATTTGAAAATTCCTTAGTATATAAAATTTACAAAATATGCAAACATTGGGGATATTTAAATTATCAATAAATTGTTTGGTTAACTTATAGCTGTTGTAACAGTAAAAATTGTTTTATTATAAGTTGGTTTATTGTGAGATGAATAAATGGTTTCTAAACTATTATCCACACCAAAATCTTTGCTGATTTGGAAGCTACTTTGGGGTGCAAGTTTCTTGGTTGACGTGAGAGCATGCTCCCTCATTCCAACATTAACATTGCTTCTAATTTTATTGTCATGCATCATGAAATGTCTTTAGATTGTGGTCATTATCTATATAATATTACATGGCATCTTGCTATAGTAACATACTCACATGTCAAGATTTATTTCCACATTAATTTTCTTCTTCCTCTTATTTATTATTTATTTTATGGAATATATTTTAAAGTCAAAGATACTATTCCAATACACCAAACACAAATTAATTTATTGTTTATTATTCACACATGAATCCAGACAAACTTTCATAAAACAGAGGAAGCCAAACAAATATGCGTATTTACCCTATAAATTATTGGCAAATACATTAAAACTTATTAACTAATACATTAATAAGACAACCATGGCATGAAATAACAAATAAGTTTTTCCCATTAAACCCATTTTTTAAGGAAATGATTTATAAAATTTAAAGTGTCACACTAATTGCTTTGAGTGAAATGGTGATTTTTAATGATTACAAATATTATATACTCTGGCATAAAAGCCATTGCATTTTTAAATGTTTATGAACAAAAATCAAGTATATACTCCATAGATATCAATCTTTTTGAAAATGCATACTTAATACATATAAAAGCGAGTACATGTTTAAATGTTTATGAACAAAAATCAACTTCCATTTTTATTGGATAATTGTTTTGTGGATATTTTTAACAAAAATATTGATGTGAAAACAAAACTCTACTTAAAAATCTCCTTAGAGTGAAATCCCTCTTATATTTAAAGGCCACATTGCTCATGGTTGACTAATTGTAATTACATGTTTAAATGTTTATGAACAAAAATCAACTTCCATTTTTATTGGATAATTGTTTTGTGGATATTTTTAACAAAAATATTGATGTGAAAACAAAACTCTACTTAAAAATCTCCTTAGAGTGAAATCCCTCTTATATTTAAAGGCCACATTGCTCATGGTTGACTAATTGTAATTGGTACCAATTATATGGGTGTTCTTAAGGTGAGTGGTCCCTTAGACTTAAGGTTATTAGGTCTCACAATCTCCTAGTATAGAGTTATTAGAAACTTGATATATATTGTAAGTAAAAAGTTATTTGAGATGGTTGAACTTAAGTGAATCAAGCATATACTAATCACAATTTTTAACTATGAGCACACTTTATTTATGTAAGTAATTACTAGTAAATCTTTGCACACATTATTTATGTACATAATTACTAGTAAATCTTTGGGGCTACTAGTTCTTTTCTTTTGTAGCCCAAATTACAATAGAGAGATCCGAACCGAAGTCTCTCAAGTTCCAATAGCCTAGATTATAACAAAAGGATTTGAACCTAGGTCTCTCTAGTTTCAATGATTTCACTTATTTATCTTGGATTACTAGTTACCACTTAATCACTTGTCCCCTACACACTAAGATTTATATCCTTAAAATGAGATCAATCACACTAATTGGTTCAAAATGAGTGGACCTTTTATTCTCCCCTACACACTAAGATTTATATCCTTAAAATGAGATCAACCACACTGATTGGTTCGAAATGAGTAAACTATTTATTCTCTATACAATTTACGAAAATTTTATTTCATAAAAATTATAGAGCACAAAAACATAAAAAAAAAATCTCTTTTTTCTTAATTACACCGAAGGTGTTCTTTTGCTGGGTTTGGCTGAGAAAAGATTCGTTTGTAATTCTAATTAGAATTTGACACACGTCCATGGATTTACTGCTCACCGTCGTGTCTTCCTTCCACCGTTCATTCGACTTTTATTTTCCATTGTTGGATTTTTCTAGCACGCTGCACACTACTTGCTGACCAGGTCTGCTCAGGGTGTCAAGTCCACCTTCCAGTGTCAGGTCTGTGAACAATTTAACTGAGTACACAATGAATACTCTTCATCTGCAGGGAGGTCGTAATAATTCAGTTGAGGAGCTTGTGAATGTAGTGGATACACATAAATATCGACGCACGCCCCAAAAGGGCAATCGCTCGCTTCAAATATAGTTACTATAAGCAGGGCTTCCGATTCGATTTGAATATACATGCCATGTTTTCCATATGTAACCGAACTGGATATTGTTTCACTTGTGCTCTGCAATTAATATAAGATCAATGTTAGAAGTCGGATTAGTTTTGATCACAACTTTAAATATATTTCTCTATTTTTGTCCTGATTATTGTTCTGAGGCTCGGATTTTTATATTTAACATGATCTTGCAGAATAGACTGCAGTCCACATCCACATAACTGTGTTGCAGAATGGAGCAGTGTATTACTTGAATTCACTAAAAGGAAACAGAAGGTCGCATTATAGTTTCATTTTTCCAAACCGTGAAACTGTTGACGTTGATTCAAGGTGTAGAGAGTACCAAGAAGTAGACTTGAGGTTGAGTCTATCATGTGATTCACCCAAACACCTCACCACGCATAATAACGGTGATGAGTAGCTTTGGTAAAAGGGATCTCCATTCAATTTCATGATCCTCCAAATTTTCCTTCACTCTAGTGTCTTAGTATTCAACTATATCATGTTGCACTACTTGAGAGGCGAGGGGCATTTGTCTCTATCTAGACATGTTAGAACAATTTAACTGATTCCATTACTGATTTACTTGCATCTTTATGACAATAAATTGTCCCGCAAAATCTCTTCCACTATATGGAACCTCACGGAGCTGGAGCAGCTAGATTCGAGCACGAATGGTCTCACATGCTTCATTCCTAACGGGCTGTTGGAGCTCCTAAATCTGAATTTTTTTTTTCGTTTCGCAGGGAATAAAAAAATTGACAGGCCAGTGCCACCAGGCATGCCATATTTCATGTTTGATCATGATTTTCTCACCCAGTGATGAACACCACGTGCCTCTGCATGCCATATGTCATGCTGAATATACTTCAACTACCAAACCTACAATGCAACAAACAAACCATTTATAAATAATTCATTTAAAAATTTCACACGTAACATACTAGCTTCGTATTGTAGTGATTGCCACAAAGATAAATAAAACCCAATTAAGTAATCACATTAAAAAAGGGAGAATTTGCAAATAGAGAGATTTGTATTGTGTTTTGATTAAAATGACCAAATAAACTTAAAATATATCGTGGTAAGGATTTAGATTGGTTTTCATTATTTATATTTATTTCATATTGTTTTACCTAAATACCTAAAAAGAGAGAATTTGCAACGCTTTTTTTTTTTATAGAGAGGTTTATGTTGTATTTTGATTAAGATGACTAAATAAACTTAAAATGAATATATATACATATATCAAACATGCCTAAAAATAGTTTGCTTTTTTGACCTTAAAATTACAATTTCTTTTTTATTTTTGACACTAAGTTAAAATGAATTTATATATGTTAAGAAATCAACTATTTGAAGAAATGGAAACATTTGAAAATTGGTTATAGTAATAATTAATGTTTCTTCAATTTCCTTTTTTACTAACAACTTTTTTTTATTATGCAATGAAATTTTTGAGTGTCTTCTAATACACTTACATGGAATTAGAACAAATCCACATCGATATACCTTTGCACCGATATACCTTTGCACCTTTAGAAGCAATTGCTAGTTATTACAATTTTAAAAATAAAAACCTACACCTTCAACCATGTTAATACGGAACGCTACGATCCACGCTCCCGAAAGCTAACTCCAAGTTAGGAAAGCTCGGACCCGACGGTTGAAAAAAGGTTAGGGCTATTTTGTTTGCGATCGTGTATAAGTAGTGACGCCATTTAGTCTGGCAAATTTTGCTTCTGATTGTTGAACCCTTCATTATCAACATCTAGGGTTACGGAGGGTTCCTCGTATTATCTGTTATCTGTGTCTCAGCTCGATCGCATTCGAAAGGGATCTTCTCTGGTGGTTTATAAATAGCTTGTGATGGCTTCTTCGAAGGATCAGAAGACACAGGATGTGCATTCTAACGAGGATGGTGACTCAGAACGCGAGGAAAACGTTTCAGAAGAGCAAAAACAAGAAAAGAACAACGGAGTTTCCAGTCCTGGGTGAGGCCTTTTGCTTTTAACTTAGATCTGAGTAGACTCTGCAGGTTCCTTTTTAATTATTCGGGAAGTCCAGAGGGATTGTTAAAAAGGCATTTATTTACCTGCTTGTTTATGTCTTCTCTATGACAGGAAAATCTTCATTGGCGGCCTGTCAAGGACTACCACGTCGAGTATGTTTTCGTGCTCCAAGCTGCGAAGGGTTTCATTTTTTTTTAACCTAGACTCAACCTTCTAGGTTGTTGAGGGTTTCTAGTTTTCTGTGGTTGAATTTTTCTACGTTGTGCTTCCATAGATGGTTTCGTAGGCTATTTACGGGATTAATGGTTTCCAAGCTTGCAGTAGGTGCATTTTTAGTTGAAGAGTGTTCACTTGAAAAATTTGCTGTATTCTTAAATTGGTTTGTGTGTTGTTGGTTTCTTATTAGTTGTGTGATGCGTTGCTGATCCTTAAGTTTAGTTTTTAGGGTTTTGATGAGAATACGTTGAATGTCTCGCAGGTGCTTTTACAAAGCATTTCAGTAAGTACGGGGAGCTAACAGACTCAGTTATCATGAAAGACCGTGTGACTGGCCAGCCTCGAGGATTTGGGTTTGTGACTTATGCTGATCCCTCTGTTATAGACAAGGTTATACATGACAAACACGTTCTTGATGGAAAAGCGGTAGGCTTGTCTTTGTGGTTGAGAAAGCATCCTGTTTTTGTCTTTGTGGTTCAGAAAGCATCCTGTATTTCATTATTTTTTCAAATATATATCTTGGAGTGTTGATTTTCAGGTTGAGATCAAAAGAACCATCCCAAGGGGGAATTCGTCCAAGGGCCCAAAGACTAAAAAAGTATTTGTGGGTGGTATACCTACATCAATTACTGAAGGTTGGTTCACAAATCCCTAACTATTATTAGTTTACAGATATATAGTTAATTGACCTATTTCATACTCGCAATGGGATTAAAGTATTTTGATACGGTACATCTAGTATATCAGTCTCGCTTGACATCTTTTAGATATCGCCATCTTGAGGGGTTGGTATGGAATTTAGATGCGGTCGATGTTTTTGTCCCGACTGTAGGTTGTTTTAGGATGCATATTTACTTCAATGGGTAGCTTAAGAAGAATATAGGCTAAGCAGAATTCTTATATCTTACAGATGAGTTCAAGGACTATTTTTCCAAGTTTGGCAAAGTTGTAGAGCATCAGATTATGCAGGATCGAGGCACTGGTCGTTCTAGGGGTTTTGGTTTTATTACTTTTGACAGTGAGCAGGCCGTAGAAGAGATTATGTCCCAAGGCAGAATGCTTGAACTAGGTGGAAAGCAGGTATTTTGTGATTTTGTCTCCTTGGTTATAGGCATCCTGCTCCCATATTGCTAGTGTTTCATTTATAATTTAATGTTTTGGGAAGACATAGTGGGTTGGCTTAGTGCTACCACAGTCTAGCTATTGGTTATCTTTAGTCCCGTTCCTTTTGATTTAACGTATATTTTTCTAGTTTGGTAGGTAAACATTTGCCTTAAGTTATGAATACAGTCCATAATCTAGGATGTTCATTAAATTTTGTAGGTGGAGATCAAGAAGGCTGAACCCAAGAAATCCATCCCTGATGCGGGGCCTATTCATGGGATTGATAGTAGGCCTCCATTCGTTCCTGGTGGAGTTGGGGGCTTTGGGGATAGTTATAGTGGGTTTGGAGGGGCAGGTTATGGCAGCAACCCATATAGGTCAGCAGGAGGTTACGGTGATAGGCCTGGGGGATATGCTGGTGCTGGTTATGGAGCTCCTGATTATGGTAGGGCTTATGGAGGTTATAGTGGTGGTGGTTTAGGGGGCTATGCAGAAGATGCTTCTCGTGGCTACGGAGGTCGTGCTGGGTCTTATAGTGAAGGGTTTGGTGGCTATGGCAGTGGGCTACTGGGTGGCTATGGAGTTGGTGACGGCTATGGTACCTATAGTGACAGTGGTTATGGTGGTAGTCTCGAGTCAAATGTTGGTCCCTATGGTAGTGGAGGTAGTCTTGGCTCACGTGTTGGAGGTCCCTATGGTAGTGGAGGTAGTCTCGACTCACGTGTAGGAGGTCCCTATGGCAGTGGAGGTGCTTATGGTAGTGGAAGGGGAGCTTATGGAGGCAGTAGCAATGGTCGATATCACCCATATGCCAGGTAGAACAATTGGCATCAAGGTTGTCTAAGCAGTAGTTATTAAGATCGGATACAGAACTGAGCTTTTGAGCTCTAATCATTTTTATATATTTACATTTTGTAGGTTTTAGGTATTTGGTGATACAAATACAGTGTCATTTGTAATCACAGATTGCAGTTATATTTTGCTCATGTATATTGGAGGATTTGTTTCTGCAGTGTTTGAAGCAGCTTGTCCTTTTTGGATTTCTACACGGTCTCTAGTCATAAACCACTTATTAATTGAAATTAACTAAGTTATAATCGACTGGATTGCAACATTTTTGATGAATGGTGTCGGGATTTCATGCATGCTACTGCCTATATCTGTCTTTTAAGTCCAATATTTAGTGATGTTTTTCAATTGATTATATGGTATTGAAATAGAATAGTCTCATGGAATTTGCACTCAAGATGTGTTTGATTCACAAATATTATTAGGCTCTTATTTGGATGGATTGTCTATTTATATCTCAATTTTATTTCGTATATATAAATGAATTGTTTATTATCATTGTTATATGTGGTGTCATCAAATATTTTATAAATAAATATTATATTCAAGGTCTTGTTGACTTTATTTACAGAGGAATATATTGAGCAGGCAAAATCTTGCATTGCTGAGAGCTCTATGGCCTTTGTACCTTGGGGAGTTTTTTTGGGGGGTAAATCTCTGTTTTTTTATTTTTAAAATTTAAATTATAAATTTTTAAGTAATATTTAGATGTTTTGGAATAACTCGAGGAACAACAATGGATATTGCCATGATTTCCATTTGTTAAAGGCATCAACATCTTCCATAAGTAATAATGTTGGATATTGCCATGCATACTATGTGTTCTAGGGAGCATGGGATATTATATATTGGCGGTTTTTTCTGTGAATAACTTTGAATCTCAGTTATTCTGAGGGATCATGGGTGGTTGCCTATATCCTTCAATAAGGTTTTTGTTTTCTTATAGATAAATATGCAGGTTAGTGGACAGGCTTCCCATACTTGAAGCATTCGTAGATATCTTCAGAGATGAAGATAAAGGTTGGTAGGCATCAAAGGAAAGCTGTATGGTCCATGAGAGCAAGATACTAAAGCAGGGTTAGTTCCTCTCAAGCCTAGATTATAGTGTAATAGGTGCTATGATTTTAGATCATTTAGAGGTTATTTGGATAAAATCCTTTTTGGATGGGTTATTGTAAGATTATTGCAGTGTAGTGATTAATGTATTTTAGATTGAAAATATAAGTAGTTGTTACAGTTTGGTTGTTGTTTGCTTTGCCTTTGCATTATAGTTTTTGGTTGCAACTGATCAGAATTTCTCAAATTAGGTTTGCTAATGGGATTTAGTGTAATCATGTTACTCTATCTTTTGAGGTCCATGTAGGTATTAACGTATATTATTTGAGGTCTATATAGTCATTATACTGTATCATGTAGACTATAGATTGCCAATAACATTATTTTATATATGCGAGTTTTTCTTGGAAAAATAGTTGGTAGTTACATTCTGGGCTTCTGTTATCTTATTGTATTATAGTTTCATTGGCATGCGTGGCAAATATGGTTTGACTGTTGTTGAATTTGGGCTCTAGTCAAATCTATTAATTCTGTATTTTGTGATTAATGTAGTTTTGAAGAATAAAAAACTTTTAGTTCTGTGATGGAGTTATTTTGAAATTTGTTTTATAACTTTTCATTTAGCTGTGACAAGAATTCAAGATCTCGGCAGTTATAGTTGAACATTTGTAGAGAGAGAGAGAGAGAGAGAGAGAGTTTGCTCTTTAGCATTTTCTCTGCTATAGCATTTGCCTATTTTGTATGTCTTATTTTTGTTTTATCTGTTGCAGCATTGACTTTCAGTGGTCTTCATTTTAACTTTGTGAAAGATTGACACCTTTAATGCCTGAATGGCCTTTGTCATCCGTGCTGATTATGACCATCAAAGGTGTATGTGCTGCACTAAAATAAGAGGTCAAGGTAGAAAGATATGTTAAAATATGCAGGTAAGTAACTAACTGTTGTGGTTAATGCTTTTGTAAATAACTGTTGTGGTTAATGCTTTTGTAACTAACTGTTGTGGTTAATGCTTTTGATTATGGTTTTGCTTCTGTTTTCTGAAACGTTCTGATCACTTTTTGTTCAGAAATTACTCCTTTCCTGCAACCACTGTCCACTAATTATGGCAGGAGCTTTAAGATATATTTTGTCCTAGTTATTTTTTGATTTAAAAATGTTGGTACCCCATATTGTGCTGTTTCTTCTGTAGATTATTCCAAATGTTCTGATACATTTGGATCCTTGCTGTACCAATTTTATGTCATTTCCTGTTTCTGTACCTAGTTTTTGTAATTTGCTGTTTCTTGTTTCTGATAGATGGGGCCACATAGCATGATCATCTATAAAATTAATAATATACTGACTATAAAAATGACTGAGTCAACTGTTGATATAAATATAGGTTTGTTGGCGACTGTTCTTGATCTTGAGGGACATCTATATATAACTTATTCTCAGGGTTTGGGGATTTCCTCAAATAGCCAATCTGAATCATATTCCTTCGTTCAGCATTTTCTTTCGATAAATGCAGCAAGAGCTCAGTGATTGTTATTGGTGACTTGATTATAATTATTCTTTGAATGGGCTCAATGATGATAGCAAGCTAGCAATCCCTAAACACTCAGATTCAAAAGGAGATTTGCAGATTCCAGATCTTACATTTTCTAAGAGAATACATTTGACAAGATGTGCATCTTGCCACCTGCCTGATCTCAGGTGAGTTAAAGTTAGATTGTGTGTTTGAGTGACTGTTTAGTCAGCGGTGGTGCACTGCTCTGCGATGGTTTCTTTGTGGTAAGGTCATCTTTGTGTCTGGTCTGTGTATTTGAAGTTGCATTTGGTGCTAAAGATCTGCAGACACCTGGTGCTCTTTTACTCCTATATTCTGGAAATTTGAAGTGCATATGGTGTCTGATGCCTTGGTGTTTCTCGAAGGTGTTTGATGTCTTGAAACTTTGAGTTCTGCTGAGCTTGAGTTGTTTGTGTTTCTGGCCATCCTGCCGGCAGGGAGTTGTGATTTCAGGCAATTTGGTGTTTAGAGATTTGGGTTGGTTGTTTTACTTCGTTTGGAACTTGGATTTCTGCCTCTATATTGTTAGATCTGTTCCTCTTGGTCCATCCATTGGTGGCAGAGCCTGTCCAGTAGACTATTGTACACTAGTTTGGATCTTGCAGCATGATTCTTTTGTGTATCAACATCAATTGACAGGAATTATCTCTCATAATGCCAATGGTCATGGACCACCTTGGAGCACCAGATGCAACAAACTCATGTCCTGAGAATTCCTCAATGGTGATAAAACATCAATTCTTTCCATGACATTAGTCTTCCAATATGAGCACAACATCCTTGTACAACAAAAGCAACAAATTCATTCCTCAGCAGTAACGAAGCCCCAATATTTTCTGTGAAAATTTGAGTCGAAAATGAGCACCAGTATATCTCTCATAATGTCAATGGACACGAACAGCATGGTGCAACTAAAGCAACATTCATTTTTTAATATAAAATTTTGCCGCAGGTTTGTAATTTAATATCCCCCTCTGGCTTACTTTCAGTGCTCTGGATTTGTTTCGGAATTTAAAAGTCCCCTAGGTGTATTTCTTGATATATACGTCTTGCAGTTTTATATGTACTATTTGTTGGTTGCTTGTCTGCTATATTTTTGCTAGTATGCATTACAGCAATTACTTTAAGCAATTTTTATTGGTATTCATCAATTTCTGTTGTGAAAAGTTGATGGTAAATGTTGGCTATATTTTCTTCAGTTTTGGTTGTGAATGATTGATGTTATATCTTTATGCAGTAATCTAATTGTTAGACTTTTTTGTTATTTTCCGTGTATTTTTATCTGGTCAACCCTGTCCAAAATCCGGCAGGGATTTCATGGTGTCCCAAGGATTTTTTGGGGTGCTGAATCCATCTATACATTGAAAAACGTTGTCAAGCGTTGTATTACCAGATTCTCTTGAAAAAGGCAAAAACGTTTAGTGGTTATGGTAAAGTTGACCATTTCGTGCAATTGGAAAAAGGGGCTTGGACTACTTTTTGATGGTGATTCTTGCACATATAGTTATCTGTGAAGTGCCAAACTTTTATTATGGCCTTATAGATTATGTTCATGGATATAACTTTTGTTTGGCATCGAAAATATAGGGTGTTTTTGCTCGAAGAACGTCCATGATTGGTTGTTTATGGGCCCCCCCCCCCTCCTTTTTTTTTTCTTCCATTAATTACCTTTTCTTGTGCATGATGAAGGATTTCTTACCAACTGACGTTAAGGATAGCATCTTTTGCAAACAAAAAGTGTACCTTGTGGATTTTTTTTATTCCTCTTTAATCTCGAGTGGTAATGTCTACCTCCATTGGAATCTAAATTAGTGTTAATTGTCCCCTTTCTTTCTTTCGGAATGTTGGCTGACCAAATTTCATACGAGTTTCTTTCGAGGGATTATGAGAAACTTGTGAATTCATGATATCGTTTTCAAGCAACGTACTAGGTTGATTATGAGAATCTTGTGAATTCATGGTATCGTTTTTAAGCAACGTACTAAGTGGGTCATCTTTTAGTGGGCAATATGTTTCGATGGGCCAACTTTAAACCTTTCTCCACTTGACCTTGCAATTGTTGGTAATTGGCGACTTTTAACAACTTAATATTGGATGACCAAATTTCTTGTGAGGGATTGTGAGAAACATGTGGATTCATGCTATTGTTTCCAAGCAACGTACTAGTTGGATCACATTTTAGTGGGGAACATGTTATTATTTAGACATTCTTTAGACATTCTTTAGACATTATTTAGACATTTGTAGTTATTCATTTTAATAGTCATAATATGCTTTTAGATGTAAAGTGATTCAATGATTTAGATTTTCCTTAATATAATCTTAATGATTATATTGATCTATGACTTAATGTTCATTTGGTTCATGTTCTTTATTTAAAGAATAAGGAGAGTTATCAAGAAAGTTGAGAAACTCTTAGTGTTGTTTGGGGCCATGCATTATTTCCTTTTTTTGTGTTTTAACCATGTAGAAAGACTAGTAGGCTGATATTCGATCTGGATATGTGAATGGTTGCTTATCATGTTTGTCCTTTGGTGGAAACATACTGTTTTGCTGAATATGACATTAGCGCTCGTTTGAAGACCCGTGCTTGTTATTGATTAAGATTTTGAACTTGTAGCTGCATGCACTAAAATATTTTTTTTGGATTTTGTTATTATAATTCGTTTTTGGGATTTTGTTATTATAATTTTTTTGGTTGCAGTAGTTGTTTTACTGATTTTTGTTTGTCTTTGATATATATATAGCCAGCATAAAATTTCATTACACTTGTTTGATATATATATAATAGTCACCATAAAATTTCATTACACTTGTTTTTTCAAATATCTTGATATTTTTATTATTGTTTTATTTATTTATTTATTATATTCTTAGTTTGTGCTTTCGTGTTGTGTGTGATCTCTACAAGTTAAAAAGTGGTGGTGGTTAAAAGTGTTTTTTCTTTTTATTTTACTTTATTTCATATCTACTTACGAACTTTTCTTTGAATTATGAGATAGAGAATTATCATTTTCTTGGTAAAATAACCTATGGTATTCATGTGGAATATAGTCTATTTAAAGGGGGAATTAGCCTAGATCCATCTTGATTATGGAATCCCCAACTTCTAAAACATTGATTTTGAAATCATATTTGTATGTGCTTGTGATTGTAGCATGCAATGTATGCACCCTTTTGCTGAGTGTATCAACCATTTTATTTTCCTTTCCCGTTATATGCTAAATTTCATAATTGTAATCATTTGTTTGGTATTTAAATGTGGTTGTCCAAACAAATGCTTTAACCTCTTGTGGCAATTTCTCAACTCAAACCTCTTCCCTATAATGTAATGCCTCTACATCTTCAAGGCATGTATAATGGATGTTAGCTCCAAATCATGAGTGGCATAATTCTTTCTGTGCTCCAACTTCCTAGATTCATATCACATGCCAATTTTGCATGAGGGCTCATCCAAGTCCTTTACATTACACGCATTTGTACACTTAAGAAAGTCTTCACCGGGGTTAATGATTTTCAATATAGTTGCACTTGTTAATAATTTCTTTAAACGATAAAAGTTCTATTCACATTTGTTAGACTAATCAAATTTTGCACCTTTCCTTTGCAAGCATGTAATTGGATGGCTATCCTCAAGAACCTTCACATTTGTTAAACTAGTCAAATTTTCTCATAAATCTTCTATAATAGTTTACTAGACCCATGAAAGACCTTGCTTCTTTAACATTTTGGGTGCTTGCCACTCTTTAATTACTTTGATCTTCGTTGGATCTATTACTATACCCCCCCTCCTGAAATAATATGACCTAAATAATGGATCTTTCTATGATAAAATAAATAATTACTCATTTAGACATTTAATTGATGCTCCTTGAATAATTGTAGTACTATCCTTGAATGTCGGTCATGCTCTTCTTCAAATTTAGAATATATGAAGGATATCGTCCAAAAACACAATCATGAACTTATATAAATATTCTCGATTAGCACCATTCATAAGGCACATGAAGACACATTGGGCATTAGACATACCAAATGGTACCACTACGAACTCATAATGCCTTTCTCAAATTTGAAATGCAATTTTATTGATGTCTTTTTCCTTAATTCTCGTATGATCATATTTTGATCTTATATCATTTTTAGAAAGTATCTTAGCTCCCTTGAGTTGGTTAAATAAATAATCTATCTTGCCTAATGGATATTTATTCTTCATTTCGACATTGTTCAACCGACAAAAGTAAATGTAGAGTCTTAGTGTGCCATTCTTCTTTTTAAAAAATAAGATTGAAGCACCCCATGGTGATATACCTTTCTTTGAGAGTTCTTCTAGTTGCATTTGTAGTTCTTTCAGTCTAGTGTGCTCATCTTGTATGGTGTTTTGGACACCAGTGTAGCTCTAAGTACCAACTCTATAGAGAAGTCGATGTCTCTTTTAGGTGGAAAACTTGGAATTTCGATGAACACATCTTCAAATTCCTCAAGTATTGGGTGGTACTTCAAATTTGGTGCATGCTCTTTATTTATCTCCTCCACGTGGGTTGCATGATTTTGGCACCCTTTTTTAAAGTCTTATTGAGTTGCATAGTTGATATTTCCCTAGCATAAATATCCTACACTTGCCTTAATAGCTCCTTTTCATCAAGGCCAGTAAATGTTTTGTTGTAATAATCCATTATTGCCTTATGCTTTTCTGGCCAATCCTTGCTAATTAAGTAATCAAGTAATCATATGATCATGGTGATATTATGTTTAAATTTGCATTTGTATTTTAGTCCATTCATGTTAATGGGACATTTATTCAACATTTCATTTGTTCTTCTTTTAGCTCTTGTGGCTATTTAAACTAACCAAGCCTTGCCATGCTTGGTTTTCTCGAAGTTAAATCTTTCAACAAACTTAACATCGAGATAACTATGACCAACTCTAAAATCAATTAAAATAGCAATGGTTTGATTATTTAACTTATCTTCCACCTCGACCATGTGTGTTTGATGTTCAACTTGCTTGTTATTCGATGTTGCATATATTCAGGGCATGATTTTACCCATGTCCTTTACTCCATCATCCTCTTGGTGTTGATGTATAATCCTTTCCCCTCTTTTTGTGGGTAGTCCCTATACCTATGTTCTCCATCACAACCCCAAACATTTAATGGGCTAAAATTTGGTTTCTTACTTAATAAATCAATCCCCTTTGGCTCATTGTTGGTTGGTTGGTTGTTGTTTTACTTCATAATCATTTTTGAAAGATGAAGGCTTGAATTGCTTCTTCCTTTTTTCCATCTCCATGATGATACACTTGGGCATATATAACCCTTCTTTAAGAGTTCTTCTAGTTGCATTTGTAATTCTTTTAGTTCTAGTGTGCTCATCTTGTGTGGTGTCTAAACAGTGCAACTCTAGGTACCAAGTCTATAGAGAAGTCAATGTCTCTTTTAGGTGGAAACCTTGGAATTTTGGCTATACATTTTCCAATTCTGAAATATAGGGTGGTTCTTCAAACTTGGTGCTTGCTCCATATCCATCTCCTTCATGTGGGTTGTATAATTTTGGCACCCTTTTTGGAAAGTCTTATTCAGTTGCATAGTTGATATTTCCTTAACATAAATCAGCCTTGGTATTCCCCTACACTTGCCTTTGTTGCTCCTCTTCATCCAGACAAGTGTGTGTTTTGTTGTAACAATCTATTATTGCATGATGTTTTTCTAACCAATCCATGCTAATTAAGTAATCATATGATCCTTGTAGTGGTATTATGTTTAAATTTGCGTTTGTACCTAGACCATTCATGTTTATGGGGCATTCCTTCACCAATTCATTTGTTCGTGTTTTGTTGTAACAATGTATCATTGCATGATGCTTTTCTACCCAATCCATGCCAATTAAGTATTCATATGATCCTAGTGGTATTATGTTTAAATTTGTGTTTGTATCTAGTCCATTCATGTTAATGGGGCATCATGAATACTTAATTGACATGGACTGGCTAGAAACATATTCATATACTAATTCATATGCCAAGGCTAGTATTCATATACTAATTCAACAACAAGTATCCAAGCCTTGCCATGTTTGGTTTTCTCCAAGTTAAAAGTTTCAACCAACTTAGCATCAAGATAACTATGACTAACTCTAGAATAATTAAAATATCAATGGGTTGATTATTTGACTTATCTTTCGACTCGAGCATGTGTGTTGGATGTTCAACTTGCTTGTTATTCATTGTTGCATAAATTCATGGCATGCTTTTAAAACCCATGTCCTTTACAGTCGCATCCTCTTGGATTTGATGTATAATCCTCATTTTTTCCTCTTTTTGTGGATAGTCACGATACCTTTGTTCTTCATCAAAACCCCAACATTGAATGGGCTAAAATTTGGTTTCCTGCTTAATAAATCAATCCCCTTTGGCTCACTTTTAGGTTGTGTTTGTTGTTTTTCTTTAGAACCATTTTTGAAAGATGCAGGCTTGAACCATTTCTTACTTTTTTCCATCTTGTTGCTTTTCTTGTTATCCCAAGTCCTTTGGAAAGCTGATTCACTGTGCTTTCATCATAGCTTCATCCAAAGTCTTTGTATTAGTTTTTCATCTTTAATATGACTCCACATACCTTAATAACTTAGTGAACTTTCAACCATATTCTTCCATTTTCTATGTGTTTTATTACATATCTTTTTGTTTAATTATTAATTATTATTATTTTTAATAATTTACATTAAAAAATTGAAAACAAACATGTATTGAAAATTTGGTTTAAAAAACACAATAAGTATTGAAAAAGGGTTTTTTGTTTTTTTGTTTTTTTTTGTTTTTGGTTTCCCTCTCTAATTTGGTTTTGGTAAATTAGGGAAAAATTTCCTAAAAAAATAAAAATAAAAAGTAAAAATTAATCGTTAAAAATACAAAAATATATAACAAAAAACATTTATTGTTGTTTTTATTTTGTGTAAGGTGAATTCGATTGATCAATTAGAAATAAAATACATCATATGCATTCTATACTCTTTTATGGGCACCATGTGCCATTTATCGAGAGGAATATTGTTGAGATGTATGAGATTGAGAATAACAAGAGAGATAAAGGAACATTGCTCAGATTTATGAAATTGAGAATAACAAGAGAGGCAAAGGAATAAAATAAATAATTACAAAGAAGAATTATCCAAATAGGGGCGACTTTTCATTCCTTTCTTTTTTGAAACCTTGACCTTGCCTTTTGGATGCGGGTTTATCAACGCAATTTGAAGATTGTCATTGCACGTTGAAGGAGAATCTTGATTAAAGTTTGAAGAGCCGATTCATGAGCTAACTTCAGTGTGCCCTTAGAAGCATTATTAATCATTATCTCCGTGCTTGCCGAAGAAACATGGATCACACTAAGATACTTAAAAGACTTTTTTATGACCTAAAGTTTGGACCTTTTCCACTGAATGCATTTCATCATCAAGTCTTAGGGCTTCAAGCTTTTAGCTATGGAATTTCAATTATTTTGTTTTTGGTGAGATTTGAGCAGAGGGAAATGATTTTGTAAATGATTTTTTCGTTGATAGAAGCGATAACGAAAAGTGACATTCTCAGATTCCAAAGCCTCGGTCCAATCAAAGTCACTTATTTTTAATTTAATTTGGTCTCGTAACGCTTTACTAATATCAATTTCAACATAGATTTTGTTGTAGGTATAAATGCCAAGTTGTACATAAGAAAAATCAATTGTAAGAAATTGACACAGGGAGTTTCCAATACCTTAAAAGACCAAGTAGTGCCATAAGTGAGTAGGGAGATTAAGAAGCCAAACCCATATTGACAACTTGGTAAGATTGTTGTAGAAGGGTTAAAATCTTGAAACCACGGGGTTGGGAACAATCCAACATTGTCCTAGAAGCAAGGCCCCTCAGATAAAACTTTATGGTATTCTTTCGATTCGACAAACACCATGATGAAGAAGCCTTTAGAGTAAAAAATAACCTTGCAATTCTTGGTCCTTGAAGAATGCATCCATTGGTAAATATTGGTAGAGCGGGGCCATAAACCATTCAAATGAAAGATTATGGTTGTTTAATTTGCATAGATTTGATGGATGTTCTAAAGAGTAGGGTGAGATTTCTATAGAGGAAGTTTTCTCAGTTTTTTCAACTAGAAATGGCCTAGGAGTCGCTTAGAAAAGGCCTGAGAAGGGGAAGGATTTCCCCCCAACCCCCCTGCAAACAAAGGGCCACAAAGATGGCGACATCTATACCAATATTATATACAGAAAGAGGGGAAGAATTATTCAATTGCTTACCTTCGAAAAGTAAGCATTGCACACTGGAGGGAATGCTCACTTGTAGCTTCAAGGAGAGCTTGGGATCCCTTACCAAATCTGTGGGATTGACCCCAAGGAGTAGCAAATGTCTAGAAAGAGGTTTGACAAATATTTGAAAATAAATTTGTCTATTTAAGGGCCTAGGGAACTTGATTGTGAAAGAGTAGGGTAATGGGCTTTCACCATTGTTGTAGCTACATCTGTTTGCGCCCTATATTACTGTCTCGACCTCCGCCTTTGCCTCCCCATTTACCCTTGATGAAGGATTTGACCCCCACATGATTTGCATGCATTTTGACCTTAAGCATCCTAACGATTCTTCCTTCTAGGAATCAGAAAGTGGCCTTTTGCGACTTGGACTTCCCATAATCATTGGGTTTATTAGTAGATCTGAGGGTTTTGTGGAGCAAATTATGCATGTTTTCCCTTCCCATGTACCTGCATATTCTTTGACCATACCATCCCATTGCGTAGTAGATCTTGGGCATCCTTGGAAGAGGGGTTGTTCGAGAGCTCAACGGTGATTGCATGTGGTGCACTGGAAGCCCCAATATGGGTAGAGCTAATGAGATGGAGGCCATTCGAAGAAGTGAGGCTACATGCAGAGGGCATACCAAGGGTTCCACACAAGGCGAGGTCATTAACAACTGGAAACTCTAAGCCAAGGATTGACCTTCCTAAACCTTCATTTCCAAGTAAAGATGCATTTGTGGGATTTCAGAACTTGTCCTCCTTGTATGGCCTCGTCTACACCACAATTTGTATTATTGATGGTTGAAAGGGTGTAAGTTTTTCGTTTCTTGGGATATGAACGAGCGCTTTGCTTGGATCATGTACAAGGCTTCTTGTATGGTCTCATCTACACCACAATGTGTATTATTGATGGTTGAAAGGCTGTAAGTTTCTTGTTTCTTGGGATATGAGCAAGCACTTTGCTTGAGGGAGGGAAGGATATCGAGATATAAATCCAAATTCATGGGCTTTAGTGAACCTCACGACTGATTCTTTTAGATGCAAGTAATCTTTCAGAGCCATCTTTTGATGATGATCTCTTGTGTTTCAACTACACTAACCATATACAATAAAACATTCAAAATAAAAAAACAATAACAAAATTGAAAAGATAAAATAAAAAAAATTGTTAAAGAATTATAAAAAATAATACAGACACAATTCAAATCTAAAATTACATCCATATGCATTCTATCTCCAAGAGATATCCCTAGACTCCTTATATAGTTTTTTCTTTTCCAATACCATGGTTCGAAAATCATGGGCGAAGCTGAAAGTATCCAAAATATTCCCACCCCTTTACAAAATAAGGATTGTCAACCTGCCCCAAAGCCCTTATGACTCTTAGATATTTGCGTGCAACGCGCTTCGTTCCTCGCCAAAACCTAGACATAGGGTTACCCTATCTAACATACACACACTGGCGCAATCCAATTCCCAAGATCCATTTGTAACACCCATACAGATAGGGGAGGACAGATCTAAAACCATTTTATACATACGAGAAGAACCAACGTTATGTTTGCACCCAACCTCGCAGGGACCTCATTTTTTATTATTATTGGAAAAAGCATTCATCCCTAGTAGCACACCAACTGTTGGGCACAGTCGAACTTGGTCTATTTTTGGGTCAGAGACTCCAACTCAAGGAGTGGATTGCGCAGTATTGTGAAGATAAATCTACCTCACGACGTTTAGGGGCTTCGGGGCGGGTCGAAGCCCCTCATTTTGTAACGGGTATCAGGTTTTAGTTTATTGTTTTGTTTGCCATGGTATGTGGACCATGGTTTTGTATGATGTAAATGCTATATAAAATAATGTAAGGCTTTGTCCAAGTCATAATAGAGGATAGAGTCATCATGTAATAGTTGATGAGCACAAGCACTTGATATATTTGTTTTACTCTGTTTTGGGTCTTAGGAAGACTCTGCAGCTGTGTGCGCGGAAGCCTTGAAGACTCTGAAGCTTTTTGCACAAACCACCTGCAGCTGTGTGCTTAGGTCAGACAAGTTAATGTACTGAAGAGAATTATCATAATAAAGAACTTGTTTTGGAATCATATTCTGTGTCTTTATGTGTTGTGTTTTCTTTCTATATGTTTATGCGAAGTTATGGTTATAGTGCAATTTATCTTATAGTATAATGTGTTTATGTTTATTTGAATGATGCGAAGTGATTAAGCTATAATCACACAGTAGTTACTTGTATGATAGAATATTGATCAAGTATATAAAAGCGAAGTAAAGCCATCTCACACAATCCCTTAAGGATGCAGAATTCCAGTTTTGCAACCACCCATAGCCACCTCGGGTGAGACTTCATTCTGCCTGTAGGTTGTTGCGGAAAGGGTCGGTGACTGGGTTTTTGTTGGTGTGAAGTAAAAATAACACTTGGCTCAAGGCAAATCGAGCCAACAAATGGTTCCGTTGTCAAGACTAGAATATGTTTGAGGGATATGTGGATGTGACATCCATCAAGGAAAAAATACAAGATTCGGTAGATCTGAAAGAGCGAGAGTACACAGTTCGAGAAAACAGAAATCCATGATTGTCGAATGAAGCTTTGTTGCAGAGGTATCTTTTCACAGAACAACACAAGATTTTCTTCGCGACGTTTGTGAATGAATTACATGAATGGTTATCCAAGGCTGACTGAGAATAAGACCTGTTTTAAGAACGACGAGCCTATTGTGTGGAGCCTTGAATTGTTATGACTTAAAGAGACTGATAACAACATATCAAGAGCTGTTGATTTTTGGATCGATAGTATTTTGGGAGGGGTTTATCACTGAATTTTCCATAAACACGTCTGTATCTTACATCGAGGCTATGGACTGATAGAAGTATGCACCAATGCAATATGTAAAAGAATATTTTTATGATTATTAATAAAAGAAGACGAAGACAAGTATAATGGTGGTTTTTTCTATTTGGGTTTTCCACCTAATATCTAGCGTCTCTATGTGAGGATGATGATGATAACCTATTGATGTGTTGTGCTCTTATGTTTCACTTGCATTTACATATGACCATGGTTCATATGTGTTACTGGCTTATGTATAGATTTGCTGTCATTCAGTTAACTTTATAAAGAAAAATGAAAACTAATTAAAATTTGAATTAACATGAAATGCTGATTCAAATCCTCCCCCCACCTCCCCCTCATTAAGTATTTTCTAACATATCTTAGGTAGAAACCTTCTCTTTTAGCACGAACCACATAAACATGATTTTGGAGGACATAAAAGTTTCCAAAGGATTTCCCCCCAACATGGAGGATTTTTAACTTAAAAGGATAAGAGAGTGTCAAACCAGGAGGTAACTCCTCAAAACTAGAATATATATTAGCTGAAGAATGTACATGCTTATATAAATGGGAGGTGAGGCTATTGGGATTCAGCTCCCAATGACTCTTGGCCTTCCTTATTTCCTAATAATAAATAATATACAAAAATACATATGCACACCCATCCATAGGATTAGGTGTCAACATTCCCCCCTTAATCCGAAGGGATGTTGGTGAGTCCAAGCATCGATCTGAACTTTTCAAACTTTTCTCTTCCAAGTGCTTTGGTGAAGATGTCAGCAGTTTTCTCATTTGTGGAACAATGATGTAGATGGATGGTTTGGCCTGAACATGATGTCGAATGAGATGGTACTTTGTATTGATGTGCTTTGTTCGATCATGGAACTTTGGGTTCTTGGCCAACTTTATTGCAGAAGTGTTGTCGATCATGAGTGGAGTGGAATACATCTGTTTCATTTGCAAATCTTCCAGGATTTTCCGGAGCCACACAATTTCCTTTGTTGCTTCAGCTGCTGCCACATATTCTGCCTCGGTCGTGGAATCTGCTGGAACTGACTATTTGCGTGATCTCCATGAGACAGCTCCTGATCCTAGACTCATGGTGTAACCTGTAGTAGACACGCCTGTTTCTTTGTCGCCATCAAAGTCTGAATCAGAGTATCCGGTCAAGTTGAAGTCGCCTACCTGTGTATATTTGAGTCCAAAGTCTTGAGTCCCCTTGAAGTACCTTAGCACTCTTTTTGCAGCAGACCAATGTCCTTCACAAGGTTTTTGCATGAACCTTGAGAGGATTCCAACAGCAAATGAAATGTCAGGTCTGATGGTGGTCAGATAGATAAGACTTCCTACAAGCTGTCTATACTTAGTTGCATCCTCAAATTCCTTCCCTTCAATAGATGTGAGCTTCAAGTTTTGTTCCATTGGAGTGCTTAAGGGTTTACAGTCATCCATGCCAAAAATTTTCAAGAGATCTCCAATGTACTTCTTCTGAGAAAGAAATATGAATTTAGGATGTTGAATTACTTCAATACCCAAATAGTAATGAACATGACCCAAATCAGTCATTTCAAAACCTTTCTTCAACTCTCTCTTCATGGATGCAATATAGCTCTCATTGTTTCCTGTTATCAAAAGATCATCTACATATACCACAAGATATACAACTGTTTTTCCAACTTTCTTAACAAACAGAGTTGCATCATCAAGATCAAAGTGTTTGAAATCAAGTTTCAGAAGATGCTCGGTCAACTTCTCATACCAGGCTCGTGGTGCTTGCTTGAGGCCATACAAGGATTTTACAAGTTTGCAAACTTTGTGTTCTTGACCCTTTATCACAAATCCTTATGGCTGGGACATATAAACTTTCTCCTTCAGATCTCCATTCAAGAACGCTGTTTTTACATCCATCTGATGGACTTTCCATCCACTCTGAGCTGCTAAGGCAAAGAGAGTCCGGATGGTGGTCCATTTTGCTGTGGGAGCAAAAGTTTCTTCATAATCGACTCCTTCTTTATGTGCGAATCCTTTTGCCACAAGCCTGGCCTTGTGCTTGTCAAGTGAGCCGTCTGCTTTGTACTTGTTCTTGTAGACCCACTTACAGCTAATTGGTTTCGTTCCCAAAGGCGGATCAACCAGCTTCCAAGTGCCATTCTTTATCAAGGCATCATACTCCTTCTGCATCGCTTCTTTCCATTCATCATGAGAAGCGGCTTCTTTGGAGGAAGTTGGTTCATGATCTGTAGACAAACTCAATTCACAGTTATAAGCAATATCCATATCAACAGGGGAATCAAAATTATCTACATCACCTTCGATTTGTTGAGTGGAACTTCTTGTTCCTGTTTTTCCAACCTCATCAGGATGAACATTCTCCAGTGTCTTTGTTAGCCATTTGGGAGGACCTTTCTGAGATGGCCCAGGCTGGTCATTTGACTAAGTTGGGATTGATTCAAGATTCAATCTCCCAATTCTGTCAATCACATCATCCAATGTGTCATCCGTGGTTGTTTCTTCATGTGGGGGAGAGTGTGGTTTAGGAAATGATTCCACAGTTTGATTCAATATCGGAATCCCCCTTCAAGGTGTGGAATCACATTATCAAACTCTTGGAAAGACTTTGCATGTGTGAATCTGTCCAGGCGATCAAGTTGCCGCTCAACAACCTTGTCACTCTTGGAAGATTCAAGAAATATGACATCTCTTGCTATCACAAACTTCTTATTTGCTTCATCATAGAGACGGTATCCTTTGGAGGTATTGGAGTACCCCAAGAAGATACATTTTTTGCTTCTAGCACCAAGTTTGTTCCTTTGACCCTTGGGTATCAAGGCATAACAGGTGGACCCAAAGACCCTGAAATGCTTTACCGAAGGAATGTGGCCATACCACATTTCAAAAGGAGTTTTGTTTCTAATTGAACTTGAAGGACACATATTCTTTATGTAAACAGCACATAGAACTGCATCAGCCCAAAACATCAATTTTACATTCTTGAAAAATAACATGGAGCGGACCATATTTAAAATGGTTATGTTCATTCTTTCAGCTACACCGTTCTGTTGTGGATTATATGGCACAGTGGTTTGATGTTTGATTCCATGTTGACGAAGATAATTTTCAAATTAGTTTGAAGTGTATTCTTTTCCATTATCAGTACGTAGAGAGCCAATATGTGTTTGTGCATCATTTTCAATCCATGCATGAAAATTCTTGAAAGTTTGAAAAGCATCAGACTTATTCTTCAGTAAGTAAATCCAACACATTCTGGTGTAGTCATCGATAAATGTCATCATGTATTTGTTTCCATTTGCAGAAGCAATAGGCATAGGGCCACATAAATCTGAATGAACAAGTTCAAGTTTCCTATGTGCTCTTGAGTGTGAATCATGAAATCGCTGTTTGCTATGCTTTCCTAGAATACAAGCATCACATTCCTTAGGTTTTCTAGGAATTGTAGGCAGTCCATCAACACCATTTTTCTTCAACAAACGAAGGTTGTCATAATTTAAGTGTCCAAATCTAGCATGCCATAAAAGACTTGATGGAAATGTACCTTCATCATGATGTGAACTGAATGCAAAGTTTTGAGCATGAGCAGATGAACCTTTCAGCTTCAAGAGTCTCCCTTCTTCTATTCTCTCCATGACAAGTGAGTGATCTAATGCTTTTATGACCTCTGCCTTGCCATCAAACAAGTGAATTGAGTGTCCTTGCTGCCGGATTTCGAACAGGGACAAAAAGTTTCTCTTCAACTCAGGGAGTTATAGAACCTCATGTAGGATATGATCAGGAAGACCAGGCAGTTTAAGCCTGACTGTGCCAAGCCCTGATGGCTTGAGTTTGGATTTATCTGCGAAATATACTGCTCCATCAACTTTGTTAGTGAATTCTTCAAAAAAATCTTTTCTAAATGTCATGTGACATGTTGCTCCTGAATCTAGCAACCAGTCATCTCTCCATGAAGTAAATGAAACATCAAATAGGTTTTCAGTTACTCCATTGTTACAATGTGCTAGAACAGAATGAGCTGATTCAGTTGGTTTACCTTTGTCTTTGTCATCAATTTTACCTCTGTCTTGATTTGTTTGCTGCTGAGCTTTAGATTGTCTGCCCCCCTTTTCTCTGAAGTTTCTTCTTCGTCTTCTGTCTTCTCTTCCTTTGGATGGACCTGAATCATGTCTCTTTTCTCTCTGTGCCAAGTAGGCAGCCTCTTTAGAAGATGAAGGGACTGTCATCCTCTTTTGAAGGAGGAGAGAAAAACCAAAACTTTGCTGGAAAATTTCTCTTGAAGGAGAGAAAACAAAAAAATCTATTGTTGGAAAATATACTCAATTAAAAGGGCAGAAGCTCTTGCTGGAAAAAATATTCTGCTAAAAAAAAAAAAAACTCTTTGCTGAAGACTGAATTTTAAAAAGAAAAATCTCTTTGCTATAAACTGAATTCTGCATAAAAAAAAATGTATTTTTTTTTGTTTGGGGAAAAAATGTATATGAAAAAATTGTGGAATGGTATTGTAAAGGGCGGAATTTTGAAAGGGAGAGGGCGAAATTATGAATGGAGTGGGGCGTAGGGGCAGTATGGGTGTATGGTATTTAACATTGGAAAGGGGCGGAAATATATGGATATGGCATTACAAAAGTAATGGGAAATATGAATACCATACGACTTATATCAATTGCTGTCAACGCCGGTGTAATGGGACGGCGGTATTAAAACAAATATGAATGCCATACGACTTATATCAATGTTGTCAACGCCGCTGTAATGGGAGGGCGGTATTACCATAGGGCGTATTTAAAATGTCAATACGATATGAGAGGGAGAGGTATTATAAACGCAGGTATTGAGGGGCGTAAACATAAACAGTGACAGCATTTAAATGACATCGTTGTAATATATGACAATACAACCAGCGATAACATGCAATACAATACCATACGACTGGTGTTAAGATAATACAACCAGCGTTTTATACAACGGTGAGCGGTATAATGTATGAGTGAGGAGAATGCTGTAAGCAGAGGTGAGAGGTAGATTGTAGAGAATGGCGCATAGTTAGTGTATGCGTGAGGGGTGGCCGGCGTTGAAAGTTGCAGAGTGGTCGAGCGTATGGGATTTAGGGATTATTAAAATGCAGGGTCGTATTGCAGTGTGGATGTGAGGCCGCTGGAGTGATAAGGGTTGACTGTTGTTTGGAGCAGCGTTGTATGGAGTGAGGAGTCTGCGCAGAAGTGGTGGGTTATGGGCCGAGCGGTAGGGAGGAGCGCTAGGCCGTGAGTTAGATGCAGAGAGGGTAGGTAATAGCGCATAGTTGAATTCGCTGGAGTGAGCGTATAGCAGAGGCGTAGGAGTGGGAGCCGAAAGGCTATCGATTGGGGAGCTTGGAGTGATAAGGGGTGTATACCAGTGACGGTGAGGAGGGCATTGGGTATTGTAACAGTGAGGGAGATGAGTGAGGGCGCAGGGAGAATGGAGGAGGGAGGTGTGAGTGAATGGAGCGTAGGGATGAATGAGGAGGCCCAAAAGGGCGTTACATAAAAAAATTTGAACTTGAATCTGCAGAAGACAGAGTTGCAGGACTGCAGAATGGCAGAGCCTGCAATTTGCAGATTGACAGAGCCTGCAGTCTGCAGGAGCTGGAGCTGCAAATGTCAGTGCTAAATAGGGAAAAAAAATGCAGAATAACAGTCTAGCAGTTAATGAGCAGCAAAAACTATTAAAAATATTGACTGAGCAAAGGATAGGGAGTTACACCACAGGGCAGAAATGCCAAATGTGGGGCTGGCTCTGATACCATGTCAAACCAGGAGGTAACTCCTCAAAACTAGAATATATATTAGCTGAAGAATGTACATGCTTATATAGATGGGAGGTGAGGCTATTGGGATTCAGCTCCCAATGACTCTTGGCCTTCCTTATTTCCTAATAATAAATAATATACAAAAATACATATGCACACCCATCCATAGGATTAGGTGTCAACAGAGAGGTATCGAAATTTTGGAGCATATCGCCCATTGGGACTTTTTGTCTATACGTGTTGATCATCACTATTAGAGATGGAGACATATGCAAAATTGAGGGCCCTGACATAAATTCACTTGCTAACATTTTCTCACCATATAATTGTAGATAAATAGCCAACTTCCAAAATTGACCAATAGATACTTGAGTAAGAATAAATACATTTTTTCATCTAGGATTTGAATAAGTGGGTTAGATAGATGATACAAGTGTAGAATGCCTATCGAGGGATCCTTTCCAATGAGGATGTTTTGTCCATTCCTCACCTTCGAGCAAAGGTGATCACCAACAATATAGAAATTTTTGAGTATTACTTTCCAGGATATAAAGGCATTTCAAAAAGGTTTTCAGGGAGTGTGGATAAGGGTAGTGCGGATAAGGGTTGGATGTATTTTTGAATTGTGGTATTCAATTATAATTCATTTACTTGAATAATGCAACAAACACATTTTGTTTCCAGTTATCATGCAAATTTTAGGAGCTGTTTGATCCCCCATATGCCAATAAACTTCAAGAGACTAATAGAATAATAGGCGAGTGCAAAGGTACTATTTCCTTGAACCAAATAAATCGAGCTAAGAGCTTTTGAATCTTGTATAATATCCCCTTTGGAATCCAGGACAAAGAAAACTAGTATACAAGGAACTTATTTCATTCCAACTTTTGCAAAGAACTAATCGCCCAACTCGAGATAACCATCTATTGCTCCATATCCTGTTTCTTTTTTCATTCTTTTTTTCTAATAACCATGACTAATCATGATTTTGGTATTTGCATGGCTTGAGGATGAAACCTAGGTACTTGAAACCTTGTCTAATGTTCTTTAGAAGGGATATTAGAATGTTTTCAATTGAGGATATTTCATGATTAGGGATATCCCAACTGTAGATAAAGAACTTATATCTATTGATTATCATGCCTAATTAATGGCTGAATAGATCCAAAAGTGACTGAAGATGTTTGGTGTGAGGGGATTTCCTCAACTAAAAAGATTAAGATATCATCAACAAAAAGGAGGTGTAACGGGAAGGAATTATGAGATATAAAGACAAATTTGTAGCTATTAGTACTAATAACCTTCGATATCAACCTGCCAAGGCCCTCTACAACAATGAGGAATAAGAGAGGAGAGAGGGAGAATCCATATTGAAGGCCTCAATTTGCACTATAAAAAGGAGAAGCTTCCCCATTTATCAAAACTACAAAGGGAGGGGTATGGATACAATTCATGATCCATGAAATAAAAGTATGGGAGAAACCCAAATGGATTAAGAGGAAAAGGTCTATCCAATCAACTCTGTCGAAATCTTTTGAAAGGTCAACTTTAAATATAAGGGCCTTTCGTCTTTGTGGTATGGATAGAATGAGGGGCCTCTTGTGCCAATCCAATAGCCTCATGAATATGTCTATTAGACAAAAACCTAAACTACTCATAGGATATGTGATGGTATAGGATATGCTTTAGATGACATGCTATAATTTTAGAAATGATATAGTAGACCTGAAATACAAAGGGTAATGGGTCGAATTGATCGAAAAAAGCATGGTATTCTGGAATGAGAGCAATGAAGGTAGAGTTGAAATGGGGCATCATTTGAGTAAATTAATGAGAATATTCAATAATCGAAAGAAGATCAAACCCAGTAAAGTCTAGGAATTTGGAGTAAATTTAATAAGAAGGCTATTAGATCTCGGGATTTTGTCTTTTTTTGAAACTATGGAGGACATTTTCCAGTTCCTTCATAGTGATCTCTGCCATAAGCAATCCATTATCCTCCTCTTCAACGATTCCGGGGTAGTGTCTGGTGATTGAGAGGATTTGTTCTATCATGACCCTTTATTCCTGTTTGAAAATGGCTTTGAAATATGCACAAGCTTCTCTTGCAATATGCAAGAAAGAAGTGTCATAATCTTCAGACATACCCACGATTCCTAACATAGTATTGATGATTCCTAATATGGAAGTATTACCCTATGGTTTTTCTTATAGGTATTTAGGGATTACCTTAGAGGAAAGTCGATTCCATATATTTTGAAGTTGGGTTTCTGTTTCCACCAAGATTTTAGAGGATTCCTATCTATTATTCTTAACCCATTCATCGATAATCTCATTGTATTTTTTTAGATTACATTGAAAATGAGGCAGCAGAGAATTGGGACAAATTAACTTTGATGAGTGAAAGCAAGGAAGGTTCATCCAACCAAGAAGAGTTTAATTTTAAGGGACTTGGAGGTTTTGTTAGGAAGGGTTCCAAAAAAATTAAAATGGAGATGTGATTAGAGCTTTCTCCAACTGATGCCCACTACTTGATTTTAAGACTGGTGTCAAGAAGAAGAATCTTTGAGATGAGAAAAATGATCCAATCATTTTGTGATTCTAGTTGAGCTTGGTCTATTGTTTAAATACGTTGGTTGAATTTTTGTCAGAAGGATATTGAAAAGATTCAATTCATCCAAAAGAGAGATGAGGACGTCTAAAAAATGGTCTAGTCTTGTTGATGCCCCCTAGAATTCCAAATTACTAAAGGTAAAATTTAGATCACCACCAATAACAACTCTATCCAAACTGAAAAATTGAAGCCGAGAAATTGAGGAGTAGAAATATTTCCTATTTGCATACAAACCATATAGATTGATAAAATACAAGGAAATATCTAGTTAATCGGATGTGATATTCAAGGCCAAGAATGACCTTGAGGACCAGGAAGTGTTTAGATGCATAAATTTTGGGTTCCAACTTGTAAGAATACCTCTTGATCTTCCCACAACGTTAATAGCCAAAATAATCCAATCGGGGAGGATATAATGAAAACAAAAATATATATTTTTTCCTTCCCTCGCAGTATCTTTAACATAAATAACTTGGGGGAAGAAACGATTGTCGAGTATTTTTAAAGCTATATTTTTAGAGGTGTTGGCTATACCTCTGCAATTGCGAGAGATAGTTTTAATTTAGAGCTTAGAGAAGGGCCTACAGTCTAAGTGCCCTTTGGATAGAAGTTTGTTTCCTAGGTTAGATCTCATAACTGGTTTGATGCTGATATTTGGAGAAAAAGGATTTTTGGCCTTTGGCCAAGGGTGAGTAGGGAGGGTCCTTGTAAAGTCCAAGTTCACCTCTTGGATCCAAAAGGTGAAGGAGATGAGCCATAACATGGGGAAGGGGATCACATAGAATAATGAATATTGTAACGAGGTGAAGGAGATGAGCCATAACATGGGGAAGGGGATCACATAGAATAATGAATATTGTAACGATGTAGGGAGAGGGGAATGAAAAGGGAGAGAGGCAGACATACCCTGAAAGAGGTCTAAGTGGATTTGTGCGAACAATGAGATGAGATGCAACTTGTTGACAAAGAGAGAATTTTTTTATGCTTCCTCTATTCAACTCCTCGAATATCACTGTGCAAGTGAGATAGTGGGACTCGAGCCCAATTACTTTATGCCCGAGGAAAGTGGTGAGTGGACATAGGAATTTAAAGTATGTTAACAATATAAAAAAATTAATTATACACAAGACTCAACATGAATAGAAATAAAATTTCAAAGTTCAAATAACAAGGAAACAAAATAATATATCAGAAGGTACATTATGAAAAGATATCAACAATTAAAGCTGAAATAAAAATTTACTTGAAAATCTAATAATCAATGTTCTGATGGCCATAAGGCCCCACAAACACTGTATATGATATGATGTAAATTAATTGAAACTGAAAATAAAGTTTACAAAGGTGACTATTGATGTAAATATAAATAATTCAAAGAAATTTGCATGAAATAATGAGGTAATAGGACTAATTTATATAAATGAATATTAGTATAGCAATCTAAATGGAAAGTTTATGCGAAAGTATCTGTATGATAGCGCCAAAGGCATTTTTAAAGGGAGCGATTGTTTTCTGTCTATGACCATTGGGAGATCGCCGGTTGTCTAACTCACCTATCCATTACTGCACTTGCACATTAATTACACAAATCTAATCTTTCACATTAAATTCTTGAAACTCGACTTTTCTTTGTCATTTGCGTAATGTTGTGTACATCCAATAGTTATGCTTTGGGTGTTATCAATTTCAAGCTTTGGTTCTGGTTAGTGCTTATTCATTTGCATGTCTAGACTATTTATGCTTTGTCATATGCGTATACTTTTAAGGTAGACCACCTATCCTTTGTAAATAATACCCCCAAATGTTTTCATTTGATTTATATGTCGAGCTTGATTTTTTGTGTTTTTTGGAATTTCTTTCCATCCGATAGATGGGGAGAAGAGATTTATTATATCTTTGAACTGGTTGTCACATTTAATTCCTATTTGGGTTTTGCACAAAATGACCTAACAGATTAATTTTTTCCTTAGTATGTCCTACAATTGATATCATCCGCTCATTTTTTTCCTCTTGAGATAGTTGATCTTTAATTTTAACCACATATAATATTATACAAATAACAATTATAATACAAATTATATATAAATAGAATATACATATTTTTAATTCAAATGGTTTGTTGTTTGCATTCATCTCATTTATATTTTAATTTTTCAATTTCTAAAAAAATTAAATGATAAATTTATCATAGTGTGTTTATTAATGAAAATAGCATATAAACAATTGATAAACATTAAAAGATGCTAGACATCAAAACATTTAATTCATGATACATTTCATATTGCCAAAATTAAAAGAAATCATAAAAAGAAATTGGATTTTAACTCTATTTTAAAATTATTATTATTATTATTATTAATCATAAAGGGAAATAATATATAACCAATACATTAAAAAAAAACCCATACATGCAACAAGATTTTTACTATGTAGATTCACTCTCATTTTGCTAGAATATTTTTAGCCTATAAATTGGTTTTGTTACAATATTATGGACCAATACCTTAGCTTATCAATACCACATGCCAAAAAAATCATAATCTATGTTTTATAATGTTGTTTAAACAATAACCAAGTTGCATGACCGTGTTGCCATGGATGATTATTTATTTACAAACCTTGCACCTATTCACTAATCACACCAACCACGATCTAAATAGCTCTAAACAAATTATTTGTTATTTTAGGACAACTCAACCACAAAGGAAAGGCCAACAAGTTATGCTATCTTGCAATTTATGGGTCTAAGCAGGATTAGTCAATGGTGCTCTTGGAAACATGGCTTGCCAATTTTACTAACGTATGTTGTTGTGGCATTCGATAAATACATTGGCCCTCCATGGGATAATACACAACCAAATTATGTACCAATTCCACCCATACAATGAAATAACAAAAAACATATCCCCCTTAAGATGGCTTGGGCGATGACTATACATAAATCTCAAGGAATGACCTTGAAAAGGGCTACTCTTGAAATTGGTAACACTAAAATCAAGGCTTGACCTTCGCAACAATGTCACACACTACTACTCTAGAATAAATGTGAATAACACCATCGTTCTCCTTTGAACTTTATGAAAAGATGAAGGACACTGCTTATGTCTCACTGCAAAATAAATAAGAGGCACACTTGCATTCTTTGTCACTCGCATAATTACAATAGCCAACTTCACCCCTACTATATGTGGACACAACATCCTAGATTCTTCTATATTGTGATTGTAATTATGAAATCTTTGCCATTGTCTATTATTCCATATGTATTAGTGTTTGGTGATGTGCTTAAAAATGAATTTTACTATGTTATATATTTTATAGAAAAAAAAACATTTACTTATTACAAATTAGCTATTAAACTAACATTGCCTTGTATATTTTGCACATTTTGCACATTTTCTATCTATCTTCCTTTTCTCATTTTGGCGTTCCCTTCCCTCGTTTCAGTAGTATGCTAGTTAAAAATTCATACAATATTATAGAACCACATGCAAATATTTAGGACAACATAAGGATGTGAAAAAACTTCTATAAACCCTTCTGAAAATATGATATAATTTAAATCTAGGTATTCTCTGCAAAATTAAAGGGCTATTAGCACTAGCTGTAAGAAACCAAACCTTTTAGCAACAAGTTAAATTGCAAAAAAATAAAGTAAACTTGAATAAGATGCAAAATAATTGAAAACATTTCATTTCTAGCCCTTATTTCTCCTTTGAAAAAAGTTTGTTTCTGTCACCAATAAATTAGCCTTTGTAACTCATGAAAAATAAATCAGAGGGAAAATGACAAATTAGTAATGCTAGTGCGTACCTCTCCTCACAATGTGACCTCCCTTCCCTTCATAGATTCCATCCCCTTTTGTATGTCTTCATTGTAGTTGAGAAGTTCAATTGCTTTTGGGAATTCATTATTATTTTAATTTTTTAAAAATAATTTATGGGGATCGAATGTTCTAAAAGGATGAGTTAAATTAAATTTAACTTTTATTACAATGATTTAGGCAGATGGGGCCCTCCTCTATCTTCATTTTCAATTTCACTTTTTGACCATTTGTATTATCTTAAATAATAAATAAATCAATAAAATATATTTGAACTATTTAACATCATTTTTCTTCATTACATCATCAACCAAACTTATATATCATGCAGTGATATCCCAATAACATGAGCAAACATACAAACATACTTCTTGTACTACCTCCAAAAAATGCCATGGCATGTCCCTTGCACTTCTCTCCATAGATAAAAGAATAATAAGAAAACATATGAAGTAAACATAAACCATGAACATGTGTTTTTGAAAGAATCATACCATAAATACACCATAAAAAGATGACATAACGCGCTGTACAAAACTATAGAAAGATGTTATCCAATATGTGAAAAGGTTTAAAAATAAATTAAAATAATGTGTTGATAACATGTTGAAACTACAGTGATATAGAAACTGTCTTTGGAAAATAAAAATGAAAAAAAACCACAATACTCATCATCCATAAAAAAAAAAAAACCATATTTGCTGTGAGAATCGAATTTTATTTTCTTTCAATGGGTCCCTTCCTATGTTATTCCTCCCCTGATTATGCCCATCTCTGCTAGATAAATCATGTTGTGAAAAGAAATGTGACCTCAAATTCATTCCGCAAGCAAGGTAAATTATTTAAAATCATGCCATTTACTATTGTAAGAGTTTATGAACACACATCATAGGAAAATATTTAAAGGGAAAAGGGGACTATGCTCAAGCACACAAAGCCATGGATAATGACAGATGAAATTTATTCTAGAGAGTAAACATGTGATGAATTTGAACAAGTGAGAGAAGACAAGTACTGCATGCTGATAAATACATTATGAATGATGTTGAAAATTGTAGCCACGGTCAACATTTCCATTAATGAAATTAAAAGAAAGAAAAAGGGAATTTAATGTGAATTTATTGCACTCTTAAGTGTCAAATCGGATGTGTCTCTTGGAGGCACCCATTCAACCCCACTTGAAGACTATAAATATGTGAGACCATCTCCCCATTTAGACATCAATTTGACTCAAGTATTACCTTTGTTCTAATTATAGAAAGAAGGTAGAAGAGAACGAATTTCAAGGAGAGTGGCTTGGAACTTGTGGAGGGAACTTTACTTGTTATATCTTTCTTGATACTCTATTTTGAGTGATGTACTCGATGAAATGAATATTCTCTCATAAGGAAATATTTGATTGGTTTTCTCATAATAGGTATTACCCTTGCCTTAGGCCTAATTTCTATCTCTTGTCTCACTATTGCATTGTTATCTTTACAACTATTTTCATGTGTTAATGGTTGAATTTTATTTTGTATAATTACTTAATGATAATGGATAATGTCTGTTAATAATGCTAACTAATCATTGGAAGTAGTTATCTATTGAATAAAATGCTTCTAGTGTGTGTATGCTAGAAATCAACAAATGATATGATATATTTTTACAGGATAACTAATCCCATATAGAGTTATGAAACCATAATGCCATTTTTTGGGAAATAAAATAATTTAATAGATGAGATTAATTATGTGAACATGTTTATATATGATGAGGGATAAAGGATATGAGAGCTGAGAATTCAAATGGCTGAGTATGAATATTTAAAATCGATACTTTGCAGAGAGTGTGGTATAAAGAATTGACAGTGGTCAGTGAACACAAGCATTAAATAGTTTTATGGCCAAAAATATAGTTCTTCATTCAAAGCTTAAGTTTTTGGAGTGATTCGAGGGAATGTGAAATGGATATATAACAAAATTGAGGCTACCATGATGTTCAAAAAATGAGTTTGCTTTTATACGAAGATAAGTGCTACAGTGGTTTCAATACGAGCTATGTATTTATCTCATTTAAAGGAGATTCATAAATTTTATGGCTCTATATGCATAGAACAAGAAAAGAGGGTTGTAAACAATTGCCCCTTTTTCATATTTTTATTTTTATGGAGGTACCTTAAATGCACAAAACTTAAAAGTCTCAAGATCATAGGTTTAACCTATTGGGAACATGGTCAAATTTATATGCAGTAGGGAACCTTAATTTTGAAATTCCCCTGGATGTAGAGGTATGCGGTTTTATTTACAAATATTTCGAAGGCCCTAGACCATAAGGTTTCAAGGGTCAAAATATTTTCAAAGCTTTCATTTGGTGTTATGAAAAAATCATGAACAACTTATTTCTCAGTAAATGAAAGGAAGGGGGAAAAGGCCGAAATTATGATGACGTCCATGCCTGAAGCTTCAACGACGTAAGGTGATAGTTTTATGGTAAGGATGAAGGCTAACATTGCACATATAATGGAGGTTTTTCTTATTCTTCAAAAGACTAAGCAATAAAATTGATCAATGTGGTCTATTTTATTCATTACATGATAGGTTTGTCTTAACCATACTAAATCTACTAGGTAATTTTTTTTTTTGAAGCTTGGCAGGGCCTTTTCATTCATTTTCTTTCAAAAAGGGCAAGTTACAACCAAAAATAAAATGGTTAGGTGGCCTCAACCTGCCCAGAGGGAATCCATATCTGTTGGACACCTAATTGCATTATATTCAATTCAAAAATAGAATAATATAATCCTATCAAGCAATTCTAAATATGTCTGAGTATCCTTATACTTCCTATACTCTAAATCACTTAAAACAAAAAGTAAAGTCTGTAGCTGCTGAATATATCAAAAGTCAAAATATAGATGAAACCATCCTGCTATTAATTATCAGATGAATCCATGGGAACTGGATCCTTTGCACTAGAGCCTGGAAGCTCAATTTGAGGGATGCAGGGAATCTGCTATTCGATGCGACTGAGGCGTCCATTATTCTATTGCAGTTGAAACTAAATCTATTGAAATTCCTTACGAAATTTTGAGAATCCTTGCGTAGTTTTGGGTGAGTTCGAAGGGAGTTGCACTGACGCTTTGACTATTATATTTTTCATCAACCAATACAAATAAACAATTTTCTTGTATTGAGAGGACCGACATCGGGAGTGACTGAGACTGGGAAGTATATCTTCCAGTCTCCCATGTCAATTTCAATATCTAAAAATTGCTGATTAAATTTAGATTCCCACCTAGATTTGAGCTTACGCACCTGAGGTGAGCTTCCCATGTGGTAAACATTGGAAAAATTTCGTATGAGGCGAGAGGTTATTTTCCTACCTCTATTTCCCTCACGGGTTTGTGCTGGTTGCTTGCCACAACCACAACTACCTCGGGCTTGTTGTCCCTTTACTGAGGCAGCACGAGCCATAAGACATCAAAAAATTAAACCTATGAAAATATCTATTGGAGACCAAATCGACATACCCTTAGCTAACAACGTACTCCAACCTTGCAATTCCAAAACCTGCAACAAACAGGAAAACCTGCCAAGTTATCAAGGTAGGAGGGCAGAAAACAGTAAGTAAACGAACATCATGCCCAGATGTGAGCATGGAAAATGGATTGGAGCAAATCCCAGAGCCCAAAACAAAACCACCAACCTTGCCATGAGCGGATTTGAGTGTAGGCGTGAAACGAAAAACAACGAGGCAGAACCATGTAAACCTAAAAAAGATGAAAAAATACAACCATAAATATATCATTACCAATGCCCCAGGGAATCAGATAGAGAGAATACAATGATTTTCTTAACTTTCCCTCCTATAGTATTCCCATACATGAAAGAAAAATGCCATAATAAATAGAGACAAGAATGCAGAATATAGGAAAACCCTCATAGAAATTGTCAATATCATTCCAAAAACCACAGTGAAACTTCCTTCGAACATCTGCCATCAGAATATAGCCATTCCTCCATGAAAAATACAAAATTATGTGGCTAGCCATGGATGCAAGGCAAAAAAAACTTAAACTTGGAATATACCAGTAGAGAGCGACCGAAGCAGACTGAAAGTTGACAACAACCTAGTGGAGAACCATGAGGAGTTCCATCTCAAATCCACAACAATCCACGAACCAATTTGTAACCAAGTTTCCTTTATGAGCATATAAATTACTTACCACCACAACATAAACGCTAGAAAACCATGATGTTATTCTCTCCTTGTCACCTTCCTTAATCACATTGATTAAATGCATGTGAGAGGCCATCGCTCCATGTGCCTTATGCATGCGGAGGGTGATAGATCGTTGCCCGTATACCTTAATCATCACATAATGAAATTTACAGATCCCAAAACCTCCGGCTCACACCCCAATTAAGGAAATATACTAAGTAATTTGAAAACCAAAGGAAAGAGATAATAAAACATAGGATAATCTTCTTATAGTTGCAATAGACATGATTAAAAAAAATACTTATGATTTCAGCGTCATAAACGAAGAAGACATTCCTATTACATGGTGACATATATGGCCCAATTATGGTTTGTGACGGTTTCTTGACAACTTAACTCCTTGGTGGTTCCTTTAAGAGCTCACAGATTCTTGTCATTACCTTTTCTTAGCTCACAATAGGATTTTTATCAAGCTTAACGGAATTACGAAACACTGCAGATGATTGGGAAGGTTCAGAGTAATGGCTCTTAAGATGGAGCGTTGTATAGATATAACTCAGCGAGGGCAAGAAATCATGGTATTAATGCGAGTAATTTACTACCCATAACATCCGTAGCATGAATGTATGTGCTTCAAGTCGTAGTGGGTTGACATGTCTAGCCACGTTGGAGGCGCCATGGCATTAACTGTCTCAATTTGGTGCCATGACTATCATTGAGGAGGAAGATACCTTACACATAACTAACAGTGTAATATTTTGGAACTTGTTATCTTTAAATTGGTACTGATGGGCTGCTCCACTAGACAACTTAGAGTAACTATTTCAAACCAACTTTTGGCTGAGGATTAGCCTCTTCATCCTGAGAGGGCTCTCTCAACTTATCAAAGGATTTACTCAATTAGGTCTTAAAAGATATGGCTAACTCTGTTAGTGTTTTAGTGTATGTGATTGCAGATGAAAAATGAGAAATATTTGGATACCATTGGGCTTATGGAGTCAGTAAAAGGAAATCCAATGACAAGAATTCCTACTTATAGAAACTAAGGTTTTTTTATGTTTCAATGACAGAACAACATTAACTCATGGGAATAATTAGTAACTCTATGCTAAAAGGAAGTCAGAGCATGTATGACATGAATTCTGAGTAATTTAACATCAAGAATACTAGAAGCAAGATATAAAAGAGACACATAAACCCATTGAAACACATCAAGAATCTCAGGTGAAGTAGGAAATAGTCACTGTCTGTCTATTACTGATATGAAAAATTACAATAGTATCTATGTCAAAATAATTTTCCAACTCTTTGTTATTCGATCTTTTGTCTATAAAATAGGCTCTTTTTACATTACATAGGATCTGCCTAGCTGGCTAGATCATCGAACCTTGACTTTGACACCTAATCATAACTGAAAACTATATGTCTGGAACATAAAAGACACCTAATCATTTAAGAGTTACTCTCCTAATAGGACTCTAATTACATTTATTTCCTCCACTTATCTAATAGTGGGATAATTACATAGATATAGATGAGATGCTCGAATGGAATTCTCCATGACTAAGACATGAATGTACTCCCCAAGAATCTAGCAACAACTGTCCTATTTCCTAGGAAAGGGTTAACATTAATTAGAATTTTGTCTTCATGCTGATTTGTATGAATGACACACATGCCAAGTGATAAATATATGCTGAGATGGCCCACTATCTATTTGGATGCCTCCAGGTGGCTTGCTGGTCTTCCATATGCCTTTCGAACCTTCAAAAACCCTTTAAAAATACCTCGCTACAAAAAAAAGCATCTTTAGGCAGTTTCGTAGCGTGCCCATTTCTTTCCTTTAACCTTTTCTTCTGCCACCTTTGCTAGTCAAAATGTATTTGTGAGGTCAAAATAGGTAAATACCATCAAACTCCCTCCCTAGTTCTCAATAAAATTGATTTTAAGGACAAAGAAATCTTAAGAAATTTCGTAGTGTTTTTCGACCTTCTAGCCTGGAACTCGCTACGAAACTGCCTAATATGGCTGAAATTGTAGATTTGGTAGTTTTCTTCAAAAATTCACCTTCTAAGCCAAAATTTATGTCACCTGCAAGCTATAAAATTTAACAATTTTTTTTAGCTTAATTCCTCAATCCTTGGGTGCTTCATCTTCATTAACAATAGGTTTGCCTTCAGGTTCCTCTACCACTTTAATTTTCAACCCTCTCTTCTTCAGTTCATCTTGAATCATGTCTATTTGGTCTTCCAGATATTTGACCTGTCCTTTGAGTCTTTTCCTCTCAGTCTGTAGCCACAAATTCCTTTTCCTTGTAATTTTTACCTCCCTCCTCAAGGGAAGGCTTCTCTTCACCATCTTTTTAGCCTTTGACAAAGTCTTGTCATACTTATCCAACTGTTCCTTCATCTCTTTCTCAAAATATGCCATTAGTTTTCTGTCCACCTTGGCTTCTTTTAATTCCATCCTCACTTCAATTACCTCTTCCCTAGCCTCTCTTAATTGCTCTTGTAGAATTTGCACTCCAGTCTTTCCTTCAACATGTTCTTTCCCTTTTCTATGTACAAATATTTCTTCTGCTACTGGGGATAAATCTATGATGTTCTTTGGCTGCTTACCTTCACTGAATTTTTATGCTCTTTTGCTTTCCATGGCATCCTTTGCAATCTGTGACCTGGTCATTGGATTCCTTGTTTGAAAAATGAAGCCAACATCCTCTCCTGAAAAATCCAACTTCTTGACAGACTTACCTTTCTTCAATTTTCTTCTATCTCCTTCAATGTCTTCTGCCTGCACTTTTGGGGACTCTTCAATATCTATTGCCTGGAGGATGTCTTCCAGGTTTCCTTTAGAAAATGTTTAGCTCCTTATTACCCTTTTACTGCTTTTTTGCTAATTTAATATCTTTTCTTTGCCGGTGCTGGCTAAGGGATATTAGTCTCTTATAGAGGTTCTACTTCAATGTCCATTGGTTCTACAGGAGGCTGTCCTCCTTCTTCATCAATCTCTTCTATTACAATTGGAGATGGAGTAGTTTTAGGTTTTGAAACTTTCTTTGGAGTCATTGCATCTACTTAATATCCACTCATAAAAAGAAAAGAGGCACAATCTCTATTTAACCTTTTCAATTCCTCCAACACTAACAATTTGATTAGACCATGGTGAAAAACTGATGTTTCATTACCCTCTGCCTTGACCTAGACTTTATTTGACATATTTCCCAAACTTCTGTATAAAAAGAATGGTAGGTCAAGTGGTTTCTTACCAACAAAATGTAGGAGTCGTCTAAAATGATAAGAATAAACCATGTGGAATCTCCCTTCACAGGTGAATTATTTTTGGACCACCAACAACAGCTTTGCATAATTCTCTTTCATATAACCCCTGGGGACGCCATTGGTCATGTCAGCTCCTCTGTGCTCCTGCTTGAGAAACTCTTCACAACCTTGCATTCTGAATTTTGTGCCCTTAAACCATTCTTCACCACCTCTGGGAATTTCAGTAGCTTGGGAGATGACATCTGGTGACACTGTGAGATTCAAAACTCCAAATTTTGATGCTGTCCCTGTAAAATTTGTTGCAAATTCTTTGGACACCTGGACATGGAAACCCTGCCATTTTTGGTAGAACTATAGGCAACCTACCTTGCTGAAAGCTTCCATAGTAGTGGGATCTTCATTCAGCATCTTCAAATCCATAGGCTCATACCTTATACAATAACCACCCTTGTTTGTTTTCCTCTTCGATGCCATTGATTCTTTATACTTCTTGTTGCCTCCTTGCTGCCTCCTTGCTGATGACACCTGCAGAATCAAAATTGAAAAAAAACCTACTTTGCGTGGTGAACCAGCGCTCGAAAAATGACATTGAGATGCTTTCCATGCAAGAATTGAATGATGAATGACAAAGAGATGATTGGGGGCAAGGTTTAAAAGGTAATTTGACAATTTGAGGTGAAAAGATGACACATGTGACCATACAAGACAATGATTTCAAAAAATACGACCTTGCATGCTTGGAAATTATGATAAATAACTCTGATGACCTCACCTTTGTCTTCATCCATCAAAATTTGACACCTCACACCGCTCTGACACCCTTTGCAGGAAAAAAACCTAGTTTCATAGCGAAAATTGTTTAAATGCTGACAGATTCGCTACGGCACATTCAGACAGTTTCGTAGTGAAATCTGTTGATTTGCCATATAATTCGCTACGAAATTGTGTAAAACTGACAAGTGGAATATTTTTTTGATTTAAAAGAGTGGGAATGAAAAATAAATGAGACGAGGTAGATTTGATTGATATGACATGGTTTGGGGTGGGTTTTAGACTTAGGGTAGACATCACCATATGCAATTTTTTTCAAAAATTTCATGAAAATGACTTATGAGACAACATGAACCTAGGTGAATGACATGTAGAACCCTATCAATGAAAGTGTTTAAACTAATGAGTGATAACATAACTGATCATTAATAAATGGGCATCCGTTGTCAAGAGATTTGCTATAGGATCTGTCATCAAAACACCTGATTGTGTTTCCATGCCAATGATCAAGCATAATTAATGTTCAATATGTCTGGTCACCAAAAGGTCACGTGAATTCCCATCTCAGATTACAACTAATATGTAAAATGGAAAGCAACAAATATATTCAACCATATATTAAAATTTTCAACTATGAAATGCATGGCATATATCGAAAATTAAATGTAGTAATTGATTATAAAAGAAAATCAATGTAGGCGTTCATAAAAGGCCATATCCCACTGCGCATTATATGTTTAAAACAATGAGTAAAGCTCAAAATTTATCTTATACCCATTGTTGATATAAAATCCTATCATATTGAATTCAGATTGATGACTCAAATCAATTTAAACATTTGATCAATGTGAATACCTGTAAGGTATGACTATCACTCTAGTATCACTTCATTTATAACTCAAAATTTATACTTTAGGATTGAATGATATTGTATTCTGGCATGTTGGCCCAAGGTAGTCATTGTTGAAAATGCGACAAGAAAATCCTAATTTAATTTTCCCTTGAATTAAATTAGGAGAAACTTGAATGAGTTAACTGAGTTTTCATCACTCAGTTGGCTTAGATAATTTGAGTTGAGGGCTTAAATTGAGTTGTGTACAGTGATTCCTAAATTTTAGGAGCGTAGGTTGAGTATAATTTCAGTTGTAACAATTTAATTAAGTTAAGGTCAATTAAACTAGTTCTAAATATTGGAGGAACTATTACGAGGTCTAGTAGTGGAGTGCAACTTCAATGTTCAACTAGTTAACTAATAAATCAACTAATAATTAAATCATTTATGCATTAAATTTGAGTTACTCGATTGGGATTGGAGTTCAAGGGAAGTGTACTAATAGTTTTATAATTATCCAAGTTGTGCAGGTGGTGCATGCAGTCAGAGAAGGGCCTATAGGGACTGTGCAGTTTGGATGGTGATTTCCCTAATTAATAGGGGGCTAAGTCCTTGAGAAACAACGTAAGGAAATAGGAGCTTGGTAGGCAGGAAAATTGGCTAAGTGTTGGCCAGAATTAGCTTGTGAGGCAGTGAGATAGACTATACTAGTGTAGAGGTTGCTTAGGCTTGAGAAAGCATTGTATTTATTCTCTATTTTCTGACTAGTGCAATAAAAATAGAAAGCAGTTTTGAGAAGTTGCTTACCCCTAGATATATCCTTGTGTATGTGTGCTAAATCATGATCCATGCTTTTGATATAGCTTCTCAATTGTGAATTTATTTCCGTAGATGAGTAGAGTAGATTTGAGTCTTATGTTTTAGAACATTACATGAGTGGTATTGAATATACAAATAATTTGTACATGGTATCAAAGCTATATTCACAATAGAGAAGAGAATTCAAAGTTTTCTTTGCAGGAGGTTCGAATTTCAAGATCAATGTTGTAGGTTTTCTCCAGGACTGAGAAGATGAATTCCAACGAACTCAGGCTTGAGTATCCTTTGGAAGGAACCACAAATTTTGTGGCATGGAATATCTGCATGGAGGCAGTATTGGATGAAAATGGGATGCTAGAATACATCAATATAGATGTAGAAAACCCCCAACATCTGATGCCCAGGATCTCGCTCAGTGGAAGAAGGATGTGGCTAAAGCAAGGAGAATCATATTGGAGGGAGTTCGAGATCATATTGTCTTGAATCTCCATGGGAAAGAAACTATGTTCGTGATGTGGATAACACTGGTAGATTTTTTTTGAGAACAATAGTGACCAAAAGAAGCTGACACTCGAGGACAAGCTTCCGAGCATCTGTTAGCGTCATTAGTTTTCATTGTCAATTTTTTTTCTCCATGTAATTTAATTTTCAGTTTCTGAATAAATTGAGTCTATGACCACTGCTGCTGTCATTAGCCTCAAATGGTCATTGTCTAGTCATCATAAAATTATTTTCATCAATAGTTCACCCATAACATGAAAAGGCATCAATTTATGGGAGTTATGGTCGCACATGTTTCGTTTAGTCACGTCAAAAGGGGTTTTATTCATTTGTATATAAGACTTGTTTAAATTGAGTCCATTATAGTCAGAGGTCTAATGGTCAAGGGATATGGTTAATATTCTACATCTTATTCCCTATTCGTATCTACCCTTGTTTCCCTATTTTTACACTTCATTTCCCCATTCACCTTTCATCCATCCCACTTCATACATACTTACACCCTACACCCTTTCCCTTCTTACCTCCTAACCATCATTCATATTACTTTCATTTAAACTCCCCATTTTTATCATAAATATATTTCGCCAAAAATCCCTAACATTCTAATCATTTACCATGATTGATTGATCATATAGAATTAGGTGGAGCGCTTCATGACATCATTTCAGACCATCATCACGCTACAAGACAAAACAAGAGAAATTCAAATAAAAAATGACTGCCTTAAGCCTTCACAGACCACCTTCATGCTGATTCCTAGCTGATTAACCATCAAATTCGAATTTCACAGGTTGATCCACAGTGAAGCCATTGGTAAAGAACAAAGCCATAGTCACTGTGAAGTTATTGCTGCGCACCAGGGATACTTAGATCAGTCGCTTCCCAGTGCTGCACAACAATCCTTCAACACTCTATACAACATCGACATGGGTCATAATTTCACTTTCAGCTAAGTATGAGTTTCTCAGAAGCCGAGGAAGAGTTTGAAGAAATTGAAAGAGGTTTTTGTAGATCATGGGAAAAATAACAAAAAACTATCTCATATTTTACACAATTGTCATGGAATGTGTGGAAGGGTCCATTTCCTAATTAGATGCCCACTTAACACCCATTCATCGTCCAAGTTCTCCTCCAACACATAAAAAACATGCATATGTGGAACTGTTGCGCAGTGCTGCGCAACATAGTCTGAAGTTGCCCTTCCTATTTTCATTATTAGTCTAAGAGTTATCATGACTGAGATTTTTCAATGATAGGATAAGGTTCTTGTGGGATAAGTTTATTATTTAGATAGGCTTTAAAGAATAAAATTAAAGTAGCTTTTCTTGCATTTTTTTCCAAAAAAAATAAATTCTATTTAGAGCTTCTTTGTCTACTTTTGATAAAAAAATGGGTTGCTAATGGGAGTGATTCGATCCATTCTGAATGGATAGTGGATACATTGAACTTAGTCATGACATATTTTTATGATGTACATTGTATTTAATCTCATGATGGACAAGGAATAAAGGGTTAGTTGGTTGTTGGTTGATTGACTGAACTAGGCTTGGTGTTTGTGTATTGGAATAAGAAGCTCAGAGAAGGTTTTCTCCTCTATTTTTAGAGATTATTGTGGTGTGTGGTTTCAAATTTTTGTTTTCCTTATGTTAATCTAATTATATTTTCGAAGTTGTCTTGAATTCATCCTTAGATGCTCAGGATAACTGTGGATCTCATACATGATGGAATTATTCATTTCTCTGTCATGGTTCTTCTGAATATTTGGTCATCAGTTTATGTAGCAGAATTCATAATCCTATGCTCTGTTTCATTTGACTGGATAATTTTATGTTTCCTTCATTCTTAGTTATACTAAAATCGATAATTGACTGGGAATATGCGCCTACCTTTCCTCCGTTATCTAGATGGATCATGCATGCCATGATGTTCTATGATCTTATCCTTTAGTGGCCCTTTATCCCAATTTTTTTTATTAAATATTATGTCATCTACCTTTTGAGCTTAATAACCAGTATAAAATCCATATCCTATCGTTCTTTAATTGATAGTTGATCCAATGAGAGAGCCCTCACCAAGGTTAGGGGGACTAGACCTTAACCTACAAGTGGTTTGTGGTTACCTCTGGGATTTCCCTCCTCAATATCGAGAAATTTACGGAGTGCTAACATAGTGGCACCATTTCTGGGGATCAAAAGTTTTCATCCTCCCCGAGAAATATCTTTAAAGTTTCAGATTTGGCTGTTGATGGTGGACAACAATCAGACATTAAAAAGGATGAAACATTCACCTGACGACCCTAAAAACTTCAAATCGGATTTAGAGAAGAACATGCCTTGTTAGCAGAAGGATGGAAGGACAATATGTGAAAGTCAGATACTTAAACTTGAATTTTCTTCAGGATATAGTTTATGTTTTATCAATTTCTTCTTGTCCTTTCTTGAAAATGTCAATTTTTCTTCTTCTATTTGTTGAATCCGAATGTAGACTACAAATCTGCGCAAGAGTGCCCTTCTGACAATGTATATCATTCTCTTGAAGCTGAGAATGTATATCATTTTTGTATTAGTTGTCTTGAACAAGATCCAAACGATAATCATAGTCTAGCTAGTACAACTTCATCTCAAACCTTAGTCATGGCTGCTGCCCAATATGCCCCATTAAATTTTTCCAACCCCTTTGCATGAGTTACCACAGAATTATGGTCAGAGACTACCTCAATTTGATGGTATAGGTAATATCACAACAAAGAAGGACATAAAAAAAATCATTGAATTCATTGACTTGGAGGAAGTAGATCATGAAGATGTCAAATTGAGGCTGTTTTCTCAAACTATTTCAGGAGAAGTTAGGAATTGGTATATAAGTTTGACAACTGGAAGCATTCCTAATTTCCAATAGTTTGAACACATTTTCCTTGACAGATGGGAGGTTAAAAAGAACCCTTTTTATATTATGGCTGAGTATCAAAATCTAAAGAGGCATCCTGGTGAGACAGTCCAAGATTTCTCAACCAGATTCAATAATGTTTATGATTCCATACCTACTGATGTAAAACCTCCCCCTAGCACTGGCTATGCTTCATTATTCCAGATGGTTTTGATGATGAGCTTGCCTATCATCTCAGAGAGAGGAATCCCACCACTTTGGAGGATATGCATAAATGTGCTGTTGACATGGAAGAAAATTTGTTGATCAAAATATCCAAAATGGAAGCTGAAAGAAGGGAAGTGGTTAAGGAGGAGCTTTCTACATTGTCAGACCTTAAGCTGGATATATTTATGAAAACCATGGAAAGGTTGATGGACACATTCACTATGCAAAACAAGCCTATTGTTAGAGGGAAAAAAAGAAGATCTCCTCTCCAAGCAGATTTGGTAGAAGAAGGAGAGGTTGTTTATTTATGTCACCATAAGTTAGAAGATGGTTATTTTATTTATTCATTTGAAGACAATCCTGAAGAGAAATCAATGGCATGTTCTCAGCAAGAGGATTTTCAATTTCAGCAATTTGAGGAAAAAAAGTCATCCTGCATTTGACATTTATGACAACATTGAAGAATATGATGAAAGTAGTGAATTAGGTGAGAAGTCTTATAGTTTTGAACATAAATAAAACAATGAATTTGCTGATGGTAACGCTATACCTTTATGTTATGCTACGTTTTTATTTTTGAAAGAAAATTATAAGATCAGTAAGGAAGTAGGAAAGCAAGCTGAAACTAGCATAACTTGGTAGCGACCTTCTTATATAGTTGATGACCCTGTTACTTGTTACATTGAAGACCCCTTCAGTCAAAAATTGCAGCCATTTAGTAACCATGAGATTGAAGATCATATAGTCTCCTCAGAACTAATATATAATAAATTGTAGCAGCCTTCTTTGGTTTTCAATGATCCAATAGTCGATTATTTGGATTGTTTCTACAGTCAAAGTTCTCCTCCTTTACCTTTTTTTCACAAAGAAAAAATTCGTAACTTTTCATTTAATGATAGGTTACATGTTACAAAAACTGGTAGTATATACTACTGTTCAGTCCAAAAAGACTATTTAACAAATCTGCCACTATGTCTATCTGTAGGCAATCACAGTCCCAAAAAAGAAACATTTCAGTGATGAAACTAGTGTCCACATAGTAAGTTCGGTGCATAACTTACTAGCTAATATAAAAACCAAATACATATAAGAAATAAATATACATGCCGAATATATAGTAAAGGGAGGTAGTACAAAATCTCCCAAAGGACAGCTGTATGACTAAACATCCAAAATAGTAGGTGCCTCCTCGATAAAAGGCCGATGATAATATCTGAAGATTTGTCCATCAGTGTGTTCTGTGATATGCCAGGTGCCCCAGATCAGCTCCGAAGCTTCTCGGACAGTTGGTCAGCCACTTTGTTCCGAGACCTGTAAATATGAGTCACTGTGATGGAGTCAAAGAGTGCTCTGAGATGGTGTACCTCTCGCAACAGTGCAGACAGTGTGTGCGAGTGACAATGAGATAGATTATTGAACCAATTGATCAGCAGTTGTGAATCACCAAATATCTGGATGGAGTTGCAGTGAATGTCCTGAGCAAAGGTTAGAAGAAGTCTGAGGCTTTGCAGTTCGGCATAGTTGTTAGTACCAGGACCCAATCCCATTCTGATGTTGTAGTAGTGGTGGTCATTCAAATATAGAGTTGCGCCCCCACCACACCCATGTGCGTTGGACGCACCATCGAAATATGCCCACGCCCGGCAATGATCAATAGTTTCAGGAGTCACATGGGGAGGCTTGCTACGAATGCTTTCCTCGGGAATGAGCCGAAATGTGGCAATTGATGCAGCACATATCCGATCACAGTCAATAGGAATCTCGTTGAAAATCTGTTTATTACGGCTGATCCAAATCTCCCAATTCACAATCAGTGGAAGGTTGTGTAATCGTGGGATATGGGCATAGTGCTGCCACCAATTTGTCCAAGCCTCAATTAATGTGCCTCCCTGCCAAGTAAAACTGCTACCCAGATCAGTGATGACCCGAGACCAAATATCTTTGATGACTGCAGGAATAAATGAAGTGTATCCTCACAGTCATTAAGGCAGTAACATCATCTAGAAGCCCCGTGATAAGCCCTTCTGTGGAGGAATTCCATGGTAGGTATACAGTGCTTTAGAATGCACCAAAAAAGGATTCTGTGCTTGTGTGGGGTTTTCAGTTTCCAGATATTGCTCCACCACCAATATTTAATAGGGGGTTCCCTGGGCCAAATCAGAGCGAGGTATCCCAAATTTGGAGTATAATGACCATCTGTTGAAACAACCCAAATCAATTTGTCTTCTTGATCCGAGATGTGGATGTTGGATGCTTTCAGAGCCCAGATGTATTGTTGCCAGACTCGTGTGCCCGCCTGTGGGATCTCAAGGTCCCCCTCTTGTAGCCAGACTTGTCCCTGCCATGAGGAGTGTACCCTGTCTGCAATCTGAGCCAGATGGAAGATGTTTCTGTGGGCAAGGTGCTCAATGATGAACGTCGGAAGTTTGTAATATTCCCCACTCCCTGACCAGGAATCAGTGCCAATGCGGACCTGTGCACCTGTACCTATTTTCCATGAAAGACCATTCTGAATAATGTGTGCTGCCTTAGTGATAGCCCTCCAGATGTTTGATGCCCCCGGCCTCATTCTGATTCTGCCACGGATCCACTCAAGGGGGCTTTGAGGTGAGATATATTTAGCAACCATGACCTCTTTCCATAGGCTCTGTCCAGAGATTAAGTGCCAGCCCATCTTAGCCGCAAGAGCACGCGAAAAAAGGTGGAGATCCTTTATCCCCCAGCCACCCCATTGTTTGGGCAAATTAATGCGATCCCAGGCAATCCAGGAAAACGTAGATGCCTTTCCTTGGTTGCGCCATAGGAATTGTCTGCATATGCATTTTATTCTATTAGTAATACCAATCGGTATCCAAGCCAGGGTCATCCAATAGACCGGTATGGCTTCCAGCACAGACTTAATGAGGATAAGTCAACCAGCCCTGGATAACCATCGATTATACCAAACATTTATTCTGCGCTCAATTTTAGCAATAATCCAGTTCCAGTATTTGATCTTATAATCGTTTGGTTTGATGTGATACCCCAGATATTTGAGACCGTCATTGATATCTATGCAGACATAGTCAAATAGATTCATTGAGGTGCCTTGTTCCTGTCTCGAGCAGCCCGTCATGATGATAGAGGATTTAGTGCTATTTGGTGCCATATCGGTGGCCCTGCAAAAACAATTTAGTAGCAGATCAAATTGTACAGAGTCTTGTCTAGTGCCATTTAGGAAAATAAGTACATCGTCCACAAATAAAAGGTGAGTGAGATATAAATTATCATTGATCCAGAGCCCCTGTAGATTTCCCCTATCTTTTGCATCTTTGATAAGCACTGAGAGACCCTCCATGACGAGGACAAATAATAATGGTGAGAGAGGGCAGCCCTGATGAAGACCCCGCCCCGCATGGAAGAAGTCAGATGCAGTTCCATTGATCAATATGATGAAAGTGGCGTGACAAATGCAGCCCATGATCCAGTTTATAAAAGTATGTGGGAAACCTGAGTGGATGAGAATGAGATGAAGGTAACTCTAGTCAACTTGATCAAAAGATTTTGTGAGATCAATCTTGAGAATAGTCGATTTCTATCGAAGGGTTTTGATGGAGTGGAGAGCCTCCTGGGCAGTACCAATGGCCTCATGTATTTGCCTATGATTCAGAAATGAAAATTGTTCCTTTTCAATATGAGTGGACAGGGAAGGCTTGATGCGGTTTGCAATGATTTTGGAGATGATCTTGTAGATGCAGTTACACACCGATATGGGCCTGAACTCATTGAAACTGGTTGGTTTGTCCGATTTAGGAATCAGAGCAATAAAAGTGGTGTTGAAGCCATCATAAATCCTGCCACGAACCCTGCTGTCCTCAATCATAGCCAGAAGGTCAGATGATATGAGATTGAACAAGTGGATGAAGAAATCAATGGGCCATCCATCAGGCCCTTGGCTTTTGTCCCGCTCGAACCATTTCAAAACACCCTCAAGTTCACCCAGGGTGACTGGAGCATTGAGATCATCCAACTGTTCCCGATCAATAAATAGTTTGAAGTTCTGTGTAATGCGCAGGATATCCGGGAGATTTATATTGGTAGATGCCCTATATATATTGGAGAAGTGTCTGGTACCCAGCTCAGATAGCTGTGTCTGCGTTCTCGCAGTGAAGCCATTTCGATCGGACAATTCCCAAATGGTGTTTGCAGCCCTGCGACCATTTCCATGCTGCTGAAAAAATTTAGTGTTTTCGTCTCCAGCCTGTAACCAAATAGCCCGACTTTTAAGCCTCCAATCTTCCTCTTTTTGTCTCAGCAGTTTAGCCTTTTCGGTCTCAAGTGCAAAAAGTTGTTCCCTGGATTCCTCAGTTCGATAGCCCAACAGGTCAACACTGTTGAGTATGCCAATTTTTTCATCAATGCTATGCAGAGCCTCCCTTTCCACTCTCTTTTTATTTCGAACCCACTGGATGGTAAGGTTTTTAATGCGAATGAGTTTTTCATTGATAGCCCGGCCAGGGTCATGGTCCATCGAAGGTCTAATGTGCTGCCAGGCCCGGGTGACCATCAGGTGATAATCAGGGTCTCGCAGCCATCTGGAGTTGAATTTGAAAGGGGGTCAAGTTCTATTTGGTTCACATTCGAACTCCAGAAAGATGGGTGAGTGATCAGATTTACCCCCCGTCCCCACCCACTGGCGTGCTCGAGTCATAACAGGAAGGAGAGACTGTTTAATAAGAAATCTGTCGAGTCTGCGAGCCAAAGTAGCATTTCCAGTCCTTCTGTTCCGCCAGGTGGGTTGGATCTTGGTAGTCTGAATGTCAACTAGATGAGAGGCACCGAGCTTTGAGTTAAAAAACTCAGCCAATGGATCCGGGGTAGCTTGGGGGCCCCAAGATTGAGAAATACCTAATGAGAAATTCAGGTCGCCCCCCAAAATGATATGGGGGACATCCAACAGTGAACGGGACAATAAGGAATTCCAGAAATGCTCTCTGTTAGAGCAGGGCCCATAAACATTAACGAGAGTAAACTCGATCTCAGAAATACCAAAAAGGACATTCATAGCAAGAACACCTGACCGGCCCCAGTAGTTTATCATTCGGGTAGTTTTATTGTTGATGCCCAGAGCACATCCCCCAGATCTTCCTTGAGCATCAAGTGTAATGAAGGTCCAATTAGGAAGGTAAGAAGTTAAAGTAGCAGTCACTTCCAATCCCGCACCAAGCATCTCTTGCAGAAATAGAATATCAATGGCCTTTTGTGCTAACAGGTCTCTGAGAGCCAATCTCTTATCGGGGTTGGCCAGTCCCCTGCAGTTGTAGGAGAGACAGATCATGATGTAACAATCATCAAGGGTCTTCTTGCTCTAAGGACCCGCATGAGAGATGTTGAGTACCAGCTTCCACTTCAAGGGTGGTAGAGACTTAGTTCCCCAACCAACATCATTGTCTTGTCCAACAGTGGTTTCAAACAAAGGTCACAAGAAGATTTGCAACCCTACCATGAAAACTACAAGTTGAAATTGCATGAAAGAAAGGTTGTAGATAAAGATTTGTGTTTATGGTATGTAGACCACTTAGAGTAGAATTGCAATCTATCAGATGAACTGAAATTCTGTGTTCATTCATTTGAGGATCCTTTTGTAGCATTCTTGAAATCATCAAGTGGGCTTAATTTCTTTAATCTCATCAAAGTTTAATTTGTTTTCAAGTTTTTATTGGAGTTACCATTCAATTATTTTATCTTCCCTCTCAAGGAAAGTGTGAACAAAATTTTAGTGAATGACCATCTCCTTTTTGGCTTCATTGGAAATTCCGTATTTCTTGAGTGATAAAGTTATTAAGCAGTTAGTGTAGATAAAAATATGAATAAGCTCAATGATTTGAGCATCTTTTTCAGCAATGTGCCAATTTTCAACAATTTCCTCAATATATTCCCCCCCCTTTTTATCCTAAATATATTTCCCCAAAATACAATAAAATCCCTCATATATGATATAATCCCCTCACTATCTAAAGGATGTTATACTCCCGAAAATTCTAATAATTTCCCATGCATATTGATCATAGCGAATTAGGTGGAGCGCTTCATGACATCATTTAAAACAATTATCATGCTACAAGACAAAACAAGAGGAATTCCAATAAAAAGTGACCGCCTTAATCCTTCGTAGAGCACCTTCATGCTGATTCCTAGCTGATTAACAACCAAATTTGAAGATCACAGGTCAATCCATAGTGAAGCCATTAGTAAAGAAAAAAGCCACAATCATTTTGAAGTTATCGCTCCACACCAGGGCTACTCAGACCAGTCGTTGCCTAGTGCCACGCAGCCGCTGCACATCGATCCTCCAGCACTCTATGCAACATCGACATGGGTCAAAATTTAACTTTCATCGAAGTCTGAGTTTCTGAGAAGTTGAGGAAAAGTTTGAAGAAACTGAAAGAGGTTTTTGTAGAGCATGGGACAAAGAGAAAAAAACCTATCTCATATTTTACACAGTTGTCATGGAACATGTGGAAGGGTCCATTGCCTACACATAGGCCCACTCAACGACCATTCATCGACCAATTTTTCCTCCAACACATAAAACACATGCATACGTGGAACTGCTGCGCAGCACTGCGCAACACAGTTTGAAGCTGCTCTTCCTATATTCATTATCAGTCCGAGAGGTTTCATGACCGAGAGTTTTCAATGATAGGATAGGGATCTTATGGGATAAGTTTATTATTTCGATAGACTTAAAATAATATAATTAAAGTATTTTTTTTGGAAAATTTTCCCAAAAAACAATGATGCTATTTAGAGCTGCTTTGTCTAATTTTGATAAAAAAAATAATGGGTTGCAAATGGGAGTGATTCGATCCATTCTGAATGGATTTTGGATACATTGAACTTTGTCATGACATGTTTTTATGATGTAAATTTTATTTAAGCTCATTATGGACAAGGAATAAAGGGTTATTTGGTTGTTGGTTGATTAACCGAACTAGGCTTGGTGTATGTGTTTTGGAATAAAAAGCTCAAAGCATATTCGCTCCTCTATTTTCAAAGATTCTTGTGGTGTGTGGTTTAAAGTTTATGTTTTCCTTATGTTAATATAATATCTATTTCTGAAGTTTTTTCCTTGAATTCATCCTTAGGTGTTCAAGATAATTTTGGATGTCAAACATGATGTAATTCTTCATTGTTCTGTCATGGTTCTTATGAATATTTGATCATTATTTTATGTAGCAGAATTTATAATCATATGCCTTCTTGCATTTGACTGGATATTTTTATGTTTCCTTCATTCTTCATTATACTAAAATCAATAATTGACTTGGAATATGTGCCTATCTTGCCTATGTTATCTAGATGGCTCATGCATGCCATGATGTTCTATGATCTTATACTTCAGTGGCCCTTTATCCCAACAATTTTTATTAAATCTTATGTCATCTACCTTATGAACTTAATAACAAGTTTAAAACCCATATCATATCAGTCTTTGATTGATATTTGATCCAACAAGAGAGCCCTCTCCAAGCTTATGGGGACTAGACCTTAACCTACAAGTGGTATGTGGTTAACTCTGGGATTTCCCTTATCAACCTAGGGAAATTTACAGAGTGCTAATGACATCAAAATGCAAAAGACCGAATCAATTCTGCAGTACCTGAGCAAGTTCAAATAATGTCATGGTGAAATTTTTGGGGTCAGTGTTACTGTTCCAGAATAATATTTGGTAGCTCTAGCTCTTTTGGGTATTCCCAAGAGCTGGCACAATTATCAAGATTCTGTAAATGATAGAGATAAACTATCAAGTTAGGAGCGGTTATGGTCCTATCTAGTGCATGAAAAAATAAGGTGAAGCACATAAATGAGACTTCATCCAAGGTTGAGGATAAGGAGGCCTGTCCCTTGGCTAGAAAGGCAAGGAAAGGGAAAGGGAATAAATCCAAATCCAAAGCATAATCCAGTCATGCGGGCAAGAAAAAAGACTTGTCGAAAATCAAGTGCTTTCATTGTCATGAGCTGAGACACTATACCATGAAGTGTACACACAATAAGGTTGGAAATAAGCCCTTAGGAGGAGCTGTAGGTGAAGCTCTAGCTTCACAATTTGAGTTGGATTTCACCCTCATTTCATGCATGGTGACATTAGTGACGGGTAATGTGTGCTATCTAGATAGCGGAGCCTTATTCCATTTGGCAAGAAACAAATATTATTTCAGTGACTTGGAGAAGAAGGAACTCTAGATACACATCGATATGGGAGATGACGGAAGGTATAATGCGATTGGTATTGGTACAATTACTTTTCAAAGGGATTATGGCTCCCCTCTCAAATTAAGATATGTCATGTATGTTCCGGATATGAAGAAGAATATCATTTAAGTTTCTATGTTGGAAGACTCTGGCTACGATGTCATATTTAGAAAAGGGAAGGCTTTTGTTATACACATCACCATGGCACAAGTGAAGTGAATTGAGGTTTGGGTAAAGAACCTCTACAAATTGGATGTATACGATTGTGCAACATTGAGCACGAAAGAAGAGAAGGTGTAGAGCCGAGACATCCTAGAATTATGGCATGGGATACTTGGCCATTTTCACCATGGAGCCTTGAAGATCATGCGAAAAATTTCTATAGGACTTCCCAAAGGTGCACTTGAGCAGCGAGACACATGGAAATGGTGTACACTGGGGAAGTACACCAAAGCCACCATTCATGATCGAGATAGTAGAGCGCAATCATTCCTTGAAAGTATTCACTCAGATGTGTGTGGAACTTTCTCAACAACTTTCATGGCCAAACAAAGGTACTATGTTATATTTTTAGATGATTTCTCACGTAAGTGTTGGATTTTCTTCATGTAGAAGAAAGAAAAAAGATTCTCCAAATTTATTAAATTTAAAGCACTTGTTGAGAAAGAAACAGGAAGGAAATAGAAGGATCTCAGGACCGATAATGGTGGAGAATATGTGTTGAATGAATTTAAGAACTTCTGTGCAAAGGAAGTAATTCAACGAGAGCTAATAGCACCCCATAAAATATAGTAGAATGGGGTGGCTGAGAGGAATAATAAAAGTATTGTAGGAGCTGCACAAGTGATGTTGCATGATTAGGGCCTACCGTTGCACTTGTGGGTTGAAGCATGCAACACAATAATATGTGTGTATAATAGGAGTCATCAGTGGATTCTTGGGATGAGTGCACCATAATAAGATTTTTTAGGGAAGAAACCAGATGTGTCACACTTCAGGATCTTTGATTCATCAGTTTACTGTCATGTTTCCAAGGATGCAAGGAAAATCTAGAGTCGGCACCAGAGTTGGGCATCTTTTTGTGGCACATCGATACGCCTCACAACTATCAGCTGTACTTTCCATTTCATAAGATGAAAAATTTTCGTATATATGTGAATTTAGATGAAGATAATACAATAAGATGTTTCGTTGAGGGAGCTTCGGTTGCATGCATATGAGGATATTTTGGATCTAAGGGAAGAACCTCAGGATGTTGTGGAGCAACTACAAACATAGGATCAAAGAGTGGAGGCACCCACTCATGAAAATGCATCTAAATAAGGAAGGAAGCACACCAGGGAAGATGACATATTATTGCATGATGTTAGAGAGAATGTGGGAGCAACCACATGACAACGCAGACAGAGGAGGTCACCGGTTCGGTACTGTAATATCCCAAAAGGGAGAATGCAGTAATACTTAAACACAATATAAGAACTGCAACTAAGTAAACAATAAATATCAAGACAACATCAAAATTTATAAAGAAGCTGAGCCATTTTATTATATGGAGATGAACCAGTTACACAATGTACATAAAATGAGTAGATCTAGCCCAAGAGAAGGCCTAGAATCACCCTACAATAGTGCTGCTATTAGTACTGCGTAACTGGGGAGCTTACAGAAGCAATATTGCGCTGTCCCTGCTGCTGCTGATATACATATAAATGCTGCAAAGGAAAATGCAGATCTAGAGAGCTCAAGAGCTCTGATGATGCCAAGATTCAAGATCTGGCCAATGTGATGGGTTCCCAAGATAACCTAGAAAGGATTTTCCAGATCTACAACTTTGGAAAAACCACCCTCCTAGGGTTTGATCCTTAATTTGCTGGGATTATAGATCTGAAACTAGATCTGACAAATATATGGCTGAAAAATGTCACAAGATCATATCTAAGCTTGAAGGGTTGATCCCTCCTTCAGATCTACAAGCTAGAAGCTCTAGATCTAGCTTCTCAATCCTCGAATGATGATTACAACTGTTGCAAAACAACTGCTCATAAAAACTGCGCTGTAAGGGAAAGAGAGGTTCTATGCCTGCTGAAATATGCTGCAATAAATTCCAATCTAATAGAGATACTGATGGCAAGGTGAGGGGATGATCCCTCACAACATTAATAGCTGAAATGCTAGCAACTTCCTTCCTCCTTTGGATCTGCAATAGTGGACAACGTAATTCCTGAAGGGATTACTGCTGCTAGGAGGTTAATAAATTTTTTCCTGATGCCAGATCTGAAATGAAGCTCTGGGAATGCTGATATTCAAGCCCAAGGTGATAGGATTAATCCTACACCGGTTCTCCAGTTGAAATACTGAAGACAACCTCATCCTCTCAACTGATCTTCAGAAATCTGCAATTTCTGAATATGGATGTTCTGCAGAAAGTAGGAAAAGATATATGGCACCAATTCTTTATGTAGAATGAAGTACAATACTCTTTCCAGAGCTACTCAAATAAAGAGGTGGGATTCCCGACCAAGAACACCCTGTGCTAAACAACACTTGCAATATTTTCTAAACAGCCCAAGAAAACATTGGAATGTCACACGACAATTCCAGATCTAAGCAGATCTTCAACATCAATAATCTCAAGCATGTCTTCATTCTTGCCTTCATATTATTTATATAGTGTTTGAGCCTTCCCATGCCTTGGCCCTCATCTAAACTGTACTGTGCATGTGGACAAGATCCTCCATGTTTGACTGCGTTGTCTATCCAAGTCATCCATCATGTCTAGGTGCAATGTACACCTTCTCCATCATGTGTGCATTAATTGCACAACTTCCTCCATCATCTCATCATGAATGCTCCATGATATTCTGTTTGATCCCTTCAGGATCTTAGTTGACTGTGTCAACCTCCATGATCTATCTCATTAATGAGACATGATCTCCAATTCCATTCACATTAGTTTCTCAACTACCTCATTATGTAGATCTAGGCTTAATTAATCCACATTCACACACAAAAAGTGGACATTTATTCATATTGAGGATTATGGGTCCCTCCACCCTTTTATTTACTTAATTCATTAAGAAAATTAAGAACTCTAATATTCCAAATGCCAGGTGAAAATTTGGGAATATTATAGGTACACTTGGTACATGGCTCTGATGAGTGAGCTAGTTGGGATAAAATCATCCTCATTCAAGGAAGTAGTGCAACAATAAATGTGGGTTGATGCCATGGTATAGGAATATGATTTCATAGTCATTTTGTTTTTTGGGAAGTGGTGCCAAGACCAGAGAACAATTCAGTGGTAGGTTCGAGGTGGATCTACAAGGTGAAGAAAGCAACAAATGGAAGCATAGAAAGACACAAGGCTGAATTTGTGGCCAAGGGGTTCTCTCTGGTGGAGGTAATTGATTACAAGTAGACCTATCTCTAGTAGCAAGGTACTATTATATAAGATCAATTCTAGCACTTGTAGTGCATATGGGATGGATGTGATGTAATATGCATCAGAGTGACGTGAGGAAATCACTCCTCAATGGAGTGATTGATGAGGTGTACATTGAAAAACTAGAAGGAATTGAGACATTTGACATAGAGTCACCTGTGAAAACTCAAGCGAGCATTGTATGGACTGAAACAAGCACCCCATGCTTGGTACACCAGGATCGAAAACTATTTCACCAAGTTGGGCTTCACCAAAAGTGTAGCAGATGAAAATATTTACCATATCGTTGTTGAAGGTAAATGATTGATTATATTATTAGATGTATATGATTTGATTTTAACCGATGATGAGAAGTTGATCAAAATTTTCAAAGACGATCTTGCAAAAGAATTCGAGATGAAGGACATGGGACTCATGCATTATTTTCTTGGTTTGGAAGTATAGCAAGGATATGGGGAACTGTTTGTCTCTCAAGGAAAGTATGCCAACGATATACTGAAGAAGTTCCACATGGAGAGTAGCAAACCCATGGACACTCCTTTGGCAGGAAGTTGGAGGAAGGAGGATGCCACTTCAGGTGAGGAAGTGGAGGCCACTATTTACATGCAGCTTTTGGGTTCACTCATGTATTTGGTGAACACATGACCAGACATGTGTTGTGCATTTAACCAAATTAGTAAAGAAATGGTTAAGCCAACCAAAGTATGTTGGAAGGAAGCCAAACATGTGTGGAGATACCTTAAAGGCACTACTCATTATTGTATTTGGTACGAATAGACAAAGGGAGCGAAGATGAAAGGATTCATAGATGCAGATTGGGTTGGGAGTCCATCAGATTAGAAGAGCACTAAGGAGGAATTTTTAGTATTGGGTCAACACCATTTTATTGGTACAATAGGAAGCATAGATCAGTTGCACTCAATTCAATAGAAGAAAAATACATGGCTACTAGTCAAGTAGCTTGTGAGGCTATTTGGATGAGGAATATTCATGTTGGGTTATTTAGTCAGATGATGGATCCAACTGTGATTTACTGTGACAATTAGAGTTGTATTAAACTCTATGTGAATCCAGTTTTTCATGATCGATCCAAGCATATCAACATCCAATATCACCATCTACAAGATTGTGTGCAGAGGTGGACCATGTTGTTGGAATACATTCCTATAGAGGAACATGATGCATATATTTTGACAAAGGATTTGTCAAGAGGAAAATTTGAGTTCTATATAGGTAGGATTGGGGTATCTAATAATTTCTTTATTTTTGAGAGGGAGCATTGAATATGCAACAAGAAAATCTTGATTTAATTAAATTAGGAGAAAATTGAAATTCCACATCATAAGACAACTGAATGAGATAATTGAGTTCTTATCACTCAGCTAGCTTAGTTAATTCGAGTTGAGGGCTTACCTATAGTTGTGTACAAGATTCCTAAATTTTAGGATACTAGGCTGAGTTTAATTTCAGATGTAACAATTTAATTCAGTTAAACTCAGTTAAGGTCAGTTAAACTAGGTATAACTATTGGAGGAATTAGTAGGAGGTCTAGTAGTGGGGTGAAACTTTAGTGTTCAACTAGTTAACTGATAAATCAGCTAATAAGTAACTCATGCATGAAATTCAAGTTACCCAGTTGAGATTGAAGTTCAAGGGCAATGTACTATCAGTTATATAATTATCCAATATGTACAGGTGGTGCATGCAGTCAGAGAAGGGCGTATAGGGATTGCACAGTTTGGATGGGGATTTCCCTAATTAGGAGGGTGTTGAACCTCATAATTACCCTCTCCCTGACATCCTTTCTCACCTTTTTTCTTATTTTCTCATAGGTTTACATAATCCAATAAATGATAAATGTCATGTTTTATCTCAAGGAATGGATTTAAATGATTTCCATGTTATATTCTGATGTTCTTGCTATTCGAATGGATTTTTGTAATTTGGTTACAGAATGCAACCTATTCTGTAGCTAATCATGGGTTCCGTAGCTAGTTTCATGGTCTGATAGGTTCTAGGGTTCGAATGGAGAAATGAGTCACATACATTTCTAGAATCATCTCCACATGGATTTTGTCCTATCTACTTGATCTAGATCGATAGTGTTAGCCACCTATAAAATTTTTCATATCAAATGGTGGTTAAAACCCTTTTAGAGCCTTCAAGGAACAAAATTTTATTACTAAAAAGTGTTATCTCTTGAAGACTTTTGAAGACACCTCATGCCTTTGTCCAAATCCTCATTTCTATTCCCTTTTTATATTCAGAATTTCTGTTGTTTCCATAAGTGAAAATACTGCTGCAAAATCATCATTTTTTCCCCTTCCTCCACTCAAAACTAACCTTCATTTTGCTCCCCTTTTTCTCCGTAAAACTACTCTATTTTCATGATTCCTCTTCTTCCATTCATAAAAATCATTTTTACAAGGTTAAGAACTCACTTCTTAACCTTATCGAAACCCTCAAATTCCTTTGAAAACCATCGAAAATCTATAAAAAAAGTATTTTGACTGGGTTTAAAGCTCCCTTGGGCCAAATCCTAAAACACTTCCCCCATATTCCGACGCCACACAAACCAGGCGCTAAGCCCATCGGGCGCTTATCGCATCGGAAGTAATCAGTGAGCACAAGTCTTTGGCTTTCATAAAAACCTCCGATGCGATTAGCTCTGTTATATATTAGCCCCGGTCATGTTGCCGCTTCACAAGACCAAGGGCCCGTAGTCGGGCGCTAAAACCATTGAATAAACCATCTCTGATCAATATTTTTCTTTGTAAAGTCAAAAAACCCATTTTTCCAAAGTTTTGGTCTAACGCGCCCATACAACGATTTCTAAATAAAAAATGGTTAAATTAAAATGACCCGATTGCGCAATCGCATCGGATAATTCCAAAATGGGTTGATTGAAATACCACATCAAAACTTCCGATGAGATTAAGTCCCATATGTATAACTCCACCCCCACCGCTTTTCATTCCATATAGCGTGTGCCCAGGACCAAGAGTTAAAGTCCCAAGGCGCTTATTGCATCGGAAAAGTTCAATGGTTAGATTGAAAATCCCAAGCCCGAGGCTCCGATTGCGATTGGCCCTTTGTTATATAACGCCCCAGGCATACTACATTCCATACATCCAAAGGCCCCGTAGACGGGCGCCTAGCCATATTATATATATATACCCCGCCCATGCCAAAACCCTTGTTTTATTAAAATTTTTGGGTTTTGTATATCATAGAGGGTTTCCGCCGGTTCTCTTTAAAACCGATCCCCGCCGTTGATCATAAGCCGATCCAACGGCCCGCATTACATTGCATCGCAAGTTTTCAGCGCTGTGTAATTTCTTTCCCCGCTGACTGAATGACTCCGATTGCATCCGGACCGTCCGTTTGATCTCATCTAACGACCCTAATTCGCTCTGATCATTAACCCTTCCTCCGCCTTTTGAAACCCTCTGATTCACTCCCCACCGTCGATATGATCCTTAGATTGACGACCAACGCTCAATCACATCGGTGTTTCCCTATACAATCAGCGCCATTTAATTTTTGCCCCCGATTGCGATCCTTCGATTGGATCTAGACCGTCCATGTCCAGATCGGATGGTCCCAGATCATTCCCGCATTTACTTCCCATTGCTATCCTTTCAACTATTATACGCAAATCTCCACCGTCGGATGCTACCATCCAACGGCTACACTCCCCCCCACGCCCTCTGAAGCAGTCTTTCCCAAAAAACGCAGGATTTCATAATGTTTTGTTTATTTTGCAGGTTTCAAAGGTTTTTCCCATAATATGAAGGAAAATAAAGTTGAGGGTGACAATCCTCTGGCCTTTCGGTTATCAAAAGGAAAAGGATTAAAAAGGCTCTACTCCACGTCTCGTCAATACTTCATAGGCATTGATGCCATACGAGCCTTGTGCGACCTGCACATCAACAAGACACTGTGTTATTAAAACACAGTTAAAAGAAAAACATAAGTGTTTTATCAGACAGAAAGGCCTCCACCGCAACATCCGAGGCAAATTGATTCCTCCCAGCTACCACAGTGCCACCTGTAACCACAAGCATACAAGCAGAGGCCGAAGTTATTGATCAAACAAAGATATTTTCCTCAGCGCAGCCAGAGAGTTAATTCTGCAAGGGGATTTAATGCACAAAATATCAACAGAGTTACTTTAATATAAAACAGAGCCTCAAAGGTCAACAAAAGCTCCCATCGAGCTTAATTCATAAATGTAAATCAATTAATACAGTAACACACCTGTAAACTTCTCCATCAAGCCCCTCAAAGGCCGAGAAGTCATTAATCTGTATTAATTGTCCTGAGAGATATTTTATCAGATCTCACCTCCTCATTCTTCTATAAATACTGCTGTAGAAGATGAGAAATCGTTGGTTGATCACTAGTTGTAATATTGGAACTCTCTGAAATAATACATAGTCTGTTGAAGTTGAAGAAGAAATTGAAGTCTTGGACACCCTGATGATGTTGTTGCATGCTTGTTACTATGAAGGCTCTATCATTGGATCCATGAGCTTGGCTGTTGGTGAAATATTCTAAAATGTTTAATGTTTTCTCCTATTTTCATTTTGTTCCATGATTTCTTACTACAATAGGTTGAAAGTTTTAGGCTAAGAAATGACTCCTGGAAGCACCTTAGACCTGTTCATCCTTCACTGTTTCATGTTTTCTTCTGCTGAAGTATTTTAGAGTCTTTAATCTCTCTCTTTAGTCTTCATGCTTGTTTATTTCCTTAATAGTTAGAATAGATGGTTTTAGCATGATTTATGGTTCTCCCTGCTTGTCTGCTGCCACTTTAAAACTGTTATTGAAGTCTCCCTTTGTAGTTTTATGTTTACAGTGAGTCAAGAAGGTCTGTTATGATCATTCCTTTGTCCTTACTTAAACAGTTGTCTCAAAGGTCTTTATAGTTGTAATCATAGATGTGTTAGGTGTTCCCTCTTCTATGACTACAATTATCAGTGAATATTTTATGTTTTCTAAGTCATTTGAAATAAAATCTTTGACAGTCAGGGTGTCTCCAATTTTAGATTTCCTGAGCTTTGTTATTTGTAAAATCATTATTTTCTTAAAGGTGTGATTTGTAGAATTCATGGTTAGCCCTGTCTATCAAAAAAGCTCTTTATTGTTCAAGTTGTGTTTTCAAATTCCCTTTGTTGAGAATTAAACCTCTCTTTTCAAATCATTGATGTCCATCTCATTTCAAAAGCAAAGGATCCTGTGGCCAAGTTAGATTTTCCCTCTGATATCCCATATCCATTGATAAGTATGTTATGACATTTTCTTGACTCCATTGCCCAATGAACCAGATGTTTCCCCATTCTGTGTGCCTTTCCTAGGCCTTTCATGTTCTGTTGTATCAATCCAACCAAACAAAAAAATAAACAAACACCTGCACTTAATAACTAGTCTAAAACCAATACTCAAAGCACACAAGATAAACCTTTGCAAACAAATATTTGAGAGATCCCTCTCTGAGAACAGGAGGACTAGATCCTGGGACTCTAAAGATTGGTTCTGATGTTGCCTTGTCTTTTGATTTGCCAAACTATCAAAACACGGGACACCAACAGATAGAAAAGGAGCTATGAGATCGTGGTCAAAGGTACACAAAACAATGGAGCTTAGGAAGACCTTGATTTTCATCTTAGCAAATCAAGAGTTAAATGATCAAATTTCACTCCCATGAGCCTGCTAATATTAGCCACCGTAGTGTAATTCAGCTCATAAACAATTATGTTTATTTTTTCAAATATCTATTGTGCCGTAAGTTTAAATAATTTAAGTTTTAAGTTAAGCTTTTGCTGAAATGATTATGTATAAGACTTCCCTGTAATCAAAAGGATCATGTTCATGCCAAATATTTTCAAGTGGCCTTAACTGTACTAGGATTTCAACTGGGGGAAAAAAAGGGCCCTCGCACTGTATTGAGCAACCAAGAGATCATTGTTTTAAATAATTTTTAACTGCTTTTCAAGGGTTCGTTTTCTGAAGTAGATTAATGTTACATTTCAGTTTTGATTATTAGCATAAAATTAAATCATAACTGTGTAATAATTTTTCTTTTAAAACATTTCATGAAGAGATATCTTTCTACTTTCAAATTAAACTAAGTTTGAAGCAATAAGAATTCACAGTTATCTAGTTTCTTTTACTGTTTTGTCATTTTCTTTCCTAGATTAGAACTATCAATTAATTGTATCAATGGATGTTCTTAAAGGTCATTTCAAGATGATGATTCTAAATTAAATGATTGAATGTATAATTCACATGGTTATTTAATTTTTCCTCTGCACATTTTACTTGCTTTCTAGGAACTTAGAAATTAAGGTATAATTGATTTCTTACACATCATCTCAAGAGGGTAATACTTCATATTGAATTTTGGAGTAAATAAAACATACATTAGTTGTTTACAATTAGTTAAGCTTTAACTTTGCATGCTTTTACATTTGCTTTTAGATCCTCATTTAATTGTATCACTAATGTTCCTAAAGGTCATTCTAAGAAGTTGATTTTATCATATTTCTAGACTGAATGATTGAATATTTAATTCATGCAATTAATGAGTTTTCCTTTGCATACTTTACTTGCTTTTCTAGAACATTAGAAGTATAATTTTTTACTTAACATCATATCAAGAAGGTGACACTTCATATTGAATTGGAGTAACTAAATATACACTAGTTGTTTTCTTTTGCACACTTTAATTGCTTTTCTAGAACATTAGAAGTTAAAGGTGTAGATAGTTGCTTACACATCATCTCAAGAAGGTGACACTTCACATTGAATGTTGGAGTAACTAAACATACATTAGTTTTTATCTTTTTTTCTGCTTTGACTTAGAATAGCACTACAATTTTGATCTCAGATATAAGATTCATCCATGGAATAGAACTAGTGTTAAGTAGAAATCATTAAAATTTATTAGATTCATTTAATTCATTTCATAGTTTTTAGATTAACATTATTAAACATGAAAAACGAAACCCCCAAAACAATATAAAAATACACCCAATGAAGTAGGAAAAAGGTTAACTAAGCATATACAGTGCACCACACTTCATCAGTTTACAAACCTCGGTTGATAATTTATGTAAGCAATTTAAGACATTAAATTGACCAAACATTTTAGCACCGTTTTCGGGGAAGTGTAATTATATAGCCTCATTTCTTGCATCTAAAAAAATGATATGCGTAGAGAAAAAGACTCTAGGGGTAGATTCATAGCTAGAGGCAGGATTTTATTTCCTACAACACCACTCACTCCACCAAGATTAAGAAGTGACACACCTCCATCTCAAACTCATATTCCATACTTCACTAGCCATAAACTTCATGAAGTTCTAAGTTCAGAAATCCAATTAGGAGGATCTCCTACTTCATCCACTGAAGCAGTCTTAGAGAAAGAAGATCCTAGATATTCCACAGAAGGAGTAACATTTTTCACTTCTACAGGGGAACATATTTTAGCTGAAGATTTAGAAATTCCTATTGGAGAGGAAGAGGAAGAACCATTCTTCAACATACCATTGATAGAAGAACCAGAGGAAGAGAAGTTGACCTTGCAGGTTGAATCTTATATTAGCTCTAAAGAATGTATAATGGCAGGAAGAGGAGAAAGAGGAGAAGGAGAAGTCCTAAATGGAGGAGGTATAGGAAGAGGTAGAGGAAATGTAGAAAGAGGTAGAAGAAATAGGGAAATTGGTAGTTCCTTTGGATTCCCTATAGTTGATGGAGAGACAAATGACACAATGAAAAATATTTCACCTTCTGTCCTCCCAAATTTTCATGGATTAAAGAGTGAAGATCCTGAAACCTTTTTGTTTGAATGTGAAGTTTTATGCAGAACTTATGATTATTTACAAGACTCTCAAAAACTTAAATTTTTTCCTTAAACATTGAAAGGAGCAACTTTAAAATGGTTCATGAGTTTAATCACTCAGTCTATCAGAACATGGAATGACATGAAGAGAGCATTTTTAGAGAGGTAATTGGATTATTGCATACCCATCAATCATAAGAATGAAGTATTTAAAATGACGCAAAAAGATTATGAGAATTTGGAGGATTTAATTGAAAGTTTCAATTATAACATAAAAAGAGAAAAAATGGATAGTTTAGATCAAGATACTTTAAAAACTCTTTTATTAAAAGCCATTAGAGATGAATGGATAGACATTCTCAACATGATGGGGAATGGGGATATATCTCAACTTCCATTATCTAATATTGGTGAATTATGTATCAATCTCTCAAGGGGAAAATAAAAAACTGGGAAAAGTCCAAGAGATCCTTCTCTTGCTAGTGTAAATAAATTTACAACTGGAACAATAAGTAGGGAAGAAATTGGAAACATGTTTGATGAATTTAAAATAGATATTTTAGGGAGTCTTAGTGAACAGATAGACACCCTTAAATTACAAAACAAACAGAAAGTAGAGACTGATGCTTTAGCTATTTTCTATCCTAAATGCAGAAAGAAGCATGGTTTAAGAGAATCTCCTCTTGATGCAAAATTCATAGATACATGTATGATTTGTTCAGAAAGTCGTGAGAGTAAGAGTTTCCCTTCAATTCCAAGTCTTAAGGCTATTTTTCAAGAAGAAACAACTTCAAATCCAATAGAATCTCTTTGATTTTTCTCTAGAAGACCATGGCAGGGGCCACAAACTCAAGGCTTCAACAAGTAAATGTATACTCAGCCCGCACCAAATAATTGGAATTTTTGGCAGCAACCTTGGCCTCAATCTCAATTTCAATCTCAATCTTGGGTACAAGGAATCCAAAATACCGATGGAATATTCTCTCAATACTACCAATATCCTCCATCATATCCAAAATATCCTCCCCAATAAATTCCTCAACAAAATCAACAACCCCAACTCCAAAACCAAAATCCACAACTTTCACTACCATTTCCATAGAGACCAAATCAACTATTTGCCCAACCATTACCAAACCTCAATAATAAAAATCCAAAAAATACCTACATGATATAAGGACACCAATTTCCAACCTACATGATTACTCCTCTAGATCTCAATGATGTCCAACTTAGATCTGGTAGGATACTAGAAAAGAAAAATACTTCTGTATTTATTCAAGAACAAGATAATTTTGAGGAAGATTCTCTATAGCCAAATAAAAGTTTTGAGGAAGGAACATCTCTTCAAAACCAGAATTCAGAAAATGAAAGACAAAAAAAACAAATAAACTCAACTCCTATCATAGAGCAACCATCAGTACTTACTTCTACACCTCCTTTTCCTGAAAGATTACAAGTTTATAGAGGGGTAGAAGAGCATATTATGTTGCCCAATTATGATTTTCTAAATGAATTGAAAAATTTATGTATCAAAATTCCTTTGTTACAGGCTATTGAAGAGATTCCAATTCCAGCCAAAATAATAAAAGAGTTGAGCATGAAGAAGCTAAGAAGAAAAACAAAAGAAATAAAAATAATTCAGCTTGTAGGAAAAATTGCAGACATAATGATGGGAAAAATTTCCATACAAAAATATTTAGATCCAAGAAGTCTAGTTGGAAAAACACATATCAATGGAGTTGAAGTTTCAAATACATTGATTGATTTAGGATCAACAATAAAAATCATGAGCAAACAAACCATGGAACAACTGAAACTTCTTAATCTTCTGTATACACCTACATTACTGCAATTGGTAGACAGATCTGTAATCAAGCCAGATGGTGTGTTAGAAGATATTTCATTATCTCTAGACTCTTGGGAGTATACTGTTGATTTTATGATCTTAACTCCTAAGAAAAATCTAGGAGGACATCCACTTATATTAGGAAGACCTTGGTTGGCTACAACTGATACTTTCATTAGTTGTAGATCTGGTGACATGTATATCTATGATGGTAACTCAACAAAGAAATTCACTCTATATCCTCCAGCAAGAAAAATCACAGAGTTAGATGAAAAAGAATGGATTGATGATGACAATGATATACATACTCTCGTTACTATTTCAACCATTAGTGAAGATAGTAAAATCTTAAACTGAATGGAAACTTTTGAATCATCTCCAAAATATGAACATGATCAATTTCAAGAAAAATCCAATATTGAATATTTTTCATCTAGGCAGATGTCTCTTTATTCTATGGAAGAATTTGGTAGCTTTACAGTTGAAATCTTTCCAGGGAAAACTTTGAACATAAACAATAAGCTGGAGAGATTACAACATGAAAAGTTAATCAAAACATTACAAAAAAATTCTTCTGCATATGCATGGGAGTACAATGACATGAAAGGAATTAGTCCTAAGACTTGTATACATCACATCTATATTGAGGAAATTTGTAAATCTATCAGACAACCTCAAAGAAGGATGAATCCAAATCTTAGGGAAATTGTGAAAGAAGAGTTACAAAAATTGCTGAATGTGAACTTAATTTACCCAATTTCAGACAGTTAGTGGGTTTTCCCTTTAGTGATTGTGCCCAAAAAGAATGGTAAATGGAGGGTATGCATTGATTATCGAAAATTGAATAAAGTTACCCTAAAATATAATTTTCCTTTACCCTTTATAGATCAAGTATTGGATACATTAGTAGGTAAGAAGTATTTCTCATTCTTGGATGGACCAAGATAAAACCACATTCACCTATCTATGGGGGACTTATGCTTACCGAGTACTTCTTTTTGGATTGTGCAATGCACCTGTAACATTCCAAAGGCCAGTACTAGAAATTTTTTCTGATCTAATACATGATTGTGTAGAGGTGTACATGGATGGCTTTACAGTTTATGGAAATTCATTTGAAGAAGCTTTATAAAATTTGGAAATGGTTTTTAAAAGATGTAAGGAAGCAATCCTTTCACTAAGCCATGAAAAATGTTTTATGATCTTTACATAAGGGATTGTTTTAGGACATCACATTTCAGGAGATGGAATTAAATTTGATAAATCTAAATTTGAAGTCATCTCCAAACTATCAATTCCAAGTTGTCAAAAAGATGTTATAATTTTTCTAGGATTCACATGATATTATAGAAGATTTATAGAAAATTTCACTAAAATAACATCTCCACTCTTCAAGTTACTTACCAAAGATTGTGAATTCAGTTGGAATCCTGATTTCCAATTGGCATTTGAAACTTTAAAAGCAAAAATTTCTAAAGCACCCATCTTAAGAGGTCCAAATTGAAAACTACCTTTTCACATTTCAACATATGTTCCAGATATAGCTCTGGGTGTTGTATTAGGACAAAAATATTTGATCCCCCATGCCATCTATTACACAAGCAAGAATTTGACTCCCATAGAGTTAAATTACATTGTAACTGAAAAATAATTCTTAGTTGTTGTTCATGCTATCAACAAATTCAGACATGATATTACAGGCTATGAAACCTTTGTTCATACAGATCACTCTGCAATCAGATATTTAATTAATAAATTTATTACTAATGGTAGAGTTACATGATGGTTATTAATCCTGCAAGAATTCAACTTCACCATTTTAGACCGACTTGGAAAACAAAACACAATTGGCAATTTCTTGTCTAGAATTCAAAATATCAAAGATGACACTCGAGTTGAAGATAAATTTCATGATGAATATATTTTTGAAATAACTACTCAAACTCCTTGGTTTGTAGATATTGCTAATTACTTAGTCACAGGAAAATTACCTTCACATTTGTTTCCTAGGGAGAAAAGAAAAATCATTCAAATAAGTGCAAGATACTCATGGATTACTAATGAATTGTATAAAACAGGTCCAGATCTCATTATCAGAAGGTGTGTTCAAGAAGATGAAATGCCTGAAATTTTTAAGGCATGTCATGATGAACCTTGTGGTGGACACTTTTCTAACAAGAGGACAACCTATAAAATCCTTCATTTAGGATATTATTGGCCATCTATCTTTAGAGATGCCAAAGAATATGTCAAAAGGTGTGACAACTGCCAAAGGGTAGGGAAACCTGCTCCTTCAGATGAAATGCCATTAAAACCTCAGGTATTCATTGAACCTTTTGAAAAATGGGCCTTGGATTTTGTTGGAACAATGAATCCACTATCTAAACAAAAGAAGTATATTTTGGTATGTACTGATTATGTCACGAAATGGGTAGAGGCTAAAGCATTACGTTTTTCTAATGAACGTTCTGTAGTTAATTCTCCTTTTGAGGATATCTTCACTCATTTTGGTGTTCCAAGAGAAATTGTGACATATCAAGGATCCCATTTTACATCCAAGTTGGTGAAAAGGCTTGTGGAAGATTACAAGATCAAGCATGAAAAGTCTACTCCTTATCATCCACAAGCAAATGGTCAGGTAGAATCTACCAATAAGGTGATTGAAGGAACTCTCACTAAGACTGTACATCTACTCAGAAGAGATTGGGAAGAAAGGCTTCCTGAAGCCTTATGGGCCTACATAACTATATGGAGGAATACAATAGGACATACTCCCTACGAACTTGTTCATGGAAAGTAGGTTCTATTCCCTATGGAGTTTTAGATTCAAACCTTCAAGATGGCAGTCCAATTGGGACTTGATTTATCAGAAGCACGGAAACATAGATTGGAGAAACTCAATGAGCTTGATGAAATCATGTAAGATGCAGTTCAAAGAACCAATATATTCCAGCAACAAAGGGCTAAATGGCATGATAAATATATCAAGGAGAATAAGTTTCAAGCAGGAGATTTGGCACTTTTGTTCGATTTAAAATTCAAATATTTTCAAGGAAAGTTTCAAACTCATTGGATTGGGCCATATGAGATTGAAAAAGTCTTTGATAATGGAGCAGTCAAGATAAAGACAATTGATGAAGAAAATTTACCTCTTCTTGTGAATGGTCATTGGTTGAAAGCATATCATAAAACCAATTTCAAGAGAAGAGTTTATCAAGATTTTCCAAGATAATATTGATATGAAGTTAGTGAAGAAGAATTCTTCTTCTTCACTAACTTAGATTTTATTTTTCATATATATATATATATATATATATATATATATATATATATATATAAAATAAAAAGAATAAAAAAAAATAAAGTGTATAAGTATGAAAACCAATCAATGAACATGCTAAAAGGTACCTGAAGAATCAACACCAAATAAACAACAACGAAAAGGTTAGTTCTAAAGGTAAATTTGCAAAAATTTGTTTTAATAGCAAGATTAAAACATTAGCATGTATAATATGGATGGTCATATGCTACCTTGACAGATCATCATTTTATTTGATTGCGATTTCCATAATACCACAGATCGGCCACATCCTCCGCATTATGTTTCATAACGGTCCACAATTGACTCCCTCATTGATGATTAACGGTCATGACCCATTGACATGACATATCCATCTACATTTCTTCAAAAACCCCAATCCATACCACCTATTTATTCCTACAAAACTTCGATGCCTTTCATAAAATCCGTAATCCAATTCATTTCATAAACAAAGAAGGATAATTCTGAAGGTTGAGAAATCTTCATAATAGAAGGCATGGGACTAATAGTCAGATCAGAACCGGTGGGAACAAAATATATGGAAGGATATCCATAGATCAAGGAAATTTTTCAGAAAGATGTATGGCTTAAATTCATAGAGAAATTCGATGGTTTTCACAAAGAGATTACAAAATCTTTTGCTTGGTCTTTTGATGGCCCAGAAGTGGAAATTGGAGACATCAAGTTCACAGTTACTAAGACATTCATGGTTGAAGCCACAAAACTTCCAAGGGTTGGAGAAAGGTGGTTCAAAAACAAGGAGTTTCACAATGAATCATGGAAAGTTATCCTCAAAAACCCAGGTATAGATGTCTCTATTTTCAGAAAAGGTATACCCAGTTCAACCCTTAAAAATAAATGGTGGAACGTGCTCTTGGTTTTATAGACATTTATCACCTGTGAAGGAAGGTTTGGTTGCATGTATGTATATCATATTCGATTATTGATGAATTTATTAGAGAATGGTGAAATAAATCTTCCATTCTTTCTGCTAAATAGCTTAAAAATAATGTCTACAAACGTGCAGAAGAGAATACAGTTTATAGATAACACCATGCACCATCATGGGTTGGTAAAAATACTTTTTGAGTTTCATTTAAAAAGCATAGGATATTCCTGAGAAAATTTTCTTATCAGAAACCATTTTCAAGAAGTACCAGAACAACCTAAAGAAGAAAATGTTAGACAGAGTAGAAGGAAGAAGACTAATACAAACATTGAAGACATACCTACATCTCATTGCAGAAAAATGATGAAAAGCTCATCTCCGAAGAACTAACAGAGAACAGAAAGCAAAATACAGTCAAGACAAGAGGTAAGATGAGAAATAGGAGCAAGGATACAAATGAGGAAAATGAAAATCCTCTACAGCTGAGAAGGAGCTCCAGAATCTGAGGTTCGATGAAGAAAAAACTACCAAAAGAGACAGAGTTTGTAAGTTTAGATGAAGAAAATCCAATACCATCTCCTGTCAATATTTCTCCTCCACACAGTCCTCAAAATTCTCTTATTCATAATTTTGAAGATAGCCCCAACAGAAAATCTCCAGGCATAGACCCAGCACAACAAGAAATATATGATTACATAGAGTCATTGGAGAAGAGAAGTGCAACAGTGAATCCTATCAATCCACAAGAACCTCTAGTTGAAAATCTCAAACAAGAAATTTATGAACTAGAGATATTGAATAGGCATATTAAACAGGAGAATGAGGCCTTGAAGCAACAAAACAAGTTGGAAAAGGTAATTAGTGAGAATACCATTTTGCATTTAGGACTGTGGTACAAAAAGAACAGGAAGTTGAAAAGAAAGAACAAGTCACTAAACAAGGCAGTCATTAATCTCAAATACAAGCTTCTTATGAGAAAACCCAAGATGACAATCACTTCAAAGAAAAGTAAAAGAAGGAAATTGGATGTGTTAGCAGAAGTGTCTGAACAAATGCAGTAGGAGAGGAGAATTCACATTTTTGGTAAATTGCATGAGGAAATGCAATGACTTCGCAGTGGGGGTATGTTGAACCTCAGAATTATCCTCTCTTTGACATCCTTTCTCACCTTTTTCCTTATTTTCTCATAAGTTTACATATTCCAATCAATGATAAATGTCATGTTTTGTCTCAAGGAATGCATTTAAATGATTTCCATGTTATATTTTGATGTTATTGCTATTCGAATGGATTTTTTTAATTTGGCTATAGAACTTAGCCTATTCTGCAGTTAATCATGGGTTCCGTAGCTAGTTTCATTGTATGACAAGTTCCAGGGTTCGAATGGAGAAATGAGCCACATGGGCATTTCCAAAATAATCTCCACATGGATTTTGTCCTATCTACTTGATCTAGATAGATAGAAAAGGAGGCCTGAGATCATGGTCAAAGGCATGGTCAAAGAACGTTAGCCGAGAACATAGGGACTCTTGATTTTCTCTATCGTAGCAAATCAAGAGTTAAACGATCAAATTGCAATTCTGTAAGTCGGTTAAGATTAGCCATCTGTAGCAGAATTAGCTCATAGTAGTTACGTTTATTTTCTTTAAATATCGGTTGTACAGAACCGAGAATAATTAAGTTTTAAGTTAATATTTTTCTGAAATGTTGTATTGTTTTAAGACTTCGCTCTGTTATAATACAAGGATCGTGTTCATGCCAATGATTGCTTAAGTGCGTCTTTAACCAGCTAGGATTTCAACCGAATTAGTTGCAGATGACCCCTGCACTGAAGGAGGTTTTTCATCCATTGTTTTAGTTTAATTTCCTTACTTTGTTTTTGTCAATTCCATTTTATGAAGTAGATTAATGTTACATTTCAGTTTTGATCATTAACATAAAATTAAATCATAACTGTGTAATCATTGTTCTTCTAAAACATTTCACGAGGATAGATCTTTCTATTTTCAAATCAAACTAAGTTTGAAGTAATAAGAATTCACAGTTATTTAGTTTCTTTTGCTGTTTTGTCATTTGATTTCCTGGATTAGAACTATCAATTAATTGTATCAATGGATGTTCTTAAAGGTCATTTCAAGATGATGATTCTAAACTAAATGATTGAATGTCTTATTCATAGGGTTATTGAGTTTTTCCTCTGCATATTTTACTTGCTTTCTAGGAACTTAGAAACTAAGGTATAATTGATTTCTTACACAACATCTCAAGAGGGTAATACATCATATTGAATTTTAGAGTAAATCAAACATACATTAGTTGTTTACAATTAGTTAAGCTTTAAATTTGCATGCTTTTACATTTTCTTTTAGATCCTCGTTTAATTGTATCACTGATGTTCCTAAAGGTCATTCCAAGAAGTTGATTTTATCTTATTTCTAGACTGAATGATTGAATATTTAATTCATACAATTACTGAGTTTTCCTTTGCATATTTTACTTGCTTTTCTAGAAAATTAGAAGTATAATTGGTTACTTAAAATCATATCAAGAAGGTGAAACTTCATATTGAATGCTGAAGTAACTAAATATACATTAGTTGTTTTCCTTTGCACACTTTACTCGCTTTTCTAGAACATTAGAAGTTAAATGTGTAGATAGTTGCTTACACATCATCTCAAGAAGGTGACACTTCACATTGAATGCTGGAGTAACGAAATATACATTAGTTGTTATCTTTTTCTGCTTTCAATTAGAATAACACTGTAATTTCAATCTCAGATATAAGATTCATCCATGGAATAGGACTAGTTTTAAGGTAGAAATCATTAAGATAGATACTTAGTTTTTTAGATTATATTCTAACTAGCCAACAATCTTTGATTTATTTTTATGTAAATTAGTTTAACTTAGGAACACTTCCTTTTCTTCCTTCTTAAAATTTATTAGATTCATTTAATTCCTTTTATAGTTTTTAGATTAACATTCTTAAACATAAAAAACAAAACCCCCAAAACAATATAAAAATACATACAACGAAGTAGGAAAAAGGTTAACTAAGCACATACAGTGCACCACTTCATCAGTTTACAAACCTTGGTTGATAATTTATGTAAGAAATTTAAGACATTAAATTGACTAAATAGAGGGGGCTAATTCTTTGAGAAACAATGCAAGGAAATAAGAGCCAGGTAGGTAAGAAAATTGGATAAGTGTTGGACGAAGTTAGTCTGTGAGGTAATGAGATAGATTATACTATTGCAGAGGTTGCTCAGGCTTGAGAAAGCATTGTATTCCTTCTCTATTTTATAACTAATGCAATAGATATAGAAAGGGGTTTTGAGAAGCTGCTATCCCATAGATATATCCTCATGTATGTGTGTTAAATAATGATGGATGATTTTGATATAGTTTCTCAATCATGATGTTAATTTTTCACTATTGTTCTATGCTGTATTAGTTACTTAAGCCCAAATTAATTTTTAATTAACATTGCATTCAGATCGATGCAATATCAGTAACCATAAAATGTAATTGAAGATATAACAATGCATTCTAAGATAAAGATGACAATATAAAAACCATGAGACAAAGAAATTGGTCCAAGAACAAGGAAAAACCCCACTGTGGGCGAAACCCTTTCAAATATTCTTCCTCTATAGATTGTCTTCAAAACATTTCAGCATAGAGTATAATGAGCCCAATACACGTATACAATGGAAATAATTAGATATGATATGTGGAATTTTAGATCTACATTAGTAAAATATGAAGCCAAAGGATAAAAATTACCAAGTGATCTCAGCTTCCTAGATCTAGATTTAGATCAAGAATACTGTCGATAACTGATATGATGCGACTGTGACTGTGTGACGAATGAGTGATGACGCTGTGCAAACAACTGACTGAGAATCAGATTCGATATGCCCAATAAATCATAGATCCGTGACCTTAACATGCCTTGCGCACAACTATACCAATTTTGAGCTGCTACCACAGAGTTCTGTGCCCGTGGCTGAGGGCATGAACAACTTAGAATCTTGGCTGCACCTTGAATCTTTCCTACTGGCGGCTTTACCAGCCGAGCTGCGACCACAACGAGCTTAGCCCACGCCTATAGCCTAGAAGAGACGCTACCTCAAGTTTACCTACCTGTAGCCCAGATCCAAAATACCCAGATCTGGAATGTGCCTCTATCTGTGATTCCGATCCATTGTGCGAACTTCTTGCGATGTACCTGTGAGAGTTAGAAAAAAAAATACGACCAATAACCAAAAAAAATGAAGAATATCTCATGAGAGAATGTGTGCAAATGAATTTGGGGTTGCTTCTATTTATAACTTCCTGAGGGACCACTTGGGGCTTGGACCGAATCAACATGCGGTTAGGCCAACTCATAAAATAATAAAATAAATCATAACTTAAATTTTGCTTAACCTTTTGGGACAATTTATAGACTGATTTTATCCTGTCGAAAAGAGGAATCTAGTTAACCTATTATTTTAATCATCTCAGCTGTTCATTTTGGAATTTGACTCTAGTTTCAAAAAATTAACGCTCCCTCTCAACTAGGAAGAATTCCATTATGTAATCTGCTTGAAGATCTGTGCATCAATGGGTCTTTAAGACTCAACTCCATCTGTTGAAAATTTATCAAAGCTAGAAGAAGAAGAATCGGGGAGGAATAACTTCCACCCGCATCTAGCAACATGATAACTCATCTCACAAGGGAGCACAACTATGAACCTGGAATCTCACGGGGGAGCTCAAACTCAACCCAAAATCACAAAAGGGGAACAAATCTCAACCCAATCATGTCGCGTACCAATCTTACCATCATTGAATCTCATCATTCATGTAGTAGAACACCTCCTTAAAAATATATCTTGGATGAGATACCCGACTTACTAAGAGGTAAAGATCACATGCCTCCAAGCCTCATCAAACCATTGATCAAATGGGGAGGGACAATCCTAACAAGCCCTGCTTGTGGGTATGATGCCAACTGGGGATACTATGCAACAATCAAGAATGGTGGAGATACTTGACTTGTCAAAATGGACAAGGATCACAAACATACCATGAGTGAAAAATAGGGGAGTAATATCTTCGACTATATTGTCCAGAGTTCCCTCAACCCCAGGAGCCCTTCACATCAATTCCTCACCCCGAGAGCTCAAGAAAGGTAGGAAGAACTTTCTTAGTGTTCTCAATCGATACTGTCCCTTATCCGGAGGGGCTACGTCCATTAGTCCAAGTTGTTCTCTAAAAAATAAGAACTTTCCTTTCGGTAATTCCTTGGTGAGAATATATGCATTCTGATCATTTTTTGCAATGTGTTGTAGTTTAACAACTCCTCTTTGCACCATGTCACGGATGAAGTGATATCAATTTTCAATAAGCTTGGAATTTTCATGAAATACAAGATTCTATGCCAAACGAATCACACTATTATTATCACAATGTATCACTGTAGTACCCAACACTTGACCAAGGATATCTCCAAAGAGCCTCCTTAACCACACAACTTCACAATTTTTCGTGCTAGCAACAATGTACTCTACTTCTGTGATGCTCAATGCTACTGAATTCTATTTCCTTCTCATCTAGGATATCATGGTAGAACCAAGACTGAAACAACATCCATATATACTCTTTCTATTGATGAAATTAACTGTCCAGTCAACATCAATGAATCCATGAATTTGGATATCTCCAACATAGTATCTCAAAACAAATGTGATCGATCCCTGTAAATATCTCAATACATGCTTGGTTGCTATCAAATTCAAATGAAGGGGGTCAGTCATGAACTGAATCAATGTGTTTACTGGATAACATATATCCAGGTGGGTGTTCAAAAGGAATATCAAAGCCCCAATCAACTGTCTATAATATGATGGATTCGCTAGATCAAATCTATTTGTTTTACCACACAATTTATTGAAGTTCATTTCCATTGGAGTGATCATGGATTTGCACTCGGTCATACGAAACCTTTCCGCAACTTTACCACATACTTTCCCTACGAGAGAAAGATCTCGTCGGGCCTTTTTCATACCTTAAGGCAAAAAAAGTAATGCATAAGACCGAGGTCTTTCATTTCAAATTCAGAGGTTAGCTGCGTCTTTCATTCGATAATCAATGGTTCACTTATTTTTAAGAATAAATCATCAACATATAGAACCAAATTAAAATAAGTTGACTAGTAGCAAGGGAAACGATCGAGCGGATAGTTGTATATTGAGTCATAGGAGCAAATATATCATCGTAATCTTCTCCCTCTTTCTGAGAGAAAACATGATCTACAAACCTTGCTTTATAATTTTTGATGTTGCCATCGATTCCATGCTTGATTTTGAATAACAATTTCGAAGTCACAACAGAATTCCCATGCGGTCTCGGTACAACATACCACACATCATTTTTCATGATCGATTCATATTATTCAGCAAGTGAATCCTTCGAAGCCTGTTCTGTGATTTCTTCTTCAAACGAAGATGGTTCAACTTTAATCATGGTACTCATAGCTACAACATAACCTTGATACCTGCAAGGTTCCTTCCTTTCTTTGAATGATCAAAGAACATGAATACTCCTTCCACTGTCTTGCATAGTGTTGCGAAGCCAAATCGATCTTTTCTTTGAAGGAGGATCACTGGGAGGTGGATCTAATGGATCCATAGGTTACATGGGTGTATAATAATTTCTTGACTCGATCATAGAAGGGATATATAGAATATCCTTATCAAAATCATCTTCCTTAGTAGGTGGAGGAAGATCTCTTGCTTTACAAAGCACTGCATCTTCATCGAAGGTTACGTCTCTACTAATTTCAATCTTCCTTTGACCAAGAATTTATAGTATGTAAGTCTTGGAATTTTCATAGTAACCTACAAATATTCCTTTTCTACCTATCGCTTCTAGTTTATTCCTTTTATATTTCGGTACATGAAAGAATACATGACATACAAATATGCGAAGATGACTGATGCCTTGCTTGTTACCTGTGATGTTTTATTCTGGAGTCTTATTCTTCAGTGCTTGATTGATGTACTCGGTTCTGAACATATACAACAAAATTTGTTGCTTCATCCCATAGGAACTTAGGTACCTTATGATCATGAAACATAGCATGAGAAACTTCTAATATCGACCGATTCTTTCTTTTAGCAAGACTATATTTTTAGGTGTATAAGTTACAATAGTTTACTTCTCAATCCATTCCTTCTTGCAAAATGTTGTGAGTTATTTTAACATGTATTCTCCTCCATTTTAAGATCTAAGCACTTTGAACCTTTTCCCAGATTGATTCTCGATCAATGCTTTGAATTCTTGAAATTTGTCAAAGGCTTCATCCTTGTGCTTGATGCAATATAACCATATATTTCTAGAATAATCATCGTCAATGAAGGTAATGTAATAGAGATGGACACTAATGGAGTGCACAAGCATTAGACCACATATTTATGAATGGATAAGATGGAGGATATCGTATTTCTTTTTCTCACTTAAGGGGAATGGTCCCCTTCTTTTATTTCCACTAGCACACCCAGGACAAAATCCTTCATGCCGAGCTTGTACATCGGGTATACCTAATACCATCTTCAATTTTGGAAGAGCATCATAATGTAGATGTGCCAGTCTATGGTGCCATAATTCACTGAGATGATTGGTGTTTTGGGATAATGCAAAGAGTAGTCTTCCCGTGACCATGTAGAGTCCCTCAGATATTAGTCCTAATGCGAATGCATATTTTATATGTGAACCAACATGCTAAGTTAGGACCTTAACATTGATGAAGGCAACCCTCATCCCTTTATCTTCTAATGCAGATATAGAAATCAAATTCTTCATAAGACCTGGCACATACATGACATAATTTAACAATACTGATTCCCCAGTGTTTAACCAAAATCTGACCAATCCAAATCCTTTTACAGGATGAGTAGAGTTTTCTCCAAGAATTATCCTTAACTTAGTCTCCCTCTCTACTAGATTGGAGAGGACTTATTTATAACCAAAAAAGTGATGAGATGTCCCACCCTCTACTATTCATCTATCCCATGAATCTGGTGGAGAGGAACTAGTAAGTGCAGAAATGAGAACATATTCATTTTTATCTACCGTATTACTTTCATACTTGGAGGATTTTGACCTCTTTTGAGATGGACGATATTATTCACGGTCACTTGATTAATCTGTTCTGCTCCTCTCTTCTCTTTTATCACATTTTTTCCTTTGATTGTCTTTCTTTCTTTTATAATAGTTGTTGCCGCTGATGTTGTATCATGGCCTCTTTTTATTTTCAGGAAAATCACGAGCATAGTGACATTTCTTGTGGCAGTTGAAGCATTCAATGTGAGCGAGTGATTTGTCATTCCTTCATTTTGAGTCTTGACAAGGAGGAGGTCTTCTATATGGGTCTCCTTTTGATATATTTCTCCTTCTATTGTTGTGAGTGACATAAGAAACATGCTCTCTAGCTTCTTCATGTTTCTAAATCCTTCCTCTTGCTATCATTTTGGTTTCTTCTTGAGTCAACTTCCCAACACTTTCATCAAAATATGGAAGAACGTTTCTATTGCTGATAGTAGTAATGAAGGTTTCCCAAACTAGTGGGAGACCTCTATGAGTCACAATAACCAACTCTCTGTTGGGTATATTCTCACCGACCCTCAATAGTTGATCTTTGAGACGAGAGATCCTCATAGTATAGGAGTAAACAATCTCACCTTTGTTCATATTCAATTCCTTGAGTTGGTATTTCAATGTAATAACTTAATTCATATTGTTAACTTAATACATGATGGCTACTTTATCATACATATATTTAGACTTCTTCAAATTCCCAACATAAGAAAGTAAGTGATCTTGTAACCCATTAGCTAAGATTTTTTTGGCTTTGGACTGACCTTTCTTGTACATGTTCTTAATGACGACAGAGGCATCTTCTGAAAGTTCAGGCATATTTCCTTGAATATATTTTAGAACATCGTTGTTATTAGCAATAATCTCTAATCTGACTTTCCATGCAACAAAGTTTGAAGCGTCTCCCATCTTCTCATGCTCCTTGAAGGTAGAGGAAGACATATCGACCTTGGATTTTAGCTCTGATTTCTGATAATGTGGCCTTCAATGCTTGTCTTCTCTTGGGCTTTTACTTCACCTTAGCTCTGATACCATGTTAATTTTCCAATATTTTTCTATGTTGTATTAGTTACTTAAGCCCAAATCAGATTTTCATTAACAATGTATTCAGATCTATGCAATATCAATGACCATAAATAGTAGTCGAACACAGAATAATGCATGCAAAGATAGAAAAGACAATATCAAAGCCATGAGACACAGACATTGGTCCAAGACTAGGTAAAAATCACACTGTGGGGGAAAATCTTTCAAATCTTCTTCTTCTATGGATTGTCTTCAAAATATTTTAGCAGAGAGTACAATGAGCCCTATACATGTATACAGGGGAAATAAACAGATCTGATCTCCAGAATTTCAGATATACAATAGTAAAACACAAAACCAAATGATAAAAAATACCAAGTGATCTCAGCTTCCTAGATCTAGATCTGGATCTAGAATACTGTCGATAATTGATCTGATGCAACTGTGACTGCGTGAAGGATGAGTGATGACGCTGCACAAACAAATGATTGAGAATCATATTCGATCTACCTAATAACTCATAGAGCTATGGCCTTAACATGCCCTGCCCATGGATGTACCATCTCTGAGCCACTACCACATAGTTCCGTGCCTGTGGCAGAGGGCCTGAACAACTTATAATGTTTGCCACGCCTTGAAGCTTTCATGTTGGCGGCTTTACAAATTGAGCCATGACCACAACAAGCTTAGACCGCGACTATATCCTAGCAGAGACGCTACCTCAAATTTACCTGCCTGCGACCCAGATCCAAAATACCTAGATATGAAATGTGCCTCTATCTGTGATCCCGATCCACTGCGCGAACGTCTTGCGACATACCTGTGTGGGCCAAAAAACAAAAATACGAATAATAACCAAAACAACACGAATAATATCTCACGAGATAATGTGTGGAAACGACCTTGGGGTCACTTCTATTTATAACTTTGTGAGGAACTGCTTGGGGCTTTATTTGAATCAACATGCGGTTAGGCCTACTCATAAAACAATAAAATAAATCATAACTTAACTTTCGCTTAACCGAATAGGATAATCTATAAACCGACTTTGATCATATCAAAAAGAGGAATCTAGTTAACTTATTATTTTAATCATCTGAGCTGTCCATTGTGGAATTTGACTCTAGTTGCCAAAAATTAACACATGAATTGCTTTCCATAGATGAGTAGAGTGGATTTGATTCTTATGCTTTAGAACATTACATGAGAAATTTTGAGGATACAATTAATATATACACTCATTCATCACAAACAAACAATTATGGATTACAACCTTATCTCATGACCTAAATTTTATCCTAATTTGGCTCGAAACAAGAGCCTAATTTGTTAGGAATGAAATTCTGTGGACATTCGACCCCTCCTTCTGAGAAATTTCATCCTAGAAAAGATAAAATTACTGCCTTACAACTTAGCCTATTTTGTGGAAAACTTGGAGCCCTCCTTGATCTCTGTTTTCAGGGCCCTTTTGAAGACATTATAGAACGATCTTAAAGAATATTTATGACTAAACATTGAAGAATTCCTGAAATAGAATTGAAGTGATTATTGAAGCATACTTGGAGACTTCTTTGAGTAGACTTGAAGGCATTATTTGAAGTGTTTTGGAGCATTGTAAAGGATTCTTGGAGAAACCCTCTTGAGAAGAGTTGAAGACATCTTGTTGCAACATGTTTTGTATAATCATTAAGTGTTTTGGGTCTAACTGAAGGCCTCTTGAAGTAGACTTGAAGTTGAATTTGGAGTCTTCCTTGTTGCAGAATTAGGATTATCTCTTAAAGTCTTCTTTGAAGGAATATTGAACCACTTTTGAGCATATCTTTGAGAGTAGCCTTGAAGACATTTTGAAGGAATTATTTGTGAAGTATTTTGATAAATATTTTGATGGTTGGAGCCTAGGAGGATTGGTGTCCTCATATAGACTAGGTTGGTTCCTAAACGTGACTAAGAGGATTGGTGTCCTCATATAGATCAGGTTGGCGCCTAAACTTGACTAAGAGGATTGGTGTCATCATTCAAGGTTGGAGCCTTGAATAAATAAATAATTTGTAAAGGTTGGAGCGTTATAGTAATTGATGTTTTTGTAATGGTTGGAGCCAAAATTTTAGAATTAGTGTCCTCATCCTTTGAATTATTTTAATATAAACAATTTTTATTTTGTTTCTTATGTTATGGTATATCTTGTGTTTCCTATTGTGAAAAAATATTAAGTAGCATAATATAAAAATCGAAAGAAATATTAATTCACCCCCCTCTTGGTATTTCTAACAATAAATTAACACATCTTGAACCAAGGCTGCTTGGAAGCAGGAGTGGGGAGCGACAATTTCAGAAGCTTCCAAGTTAGGAGCGAATTTGGGAGTAAATTTTATATATTTTGATGCATTTATGCCAAAAAAGCATGTGAAATGATGGCTTAGTAATAAAAAGAATAAAAACATGGATTAAACCATATAACATCAATCATATAGTAGTTATAATGTTCATCAACCACAAATCCACAAGTTATAACATCTCAATTCTTCAAAATTCAATATATAATATTTTTCATCACTAAAGTTGTACTTGTAACCATTAACAAACTATAACAAAGAATATTAAATATGAAATGAAAAATTTCAACTTTCACAAAACATCATATTCATAATTCATGAATCATTACCAATGAATTATAATTTTCAACTTCAAACTTCAAACTTAAATTGTCATATATTGTTCAAAAAAAATACCATAATAAATATGAAAGAATAAATAGTCATAAAAAGTAATAGAAACTAGAAAATACAAGTAAATCACAATTTATTCTTGCCACAAGAAATTTTTAATTTATTTTCTTGTGGTCTGGGAGAAATGGGAGTCTCCACCTGCATAGTCAGAGGGCCACATCCAGAATGAGAAGGCACATGACCTCCACATGATGCTGCAGATTGAGGTGGTAGAAAATATTGTTGGAAAAATACTGAGAGGGGGGGGGGGAAGATACGTGTTAGGGTTGGTAAGAAAGCTTTTTACTTTTTCTTTCTCTAAAACCCATACGCTACTTTACTAAACCCAAATCGCGTATACACGTGGATATCCTTCATAAAACTTGCGTATTAGCAGAGATCTTATTATGCAGATAATTATTTACTTAGATCATTGCATCATTCATTCATTAGATGTTTAGTAAGCAGTAAACATGTGCAGTAAGAACAAAATAAATCATCACACATGAGCAACACACATGAACACCGGGATTTAAGGTGGAAACCCGGTCGAAGGAGAAAACGGCTATCATAGTCTCAAAAATGTTAATATTTATTATAAAAGAAAATTCTTCTGACCATGTGCGGCGCAGGATAGCACGGCAGGCACCCACGGAAACAGGCACCTCGTTTACCGGCCTCTCCCCGGAAAGGCTACGGCCCCACACTCTAGCTTGCAAACCACTCTCCTGGAGGACCTGGAAGGGGAGCTACAACCCCTGTGCTCTCGTTTACCGGCCTCTCCTGGAAGGCTACTACCCCCACTGCTCTCATTTACCGGCTTCTGGAAGGGAGCTACAACCGCCTCACTGAAGGCTTCGACCCTCAGCACCACCATGGACCACGTTTCATCAATTTTCATACTGGATCCATTAGCTTCCATACAACATACCTTGTAGGACACTTTTCATCAGATTTTCAGACTGGACCCACTCCACAAATTTAAGCTCAACATTCATCAAACTGAAACTTATAACCCCATCAATTCATTCATTGAAGCATCAACCAATCAACCAACATATTGATCTTTAATCAACGTAATCAGCAGCATAATCAAGATTCAAACAACCTAGATATGTATGAATACATCATTGACAGATAGCAGTAAAACATCAAAACAAATCAGACAATTCATTCCACATACTTCAACAAACCCTAGATTCCATACGTGATTTTTCTTCACTGAACCTGCGTATATACGCGCTTTCATAGAGACAAACCTGCGTATACTTCAGTGCATTTTATTCTTCAGAAACCCTAACTTCCATACGCGCTTTTCTTTAATCGGACCCGCGTATACACGCGCTTTTCATGAAACTAACCTGCGTATAGATCAGAAACTTTTTAGGACTGTGCAGTTCTTCAGATCAGATAAACAACTCAGATATCATCTTTTACTTCAACAAAGATTCGCCAGATCACAGATATAAACATTCCATAAACAGATCTAGAAAATAAATAGTCATCTTCAGATCTAGAGATCCCTGTTCATCATTTTATTCATAGGTGCATTATTAATTCAGATCAATCAATAAACTGTTTCCCTTTCCATGCAGATATACCTCAAAGTGAAGTATTCATTAAAACCCAGACCTATGCCCCCACTTGCTCTATGATCTGCTTCTCCTTAAATAGATCTAGCTTTTACCAATACCATGAGCCAAAACCACACAACTTCCGATGGTATTTCTGGACGGGATCAAATAGATAGTCCAACGCTCAATAGTGTGTGCCAATACCATGGTAAATTCCCCTGGTTTTATAAATTGAGAGTGCAAATAGGCATACGCTACTTGGTATGTAATTTTCCATGTACATACGCTACTTCGCCTTTACAAACCCGCGTATGCTTTGTGACATACCATTTTCATCATTGCTCTGGCCCTTACATGAATTCCTTTATCTGAACTGCTCTGTAGATACATTAGATTTACATCATTAACAAATAGGACAAGTCAGTCTCCATCAAGGACAACTTTATCAAGTAGGTTGTCATCAACTTTATCAAGTAGGTTGCCATCAAGGACAACACTCTGCATCATATTGCCAACAATCTCCCCCTTTGGACTTGATGGTGCAAACTATGATGGTAATGGTGTTTGATCACCACAATAGATAGATACATTGATTATAACCATTATTCAAACACCATGATACTCTCGCCCTTTGAAATCACGGGCAAAGGGCGGATCAAAACCAAAACAAGGTTTTTCTTCTCTTGTAGAAAGAAGAGTTATGTAGATTTGCTTTGCATTGAAGTTACCATGCTCCCCCCGAGTTCATGCTGAATCTTCAAACATATTTTTCAATGAAGTACATGATTCTATGACCTTTCTTATCACCAAAGACTCATACTTACATCAATGATCCAACCAAGTGGATTTACATATGTGACTCAAGTACCCAACCAAGTGGGTTTACACATTTTGACTCAACTACCAAACCAAGTGGGTTTACAAATTTGAAGAAGTCCTTACATGACTGAATATAAAAATTTACATCATAGGTATCCACATAACCTTTTCATCAAATTACAAATATGACTTTTTATAACCAATACCAAAAATACCTGAAGAGAGAGATCATATTTCAGAACCATCATAATGCCAACAATGCATTACTCTCAGCAAGGCTAATGCTCCCCCTAAAACTGTGCTCCTGTCCTTGAGCTGACTCATTGTTTTTCTTATCAGAAAAACATACGCTTCTGTCTCCAACGAAACTCGCGTGTATACGTGGCTTTAGTTCATGAAACCCGCGTATGAAAAGTGAAGACCGATTAATTTTTCACAACTCCATCTCCCCCTAAACTTGTGCCAATTGCATTCGTCTTCACATCGCATGCACGTCGAAATAAACATAAACTGCATCATTTCAAAACCAATGATGGGAATCACCATATATTGCTCCCCTTGTGATGATACATTATTGATTCCTATAATGTATATTACATCACTCCTGTAGTCATTATGAGAAGTAATCTTTAAAAGCGTAAGATTGTAGAAGGATTATTACCCCCCTACGTTTTTCACCGGTCCTCCTTATTTTTCCAGATTTGCTTGAAATTTCTTATTGTGTGCTGGAAATTATCCAATTTCTTAGATCTATTCATCCTACATTCTTTTTCTACATGTCCATACTTGTTACAAGCATAACATCTTGTGTGACCAGAAAAGTAAGCATAGGGATCATAACGTGTTTTTCTATTCTTTCTTCTATTGCAATCAGCTGCTTTATGACCAAATTTGCTGCATGAAAAACAATATCCCTTAAAGAAACCTGAGTACCTTTCTGTGTAGAATCTGTTTGTTTGTGATTGAAATAATCTGCTTCTGCAATTGGCTGCAACATGCCCATAATTATGAAATTTAAAGCATTCAACATTATTGATCAAAGGAGGGAATGATTTCTTTTGAGAGATCATGATTTTCGGTTGACCTTCTGTTTCTTTCAACACTTCAGATTTTGCATTGATATCCTTTGAATCTTTAGCACTTCCTTGTGAACTAGATTCTCCTTTAACAATTTCATGAAAACCAAGACCAAATTTAACATTAGGAGACCTTTGACTACTAAGAATATTGTCTAGAATCTTAGTACTATCTTGAAACCTCAAGAGTTTATCTTTCTCTTCTAATTTACCTTTCAAAATATTTACCTCAACCTCCAATCTTTGGCATTGTTTCTTCATACTTTCTTCGACCCTTCTTCCTCCTTCTACTTGATCATTCAATTTTAAAATCTCTTCTTTCAACCCATTTTCTTGTTCTTCAAAAGTTTGTAAAAGTTCTTCATTCTTCTTATTTGATTTTTCCAGATCTATTTTGAGAGAGATGATTTCTGCTTTAAGTCCTTCATTGTGATTGGTTGCATAATCGTACAACCTTTGATACTTGTTTATTTGTTCATTCATTCTAGAGATCACATCTTTGTAGATAGATTCCTTATTTTTAACTTGATCTTCATCATTGATCTTGAGATTTGCTTCTAGACCCATATTGTTACTTTCACTATCTTCACCATTGCATGTACAAGAAAGTGAATCACAAGAACAACAATCAATACATGTTTCATCTTCTTCATTTTTTGCTGCACATGCTTTCTGAGGTATCTCCTTTCTTTGAGTAGCCTTCTTCTTTTTCTTCCTTGCCATGAGCACTTGCAGATCTTGATTAGAATCTTCTTCATCCTGAATTGAAATTTCATTATCATATTCATTTGTATAATAAATCTTTCTCTTTTCAAATTGTTTCCCTCTAAATCTTCCAGTACCTGGTTGGAGTCTTCTCACAAAATTTTCTTCTTCTTCTTCTGATATATAACTTGATTCCTTGACAAATTCCTTTTATTTTCCTTTTGCACATGCCTTAAAGGCAACTTCTCTGATTTGAGAGGGACCTTCTTTTCTCATTTCAAAAGCGGTTAGAATACCATGTAGTTGAACAATAGTAAGAGTTTGCAGATCTTCCCTTTATTCAATAGCTGATACTTTTGACTCAAATTTTGAAGTCAAAGATCTTAAGAATTTTTCAACCAGAGTAGTATCGTTTATGGTTTCACCCAAATTTTTCATACGAATTACAATATCATCTAGACGTAAAAAGGAACTGGCAATACTCTCATCACTATGCATCCTTAAATTTTCATATTCAATTATGAGAGTTTGGAGTTTTGCACTTTTTGCCTTTGTATCTCCTTCATAGCTTTGAATGATTTTGTCGCATATTTCTTTTGCTGAATTTGGCTGCATCACTTTAACATATTCAGATTTAGACATGCTTCCTAATAAAACATTGACTGCCTTGGCATTGATTTCATATTTCTTCTTTTGTGTTACATCAGTAGGAATAATTGCCGGATACTGATAACCTTCTTCCACGATTGCCCATACTTCTGCACCAAGACTCTGCAAATATGCTTTTGTTCGTATCTTCCAGAATAATAGATTACTTCCATTGAATAGAGGTGGCCTTAGATAAATTACTCCTTCATGACTTCCCATTGCGATGGATCTCCTTCAAGCGATCAAGCGTTGCAAGAATTCACTCGATCCCAATTGTTGGGAAAAAATACCGAGAGGGGGGGGGGGGGGGTGGAATCAAGATAGGGTCGATCGAAAGCTTTTTAATTTTTCTTTCTCTAAAACCCATACGCTACTTTATTGAACCCAACTCGCGTATACACGCGGATATCCTTCATAAAACTTACGTATTACCAGAGATCTTATTATGGAGATAATTCTTTACTTAGATCATTGCATCATTCATTCATTGGATGTTTAGTAAGAAGTAAACATGTGCAGTAAGAATAGAATAAATCATCACACATAAGCAACACACATGAACACCGGGATTTAAGGTGGAAACCCAATTCGGGAGAAAACCACCGCTGCCGTCGTCTCTGTCTTAAATATTTATTATAAAGAAAAATTCTTACAACCATGTACTGGCGCAGACTCATACCAACACGCAGGCACCCACCTGCAGAAGGCTACAACCTTCTCTCGTTTACCAGCCTCTCCTGGAAGGGAGCTACAACCCCCTGCTCTCGTTTACTAGCCTCTCCTGGAAGGGAGCTACAACCCCCTACTCTCGTTTACCAGCCTCTCCTGGAAGGGAGCTACTACCCCCTGCTCTCATTTACCAGCTACCACTAGAAGGGAGCTACAAACCCCTCACTGAAGGCTTCGACCCTCACCACCATCATGGACCACGTTTCATCAATTTTCATACTGGATCCATCAGATTTCATACAACATACCTTGTAGGCCACTTTTCATCAGATTTTCAAACTGGACCCACTCCACACATTTAAGCTCAACATACATCAAACTGAAACTTATAACCCCATCAATTCATTCATTGAATTGTCAACCAATCAACCAACATCTTGATCGTTAATCAACATAATCAGTAGCATAATAAACATTCAAACAACCCAGATCTGTATGAATACATTTCTAATAGATATCAGTAAAATAGAAAAACAGATTAGACATTTCATTCCACATACTTCAGCAAACCCTAGATCCCATACGCGCTTTTACTTCACTGAACCTGCATATATACGCACTTTCACAGAGACAAACCTGCGTATACTTCAGTGCATTCTATTCTTCAGAAACCCTAACTGCCATACGCGCTTTTCTTTAAGCAGACCCGCGTATACACGCGCTTTTCATAAAACGAACATGCGTATAGATCAGAAATTTTTCAGGACTGTGCAGCTCTTCAGATCAGATAAACAACTCAGATTTCATCCTTTACTTCAGCAAATATTCGCCAGATCACAGATCTAAACATTCCATAAACAGATCTAGAAAATACATAGTCATCTTCAGATCTAGAGATCCCTCTTCATCATTTTCTTCATAGGTGCATTATTAATTCAGATCAATCAATGAAATGTTTCCCATTCCATGCAGATATACTTCAGAGTGAAGTATTCATTAAAGCCCAGACCTATACACACCCTTGCACAATGATCTTCTTCTCCTTATATATATTTAGCCTTTGTTAATACCATGAGTCAAAACCACTCAACCGATGATGGTATTCCTGGACGGGATCAAATAGATAATCCAGCACTCAATACTGTGTGCCAATACCATGGTAAATTCCCCTTGTTTTATAAATTTAGAGCGCAAATAGGCATACGCTACTTGGCACGTACTTTTCCGCGTACATACGCTACTTCGCCTTTACAAACCCGCGTATGCTTTGTGACATACCATTTTCATCATTTCTTTGGCCCTTACAGGAATTCCTTTCTTCATTACATCTGAACTGCTCTGTAGATACATCAGATTTACATCATTAATAAATAGGAAAAGTCAATTTCCATGAAGGACAACTTCATAAAGTAGGTTGCCATCAAGGACAACACTCTGCATCATATTGCCAACAAATATGGTGCAACTTGAGCACTGATTGGGGATGATATGGGTGCTATGGTTGTTGATGCTGTTGTTGTTGATTCATCCTCATCATTCAAATTTTTTTCTTCCAATTGTTCTAAATATATGGGCTCCATCCTCCAATTTTTCCTCCTCTTGGTTGTTTTCCTAAATGATATATGCTTTATTAAATTGAGCCTGCTCACAATAATGTGTCAACAAACTCAAGTTATAGTGCACATAAACCAAGATTTCTACCCAGTTTTCATCAAGGCAGTTTATTTTCACATTGTGGATGAAGCTCTAGGTGATCCAACTCCTCTCTGCAGAAGAAGTATTAACCTCTTGAGAAATCACTTTAAATTCCAATTTCGCCAAAGGTCCCCCAAATCCATACATGTTCCACCATTCAACATGATCCATTCTATCTCTATCAACAATTGCTTGCAAAGAACCAAACACTCTAGTATGTTTCTGAGACCCCTTTTCGGATTAATCACATAATTCATTATTTGGTTGACTTTTTGAAACATCAAAAGTGTTTCATCCTCCATACAAAGTTGAAGAAGCCCAGTTTATACAAAGGTTTAAATAACTAAGATGCATCCTCTTCCACATATAACCATTAGAGAAATTCAAATGACAATTAATATTAAATTCAAATATGAACATTAGTTCTTATAATATTTGGTCTTGTTTCTATTTTATAAGAAAATAATAAATAATATAAAGTTAGAAAAAGAAAAGAACTAACCTTTAAAAAATAAAATAAAAAATAAAAATAAATAAATAAATATTAAGAGAAAAAAATAAATAAATAGAAAAACAAATCATTATAAATTCAAAAAAATACATTAAAAAACAAAATAATAATAAATAAATAAGAAATATTGAAAAAAGAAAAGAAATTATATGATATAACAAATAGAAAATAAAATCATATAAATTATTATTATTATTATAAATATCATTATATCTATTATTATAGTCAAGAATTAAATAAAAAAAAATATACTATTAAATATTGCTATATATTTATATTAACGTTAGTATCGTATATAATATTATTATATATAATAATGTAATAATATATTATTATTATTATTATTATTATTATTATTATTATTATTATTATTAGTATATATAATATTATTAAGTTAAAAATATGCTATTACAAATTATATATATATTATTATAAGTTATATATATGATTGTATATCTATGTTATTATAATTTTTTTTTTTTTATCTATAATTTATAATCTATAATAAACAAAAATTCTAGGACAACATATATATTGATATAATAAAGAATTATTAGAAGAATAAACCAAAGAATTAAGGGAGAAAAAAGACACCTAGAGGAAAATATAATTAAAAAACTAAACTAGGGAAAATTTATTTGAATAAAGAGAAAAAACTAAAAAATATAAAGGAAAAAGAATAAAGAAATGATAAAAAATGACAACAAGAGACATTCAAGAAGAGGGGGCAAGGATATAACTCTTACTTAATTCCAACCATCGTCCTTTTGAGATTATTCACATACTTCCAAATTTCAATGGCCCCCCTTAACTTCCTGTGATGGAAATGATTTGAAATATTTGCTTATTTTTCCATGAAATCTAGCACACTCCTCCATCTCAGGTGTTGGCATTGGAATCAACACTTGGACTGCAACAAGCGCTTGACCAGACACATCTTAAAGTCTAAGGAAATTTTAATGTTTTGTTTTATGGGATTGGAAAATGGTATAAATTCTGATTCACTGAAGAGAGATTTCGGTCAAATCCACAGTTCTACTAAAGAGGGTATTGTAATCTGATGTGGTAGCAAAGTGCAATTTTGTAGCCTATGAGGAGAGGAAATTGTGAGATATGAGGAAACAATAGGACCGTGAAACAAAATCTACTACATTTAGTAGAAATTCACAATAGTAGCAGTTTGACAATATTCCAATGAGAGAAAGCTATTTCTAGTCTGACAAGATTCTCATTGAAATATCATGAAGAATAACTATCATGAATGATGCTCTTCCACTATTGAAATATGTATTTACCAGGAATGCTCATTGTGTGAGACTAACAAAAACTGATAAAACACATAGCATGTTTAAGAGACTAATAAATATTCATAATAGCATATTGGTTTCCAAACTGAAACTGAAAGAGAGTAGATATGGAAACACAAGTAAAGTTGACAATACACACAACAAATTGGTAATAAGTCCTTAATAGTATCATTCCATTTCATTCACAAAAATATTACAGATAATACGAGTCAAATTTTGAAACCATCAACCAACCCTGACTTCATATCAGTTTGGCATATATATACAAAATATGATACTGTCATCTTCCACAGAAAAAAGGTAAATCTGTTTCAAAAGTCATTAAAACCTCGTGTAAGAGGTGAGGCTTATCCCTTAATCTTAATTACACAGTGCTATATTAAAAACAAGATAAACATCATGAAGGCATCATGAAGGTTGTCACTCCAAAATGGTTGTGTGAGGTGGCAGCATATTCAAATACCACTCTTCTATTTTAGTGCAACCAATCTTCAGCGAAAAGTGTAAAAACAATGGGAATGACATGTGGCTATCTCCTATTAAATGTGCAAAACAGAAACATAATATTTCAGAGAAGGCTAGATATAAGACACCTAGCAGCATCCATTTCAACTGAATAACCTCTCCACTTCATCTGTTTAATGTCACCATCATGATTCAAAACAAAAAGTAGCCCATTTCCATCGCATGCTGATATTTCAAAATAACTGATACTTTCGCAGAAAAGGTAGCAATAACCAGAAAACATGGAAAATTTACCCAAAACGTTTTCTCCAATTCAGCCCTGTTCTTCATCCATCTAAGGTCCAAAATAGATGCAAATATTCTTATGGATTCTTCTTTAGTTACCCTTTTATCAGACCTCTTTTTCTATGCTTGGCTCTTTGATTGAGCTTTCTTCTTCCTTTCAATTTTGTCTTATGGGCTTTCTTCAATGTTAATAATTTCATTTCTTAGTTTAGGTTTGGTAATCAACTTGCTGTTTAGCCTGAGTTTGTTTCTTGTTCTAGTATGAGGTATTTTGACATAGGGATTAGGGATGAATTTGGACCTATTTCCTCCATGTATAAATTTACTAGACTCTACCTCCTCATCTTCTGACTCTGTATACTCAGGATCAATACTGCCTTCAAATGAGGAATAAGAATGTATATCATTTTTCTTCCTCTTCTTGATCGAAGAACAAGTGGAGGATACTAATTTAGCCAAGGTAGGCTCTTCTTCTATGGTAGGCTCTGTCATTTTTTGTTTTCCTTTCTTGAGAGGGTGGAATCAGTGAGAAGTGTGCCAATGTTTGGATGCACATGATGAGATGACTCAGGAATCTGGCTTGAAATTTTCATACCAGGGTTGACTTCCACTGGTTATTCTGCCATGAAAGGTTTCTTCTTAGGCTAGCTTTGTGAAGAGGAGGTAATTTGTTCTTCTTTGACATAGGCTTCTTAGGAGAAGATGCTGAACTATGTGAAACAGGGGCAACACTGGTTTTCTCATGGATGTTTTTCTTCTTTGGCCTCCCTACCTTTCTTCTAGAATTAATACTGCCAAACCCTTCCTCTATTAAAAACCTATCCCAAGTAATTTTCTTCTTTCTGAGATGATAGAAAACTAAAATTTTAATCATCCCTCTGTGATACAAATTATGCAAAGAGTAGTTTGGAATTTTCTGTAACTTGAGGGACATTTTAAGCAGAGATTTAAAAAGAAAATAGGGTAGGTTCAGAGGTTTTTCTCCTAATATGTGGGCCATAAATCTCAACTGATAACGATGAACAAAAGAAAACCTCCCTTCGCATGTGATTTATTTCTAGACTAAGGTAATAACATGCTGCCACTCGGATTTAAAATAATAAATATGAGCAGTTGAATTCCATTTCATATGAGCATATTCAGGCTTAAGGTAAGAAATTGCTTCTTTAGGAAACACTTTTCTTTTAAACCAAAGTTCACCAGTTGTAGAAGACTGCGTTTCACGGGCTATGATAGCCTCGGAAATGCTGAATGTTTTGCTGCCTAACCTGACCTTTTCGCCATCGAAAGACTCAGCGAAAGCTTGAGCCAGTGCCACATTCTTCCCAGAAAAATTCTGGAGGAATTTATACCAAACTGCAGATTTGAATTGTGATTTTGACCTTGCATCCACAAATCTTGTGTTTGTACGCTCTGATCTATTTAAAATTCCTCCTTTCCCCATTCTACGATAGCTAAACTGCTCATGAATACAACTGTTTAACTCTAGTTGCAACGCTGTCCACGAAACTTGAGATTGTTTGCTGGAGGATTGGTTTTTGTTTACCTGTATCATACACAAAGGCCTCAGGTTGAGTGATCGCTGAGCTCTCTTCTCTAATTTTGCGTCTGCAATTATGACAAGGAGCAATGACATGTTTTTGAAGTGATTTGAAAACCAGCACTGAGTCATCCCACTAAGCTTCAGACTTCCACCTTATCATTACATGTTAGATTCCTCGTAGCATGCTTTCTTCCTTGTATAAATCTTGATGCAGCAAAAAACTAAATTTTAACATTCATTACGTATGAAACTATGGTTCTTGGCCCCACAACCTGGTGACCAATCAGAAGCAATCACACATCGCAACTTCCCGTCTTATCGCAAATCGGCCGCTCGCAAGTTTAAATCTACATTGATAACGTCTAAACTATAAACTATGCGATGTGCAATAAGCATTGGTGTGCTATGCCGACACGTGCCCCTTCGCCTCATCGCATCGAAAATCAATTAACATACCACACAATTTCCTTAACGATAAACTCTAAAAACTACGATTTTCAAAATCGCTCCATTTGCGCTTTAATCTCCACCGTTGATCTGCGCCCAAATCTAACGGTCTTCACTGCTTGCCATTAGTCGCATCACAACTTATATTGTTTAGTTTGTGATGTCATCTCATCATTCGATATCTTCCCCTTCAGATTCTATGATTAGATCATGTTCGTGCACTCATCCTGCACGCGGTTCTTCTCTAGATCTCCCACTCTGCTGGTCAATCTGTTTTCTTCAGGCAACACTTTACTTTTAAATAAATTTGTTTGCAATACTATCTATGAAGCCTTAATTTTCATGCTTTGAAAACTGATTACCTGTTTACCTGTAGCCTCTTTATTGAGATAACCATAATCTCAGTGAAATAGCTGCGCTTTTCACTATGTGGAATATATGACTTTCATTTCTGACAAAATAGCTGCCCTTTACTGTATTACTGTTTTGACAATGAATTTGCAACAAAGGTAGCTATTATTCTAGACCAAATGACTGCAAATTTATTACCCAAACAACGACTAACCTTCAAAACTAACATAAGTCCAAATATATATTTTAACTTATTTTAGGACTCTAAAAAAATATGACACCTATTCACTTAAAAAATACCTTGATGTTGGGACTCTTTTTAACTTTTATTGGAAATGACTCAATCTTTGGACATGGAATAAGACACAATAATAAAAATTTAAAACAATGACACAATAGCTATTACACCATTAACATTTTCAGTGCTAACATTGGCTCCTATTGAGGATGAAGTCCTCCTTGCGAGGCTTCAAGGAATGTAGACTCGGTGCCTCAAAAACTCTTGAAACTTAGAAGACTTCTTGAAAATAAAGACTAGGACTGATCATTGACTGACTGGACTCAAGACTGACCATATATACAGACATAAGTATTATTGGGCATGGAGTTTATTGACACATCACACCAGATATTTACAATGGAGTGACTCAACTGACTTACTAAATAAATAACTTCTTAAGAAAATGACCATTGACTGGGCCTCCAGTCAGCTGATCATCATCCAGATGTTTGAGCAGAAAATTATTATTCTCCAAAACTTCAACAATTCTAAATGGCCCAAACCACATATTGTCAAACTTACCATGCTTTCCATGGTCTTCTCTCCTAACATCTGAACGCAACACCAAATCATTCTCGTGAAACAACTGCTGATTTTCTCTTTTATCAAAAACATATTTGACTTTAGCCTGATACTTCTGAACTTTTTCCAACAATGATTCTCTGATTTGGTGTGCCTCTATCAACTGTAGCACTCTCTTTTGGATTTGGTTTTCATGATCAACTTCATCTTGTAGGAATTTCATCACAGGAAGAGCTAATTGCAAAGGCATTACATCATCAATACCATATGCAAGCTGAAATGGAGACATTCCAATTGATTTTTTACCACTTACTCTATTTGCCCACAGAGTATGTATCAGCTGAGTGTCCCAATTCCTCTTATTTGCAGGCATCATTTTCTTAATAATCCTTACCAAAAATTTTATTGGATGACTCGGCCAATCCATTACCTTGAGGGTAATAAGGCGTGGAATGAGTCAATTCAATCCCATATTGGTAAAAAAAGTTGTACATATTAGCAGACTTAAAGGCCATTGCATTATCATTTAATAATTTCTGTGGACAACCAAATATTGACATAATATTTTCTAACAGAATTTTGATAATTACCGTATTAGTAGCATTCCTGGTTGGTACATCTTCAATCCATTTAGTGAAATATTCTGTAGCTATGAGAATCCATCTATGTTGTCCTGATGAAGGTGGATGAATTTCACCGATGAAGTCTAGCCCACTCTGCTGGAGAGGAACATCTGCTGAAATAGGAATGAGAGGTAATGGTAGAAATTTATGTTTACCAACAAATTTATGACATTCGACACAACTCCTGACTTTGGAAAAGACATCAGAGAAAAGAGTTGGCCAATATTAGCCAACTCTTAAGATTTTGTTTTTAGTGGCTCTCCAATATAAATGCCCTCCACACACTCCTCCTTGTATCTCTGTCATAATATCCCAGGAGTCTGCTTCATCTACACATCTTAACAAGGCTCTAATAGGATCCTTCCAGTAAATTTGGTCTTCCAAAATGCAATATTTCACAACTCTCAATTTAAAAGCTCTTATTTTAGATTTCTCCATTTCAGGTGGACAGTTGAAATTTAATAAAAAAGTAAACTATATCCTTGTACCAATCTGAATTAAATATTTCAGGATAATTAGCAATACCTTCTCCATCTTCTCCTTCAGCTACCTCTACATTCAGATTTAAAGCTTTGCAATTAGATTCAGCCATAAAGTGAGCCAAGCCTTGAACCTTTATCAATTTAGTTGGTTTGATTTCAACATCAAATTACAAAATCTTGGTCAGCCATTGTCCCCTTCTGCCATCTGTATCTAGCTACAACAATACAACTTTAACAGTGATACCGGGCACAAAAGAAATTATTTTTGAATGCAACACATAAACTCGAAAAGACTTCAAAGCCTTAACTAGTGCATATGCTTGTTTTTCAGTCAAGCCGTAATTTAATTCAGCATCTATTAAAGCACAACTGAAAAATGAAATTGGCTGCTCCAAACCCTCCTTGTTCTACTATAGTAAGACAACTGCAATTGTTTCTTCTAAAGCATATGAAAAAACCAGAAAATCCTTTTCAAAATCAGCACTAATCAAAACTGGTACTTCAATCAAGGCAGACTTAATTGGTGAAAAAGAATTATTTGCTTCATCTCATCACTTAAATTTTGCATCTTTTTTCAGCAAGTCATTTATATGTTTGATCAGCTCTGCAAAGTTAGGAACAAAACACCTCAAAAAATTTGATTTTCCCTAAAAATGACTGCAATTCCTTTTTATTTCTTGGCAAACCAATCTTTTGAGTAGCTTCTACTCTTCCCAGATCAATACAGATGTCACTTTCTGTTATAATATGTCCCAATAACTTACCTTATTGGACATCAAAAGATGACTTTTTTGGGTTTAAGGACAAACCAAACTTTCTGCATTTTTCAAAATGTTGTTTCAAATGTTTCAAGTGATCTTCATCAGATTTTGAATATACTGTGATGTCATCCAAACAGATGACCAAAAATCTATCCTTTTCTCCCGCAAGGGAAATATCCGTTTCCCTTTGAAGGGTTGCACCTGAATTCATGAAACCAAATGGCATTTTGTTGTACATGAATGTGCCCTAGGGTGTGGTAAAAGTTGTCTTTTCTCTGTCTTGCCTGTCAACTGAAATCTGATTATAGCCTGAAAATCAATCAATCATTGATAGTATTTTGGATCCTACAACCTTCTGCAAGATATAATCCATCTTGGGTAGTGGATAGTTATCTTTCAATGAACACCGGTTCAGGTTGCGAAAATCGACACAAATCCTTATCTCTCCATTATTTTCTAGACTGTGACTTATTAGCTACCCAGTTAGAAAATATCAAAGGAAAAATTATCTTTGCTTCCCATAATTTTCTGATTTCTTTCTCAATGATTGGGAGAAGCATGGGATTGATATGTTTGATTTTTTGTGCTACAGGCTTTGCATATGTTTTCAAAGGGATCTTATGCTCCATTATGCTCTTATCATAAGTTTTCAACTCACTATAAGACCATGGAAAAATATCAACAAATTATTTCAACAGTTTGATATATTTAGTTTTGGTTTCAAGAGAAACAAATTTAGACACCTTGACTAATCTTGGCTGATCTTCTGTACCAATATTACATTCTATTGTACTCTCTCCATCAAATTTTCTTTCAGGCTTGAGAAAAACATCATTATTATCAAACAACCTTTCTAAAGGAACTAAACCCTTAGGAATAAAGTTAGTTTTCAGATCTATAATGTTTTTCCCAGCCATAGTTTTCTTAAAAGGGCTGCTATTTTGGTTTTCAAAAATTTCCTGCTCATCACCAATTTGTATGTCTGCAAAATCTTCTACACTCTCTAAAAATTTCTGAATTTCCATATCATCCTCAAATAATTTCCAGTGCTTGATGTTATAAGGAATTGAAGGTCTATTTTTGATTTGAACATCATAGGCTACCTTGACATCTAGAGGAACTTTGAAATTACTAGCAACAATTGCTAGTGAATCAACAATTTGATTTTCTTCTCTAGTGAGAAAATTTATATTAAATGATGAAAAATGATGCTCAATCAAATCCCATACTTCATTCCTATAATTATTCAATTTGAAATTTTTTACTTGGTAATTGTTTCTCACCTGCTTAATCACCAACTCTGAATCACCAAAGGCAATTAGCTATTCTGTTCCCAAACCTTTCGCTGCCTTCATACCCATCACAAGTGCTTCATACTCAGCAGTGTTGTTAGTGGTAACAAATTGTAGTTTGTATGATATGGTCACATTCTGATGAGTAGGATAAATGAAGACTATGCTGGTTCTCGATCCTTCTCTTGAAGAGGCCGCGTCAAAGTACAATTTCCAGATCTGTCCTCCTTCTGAATGCTGCTCATTTTCTCCTTGAAAGTGTTGTTTTTCACTTATTTCAGGCTGGAAATCATTATCATCAGCAGTAAGGTGCATAATTGATGACCCTAATTCCTTTTTTTTTCAGCATATATGGGATGGTTTGATGGATTGTGTTGATCACTAATGATGTAGGCCATTTGAGTTTCCCTATACAACCTTATGAATTCTCCTCCAAATACTGGGATGGTAGCATATGACATGTCCATCTGAAGGGTACCTCCCAGTTTCATATACCAAGATCTGGAAAGCAACATCCCAAATCTTGAAGGAATGTCAGCAACCACAATGTCCATCACTAAGCTCTTCATAGGAAGTTGGGTAAGGGAAAAAACCAAATCCTTAATCACTCCTAGACACTGGAATTTTTTGGAGTCAAAGGTGTAAAGGTCATGGTATTGCTTGGTAATCTCTAATCCCAATTCATTCATCACTTTCTTTGGCATGATATTGTGGGAAGCTCCAGAATTTAACAGAAAATTATGCAACAATTTGTCATGTATGTTAAACGACAGGTAGAAAGGCGGTGAGTTATCATCATTTTGGTCTTGGACATGACAACCTAGATAAATAGTGGGATGCTCATCCTCAAGGTTGACTGAATAAGGAGTGAGAGGAGGCTGTAGCAGACTTTTGAAGGACTCTTTATATGCTAGATTTTTCAAAAATTCCAGGAATGGAACTGGAATTTTGATTTTATTCAATTCAGATTTGAAACTGAAATAAAGTAAACTAATTCCTTATTTTCTTCAGTAATTTTGACCATTGGAGAAGAATTTTGAGGTGGAGGAACCTCATTTACTTTGACCTTCTGTTTAGCAGCTTGTTTATCTGAATCTGATTTTTGTTGAGGCTGCTAAATAGGACCTTTAGACCTCAAAGGGTAATTTATGTTTTGAACTTCTTGTTGTTTTAGATCATTCTGTGCATAAATTCAAGCATTCATATCGTCAGAAAACAAACAAATTCTTGATATATCTTCATATTCATGCAATGTCAAACATGTTGACTGTGAAGTTTCTCCCACATGGTTTATTTCTTCATTTTCTTCCTCATTTCCTTGCTGTTCTTCTTTAGCAAAATTATTCAAAGGAGGCTGAACATTTTGATCATCAACATTCCTCCTTGGGTGCTGTAGGATTTGTTGACACTAAAAAGGCCTCTTGAATGGAGTCTGATTTCTATTAGCTTCGTTTTGATTGGCTCTAACAACTGGTTTATTTTTTACCTCTAATTTTGACATCTTAGAGGCAAGTTCCTTGATCAAATTGAACATTTGATCGATATTTTATTCTGCTGAAAGAGACTTGGAAGAAGAAGGATTTTCTTCTTTCATCTTCTTTTTGTCTTTTGCTGCCTTATCTTTCTCCATTTTTAATTTATTAGAATCCATGAGATTAGACTGCACTCCAATTGCAGCCGCCTGCATACTTTTCAATGTCTGTGATTTTTCAGCCCTCAACCATAAACCAAACTCCAAATCTAAAGAATTTGCAAAATTTATCATAGCTGTGGTTTTAGTGGGTTTAATTTCTTTAGGAATTTTATGATAAATCTTATTAAACCTCTTAGTAAAATAAAATAAAAACTCATTTGCCTCCTTCTTCAAAGTTCCAAATTCTGTAAGATAATAGACATAGTCTTTCCTATCACGCCAATGCTTCACAAATATCTCTTCTAATTCATCGATTCCTATTATTGAATTCGAAACCAAACTTCTAAACCATTTTCGAGCTTCACCATCCAAGCTCTGAACAAAGAGTCTTGACCATACATCTTCATGGTCAATATTATGATTGTCAGCATAACTATAGAAAGCCACTAAATTTTCTTCAACAGAAACTCCTTCTGCCTCCCTAGTGTCTTTTGGAAGATATTTCAAGTAATCTCCTTGGGGAAGTGGATGCAAGGGTTGAGGGAGGACAAGTGGCACATATCTCGTAGCCACTATCTGCTGCATCCTTGTAAGGGCACGCTGAACCATATTTTGCTGATGTATAGTTGATGTAGCTATCTGGGAAATAGGAATTACAGCTGGTGAATTCTGATTTTGATTTAGGACAACAGAAAATTGGAGATCTTGAGCTGATTTTTCAGGCTTTGGAATTGAAAAGAGTGGCTTTTCAAAAAGATGAACAAAATATGTCTTGAATTTTCCTTCAATAGAAGAATCATAGTCTAAAGTTGTCTCTTGAGGGGATGGAGTTAATTCAGCTTTATTTTTCTGAGCAAGGAAATCAGATAAGTTAAAAGTAAGGCCTTCAGGTACAGTCTCTTTAAGTGGATGAGAGGAAGATGACCCAACAACTGGATTTGGAGAAAAAGGAAAACACTATTGCTGAGGGGTGATAAGAGACTGGTATTTAGGATGAGTCTGAAGGAAATTTAAAATTGTCTTGAAGTCTTCTTCAGTCAAAACATCCCTATCAAGAAAAGGTGCAATAGCCAATACTTGTTTTAACTCCCCTTCAGTTAGTACAAAATCTTCTGATTTCTGATCAACACTTAGAAATTCATTTTCTTCTTCTTTGACTAGAACAATACTTATTTCAGATTTACTAGGCGACGGGTAAGAAAAAATTTCAGCTAAGCCTAGGTTAACAACATCCACTTTATTTTGTAGGGGAGTACCTTCAACTTGAGAATTTTCAGCATAAATTTTTGAAACTAAAACCTCTTTTGATTCTAAAGTAGATGAAGGTACATTTTTCTTTGGAACGTAATTTTGTGTACCTTCTTCACTGGCTGAGATATTGCTTCAATTGATCTCTGTTTTCCTTTAGCATCTTTGATGATTTTCTCTGGGTCAGAAACTGGGGTCACAATTGGAGATCTGCGATTCCTCCTTGTAGAAGGAGGTCTTGAAATCCCTCTTCCTCTTTGTGGAGTAGCCAGGTGAAAAAATTTGCAGTCTTCTTCAGGTGACCAATTCTTGCTCACCATCAAGAATTGATTATCAGCAATTCATAAAAATAATATCGGGAGAATACTTCGTTACAAGGCCTTCGTCTCTCGATAGACGCACCTAAAGATGTTGGTGCTGGAATCCAAACTTGGACTGCAGCAAGTGCCTGACCAGACACATCTTAAACTCTAAGGAAATTTTAATGTTTTGTTTTATGGGATTGGAAAATAGTATAAATTCTGATTCACTGAAGAGAGATTTCGGTCAAATCCACAACTCTACTAAAGAGGGTATTGAATTCTGATGTGGTAGCAGAGTGCAAGTTTGTAGCCTATAAGGAGAGGAAATTGTGAGATATGAGGAAACAATAGGTCTATGAAACAGAAATCTATTGCATTTAGTAGAAATTCACAAAAGTAGTAGTTTGACAATATTCCATTGAGAGAAATCTATTTCTAGTTTAACAAGATTCTCATTGAAATATCATGAGGAATAACTGTCATGAATGATGCTCTTCCACTATTGCAATATATATTTAGCAGGAATTATCACTGTGTGAGACTAACAAAAACTGATAAAACACATAGCATGTTTAAGAGACTGATAAATATTCATAACAACATATTGGTTTGAAACTGAAACTGAAAGAGAGTAGATATGGAAACACAAGTAAAGTAGACAATACACACAAGAAATTGGTAATAAGTCCTCGATAATATCATTCCATCTCATTATTAAAAATATTACAGATCATATGAGTCAAATTTTGAAACCATCAACCAACCCTGACTTCATATTAGTTTGGCATATATATACAAAAAATGATACTATCATCTTCTACAGAAAAAGGTAATCTGTTTCAAAAGTCATTACAACCTTGTGCAAGAGGTGAGGCTTATCCCTTAATCTTAATTATAAAGTGCTATATTAAAAACAAGATAAACATCATGAAGGCATCATGAAGGCTGTCACTCCAAAATGGTTGTGTGAGGTGGAAGCTTATTCGAAGACCACTCTTATGTTTTTAGTGCAACCAATCTTCAACAAAAGTGCAAAAACAGTGGGAATGACATGTGGCTGTCTCCTATTAAATGTGCAAAACATAAACATCATATTTCGGAGAAGGCTGGATATAAGACACCTGGAAGCATCCATTGCAATTGAATAGCCTCACCACTTCATCTGTTTAATGTCACCATCATGATTCAAAACAAAAAGTATCCCTTTTCCATCACATGCTGATATTTCAAAATAATTGCTACTTTCGCAGAAAAAGTAGCAATAACTGGAAAATATGGAACATTTACCCCAAAATGTTTACTCCAAGTCAGCCTTGATCTTCATTCATCAAAGGTACATAATAGAAGCAAATATTATTATGGCTTCTACTTTAGTTACCCTTTTATCAAACCTCTTTTTCTGTGCCTGGCTCCAAGGAAAATTTTAAGGATGGATATCTATTTTAAAGTTTAGAAACATTGGCGAATCTTATTATTCTATAATAGAAAAATTGTAAAATGTTTGATGATACTTTTGTAAAATTATCTAAAATTCCGATTATATTATATTAGTCTATATAAGATATTTGTGATTCTTACGGTAAAATAATTTCATACTATAAAATTTGGGGGAATTACTTTTAGAAAAAAATGGAAATTGACGAATATTTTTTTTGGAAAAAGTATAGAAAATTAGCCCACCTGCGAATATTAGCCCCTAAAATTTTCCTTTGACTGAGCTTTCTTCTTCCTTTCAATTTTGTCTTATGGGCTTTCTTCAATGTTGATAATTTTATCCCTCAGTTTAGGATTGAAAATTAGCTTGTTGTTTAACCTAAGTTTGTGTCTTGGTCTAGTATGAGGTCTTTTGGCATAGGGATTACGGATGAATTTGGACCTCTTTCCTCCATGTATAAATTTACGAGACTCTTCCTCCATATCTTCTGACTTTGTATACTCATGATCACTTCTGTCTTCAAATGGGGAATAGGAATGTATCTCAGTTTTCTTCCTCTTCTTGATCAAAGAAAAAATGGAGGATACTAATTTAGCCAAGGTAGGCTCTTCTTCTATGGTAGGCTATGTCATTTTCTGTTTTCCTTTCTTGAGAGAAAGCAAAACTCATGAGAGGGTGGACTTAGTGAGAGATGTGCCACTGTTTGGTTGCACTTGATGAGATGACTCAGTAACCTGGCTTGAATTTTTCATACCAGGGTTGACTTCCACTGGTGAGAAAACAAGCTTAGGTGCAAGAAGACCAGGGTTGAATTCCATTGGTTCTTCTGCCATGAAAAGTTTCTTCTTAGGTTGGCTTCGTGAAGAGGAGGAAATTTGTTCTTTATTATTTGACATAGGCTTCTTAGGAGAAGATGGTGAACTATGTGAAATAGGGGCATCACTGGTTTTCTCATGGATGTATTTCTTCTTTGGCCTCCCTACCTTTCTTCTGGAATTAATACTGCCAAACCCTTCCTTGTTTAAAAACATATCCCAAGTAATTTTATTCTTTCTGAGATGATAGACAACTAAAATTTTAATCAGCCCTATGCAATACAAATTATGCAAGGAGTAGTTTGGAATTTTTTGTAGCTTGAGGGACATTTTAAGCATAGATTTATACAGAAAATAGGGTAGGTTAAGAGGTTTTTCTACTGAGATGTGGGCCAGGAATCTCAACTGATAACGATGAACAGAAGAAAGCATGCCTTCACATGTGATGTATTTTTGGACTGAGGTAATAATATGCTGCCACTCAACTTTAAAACAAGAAATATGAGAAATTGAATTCCATTTCATATGAGCATATTTGGGCTTAAGGTAAGAAACTACTTCTTCAGGCAGTGCTTTGATTTTAAATTTTTTTTCACAAGCTGCAGAAGACTGGGTTGCATGAGCTATGATAGCCTTGGAAATGATAAATTTTTTGCTGCCTAACCGACCTTTTCGCCATCGAAAAACTCAGCAAAAGCTTGATCGAGTGCCACGTTCTCCCCAGAAAACGTCTGGAGGTATTTATACCAACCTGCAGATTTGAATTGTGATTTTTCCCTTGCATCCAAAAATCTTGTGTTAGCAGGCTTTGACCTATTTACATTTCCTCCTTTCCCCATTTTCTGGCAACTAAACTGCTCACGGATACAACTGTTGAACTCTAGTTACAATGTTGTCCACGAAACATGAGACTGCTTCCTGGAGGATTGGTTTTGTTTACTTGTATCATACACAGAGGCCTTAAGTTGAGTAATCACTGAGCTATCTTCTCTAATTTCGCGCTTGCAATTATGACGAGTAATGACATGTTTTTGAAGTGATTAAAAAACCAACGCTAATTCATTCCATTGAGATTCACACTTCCACCTTATCATTAGATGTCAGATTCCTCGTACCATGCTTTCTTCCTTTTATAATTATTGATGCAACATGAAACTACATTTTAACATGCATTACATACGAAACTGTTGTTCTTGGGCCCCATAACTTGGTGACCAATCAGAAGCAATCACACATTGCAACTTCCCGTCTTATCGCAAATCGGCCGCTTGCAAGTTTAACTCTACACTGATAACGACTAAACCATAAACTATGCGATGTGCGATATGCACTGCTGCGCTACGCCGACACGTGCCCCTTCACCTCATTGCATTGAAAATAAATTAACATACCACGCGATTTCCTTAACGGTAAACTCTAAAAATTACGTTTTGCGAAATCGCTCCGTTTGAGCTTTAATCTCCAATGTTGACCTGTGCCTAGATCTAATGGTCTTCACTATTTTCTCTTAGTCGCATCACAACTTATATTGTTTAGTTTGCGATGTCATCTCAAACGTCAGTCTCTTTCCCCTCAGATTCTAGGATTGGATCATGTCCTTCTGCTCAACCTGCACATGGTTCTTCTCTGGATCTCCCACTCTACTGGTCAATCTCTTTTCTTCAGGCAACACTTTACTTTTAAAGAACTCTGGTTGCAATACTGTCTATGAAGCCTTAATTTTTCTGCTTTTAAAACTGATTACTTTTTTACCTATAGCCTCTTTATTGAGATAACCAAAATCTCAGTGAAATAGCTGCGCTTTTCACTGTGTAGAATATATGACTTTCATTTTTGAGGGATAGCTGCCCTTTACTGTATTACTATTTTGACAATGAATTTGCAACAAAGGTAGCTATTATTCCAGACCAGATGACTGCAAATTTATTACCCAAACAATGAATAACCTTCAACACTAACATAAGTCAAAATATAGATTTTAACTTATTTTAGGACTCTAAAACACTATGACACCTATTCACTTAAAAAATACCTTGATGTTGGGACTCTTTTTAAATTTTATTAGAAATGACTCAATCTTTGGAAATGGACTAGGACACATTAATAAAAAATGAAAATAGTGACACAAAAGCGATTACACCATTAACATTTTTAGTGCGAACATTAGGAACCAACTTGTCTAATGCTAACATGTATCCATTTTGCACCTCTGGATATGTATGGGGTTTTCTCCTAACCCCACCCGCCAGGTGCAAGTTTGACCAACCAAGATGGAGAGTAGTATTTTGGTGTAAGGACATACACCAAGGCATTGAGTGAAACATTAATATTATCCCATATGTTGACCACATGTCTGTGAATATGATCATACAATATGAGATCTTTCAACTGAAAAATGTATTTGATTTTCCCTAGCATGCTATCCATCTACTCATACACCTTCCTAATCATCGATGATTTTGTATCTACAAAATGAATCATGTTATAAATGGGCTTGGTGAAGTTCAAAACATTCCTCACACTTTCCCAACACTGAACATCAAGTACAATGTCCTCCACCTCTTGAAAATATTCCGTATCAAATGTAGTTTTAACCCCATCCTTTAATATCTACCATGATTCACTTGATACCATGCTAGCCAATGCCTCTCTTACCTTCAAAAGGCATCAGAAGATGAATCAATAGCTAGAAAATATAGTCTTTTCTATCTTCAATAGCTCCAAAATTGAGTGACTACAGAAAAGGCCATGAGTATTGCTATGATTGGTAATGAATATTATAATTTTCTTTCCTTTCTTGTATAATGGACCAATCCATTTGTATTGAGGTTCCTTTATCTTAATAATGTCATGCATTAAAAGGTTCATTGTGTGAACCAAAAACCCAAACCAAAATATGTCTGGGTATCTATGCTCAATAATTTCTCCTATTTCCTTACAATTAGAAGCATTATCAATAATGAATTGGATGAAATTGTATCACACAATACTTTAAATTGTTTGAATTAATGGTTCTGAAATGTTGATGTTGGTCTTAAACTTATCTGAGTATCCATGAGATGAAAGGAACATTGCACCAGTAGAAGACACACCAAGAACACTTATCAATGGATTTTTGATTTAAATTTTCCCAACCATCAAATACAATGGATACCTCGTATTCATTCCAAGAATTTGTGAATTTACCCAAAACATTTTTTATTTTGGATTTTTACCAATAAAGACCCATTTTTATATCATTTTCATACCCACGGTTTTTGTATTCTTTAGGGGCATCATTGATAGCAGCAATCATTTCATGCCAATAATGTGAGAAAAGAACATTGAATGGTATGCCACAAGCAAATAGAAACCAATTTTTTTTTGCATACACATCATCCCTATAATATTGGTCAAGGAGTTCTGATATTGTTCTATACCTTAAAGGGATGCTTGTACCTATGGCTGTGAATCCACTACCATGGGTGGATTCAAATTGAGTTCTTACAATTTCTCCATGTTTACTACTGGTCTCATGTTCACCCTTTGATATTTTTGATTGGTATTGTGCTTCCTCCTCTTCCCTTATATATTTGGTTCTTTGTTGTGTTGATACATTTGCACATGTTTTGATTCCTAATTGTTTATTTCGATCCCATGCCATTTTCCCACATAGATTATTTTTGGCATGGTTATATGAACTTGTGTCAGTAGATTTTAAATGGGGGCACACAAATTTAGTGGTTCCACCCCTTTCCCTCCTCCATGCATTGTAATTAATTTCCACAAGGGTGTTTGGTATACCCTAGTTTTCTCCTCATCACCTTCACTACAATTATCCTCCTCCTCCTCTTCCTCTTAGTTCTCCTCCTCCTCTTCTCCATGGTATCCTCCACCACTACCCACTAATTCATCATATTCATCACTTTTTCTTCTTATGCTTCCCAACACCATCGTCATAACCAAAAATGGAACCCACAAGTTAAGGCTAAACCATATACCCATCATGTTTGTTAAAGGTTGACATTATTTCTTGCAATAAAATGAGGGATAAATGGAAAAGAGTAGGAGAAGAGAAGAAGAAAATCTAGATTCTAGATTTATTCAACATATTTTTACACAAATGTTACAATGAAAAGATAAAATAATGGGATTAGAACCTACCTATTTGTATCTCGAAAAATATCCCTTTGGATCTCCAACAATCTCCTTTCAATCTCCCAATCTTGCAAGCCCCAACAATCTACCACAAGCTCCTCAAGTTCAAACCCTCTCAATCGCTCTCTCATGCATCAAATGCTATCAATCTCTCTCACACAAATGAAATGATGATAGTGAGGCAGGGGAAGAGGAATTTTATTGATTTTATCCCCTCCCATTTCCCTCCAAATATTTACCTCTCTCTCCCTTGGCCATGTGCGGGATTTTCAAGGTGTGGGTGTGACTTTTTTAAAAGGGAGAAATATGGGAGCAATTGTTATCCTCTTTAAAAAATCTGTCCCATAGATATGGGGAGTGATACGAGAGCAATCACTCTTTGATTTATCCTTGGAAACTAGGGAGTGAATTTTTTTTATTGTGAGAGTGCTCTAGAAATTTTCTCCCAAATGGGAGAAAATAGGGGAGCACTCCCCTAGCGCTTCGGGAGCAGATTTTAGGGGGGCGAGGTTCTCACCTGTAACCTTATATTGAACACTACATGTAGGATTCGTAATTTGGAGGGTCATGATCAAGAGAAGATGAATTTAAAGTGAACCAACATGCATATGATGTGATGGAAAAGGTTTGGTAAGCATCCAAAATATTATTTTGCGATCTCACATGACTTGCCAACCAACAAGCATATGATAGCATACCATACTAGGAACACAAAGAGGTTCACGCGCATCATGATGAAGGATCACATCAAGAAATGCATCAATGCAATTTTGAACATTCTTCGCATGACAAATGAAAGAAATTGTGTACGCCTTAGGAATTTCAAATTAAAACCATTAAAATTGAACCGAACTAATTGATGAGGCATCCCTAAGATCAAAAGTAAAGACTTCTTTATCAATATCCCTAAAGAAGGATACATAATTCAAATCAAGATATCTATTTTCAAAACCAATATTTTACCTTTAATCATCATAATTTTCATGAATACTGTTGTTTGTGGGGTAAATAATGTTTATTTTTCAAGTGCAGTAGATACAAGTACAATATTTATGAAAACTGATAATTAATTCCAATGATGTTGATCTTATTTTAAATTTTCTAGTATATCATTAAGAAATTATTTTTCAGAAACTCAAACATATAAAAGAAATAGGACAATAAAGATAAAGATGCACAAGAGAGCACAAGGTTTACCTTGGGAAAACCCACTAAGGGGAAAAACCCAACAACCTTTCGAATATAGAAATTATTCTATTCAATAATAGACACACCTAGACTTCTAGTCAGTAACTAGGTCAAACTGACCTTCAAAAAAAATATGGTCAAACCCTGCAAGACAAGTCTTCAAATATGATCCAATAACTCACCTTCTTGTTCTTCCCTAGGCCAAGCTTTAGCCTCGCAGAAATTGCCAAAAATCCCTATATTTCTCCTCCATGCAACTGCCCAAAATTTTTGGCCCTATAATTGCAACTACCTAGAAAAAGGTGCAAACTAGAGAGTGAGATAATCCTTCCATACATGAAAAATATATATAGAGAGAAATAGATGAATTTATTCCTTCTTTTAGTCCTTCTTATCCTTATTGTCCTTACCTTGGACGCCCAAAGGATTCTTGATTAGGGAGAATAAATTTTTGCCTTGTGGAGGAGTTCAAATGTCTATATATAGTGTTCTACTGGGTCAAATGGGTGTGTTCTTTGACTGGGTCAACTTGTCTTGGAGGGAGGCCGACCTGAAATTTTTTGGAGCCAAAAATTCAACTTTAAAATTTAAAATTTTCTTTTTTTAAAAAGTCTACTGTTATGCAACCAACTCATAAAATAGATGAAAAGATAGATCAATGACTTAAAAATTATCCTCTTCGAGGAGGAAACCTCCTTTACATTACATAAATTAAAAATTCTTGGATGATACAAATGATAATACCTCCTCTGTATATATAGGAGTCTAATGGGTCACAATATAATCGCAACTTACATAAGAATAGTAATGTAAGGACACAATAATAAAAATAGTGGACTTCTTTGAGGCACTGCAATAACAATATGGGGGCTACATGGGCACAAAACTAAAAATAATGGGGATACACTAAAAATAACAACATGGGGGATACACTAGTATTATAGGGACCTAACATGCTCCTCTCCTTCAAAAAAGTGTTGTCCTCAATGCTTGAGTAGTTCTGGATGCCTCTGTATAAAACTATCATCCTCTCACATGGAATCTTTAGGGGGTAATTTTTTCCACTTGATGAGAAACTCTGAAATTGATCGATTCCATTATTGTCGAGTTCTTGTTTCTGTGACTTTTTTAGGCTCATATATGATTTTTCCTTCTTTTTTAAGTTCTGAAAACACAGTTTGAATGAGAAGCTTGTCATCGATAACCTTCTTTAAGCATGAAAAGTAGAAAACTGGGTGTAGTCAAGAAGATGTAGGCAACCCCAATTTGTATGCCATAGTACCAATATTTTGCAACACCTTGTAAGTACTGTAGTACTTGGGTGATAATTTATTATCCTTCTTAGCTTGCTTGAGGGACATTTTTTTGTATGGTTGTAGCCATAGAAATACCAAGTCACCTACCTCAAAACTTATTTCACTACAATGCTGATCTACCTATTGTTTCATTCGATTCTATGCTAGAGTCATGTTATCCTTTAAGAGCTGGAGAAATTATTGTTGATTATAAATGTGATATTCCACTTCTTCAACCTTAGAGTTTTCTCTTAAATATGATGTGATAGATGGTGGATGATATCCATAAATTTCCATAAATGGGGTCATTTTTTCTGCATTATGGAAGGAAGTGTTATACCACTATTCAGCTAGAGGTAACCACTTGACCCATTGTGTTTTTTTATCAGATACAAAGCAATGAAGAGATTCTTCCAAACATATGTTCACTATATTAGTTTTCCCATCAGATTGAGGATGATAAGATGAGCTATGAGCTAATTTAATACCAATACAAGAAAACAAATTCGTCCTAAAATTTCCAGTGAAAATGGGATCTCTGTGACTTACAATAATTTTTGGGTTTCCATGAAGCTTTCGAATTGTTTCCATAAATGCAATAGAAATTGTACTAGCTTTAAAAGGATGATATAATGCCCAAAAGTGTGCATACTTTGTAATTATATCAACTACCACCATGATGACACTCTTTCCTTCATACTTGGGTAAACCTGTGATAAAATCCATTGAGACCTCCTCCCAACGCTGACTTGGAATGAATGAAGGTTCTAATAGACCCACGGTATTAATTTTCTCAAATTTATGTTGTTGGAAAACCAAACATTCCGCCACAAAGTTTTGAATATTAGATTTAAGGCCATCCCATAAAATCCCTTCTTGACCCTATGGTAAGTTTTTAAAAATCGCCAGTGCCCTCCTATGGGGGAGGTGTGCAATTCCAAAAGAATATTTTGTTTCAGTTGGGAATCCTTACAATGATATAAGCGATATTTGTACCATAATGAATCAATTTTCCAGCTAAATGTATCATGTGTACTGGGATCTTGCTGTAACTTTTGAATGAGTGTCCACACCTCTTCATCATTCTTCCATTCATCCTTTGCTTTTGTTATCCACTCAGGTTGGATATTAGAAATAGCACAAAGAAATGCTTCTAGATCCTCATCCTTTCTTGAGAGTGCATCTGCAACAACATTTTTCTTCCCTTTTTGGTAGATGATTTGAAAGTCATAACCGAACATATTTGTGACCCATTTTTGTTTCTCTTGTGAAGATAATATTTGTTCCAAAAAGTATTTAAGACTATCATGATCTTTTTTTACCTTGAAGTGTCTTCCCATTAGGTAAGGTCACGATTTCTTTAGTGCATGTAGTATTTCCAACATTTCCTTCTCATAAATATGTTTGTGTAAATACTTTACTTTGATTGGACGAATTTCAAAAGTAATGGGTCTTCCTTCTTGCATTAAAACAACACCAATTCCATTTCCCGAGGCATCATATTTCACAATAAAATTTTTTGTGGAGTCTGGAGTAGCTAAGACCGATGCGTGGTGAAATTTCCTCTTTAAGATGTTCAAAGGCCTTAGTTGCTTATAGAGTCCAAGAAAATGAGTCTTTCTTCAATAATGATGTTATAGGTGCTTCTATTCTCTTATAATTCTTAAAAAACTTGTGATAATACCTTGTTAACTCGAGAAATCCTCAAAGATGCTTTATGGTTGTGGTGATTTTCCATTCCTTGAAGGTTTTAATTTTGTTAGGGTCTACCTTAACACCATCATGAGATACAATATGACCCAATTATTCCACCTCCTGTACTCCAAAGAAACATTTGGAGGTTTTTGCATATAATTGTTTCTCCTCCATTAGTTTGAGCTCCCTGTCAACATGATTAACATGATCCTTTCAAGACTTGCTATATATTAGTATATCGTCAAAAAATACTAACACAAATTTTCTAAGGAAGGGTTTGAAAATGGAATTCATCAAACCTTGAAATGTGGAAGGTGCATTAGTAAGGCAAAAAGGCACGACCAAAAATTCATAATGAACCTCATGAGTTCGGAATTCTATTTTCAGAATGTCTTCATTCTTCGTTCTAATTTGATGATATCTTAAACAAAGATCCAACTTGGCGAAGTAAATTTCTCCATGTAATTCATCCAACAATTCATTAATGACAGGAAAGGAAATTTATATTTAATAATGATCTTTTTGAGCTCCCTATAATCCAAACACATGTGCCATTATCCATCCTTCTTGTGTAGCAATACTAATGGAGCAGATAAAGAACTTTGACTAGGTTGAATTACAACAACCTCTAACATTTCTGCTGACTAGGTTGAATTATACTAGCCTCCAGCATTTCTGCAACCATACACTCATTTTCACTCTTCTAGGATAGGGGTATCTATAAGGCATGGCGTTTGGAGGAAAAATTCCCGGAATCGAATGAATAGAATGATCATGATTACAAACAGGTGGGAGGAATTTTGGAATCTCAAATACCTTGGAATGATTTTCCAAGACTTTTTGGAGATCTAGAGAAATAAATGATTTCAATGTTTGAACATATAGTGAGCATAATTGTGCAATTACTCCCCATTTTTCTTTCTTTATAAGCTTTGTCATGAAATTAGAGATGATTACATTTCTTGGTTTTCCTGCGATACCCTTTAATTCAACTTCCTTTCCTTCCCAAAAAAATTTCAAGAAAAATTCTTGAAAATTAAAAGCTATCATTCCCAAAGATTGTAATAACCGGAGTCCTAGTACAACATAAACACCACCCATTGGAATGGAAAGCATTGGAATATTCAATACATATTCCCCCATGGATAGCTTGATGTTATGGCACTTTCTAGAGCAATTTATAGTTCCTCCATTTGAAACCATCACTTGACACTTTGGTGCTGGATATATGAATCAATTCAATTCATTTTCTATCTTACAATGAACAAAATTATGGGTACTACCCAAATCAATCAGCACTATTAACTTATTCTTCTTGATATGTCATTATAACTTGAGAGTTTGAGGAGTAGTAATTCCTGCCAATGCATTACAAGATATGGTCAGATTCTTTTCTTCTTTTTCTGGGGTTATTTCGTGGTGTATATCCAACTTTTCTTGTTCCTTTTTTTCATCCTTGTATCACAACTGTAACAAAGACCTTTTTCTCTTTTTTCCTGCAATTATTGTGGTGTCAAACTTGTAGGTTGTGGAAGGCTAGGAGAAACAACACTTCCATCTTTATATTTGTGAGTGGTAGACTTCCTTGTTGCCATAATTTTTCTTTCAACTTTTCTTGCCACCCTGAATTCCTTCTCCAAAGAATCAAGTTTCCAAAGGAAAACCTCCTGTTGGATGTTATCCTTTAAGGTCCCTATGAAGACATCAATCCTATGCTCCTATGGAATATCATTTACTATGATATTCAATTTTGGAATTCCTCAATGTGCTCCACAATTGAACCCTTTTGTTTGAGATTTATCAATTGGCTAAAGGAGGTGTTTCTCTTTGTATCCTCATAATGTAATATCATTTCCTATATAAAAATTGAACAAGCGACAAGTGGTTTATGAGAACAAAACCATCGATACCATACAAACTGATTGGGTTCTAGATATAAAGTTTCAACGTGTACCTTTTTTGTGTGTTGCACATTATGGAGATCTAAATATTGCTCCATCTGTAGTATCCATGTCACCATATCCTTGCCGTCAAAATTTCTCATATCGATCTTTGGAATATGGTGGGTCTTCAATCCAAATTTAGATTCTATGAATCATGATTAACATTCCCTTTTTTATCAGCATGAGTTTCGTCTAATACCTTTTCTCCATTAGGAAACATTTCTTGTAGAAACTTTGTCAAACCTTCATTCAAACCTTCCATTTATGCTTTTAAACCATTATTCAAATATTCCATGTTGCCTTTCATTTTTTATTCTATACCATCCATATTATCTTCCATATCATTCTTCAAAACATCTATCTTAACTTCCATTTCATTTTTGGTTACTCTTTACGAGAGAAAAATTTATTGCACTTGGTCTCGTAATTTTGATATATCATGTTGCATTTCTTCCTCTTCTTCATGTGTCATAGTAGAGATTTCTGGTTTCTTAATAGGTGTTTCCATTTTCTTGCTTTGAGTAATTTTTGAATCGAACAATGATATTTATGCTTTACTATGCCCCTTGAATTACTTCAAACTGATTTTTCAAACAAAACTTATGCCAATTTTAAAAAAGTACACACATTTTTATGGCTTTGTAGGAGATCAATATTGAATATGTTGTATCTCTATAAATTCAGATCTTGAAGGTTTGAAATTAAGTCCAGTGGTATCCCTCTAAGTCTTCTTTCCAATTCCATAAGTCAGAACAAATTTGGATTCTTCAAGATAAAGTTTTGTCCAATATCCCATGATTACCTGATTATGGATTGGTTCTATAGAGCGAACTTTCACAGAGTTCCACGTGTCACTTTTTCGACCTTCGGTCCTGAAAATGATACAATAGATACTATAGTCCATGAAATTTTGGCCATTTTTTAAGAAATTCAAATCTGATGCTCGTAGAGGAAGATATGATGATTTTACCATGGTCACCTATTTGAGACGAAATTATGGAGCATGCAAAAACCCTAACTTCTTCAGACCATATCTCCAAAAATATAACGAACCAAGATTTGAAATTTTTACACGAAGTTCATCAGGAATTTGGATCCCCATGTTAAAAATTTCAGCTTCTGAACCTTCGTAGAAAAAAAATTATATCGCAAATTCCACTATAGCCTATTTGCAATAGCGAAACCCTAGAATCCAAAGTTCTGATACCAAATGTTATACAACCAACTCATAAAATAGAAGAAAATATAGATAAATGAATTAAAATTTATCCTCTTCGAGGGAGAAACCTCCTTTACAATAAATAAATGAATAATTCTTGGATGATATAAATGAAAATACCCCCTTTATATATATAGGAGTCTAAGGGGTCACAATATAATCAGAGCCTACATAAAAAAATAACGTAAGGGAACAATAATAAAATAATGAGATTATATGGGGAACAACAATAACAATATGAGGGATACATGGGAAAAACATTAATAATTAGGGGGATACACTAACAATAACAATAAGTGGGCTACAATAGTATTATAGGGACCTAACAATGACTCATTATGAAGATCGACCATAGTTACAAAATTCAACACTCCCTCTTAAGTAGGGAGGTATTCATAGCCGCTGTCATAAGTGTTCTCAAGTTGAAAAATTTCTCTACGAAAAGATTATAACAAAATCATCAACATCTTGTGAACATCTCTGACATTAGAATCATCTCATTAAAAACTCTGGCATCATCACCATCTCATTAACATCTCTGACATCATCAACATCATCTTGTTAGCATCTCTAACATCATCAATATCGACATAAACTAGTTGGAATCTCTAACATTGTCAACATCAACTAGTAGCCACAATTGGTTAGTACCACTGACCCATAATCTTGGCAGATACTACTAACATGTGGCATGAAATTTAGCATTAACTAGTAATCATAACTATGGTCGATACCATTGACCCAATTGGTTAGTACTCATGACCTATATTAGTCTTGGTTCACCATCTTGGTTAATGTCTTTCACTCATGGTGAAACTCCAAAGGCTATACTCTACCTAAGAAAATGGGACCGATGCTAAATGAAATCCTAATCCAATCTAGAGAGACAAATACTGATGATAAAAGCCACACACTCAACTAAGTGATCCTAGGCTTCTAGGACTTTTCTTCCCAACTGGTCAACATCTTTGACACATGAAGAATAATTGTCCTCTGGTGGACCATTCTCCCAAATTGGTCAACATATTTGACATAGGGAGAATGAATTTCCATGATGCTATTATATCAACACTCACGCTCAAGTAAAGAGGTAACCTGCACAAGAAATAACTTGTCCCTAAAGTATATGAAATTATCTCTGGACAAAGGCTTTGTCACAATATTAGTTTTCTTCTCATTAGTGGAGATGTTCTCGAGACTCACTACTCTCTTTTACACCATGTCATGAATGTAATGGTACTTTATTTCCATGTGATTTTACTTGGAATTGAACATGAGATTATCTGAAATCTTCACAAATATTTGATTGTCATAATATATCATGACCAGTTCTAGATCCTAGTCAAACAATATTGCAAGCAACTTTTGAAGCCACACCGCTTCAATACAAGCTTCATTGGCTATGATATACTCTTCTTCTGCATTGCTAAGTGTGATAAATTTCTACTTCCTACTCATCCAAGATATTATAGTAGGGCCTAAACAAAAACATACTCCTAAAGTACTCTTCCTATCATCTGCAATCCCTTCCCAGTCAGAATCTATATATCCCTACAGATGTATGTCACTATTTGAGATATATCTCAAACCATAATTTATAGTACCACATATATATCTCAAAATGTGCTTTAGTGCAATCCATTTCTCATGTCTTAGTTCCACCTAGAACTGGCTCAATGTGTTAATTTCAAATAAAATGCATGACCTAGTATTAACCAAATACATCAACAAGTCAATCAACTAATAGTACATGTATATATCAACCAAGTTGGGCTCATAGTATCTTAGCTTCTTCAAATTACTCACCATGCGATTTTCCATGGATATACACTCCATCATGTCAAATATGTTAAATATCTCAATAACATACTTTCCTTGAATAAGGAAGATTTCAATAGGATTCTACCATACTCGTAGTCCTAAATAATAATGCATCATGCCAATATCCTTCATGTAAAACATAGAGGTAAACTACCTCTTACACTTAATGATGAGAGATTCAACACCTGTCAGAAACAAATCATCAACATATAACAATAAAATAACAAGTTCATCCTTCACAACCTTGAAATAGAGGTTTGGATCAACATAACTCTTTCTAAATACAAGTCTCATCAGGTAGTTATAAATTCGAGCATACCAAACTCTTGGAGCTTGCTTGAGTCCATACAAGGCCTTCATGAACCTGCAAATGTGAGATTCCTTTCCATGCACCTCAAAAACTTGTGGCTGCTTTATGTACACCTATTCCTAAATTACACCATTGAGGAAAACAATCTTTACATCCATCTGATGTAAATTCCAACCCAAATAAGTAGCAAGAGAAATAATAGATCTAATGTAGGTGTACCTAGCAACTAGAGTAAAGGTCTCATCATAGTCTTCTCCCTCTTTTTGGGAGAACCCTCTAGCCACAAATCACGTGTTATATTTGGCAATACTTCCATATACAATATGATTGATATTTTATATCCATTTGGAAATCACCACTAACTTCCCTTCAGGTCTCGTCATGATCTCCCATACATCATTCTTCATGACTGCTTGATATTGGTCCGTCATATGATACTTCCACACTTTCTAGCTAGATGCTTCTTCATAAGTGTAAGGTTTTGCATCAATGATATTAGTCATAAGAGCTACATGACTAGAGAACCTTTTAGGTATCTTACTTCTTGTAGAAATTATACAACATGCATGTATATCTTTTATTCACCCGATCTAACACTGTAATAAGTTTAAACACTAAATCACTTCTACAAATATTTTTTGGAATTAAAAACACAACCGCTAATCACATGAACATGAATAAATATCAATCACACACAACACATATAATTTCCTGGGGAAATCTTACAGCTAATGTTGACACCTAATCCTATGGATGGGTGTGCACATTTATTTTTGTATATTATTTATTATTAGGAGATAAGGAAGGCCAAGAGTCATTGGGAGCTGAATCCCAATAGCCTCACTTCCCATCTATATAAGCATGTACATTCTTCAGCTAATTGAGACACCTAAAAACCCCACTATATTCTATTGTATATTAAGCATGGATCATGAAACAATTACATACAAAAATATTCTCACAAGAGCCCTCTAGTAATCAGCTAATTGTCTCACACTGTCATATGCAAAAATGGCCAACACATAGCCAATTATTAGCCTCCATAAAACCTGCCTTGCTTGCGCAATCCCTGATGGTAAAGATCCCTAGAAGAAAGGAATTTTTTCCTGCCTTGACTGTGCAAGCATCATGGGCACTCCAATGGGTGTTTTCCTGCATGTGTGCAAGCCAATAATCCTACAATTGATAGTCAACTTCCCTTTCACCTAGAACTCAACTAGGTCTCCACTTGATCTGACATGCATGCAACTAATAATAGTAAATCCTCAGTTGCATGTGAGATAAATTATTCTAAATTAATTAATATTTAATTCACAAGATCTCCCACTAGTGTATCTTCAATTGCAACTAGCACAACTGGGTTTAACTCACTTAACTAAGTTAAAATGATTTACAACTTGCACTAAATCATGCACCACTGCACTTCGAACTTTGTTACAACTAGAATTACTCTGGATGCCTCACCAACAACCTCTAACTCAAAATCCACTAGCTAACTGAATTATCACTTTCAGTTAACTAATTCAAGTCCACATTGATAATAGATTACAGTTTAATGTACATTTTAATTAAGGGATAAAAAAAATAGACATGCACCCAAAAATAACACTGTGGGCCCCACCCTAGTCTGGGTGCTTAATGCACTAGGTTATTAATGCACTAGGCGTGGGTGATGAATTTTCTTGTTGAATTTCACCACTCCCTCTCAACAAGAAAGGGATTATCCTTCACCTCGATTTTGTCTCTATGGTATTCGAATTTTCTGCTAGTGAGCGCCTTCATAAGAATATCTGCATCTTGATCTTCCATGGGAATGTACTGTAGTAACATGATCCTTCTCTGCACAAAATCTCTGAGATGAAACACATATCTATATGTTTGGACCTATCATGAAACACATGATTAATCAAGATTTTAATGCAACTCTGATTATCACAATGAATCACTGTTGGATCCATCTGAGAACCAAACAAACCAACCAAGATATTTCTCATCCAGATAGCCTCACATGCAGCTCGACTTGCTGCCATGTATTCTGCTTCCGCTGAACTAAGTGCCACGGATCGTTGCTTCCTGCTGTACCAGGAAAATACTATTGATCCAATGCTAAATATCCCCTTTGATGTGCTCTTTCTGTCCGATGGACTCCCAGCCCAATCTGCATCCGTGAAGCCATGAAAATTCAGTCCCTCTATCCATATATACCATAGACAATACTCTGATGTGCCCCTCAGGTATCTCGACATGCTTCCCCACCTTCCAAAATAGCTTGGTAGGATTAACCATAGCTTGAATCAGCTGGTTAACTGTGTAGAAAATGTTCGGTCTCGTATTCACCAAATACATTAGTGAACCCACTAACTGTCGATAGACAGTAGCATCCACTACCTCTCCCAAAGTAGCATCCTCTTTCCTCCAATTTCTTGAAAGAGGAGTATCCATGGGTTTTCAGCTCTCCATGTTAAACTTACCCAATATCTCCTTTACATACTTTCCTTGAGACAAAAAAAGTTCACCATCTAACTGCCATACTTCCAATCCAAGGAAATAATTAAGGAGTCCCATGTCCTTCATTTCAAACTCCCTTGCAAGATCCTCCTTGCATGAGTGTATCAAATTCTCATCACTAGTCAAAATTAGATCATCAACATAAATAAAAATGATCAATATATTACCCTCAACCACAATCTAGTACAGGTTTGCATCTGCTTCACTTTTGGTGAAGCCCAGTCCGGTGAAATAACTGTCTATCCGAGTGTACCAAGCATGAGGTGCTTGTTTCAACCCATACAATGATCTTTTGAGCTTTCCCACATGTGACTCACTATTGAAGATTTCTAAACCTTCAGGCTGCTCTATGTACACCTCTTCCTTAATGATCCCATTGAGAATCATAGTTTTCACATCCATCTGATGAATGCGCTAGCCCATTTGCACTGAGAGTGCAAGGATGGATCTTATGGAAGAGTACCTTGTAGCATGTGCAAAATTCTCATCATAATATATCCCCTCAATCTATGAGAAACCCTGGGCCACAAATCTGGCCTTATATTTCTCCACACTCCCATTAACAGCTTGCTTTACCTTATAGATCTGTTAGCCACCTATAATATTTGTTATAGCAAAAGGTGGCTAAGACTTTTTGAGCCTTCAAGGAACAAATTTCATTGCTAAAAATTGTTGGCTCTTGAAGACTCTTGAAGGCCTCATGCCTATCCTCTGTCCGAACTTCACTGCTGTTCCCTTTTTACACTTAGAAATCCTGCTGATTTCCAAGCCAGAATACTGCTGCAAGCACCATTTCCATTTTCCCTTTCTCCCAAAACTAACTTTCATTTTCTCTCTTTTTCTCTATAAAACTCCTCTATTTTCATGATTCCTTTTCTCCCTTTCATGAAAATCCTCTTTACATAGTTTAAAACTCATTTTTAAACTATATCAGAACCCTCCATTTCCCTTGAAAACCATTGAAAATTCATAAAATTCATATATTTTATGGTGTGGACTTAAGCCCCCTCGGGCTAAGTCTTAAGTCCCCTCCTCCATAAACCCCGGTTATAATACCCTTCATATAACCTTCGGTCCCGCAGTCGGGCACCAAGACGTTTCATAAATAACATTTTAAACCTTGGTTTATATTAAAATCGTCGGTTTTATTATTTTATTAATTTTCCGCCGGTTCAAATTTTAAATCGTTTTGCATCGTCGATCTGATCTGAAGATCGGACGGTGCGGAGTTCGTCTCCCGGTGGTCCCCACATTCCACTCACCTGTCCAAAAATTGCGCGGTATTCATCACATCGCCTTTGGGCGACGACGGTTTTTTCCCGATCGCCAGCGATTCCACTCAGCGGTTGACACGCGTCCTGCACACTGTTCATAAACCCGCCATCCATCGCGCGTTAACATTCAGATGAGGACACATCGCGATATTGATGCGTACCGTCGGATCTGAGGCCGCCCATCCGACGACTATCGCTCACCAAATATGCCCGACATTTAACCGGGCTACGGTGCGAAATTCAATAAATCTCTGCCATCGATATGATCTGCAGATCGACGGTCCATATTCCATCGCCCTGATTCGATCAACCAGTCAACGTTTTCTGCTTTGACTTCCCGTTTCCGTTCCCGACCTTCAATCTCTGCGCGATCGACGACTCTGATTTAAACATTTCTTCTGCCTTCACTACGCCTTCTCCCGATCAATCCCGACCGTTGGATGATGCCATCCAACGACCACGCTTCCTCCACGTGTCCTCCGCAGCAATAAACCTATATATGTAGGAATTTTTAATATATTTGTTTGTATTTTGCAGGGTTTAAATGGTTTTTTCGCCATTTTTTAAGAAAATTCGAAGGCAGAGGATGACGATCTTCCTGCCTTCGATTCACCAAAGAAAATCATCACAGGGGTCAAATCCACGTTTTCATCAATCATTCATGAAGCATTGATGCCACATAACCCTGTGCAGCTCGCATACTAGCAAAAAAACCATGAATCGGGCGTAGTCAGAGAGTATCAGTGACGAAGACCAAAATTTATTAGAACAAAGGATTAAAGACAGATTTTGTGGGGATTACGGCTAAGAATGTTTATCAAAAGCCTAAACCCCGATTTAAAACACAGTTTAAAGAAAATCTGAAGTGTTTTATCAACAGGAAACCCTCCACCGCCAAAAATTGAGGAAAATTGATCCCTCTAGCTACCACGACGCCACCTGTGCCTCAAAGTATCCAATCAGAGGCTGAATTTATTGATCGGGATAAGATATTTGTCTCAAAACGCAGCCAAAGAGGAAAATCTGCTAAGGAAATTAATGGCAAACATCTGCAGAGTTACTTTGACGCCACACAGAGCCTCAAAGGTCAAAAAAAGCTCCCATCGAGCTTAAATCTTTATGTAAATAATTTAATACAGAGGATATGTATGTAAGTTTTTTCATTGAGCCCCTCAAAGGCCAAGAAGCCATTAAATCTGTATTAATTGTAATTGGAGATCTTTTATCAGATCTCACCTCCTCATTCTTCTATATATACTTTTGCAGAAGATGAGTGAGGGGTTGGTTGCAGAACTTTGAAATACACTTGAGCTTAAATTTCTGATTGTAAATAAGTGTTCACTGGCCCTTGGAGCTCTGCTTGTAATATATTAGTTAGGCTGGATAGTGAAGATGATTGCTAAACTGAAACATTGGACTTGAAGACTGTAACTGGTTTGACATCAATAACAAGCTGTTTCTTGGGATCCTGGTCTATATCATTGGTGAAGTGCCCCTTACTTTGTTATTTTTTTTCCTTCTATGTATGTCATATTGTTCACTATTCTCTGATAAAGAACAACATTTATAGTGTTAGGACCTGCTGTATATCAATAGCCTTCTCTGACTGAAAAGCTTTATCTTAATGTTTTCCTCCAATTTGTTTATTTAAGAATGATTTAATACAGTTTAAGCAGTTAGGAATGCTGGAGTTCCCTCGTCCTACTATTTGCTTTAAACATTGTTCTTGAAATTTATTTTCCTTATTTTTCTTATTAAAGATGACTATGGAAGATATGGTGTGCCCTGGTCCTAGTTTTTCTCCAAAAGCAGATTCTGAAAGTTTCCCTTGGTGTTGACTGAAAGCAGAATAGGTTTAAAAGTACTTTATCTGATCTTAAGTTTATACTTTGTTTCTCTTATATGTTTTCATACTTTCTGAAGGTAATTATGTGGATTACTGGATTGTTTGTCAATTAAGCTGCTTTAATACAAACTTGCCCAAGAAGTCAATGGTTAGCCTTGCACTTGGTTGGCTTTAAACAGTTACTTAAGAGGATTTTCTTGTTTGGACTGACTATAAATCCTTTGTGAAATTATTATTAGTTTCCACCTCTCCAACACCTTATTGTTCCCATTCCATCATTTAAATCTCAATAATCTTGTGATATAGATGACTTTCCCCTTGGATCACTCTTGATGTTGTTGTTCAATTAAAGCCCTATTATGACTCCATAGCCCAATGGACTAAAAACCAGCGTTATATCTATCTTTTTAGCCTAAGCTGTTCTATTCACTTGCAAATTCTCACCTTTGAAACTCTTTGCACTTAGGAATTTCCACCTCAAACAGTATTCATGCTCAACCATCCAAAAAACAAACAAAACCCTTGGCCTTCATAACTAGCCTAATATCATCACCCAAAATTCAAAGACAAATCCATCTTTGCACTTATTGGGGAGATCCCTCTCCGGATTCAGGAGGGCTAGATCCTAGAATCCGAAATTTGGTTGAAATAATGTTGCTTCTGCAGTTTTAGTCTTACCAATCTGCTAAAATTACATATTCCTAACAAGATCCATCTTGATCCAACCAATGATTTGTCGATCGGTCTTGGGACTATCTCCCATGCATTATTCTTGACAATGGAGTCATACTCCTACACCATTGTATTAACCCAAGTTGGTTGCTGCACTACTTCCTGAAACAAATATGGTTTAGTCACAATAAATTTGCTCATAAGAGCCATGTATCTAGTAAATCGGTCAGGAGACTGTCTCTGTCTACGTTGTGAAGTAGGGGCTCCTACATTATCTACAACATCAAGTCTCAATCTATCAGCTTACATGGTGCACCTTCTGCCATTTCTGATGGATGGCTCTGCATGAGTGTTTTCCTCCACTCCATGAACCTCCTCATGTGGCTGATCCACATCTTGAGACTCATCCTTGAGAACCAAAAGTTCCTCCTCTGCATGCAAGTACATCTCCCTCTCAAGGGACAACCGCATGGATTTCTCCTCATCAAATTTGATATCCCGTCGCTCAAAAATCATTCTGCTATTTGGAAAATACACATGATAATTATGGGGTGTTTTAGTGTACCCCAAAAAATCCCAACCTCAGCTGTTGGTTCCAGCTTCTTCCTGGCATCCTTGGTCACATGCACATAAACATATGAGCCAAAAATCTTAAAGTGTGAAACATCATGTTTCTTACCAGTGAAAGCCTCTTCAGGTGTACTCATTCCAAGTACTCTATGAGGACAACGATTTTGCACATGTACCGCTGTATTGCATGTTTCCACCCGCAGATGCATCGGTAGGGCTTGATCATGCAACATCACTCATGATTCACCCACAATAGTTATGTTCTTCTTGTCCATCACCCCATTCTGCTGTGGGTTATGAGGCGCTATGAGTTCTCTTCGAATTCTTTCTTTGCTGTAGAAGTTCTTGAATTCGTTAGAGATGTATTCTCCACCATTATTGCTATTAAGAGCCTTCACTTGCTTCCCTGAATCTTTCTCAACCAGTGCTTTAAATTCACATAACTTAGAGAATGTTTGATATTTCTTCTACATGAAGAAGATCTAATACATATGAGAAAAGTCATCAAAAAATATTACATAGTACTTATGTTTTTCTGTTGAAGAAATAAAGAAAGGACCACACACATCTGTGTGAACTCTCTCAAGGATCCCCTAAGCTTAGTTTTCCTTCTCATGAAAGGTGGCCTTTACATTTTTTCCCATAGTACATCCCTTGCATGTGTCTGACTTCACAAGTGTACCCCTGGGAAGACGAGTATAAATCTGCTACATGAATTTCAAGGCTGCATGGTGAAGATGGCCCAATCGCCTGTGCCATAATTCACCCTCATCCCGGCTCACCACTTGATCTGCCTTGCCCATCATTGCTGCGTAACCATCTATCTCCAGCTTGTAGAGATTCTTAACTCAAATCCATATCATTTTGGCCTGTCTCGTTGTTTTATGTCGCAGGAAATATTTTCCATCACTAAAAACAACATCATAGCCTCTATCCTCCAACATTGCGTCTAAGACCAAATCTTTCTTCAAACTTGGTACATGCATCACATATTTTAATTGAAATGGTTTCCCTGAATCCCTCTGAAAGGTAATGGTACCAATCTCTGTAGCACTATTGTAATATTCCAAAATTAGCTTGCAGCTAATTGGAATATTAATTTTTTCTTTTGTCATTTAGATAGATGAATAAGTGGGTAGGAAGATCCATAAATCTCTTTATTAGGAATAAAATCACTCCAAATGTGAATGGGGATCATATTAGTAGCTGGATAAATCACGTTTATGTGTGAACAGGGGCTAAAGCATGTGGAAAAGGTCAATGTTGACCAAATCAACAACGCTGGTGTTGATGAACGGTTGTCATTGATGTCAACCCAAGCAGCACCAGGGGCTAACCCAATATTTTATGGGAATTTTGACCTACAAAATTACTATATTCTGGTTCAAGAATTATTTGGATGGTTTCTACTTGTCGAGATGTTTCTGTTGATATATGGCACGCCACGTAATTCTTCACAGTTTCAGAGATGTTCATGTTTGAAGTTTATACCCCCAGTTAGTGGGCTAAAACCCCATAGGGTTGTGGCATGGGTCATTGAAAAGTCATAATTAATATTTTTTAAGCTCCTAAAATCCCTCCCACGTTTACTTGTTGAAGCCCCTCTTAACCTAAGCATTTATATAAATTGTGATCCTCATTTCCTCCTTATGCAAGGGATTTCGCCATCTGAAACAAGTCATCGTGGAAGTTTTGCTCTAACGTTTTTGATACGAAGGTTCAGAAGTTGAAATTTTTAAGAGGTGAAGCTGAAATCTTGAGGAAGCTTCTGTGAAAATTTCAGATCAAGGTGCGCAATATTTTTGGAGATATGATCTGTGGAAGTTAGGGTTTTTGCAGGCTCCTGAAATTCATCTCAAAGAAGTGACCTTGGTAAAATCATAATAACTCTCTCTCTGAGTATCGGATTGGAATTCTGTAAAAAGCGACAGATAGTGCACAGAATGTAATTATTTCTCTATCAATTTCAAAGCCAAATGAAAAAAATAGTGACATGTGGCATGCTGTACAAGTTCGCTATGCTGAAACAGTCCATAATTAGGGCATTGTGAGATATTGAGTATAACTCTCTCTTGAAGAATCCAAATTGGATCAGACCTATGGCATTGGAAAGACAACTCAGAGGAATACTACAAGACTGAAAATTAGATATTGGGGATCTGAAATAACAGAGATACACCAGATTCAATATCGAGCTCCTAGAAGGCAATAAAAAGTTAGATCATGTGTTGTCAAGGGATGCAAAGGACCAGGCTTTCTATGGCAGCAAAGAAAAGTAAGGTGCAACAGAGGGTAGCATGACAAGAGCAGCAACCAAGGTGCATAACAACAGCAAGAATTTCATCATATGAAGTCTTGAAGTGGGTAGCATTGCATACAATCATTGTAAAGGTATCATTGTACTAAGTCATTGTAAATACATTATTGTAAAAATTGTACTAGTGTCTATCTGCCAAGGGTTGAAGAGGCAGTGTTGGGAGGTCTAGGATCATCATTAGGTGGTTGTGTCAAATTTGGTGTCTTTTATTCTTCTATAGGGTGGTAGGGTGGTGCTAGGGTGAGTTGTAGCTCATTGGGTGTTGGAGCATCCATTCAGTTGACTACTGAAGAATCTCGGGCGTTGGAGCGTCCATCCAGTGGGAGCTGGAGAAGAATTCTTTTCTAGATTCTAGGAAGTTGGAGCTTTATTTTCAATTGGAGTTGAATATTAAAGAATTATTAGAAAAGTATTAGGTGGTTTTTGTCCCGTAGTGGGTTTCCACCTTAAAAAACTATGTGCATTTGTGTTCCTTTTTTTACTGCTATCATTGTACAAACACTGATAATAATTGAAGATTAACTAATGCTCTAATTGAAAGGAATACTGATTCACCCCCCCTCTTAGTATTTCCAACAATTGGTATCAGAGCTTGGTTCCTTCAATAGCAATTTAACAGCTGGAAGGAGGTCATGGAGCATACCAAGAATGGTGCACCTCTATTCAATGAAAATAATTATGCACTCTAGAAAGGAAGAATGGAGGTCTATCTCTTGGCGCAATGTTACGAAGTATGGGACGCTGTTCAAAATGGATTTACATCAACCATGGATGAACAAGGTAAGAATAATTTGGTAAATGATGCAAAAGAAAAGAATATTATTATCAGTGGACTTATTGAATTTTCTTATCATAAGGTGTTGGGTTGTAAAACTGCCAAAAAATGTATGGGACAAGCTTGAGAATATATATGCAGGTGACTCAAATGTCAAAGAAGCAAAGCTTCAAATCTATAGAGCAAAATTTGAGCAACTTAAAATGAAAGAAGATTGCAACATTGCTGCATACTTCCAATACGTTGATGAAATAACCAATAATCTGGAAGGATTGGGAGAGCCAGTTGACGAGAAGAATATTATACGGAAGATTCTTAGAACATTACCAGGGAGATTCAACCCAAAGGTATCGGTGTTAGAATACAGTGCAAATCTGGAAAAACTCAGCAAAGAATAATTACATGGAGTTCTCATAGCAAATGAAATGAGACTTGATGAAGAAGAGGGTACTTCAAATCTAGAAACTGTGTTCGTTGCATCTAAGAAAACCAATAAGGACAAACAACCTTCAATTGAAATGACATGCGCCTGCAAGTGTGAGAAAAGGGAGATGATGGAGAAGGTATTTCAGATGAAGAATATGCTTACTTTACGAGAAAACTAAAAACTGGTAAGGGAAAATTCAAAGGTAAACTTCCATTGATATGTTTTGGTTGTGGTGAGGTTGGGCATTTCGCAGCAAAATTTCCGAACAAAAGTGATGGCAACTCAAAAGGAAATAAAGGCTTTAAGAAATTCAACAAGAAAGGCAAAAAGAAAGGATCGAAAAGGAAATTTCTCTCTAAAGAAGATAGCTCATCATCCGATGAAGAAAGTGACAGCAAAGAAGAAGCCAATGAGAAAGTATTGTTTATGGCCAAGCACAATAAACAAGAAGTATCAAACAATGAAGAAGAAGGGTTGACCATAGAAGAATTTTATGAGGAGGCAATCAATCTTATAAAAGAGCTCAATGCTGAGAAGATCCATTCCAATACTCTTGAAGAACAAGTTCAAGGTCTCAAAATTGAAGTTGAAGAACACAAATGTATTGAAGAGTCACTTCAAAATAAGTTGGAAGAAAGCAACCAAGAAAGGGAAGCATTAGAAGCCGAAGTAGTCTCGCTGTGTAAGGAAGTGAAGAAGGGAAAAACTATCCAAAACTATGCCAACAGCTCAAGGGAATTGGAAGAAATCATCAACAATCAACAATCTTACAACGACAAAACTGGCCTCGGTTACAAAGAAGAAGAAGCAAGACCTTCTACAAAAAAATACAATGAACCTATGAGATCTGACATACATGTAGACTTCATTGGACAAGATTCGCAAACAAATCCTTGGAAGACGATTCCTCGGCAAAGATTTCCATCCAGGTACCAACATATTTTTCATGGCTATTGTTATTCATGTGGAAAGTTTGGTCATAAAGCTGTAGAATGTCACATGTACCCTAGGAACCAATACAATTCCATGAGATTCTTCAAATATGAACGTCCCAGGGCTCAACGAAACATCAATAGATTTGAACATTTAAGAAATAATATGGAATGTTACAAATGTAAAAACTTTGGACACATAGCTAGAGACTGGAGACTTGAAAATCCTCCAGAAGAATCTTCGAAGCCACATAATGAACGAACATGGAAGAAGAAGAAGACTGATAATTGTGCTCTCACTCTCAAGGCTCAAAACAACAAATATGTGTGGTATGTTGACAACGGTTTCTCAATGCATATGACTGGAGATAGAAGGAAATTTGTATCTCTGAAAGAGAAGAAGGATGGAACCGTATCCTTTGGAAATGATAGATCTTCAAATGTTATAGGATCAGGTATCGTCACTCTCGGAAGCAAATATGTTATAGCCAAGAATGTTCTATTGGTTGAAAACATGAATCACAATCTGCTCAGTGTTGGAAAAATGTGTGATCAAGGACACATAATGCTATTCAACTCCACAAAATGTGAAATCAGGAAAGGCAGGTATGATAAATTGTGGCTACAACAAGTCAAGCTCCAAATGACATATATGTTCTGGATGAAGCAACTAAAGCATGTCTACTAGCTAAAGAAGATGAAAGCTGGTTATGGCACAAACGAATGGGTCACATAAACTTTGAAAATCTAGTCAAGATAAGCAAAAAGGAAGTAGTATGAGAAATTCCGAAAATCTCAAAACCTTCCAACACATTATGTGAGGCATGTCGACATGGCAAGCAGACAAAAGTCCAATTTAAAACAAAAGAACACTTTGCATCACATCCATTGGAATTGATAAATACTGATCTATGTGGTCATGTGAGAACAAAAGGCTTAGATGGAGAATTATATTTAATGTTAATGATAGATGATTATACCAGGATGACATCCGTCAGTTTCCTAAAGAAAAAATCTGAAGCATTTGAGAGCTTTAAGATCTATAAGGAGTTGGTTGAAAATGAAACTGATTTGAAAATAAAGTGTTTAAGATCAGATAATGGTGGAGAATTCACTTCCAAATTATTTCAGCAATACTATGACGAAAATGGAATAAAAAGACAATTTTCAACAGCATGAACACCTCAGAAAAATGGAGTTGCTGAAAGAAAGAACATAACCATACAAGAAATGGGTAGAACAATGTTGAAGGACTCAAAATTGGATGAAAAATTCTGGGTTCAAGTAATTGATACGACAGTCTTCATTATCAACCAAAGTCTTCTCAGAAATAATTGCAACAAGAATCCATATTAATTATGGAAAGGAAAACCAGCTAATGTAAAATATTTCAGAATCTTCGGAAGCAAATGTTATATCAAAAGAGAAGATCAAAATTTGGGTAAGTTTGAATCACGTGTTGATGAAGGTATCTTTGTTGGTTACTCATGCAAAAGAAAGGCCTATAAATGATATAATATAAGATGAAAACAAATAGTGGAGAGCATAAATATTACATTTGACGAAGATGGTGTTCTAGTGAATAATGATGAGGATCTAGAATCTTTGAAACTTGAGACAGAGGCTGAAAAAGACACAGATAAAATTTTAGAACAAGAAGCAACTATCAACGAGGAAGAAGTAAACAATGATCATCAAGATATACCAGAACAACAATAAGAAGCTCCTCCAAGGAGAACAAAATATTGGATTCAAAAGAACCATCCAACAAATCAAATCATTGGTGACATAAACGAAGGTCGACAACTTCGTTCATCACAACAAGCTCACATTGCTTTTCTAGCAAACTTTGAGCCTAGTAGTTTTGAGGAATCCAGCCAGAATGAACATTGGGTAGCAGCTATGAATGAAGAATTGGATCAAATTGAGAATAATAACTCTTTGGAATTAGTTCCACGACCAAAAGATAAAAATGTCATTGGGACTAAATGGGTGTTCAGGAACAAATTGAATGAAGATGGGTAGGTTACCAGAAACAAAGCAAGATTGGCTTGCAAAGGCTATGCATAAGTGGAAGGAATTTATTTCAACGAAACATTTGCACCAGTTGTCAGAATGGAAGCCATACGAATGTTTCTCGCCTATGCATGTTCAAAAAAAATGAAAGTCTACCAAATGGATGTTAAGTCAACATTTCTGAATGGAGAATTAGAAGAAGAAATTTACATCGAACAACCTGAAGGTTTTCTACTATCAGAAAAAGAAGACTATGTTTGCAGGTTAAAGAAGGCTCTATATGGTCTCAAACAGGCTCCCAGAGCATGGTATGCTCCTCTTGATGGATATATACGTCAACAAGGGTTCAAGAAAGGTACTGTTGATAGCAATCTTTATGTACAAATAGATAAAGATAATTTAACAATCATTGAGGTGTATGTGGATGATATAATATTTGGTAGCAATGATGATCGACTAAGTAAGAAATTTTCTATAGAGATGCAAAGTGAGTTCAAGATGTCTTTACTTGGTGAGCTGGCATACTTCTTAGGGCTTCAAATATCTCATCAAGAGAAATGAATATTTATATGTCAAGCCAAGTACATCAAGGAAATGCTCAAGAAATTCAAAATGGAAGATTGCAAACCCGTCCTTACTCTGATGGTAACAGGTTGCAAATTGAGCATAGATGACTCATATAAGGATGTGGATCAGAGGTTGTACAGATCTATGATTGGTAGTCTTCTATATATAACAGCTTCTCGGCCAGATGTTATGGAAGCAGCTGGACAAGTAGCAAGATTCACCAAAAGAATCACATATTATTTCCGTCAAAAGAATTATTCGATATCTAAAGGGCACAGAAGAATATGGCTTGTGGTATCCCAAGGGTAACAATCTCATTATTCAAGCCTTTATAGATGCAGATTGGGCAGGAAGCATTGATGATCGTAAGAGTACTAGTGAAGCAACATTCTATCTAGGTGGTTGTCTCGTATCATGGTTGAGAAAAAAGCAAACCTCAATCTCGTTATCTACAACGAAAGTAGAATACATTGCAGCAACATCATGTTGTACTCAAGTCCTTTGGATGAAACAAACTTTGCAAGATATTCAAGTACAAGAATCCTGTCATGTATTCAAAAACAAAACACATTCCGATCAAATATCATTTTGTTAAAGAACAAGTTGCTGAAAAGAATATCAAACTTGAGTATGTTTGTACAAAAGAAAAAATTTCTGATACCTTCACTAAAACTTTACCTCATGAAGCATTTGAATATCTTCGTCAGAAGCTTGGGATTCTCCCAAGTTCTCATTAGATTACAGGTCTGCAGGACGGTTGTGTGTCAGGGGGAGTGGAAGTGTGTACAGGTCTGCATGATGGTTGTGTTTCAGGGGGAGTTACCCTTTGCCATTGATGTCAAAGGGGGAGAGAATGTTGTAGGAAGAGGTTTCATGATCGCAGGGGGAGTACTTATGTTGCCATCAATGCCAAAGGGGGAGATTTTTGATCAACGGTTGTCATTGATGTCAACTCAAGCAACACCAGGGTCTAACCCATTATTTTATGGGAATTTTGACCTACCAAATTACTATATTATGGTTCAATAATTATTTTTATGGTTTCTACTTGTCGAGATGTTTCCGTTGATATATGGAACGCCACATAATTCTTCACGTTTTCAGAGATATTCATGTTTGAAGTTTATACCCCCAGTTAGTGGGCTAAAACCCCATAGGGTTGTGGCATGAGTCATTGAAAAGTCATAATTAATATTTTTTAAGCTCCTAAAATCCCTCCAATGTTCACTTGTTGAAGCCCCTCTCAACCTAAGCATTTATATAAATTGTGATCCTCATTTCCTCCTTATGCAAGGGATTTCACCATATGAAACAGGTCATCATGGAATTTTCGCTCTAACATTTTTTCTATGAATGTTCAGAAGCTGAAATTTTTATGAGGCAAAGCTGAAATACTGAGGAAGGTGCTGTGAAAATTTCATTTCAAGGTGCGCAACATTTTCGGAGATATGATCTGTGGAAGTCAGGGTTTTTGCAGGCTCCTGAAATTCTTCTCAAAGAAGTGACCTTGGTAAAATCGTCATATCTCTCTCTCTAAGTATCAGATTGGAATTATGTAAAAAGTGACAGATAGTGCACAGGCTGTAGTTGTCGTTCTATCAATTTCAGAGCCAAATGAAAAAATAGTGACACGTGGCATGCTATACAAGTTTTCTCTGCTGAAACAGTCCATAATTAGGGCATTGTGAGATATTGGGTTTAACTCTCTCTTGAAGAATCCAAATTGGATCAGACCTGTGGCATTGGAAAGAAAACTCAGAGGACTACTATAGGACCGAAATCTAGATATTGGGGATCTGAAATAACAGAGATACACCAGATTCAATATCGAGCTCCTAGAAGGCAAGAAAAAGCTAGATCATGTGTTGTCAAGGGCTACAAAGGACTAGAATTTCTATGGCAGGAAAGCAAAGCAAGGTGCAGTAGAGGGTAGCATGAAAAGAGAAGCAACCAAGGTGCATAACAGCAGCAAGAAGTTCATCATATGATGTCTTCAAGTGGGCAGCATTGCATACAATTATTGTAAAGGTATCATTGTACTAAGTCATTGTAAATACATTATTGTAAAAATTGTACTAGTGTCTATCTGCCAAGGGTTGAAGAGGCAGTGTTGGGGGGTCTAGGATCATCATTAGGTGGTTGTGAAAAATTTGAGGTTATGGTCTAGTATATCTTCTTCTTCTACATCATTCTATATCATTGTAAAGTGGACCATTTTCCCTGGTATGAGAGTCCATTCTTCTTTTATTCTTCTATAGGGTGGTAGGGTGGTGCTAGGGTGAGTTGTAGCTCATTGGGTGTTGGGGAATCCGTTCAGTTGACTACTGAAGAATCTCGGGGGTTGGAACGTCCATCCAGTGGGAGCTGGAGAAGAATGCTTTTCTAGATTCTAGGAATTTGGAGCTTTATTTTCAATTGGAGTTGAATATTAAATAATTATTAGAAAAGCATTAAGTGGTTTTTGTCCCGGAGTGGGTTTCCACCTTAAAAAACTGTGTGCATTTGTGTTCCTTTTGTTTAATGCTATCATTGTACAAAACTAATAATAATTGAAGATTAACTAATGCTCTAATTGAAAGGAATACTGATTCACCCCCACTCTCAGTATTTCCGACAGCTGGTATGGAGGGAGTAGATCATCAATGAGAGACATCACAATGATAATGGGAGGAAGTCTCCATGATAGTAGTGGCTTTAATGAGTGGGACCCAAGGTAAGAAGGCTCGCAATGCATATAAGGAAGGGGAAGGTAGCCATAGAAGGGTATGATGTTGTTGATTACTGATTTTGTGGTCTTGTATGACTATTTTCACTCTTTAGCTTTTTAGCAGAGTCTGCTGTGCTGTTTAGCACAAGGGTGTTCCCGAGCGGGAATCCCACACTCATCCTTGGGGGACTTCGAGTGCCTACTCAGGAGAGGTATTCTTGAACTTTATATTCCACATTCCGGCATCAGGCCAGGCTTCAGTCTTTAGCTACAGCACAATATTTGCCAGAGTTGTGTTGTGTTGTAGGGTAGAAGCAATGGAGGATTGATAGGGTCAATTTCTGTGTTTGTTTTCAAGTGGAGAGGTAGCCTTTCCATTGGGAGGCTAGCAAGGAAGGTCCTTGAGATTTATTTCATATTTCAGCACCAGGACAATCTATTATCATCTCCTAAAATGCAGATTCCCTCATAGATTGCGTTATTCTAGTGAGCATTTGCAGTGGAGGATTCAATGCTTGATTTGGAGGGTGAGATATTAAAGGAAGGGATCAACCTTTCACTTGGAGGATCTATTGGAGGATATCCATACATTTATTTATCAGTTTCAGCCACATATTTCCAGTTATTCAGTTGCAGCAGCTATTCAGCCCTAGGGCTGCATTCCAACGTTTTGCATTTTGGAGTATTTCCAGAAACCCCTTCTGGGTTGTCTTGGAAATGTGTTTGGGAGCCTAGATATCTACTCCCGGCACTATGTGAGCCATATATCAGGAGATCCATGTTATTGTACTTTTCCAGTAGCATTATTTCCACTAAAATTGTGTTGTATTGATTCTTCTGCATTTGTATAGAAACTATATTTCATGTGGTGGCATATGTGTTCATTAGAGGCTTGTTTGCCTTGATTATTTGAGTTGTGCCTATATTTAATTTACTTATTTGCTGCTAATATACATAATAAAATGGTCCATGTTTGACATACATGTTGGTGTAATGTTATTCACTGCTATTTCCATTTTTTTGGTCCATATTCCTGTATTTTCCATTTTGGAATATTATAGTGGTATCAGAGCATAATCTTGGCTCAGCCTGTGAGTTTCAGCCAATATGCTATCAGAAGAATAAGAAGAAGAAGCAGAAGAAGAAAAAGAGATCTAAAATGATGGAAGGAATGGGTTTTGCCTCATATATTTCCAGATCTATGAAAGACCTCTCCAAGGAGGTCAAGCAAATGATAAAGGAGAGATGCAATGAGACCTCACGCGGGTTTCAAGATGAGGAAGGTCCATGCACTTCCTATCAGCAACATAGAAAACCAGTATTGCATAGAGCTCTAAATATATCCACTATGTCCACTTTCTTTGAAGAGGAAGGTGAAATACATGGAGATGGAGGAAAATTAGATCATGAGATTCTAAGTGATTATCTTGAAGAGTACAAGTCTCAATCAAGGGATTTCAAGGAGAATATAACTCTCCAACAGTTCATTCATCTCAAAGAAGAAAGGAGACCTTGCAACAACGATAGAAGAAAAAGACACAATAGATTTCTATTGTCTACACTTGATGGGTCATCCACATCCACAACAAGGGCTTGGATAAGGAAGTTAGATGCATTCTTCCTGCTACATCCAGTAGTAGAAAGAGAAGTTGTTGAGCTTTCAGCGCTACACCTTGAGGGTGAAGCAAACATTTGGCGGTTCAACCATTTGAAACATGCAAGAGTGACTGCTTATGCAGATTTTACTCAAAGGTTGATCAAGAAATTTGATAAGAAGAAACCAGAGGTAGTTCCTATTGAGAAATTTTCTGATATAGATGAGAAGGCACATGAGGAGCCAAGGGAAGATGTCAATATTATCATTCCAAAAGAAGAAAAACTTCCACCACCACTTGCTGCAGGAGTACTTGCATCAGGAGAAGGAACACTTGCATCCTTGCAAAGTGGTCTGGATCTCTTAACATTTAAAGTCCCATGCATTATTCAGGAGATGCATGAGGAGGAGGAGACTTATAACAGTGCTAGTGCAGTAGTAGAGGAGCATCCATTATCATCACCAGCAGTTGGGGGAGTCATTACACCGGTGGGAGGAACCCTTGTAGTAGTACAAGATGTTTCTCAGGATTAACTTAACCAAGGTATGCAAACATTTCCACTTCCTATTATTTCAGCACATCATATGGAGGGTTTTGGGGACATGCCATCATGGAAATTGCATGACCTAGGGTCAAAACACACTGCTGATTTGGAGAAACATACTATCACTGTGTAGAGGACCCTTGACAGGTTCAAGGAGGAGATGTATAGCCATCCTGGTTTCTCATTATTGAGCCACACACAACACTTTGGGTTGGAGCATAGAGTTTTCAAGGATAGGATGAGAATTATCCTAATTAATCCAATGTAGAACTGTATGTTCAACATTGTGCATGATCATGAGGAAACATCATGGAGATCAGCAACACTGTCATTGAGCAACATTGATGAGTTGGCGACCCAACTATTATTGGGACATTCTGATGACCATTATACTTGTGTATCATTGGATAGGCAGATGGTTGTTTGGAGACACCTTATGATGGATAACATCTCCCATTATTATCATGGATCCTTCTTGATGAGCACATATTAACTCAAAGAGAATATTTTTCCTACATCATGTTTGGAACCTTATGGGTTCAACTTGGTCATTGATGAGTAGTCTTCATATAGAGATCTTTAGGAGGTTGCACTTCAACATCCCATGGAGTGCAAAGATAGTGATCATATTTGGGAGGATGGTATTCTCCATTGGATAGATACCAAATTGGAGCATGGTGGGAGACACCCACATTTGGATGAATGGGTGTAGCTAGTGAGCAAGGGGTTGGTGAGCCACTTGCAGAATTATGACGTAGGGCAGCAGGAGGCATGGCTTCGCTGGCTACTCTTGAAAGAGTTTGTCCATCATGTGACATATCATATTTCAAAGGGTTTGTTATGGTTTGGGACATTGCATGGCACCCATATGACATGACAACATGAGATTTGTTTGTATGGGGAATTCTACAAGTCAACTATCATGACGTTACCTCATGAATTGTATGATGATGAGATGAGGAAGCAACAAAAGTTATTTTTGCTTTGGTTACTCTTGGGAGAGTATGGGCTGATTTTCTCCCATAATTTGCATGATGTTTCAAGAGTAGAGGATGGCACAATCATCGTGCAAATGGGCTACTCCTTAGCTTTGGAATATCAGGGGGTACTTCCACATAGGAAGGAGTCTCCCATATGTAGAAAAATTATGACATGTGGCTTTGGAATTTGGAATTTGGATTTGGCTTTGGCATTTGGAGTTGTGATATGACAAGAGCCTTATTACAAAGGCTAACAATGCTATCACTTGGGATTATGTATCTATTAATGGAGTGTTCCAAGGGAAGTATGCATCCCTTCACATTTCAGATCACTATGGGAAGATCCTCATGGCGAGGCTCATCCATGGACCTCATTTTAAGCCTACTCACAGTGCATGGTAAGAGCTGTGTTCTTGCACTTATTGATCTTCTAAAAAAATATTTTCATTCTCTTTCCATTTATATACAATGCATTGCTCCACAAGAGGGAAAGTTTTTATTTGGGCTTCGTAGTCTTTCTAAGATCAACATTTATGATGGAGATAACCATTTCTTGTATGGCTTTGGGCAAGTATTGTGCTATTCTTGGTATGCTCAGTTGATACACAATGCCATTTAATACTTTCTAGTAGATGAGAAGACATGCACAAATAGAAAATGGTTGGGAGACAACTTGCCACATGATGTGCTGAAATAACAGGCAACAAAACTGCGCTTTCACCACATGGAAAACTATTGGCACCATCCAACATTACACATAACACTCAGTATCTTATTTATTTGGATGCCATATCATGATGATGTTATATTCAATGTATGTGGGATGACTTGTGCAAGCAAGGTTCATAGAACCAAAGAGGGGGTCTTTGAAGATCTAGTTGCCTTTTTGCCTCTTGAAGGCAACATTATTGCAGCCAAAAATCAGCAGCAGATCTACACAAATCATAAGTGGAGAGGGAGACAACATGGGGTAGAAAATTTGGTCTATCATGTTTATATATGCAGCCCACCTACATAGCAGGAGCCATAGGTGGAAGAATTTTTCTATGAATTACCATTTTGGAGGGTGATTCATTTTGTTTGGATGATATGTTGGGGATTGGAGCTTCACATGGCAATGCAGGTTCCCAATATTTTTCAGATTCCATGACTCAAGAAGGCCTCTAGACAAAATATAGTTGCCTCCATGGATATCCCACTTCTTCATGATGATAGCCATTTGGATTTATCACCAAAGGCTAACTTGTACACTTGGGAGGAGCAACTAGGGGAAAGATCGATGAGAGAGAATCTTGTTCAGTGGAGGAGATTATCATATGAGGATGCTACAGGAGGTGGAGAGGAGGATTTTCAGTTCTATCCTTGCAGTTTCTTGAGGAAAAGCAACATTTGGGAGGGGAGGACAGTAATATTCCAAAATTATCTTGCAGCTAATTGGAATATTAATTTTTTCTTTTGTCATTTAGATAGATGAATAATTGGGCAGGGAGACCCATAAATATTTTTAGTAGGAATAAAATCACTCCAAATGTGAATGGGGATCATATTAGTAGCTAGATAAAGAACCTTCATGTGTGAACATGGGCTAAAGCATGTGGACAAGGTCAATGTTGACCCAATCAACAACGCTGGTATGGAGGGAGTGGATCATTAATGAGATACATCACAGTGTTAATGGGAGGAATTATCCATGATAGTAGTGGATTTAATGAGTGGGGCCCAAGGTGAGAAGGCTCACAATGCATATAAGGAAGGGGAAAGTATCCATAGAAGGGTATGATGTTGTTTATTATTAATTTTGTGGTCTTGTATGACTGTTTTCACTCTTCAGCTGTTTAGCAGAGTTTGCTATGCTGTTTAGAACAAGGGTGTTCCTGAGCGGGAATCCAAAACTCATGCTCTGGGGACTTCGAGTGCCTACTCAGGAGATGTATTATTGAGGTGCATATTCCACATTCCGGCATGAGGCCAGGCTTTAGTCTTTAGCTAAAACATGGCCTCTGCCAGAGTTGTGTTGTGTTGTAGGGTAGAAGAAGTGGAGGCTTGATAGGGCCAATTTCTATGTTTGTTTTTCAATGGAGAGGTAGCCTTTCCATTGGGAGGCCAGCAAGGAAGGTCCTTGAGATTTATTTCACATTTTTTCACCAGGAAAATCTATTATCATCTCCTACAGCGCAGATTCCCTCATAGACTGCGTTATTCCAGTGAGCATTTGCAATGGAGGATTCAATGCTTGATTTGGAGGGTGAGATCTTCAAGGAAGGGATCAACTTTTCACTTGGAGGATCTATTGGAGGAGCTCCGTACATTTCTATATTAGTTTCAGCCACCTCTTTCCAGTTATTTAGTTGCAGCAGCTATTCAAACCTAGGGCTGCATTGCAGCATTTTTCATTTTGGAGTATTTCCAGAAACCCTTTCTGGGTTGTCTTGGAAATGTGTTTAGGAGCCTAGATCTCTACTCCTAGCACTCTGTGAGCCATATATCAGGAGATCCATGTTATTTTACTTTTCCAGTAGTAGTATTTCCACTAAAACTATGCTGTATTGATTCTCCTGCATTTGTATAGCAATTATATTTCATGTTGTGGCATATGTGTTCATTGTAGGTTTGTTTGCCTTGATTATTTGAGTTGTGCCTATATTTACTGTACTTATTTTCTGCTGATCTACATAATAAAATGGCTCCATGTTTGACACACATGTTGGTGTAATGTTATTCACTGCTATTTCCATTATTTTTTTCCATATTCTTGTCTTTTCCATTTTGGAATATTACAATTGTACTTACCATCGTCGCCCATTTCAATATGCATCTGGAGATGTTTCTCCTCCAAGTCACTGAAAAGTTCCTTATCTCCCGTCATGTGAAAGGAAGCACCACTATCCAAATACCACATAGATCCCAATGCACTGGAAATCATGCATGCGATCAATGAGAATTCAAGTTCAAATTACGAGGCAAGGGCCTCACCAGCTACAGATCCTCCAGCCTTCTTGTTCTTCTTCTTTTGTGGACATTTAGTAGCAAAATGTCCATGCTCATGACCGTGAAAACACTTCACCTTGGACATGTCCTGCTTGTTGCCATTTTTGGACTTGGATTTAGAATGGAATTTCTTCCCCTCCCCCTTCCTCACCTTGGAAGCCAAAGCACAATCCTCTTCATCTTCATTCTTAGATGAAGATCCATCTCTGGTGTTTTGGCTAAACTCCTCCTAAACCAAATCCGACCATTGTCGTTCCCAATTTGGAAAATTTTCCCTTCCATTAAAAGATTCTTGATAACTGTGCCAACTCTTGGGAAGTCCTAGGAGAGTCAACAACAACATTTATTCCAATGCTCCCCAGTTCATCCTGACATTGGAAAAACTTTGTTAGATATTTTGGAATGGTGTCGCCCTTTTCCATCTTGATCTTCTTGAGTTTATCTTTGAGCACCAATTTCCTATGGTCGCTACTCCCTTGGAATAGATCCGTCAAAGCCTTCCACATTGCATATGGTATGGCTTTCCCATGGAGGTTTGAGACAATGTGGTCTCGTACTCCCTCCAACAGGATCCTCCTCACCTTTGCCACTTTATTTTTCCATGCATCAAGATTTGCAGCATCTGAAACATCGGGTTTAGAAAAATCTTTGTCAATGAATTCCTTCAATCCATTGTCTTCGAGTCCTACCTCCATCATTTCCTTCCAAGAAATGTAGTTAGAGATTCCCTCTAGTGCATACTCTAACCTAAATCCATTTAAATCCATTTCGATATTGAATCAGCTGTAGCACCAAGAAAGTCTATCTGCAAATTCGAATTCTATCCAGTCGCAAACTCAACTCCTGCTTCACTTCTGCAATTTCCTATGCTCTGATACCATGTAGAAATTATACAACATGCGTGTATATCTTGGATTCACCCGATATAAAAATTTACTAAATTTAAATACTGAATCACTTCTACAAATATTTTGCGGAATTAAAAACACAATTTCTAATCACATGAACATGAAGAAAAATCAATCACACAACACAAATAATTTCCTGGGGAAAGCTTACAACTAAAAACCCCACTATCTTCTATTGTATATTAAGCATGGATCATGAAACAGTTACATACAAAAATATTATCACAATAGCCCTCCAATACTCAGCTAATTGTCTCACACTGTCATATGAAAAACTGACCAAGACATAGCCAATTATCAACCTCCAGATAGCTTGCCTTGCTTGCGCAAACCCTGATGGTAAAGATCCCTAAAAGACAGGAATTATTTCTTTCCTCGACTGCGCAAGTATCATGGGAACTCAAATGGGTGTTGGTTGCAAGTCTACAAACCAATAATGCTACAAATGATAGTCAACTTCCATTTCACCTAGAACTCAATTGGGTCTCCACTGGATCTGACATGCATTCAACTAATAATAGTAAATCCACAGTTGCATGTGAGATCACTGATTCTAAATTAATTAATATTTAATTCACTTGATCTATCACTAGCATATCTTCAGTTACAACTAGAAAAATTGATTTTAACTCACTTAATTGAGTTAAAGTATTTACAAATTGCACTAACTCATGCAACACTGCACTTTGAACTCTGTTACAACTAGAATTACTTTGCATGCCTCACCAACAACCTCTAACTTGAAATCCACTAGCTAACTGAATTTATCACTTTTAGTTAATTGATTAAAGTCCACATTGAGAATAGATTACAGTTCAATGTCCATCTTAATTAAGGGATAACCAAAATAGACATGCACCCAAAAATAGCATTGTGGGACCCACCTTAGTCTAGGTGCTTAATGCACTAGGCGTGGGAGCTAAATTTTCTTGTTGAATCTTAACACTTATGCTTCTTCCAATGTAGATGTAATCCATGCTAGTATCTTCATGATCTCAAGAAAAAAAACTGGTTCTACAAGCTTGTTAAGGCCATTCTAGCTCTTTAGGATGCTACGTAGAATTTGAATTTTTTTCCTTAGAAGCCTAATGATTTTCTTCATTATTGGAGTCCATAGAAACTTACATAGAATTCTAATATGAAATATTCTCCTCAAAGGTGACAACCTGACTGACCTCAACCTGTCACAGCTTTGGAATGTATATTCTATAAGTCTTTGATGATTCACTATACCCAACAAATATACCTTTCTTTCCTGAAGGTTCTAGATTATTTCTCTCATCCTTAGGAACATGAATGTAGGCTGGGAAACCATAAATTCTTAAATTCCAAAACTTTGGCTTCTATCCAGTGAATGCTTCTTCATGAGTCATATCTTCCAAAATTCAATGAGGAATTCTATACAAAGGTTAAGGATGCTTCTCCCCATTAGAACATAGAAAAATATTGATCATGTGTCATATCCTTGAAAAATGATTCAATGGAAATATTATTTATTTCAATCAATCCATTCGATTCAGGATTATAGGGGACAATCAAATCCCTCTTAATCCCATATTACTTACAAAAGACAACAAGTTCTCGTGAAGTGTATTTTACTCCATTTTTAGCTCTCAAAATATTGATCTTTTTTCCTGTCAATTTATCCACTTCAGCCTTGAATTCTTGAAACTTGGAAAAGAATTCATCGTTGGTATTCATGAGATATATCCATTACTTACGACATATCAATAAATGTCACACAATATAACAAACCTCCAAGTTAGCTCAATGACATAAGACCAGAAACATCAAAGTGAATCAAATCCAAAATTACTTTGGATTTATTAATACTACATGGAAATGACTCCTTGATATTATTTACAAGTTCAATACATTTACATACACTTTCATGTTCTATTTGCAATTCAGGGACGTGTAAAACCAATTGATTCAAAGCATACAATGCTCTATAGTCAAGGTGACCATCTTATGCCATAGTTCACATGGATTGATTTCATTATGTACTAAAGCTTGAGATGGTTGACCCAAGAGTCTAGTATACAATCTTCCATAAAAAATTCCAATAACTCTAGCATCATCTATACTAGATCCCTTGGTCCATACAAGTAATTTTCCATCAACAAATGCTGCTCTATCACATTTTAGTGTCAATATACAATCTTCCATACAAGTAATTTTAGTGTTAGTATTTGCATACTTCCACCAGAGATCAAAACACATTTTTCATGTGCATCTTAGGTGTCCCACTCTAAAGAATTTTCAATCATTCCATTAGGTCATGATAAATTTTTTTTCCACTAGTGGTTGTCCTTGTCAAGTGTCCCATTTTCCTTCACAAGTATATGCCTGCTGACCCTCTTCCATGTCTTCATTATGCTAAAAAAAAATCTGCTCTCATTCCACTTTAGGTCAAAGTAACTCATCGAGTCAGTTTATTTCATTTCTCATTAGGTCACTAGGGTTTCATTAGGTCTAAATCATTGCATTGTCTCATTTTCAATAAAGGGCAGCAGAAGGTGTGAAGTTGACCCAAAATAAACTCATGATTTGCTTCAGTTAGTTCAAATACAAAAAAATTCTACTTTATAAATTCATCAAATGTCAAAGGGAGTTGTCTTTTCCCAAGGGTGCCCAAATCATCATTGTTCAAAAGCACTAAACCCTAATTTCCTCTCCCACTGAGCTAGGGGTTTTTATGGAAACATGAAATTTGAGCAGAGGAGCCATAAGGTAGGTCATATTTGTAAGTATGAGGTCATTTTAGCTCATAAACATCATGTCTCCATCATTTTCCTGGAAATCATTCCAAGGGTCAAGCCATTTGCCACTCATAGGGCCAGTTTTGATTCAAACTATGTTTCTGACCAAAAAAATATGGATTTGACAAACGTGAGAGACATTTTTGTCCATCATAGTTCCAATAAGAAAAACCTCCTTTATTTTTTACACAGGTGTCACGGTTTTATATAAATTTCAAAAATACAGGTGCCATAGGAGAGTTGCTACACTTTTGGAGTGACCTTGGGAAAATCAAGTTTTATCATAGTTGGAGTGTCCAAATGGCTTTCTTGACGAGTCAAATGATAACTAGATAGAGAGATATTTCCAATGAGCTATCATGAGCTCAATTTGGAGTTGAGAAAGGCCTCCAAAAATTTCCTGCACCAGCACTCTGCATTCCTGCACCCTCATTCAACACTTTTTGACCAGTCTTGGGAAAATCAACTTTTGACAAGTCAAATCAACTCCAATAAGAAAAAAAATGGTATATTTGGAAACTAGAAAAAATAATATTCCCAACGAGCTATCCTGGGCCCAATTTGGACACCAGGAAGTCCTCCAAATGTAGTCTTTAAAAAGGTGTTGCACTGGCGCTGTGCGTTTGCCAGTGGCGCTGCGCGTTTGACTGAATTTTCCAAGGGCGCAACGCCTTGGGCGCTAAACTCTTTTTTGGGGTCTCCAATTAAAAAATGGCCACCACCATAATATTCATAATGATGAAGACATCAACCCTAGAAATTTTCAGAAAATTTGGAGGAGAAATAGTTCCTGAAAAGTGCAAAAAACCACCAAATTTTCATGTTTCTGCCTCCTGTTTGACCTTGGCACTGCCCGTTTACCAGTATTTGGAGATTCCATTTTTGATAGAGAAAATGAGCATAATTTTAGGAACTAGAGGAATATTTGGAAACTAGACTTAGAGATATTTCCAATGAGCTATCATGGAGTTGATTTGGACACCGGGAAGGCCTCCAAAAGTTGCTTGCAAAAGAGGCTATTTTTCCTATCATGGCGTTGCGCATTTCACAGGAAAATTGCAGTTTTCACAGTCTTCAACAATTTTTTGATTTTCACTCTAGTTTGACTTTTTATATTGGGAAATGAGAAATTACTGATGTAATAGGTCAAGATAAATTTAAATGTCAGATAAGTCCTCTAGAGGTCAAATGAATCAGTTTCCTCTCTTTTAGAGGCAAATTGTTGGGTCTTCCTAGTCTTCAAATTATTGTTTGGGAGTAGGTGAAACTGATCCATATCTCATGGATTCGACTCCCTGAGACTAGGAAGAGTGGTTTTGAGGTCTATATGATGTATTTCCCCAGTCATTGTAATGGGGGGATTCATTTGGAGGCTTGGCATCTCAAGAGACATACTTTTGTATCACTTTTGGCCTGGACATTAATAAAATTTGCAGCTATTTTTATGGGATCCATGTGGTATTGTGTTTAGTTTCAATTTCTTCTTTTGTGCTCATATGTTAGAATGTTTTGTTACTTCATCCATCATTTCATTGATATTAAATGAATGTTTTCAAGTTAGATGAACATAATCCATAATTTCTATGCTCTGTTTTGGGTAAACATTCATAATTTATAATTTCTTCAGTTTAGAAAGAAACCATGAATTCACCATGCTCTTTCTAGATCATCGCCTATCTTGACCATCCCATCATTAAAACCATAAAGTGCTAAACATTGTTCCCACCTTGCCCCATAGAACACCTTGCAAATCTTGATCTAATTTCCTTGCCTTGACTGTTTGAGTCCTCCTGATCCAACAATACCTTACACAATCAAAATCAAAAACTCTGAGCTACTATACCTAGCCTAATATCTTCTTTCCTTAGTCATTTTTACTGTGATCCATACAGAGAGAGCCCTCTCCTAGCCTAGTAGGGCTAGCTACTTGGCTAAGTGTGGTTTGAGGTTACCTAGAAATTGCCTTTCTCAGCCTGAGGTTCAATTCGAGTGATAATATAGGGGACACTAAAATCCCTCTTAATCCCATATTATTTACAAAAGACAAGAAGTTCTTGTGAAGTGTATTCTACTCCATTTTTAGATCTCAAAATATTGATCTTTTTTCCTGTCAATTTCTCCACTTTAGCCTTCAATTCTCGAAGCTTGGAAAAGAATTCATCATGGGTATTCATGAGATATATCCATTACTTATGACAGAAGTCATCAATAAATGTTACATAGTATAACAAACCTCCAAGTGAGCTCAATGAAATAATACCAAAAACATCACAGTGAATCAAATCCAAAATTACTTTGGATTTATTAATACTACTTGGAAATGACTTCTTGATATTATTTACAAATTCACAACGTTTACATACACTTTCATGTTCTATTTGCAATTCAGGGACATCTAAAACCAATTGATTCAAACCATACAATGATCTATAGTCAAGGTGACCATATCTCTTATGCCATAGTTCACATGGATTGATTTCATTATGTACTAAAGCTTGAGTTGGTTGGCCCAAGATTATAGTATACAATCTTCCATAAAAAAACACAATAACTCTAGCATCATCTATACTAGAGCCCTTGGTCCATACAAGTAATTTTCCATAAATTTTTTTTGCTCTATCTCCTTTATCTTCCAAACATGAAATGGAGACTAAATTCTTTCTCAAACCTGGCATATATAGTAAATTTTTGCGATGAAGCTTGTTACCATATTCCAACGCAATGGATGTCTTTCCAATTCATTTGATTACATATTTGTGGTTGTCTCCAAGATATACCATGCGTGATAATATTCTGTCTGTAATTTTAGTGAGATTTCTACTATCTCCTGTCATATGTCTTGAGCACCACTATCTACCAGCCACATACCATCATTATCTACAACATAATCTATTATACTAGAAAAGTAAAATAAATATTTGTCACCTTTAGATTTATTTGGATGTTCATAAATGGTTAGTATGGAAGCATTTTGTTTTCCTTTTCTCATTCTATCATTATCTCCTTCAATACATTAGCTCATATAGTGACCAAATCTATAACAAATATAACATTTAATATTTTACATATCCTTCTTTCCTTCAGGAGCGAGCCTTGCCTTTGGTTTATTATTTTGAAAGCCAAATTTATTCTTTCCTCTATTCTTCCTCTTGAGGTGCATTGCAAGTGCTTGAAATATTTTTTCCTTTCTATCTGTGCATATAATCCTTGATTCTTCTTGAGCACAAGAGGTCCCTACTATATTCAAATCAAGGAACTTCCTTCCTACTACTTATATCAATTGCAAATGCATCCCATGATCTAGGTAGTCCATTAAGTGTAGTAGTTACAAGTTATTATTAGCGATGAGTTCACCAATTTATTGAATTTTATCTCTCAGTTGAGATATTCTTACAAAATATGAAGCCATAGTGTCATAATTTGTCATCCTTACATCACAAAGTTCATTCTTCAAACTCATGAGTTGACCAATGTTATGGTGGGATCAAGATCACCATTACACCAAAACCATTAGGTGTTGGTAAACAGATGCATCAGAAAAGTAAATGAATCCACAAGAGGTGGTTAAACACATGTCACAAAACACACTGGTTTATCTAATGTCCAACAATCTTCCCCCCTAGTGCGAGCAGGTGTAATTCAAACTTCACACCTTTATCTCTGATACCACTTGTTTGGATCACGATTTACATTACACAAAAACCCGCAGGTATTAGTAAATGGATGCATCACAAGACTTAATAATTCCATAAGAGGCGGTTAAGAACATGTCATGAAACACACTAGGAGCACTGGTTTATCCAATGTCCAACATTTTGTTAACTGTAAATATATTAGTTAGGGAATAATACATTTTCTTTGAAGATTCAAGCTTTGCAATATAGGGAATCAAGTGATCTCTAGTGGAATCCACAATAAGGCTCATGGAAGTGATGCGATCCTCCTTGATCTTCTCTTTTCTTGCACTATCTTCTATTTCTATAACCTTTCCCTTTACAATATCCATTTTTTTTTCTTTGTAAGACTGGTTTTCCAAGCTATAAAATTTGAACCCCCTTCTAACTTGTTCTCTAATTTAATAGAAGAAGCCATGGATGTAGATCAACAATAATGACTCAATAATAGTGATATCAATGTAGGGTTTCTTCAAGAGTGATCTTAGTGTTCCTTCCTTCACCAAATCTCTGATACCATGTTGTTTTTTCAAGTGAAAAAGATACTAGCACAACATTTTTGAAAACTGATAGTTACTTCTAATGATGTTGATATTCTTTTAATTTTTCCAGTATATCATTAAGAAATTATGCTTCAGAAGTTCAACCATAAAAAACAATAGAATAATAGATATAACAATACAAAAGAAAGCACAATATTTACTCTGGGAAAACCCACTAAGGGGAAAAACCCAACAACTTTTTCAATAGATAAATTCTTCTGTTCAACAAGAGACACACCTAGGCTTCTAGTAAACAACTAGGTCCAATTGAAGTTCAAAAAATCTATGGTCAAACCTAGTCAAGCCCTCCAAGGCAAGCATTTAAATTTTATCCACGAATTTCCTTCTTGTTCTACCCTAGGCCGAATTTCAACCTCCCATAAATTGCTAGAATCCTATAATTTCGCCCCCATGCAACTGCCTAAAAATTTTGGCCCTGCAACTACAACTGCCCAGAAAGTGGTGCGAACTGGAGAGAGAATCCTTCCATACATGCGAACTATATAGAGAGAGAAACACATGAATTTCATCCTTCTTTTCATCCTCCTTGTCCTTCTTGTCCTTCATTTGGTTGCCTAGAAAATTCTTGATGAGAGAGATCAAATTGCTACTTTGTGTTGAAAATTGGTAGCTCAGGGATGAATTTCCTTAAATTAAATATCATTTCTGACAATTGTTGAGTGAATTTCTAAAAATAGAAATTCATGTCTAGCATCTCAAATATGACTTTCCAAAAATAGTAAATCACCTTGCATCAATTGGTAATCAATTAAGGTTGATGGAAAATCACTTAACTTATCATTAATCAATCTTAGTAGTTCAATCTTGAATTAATCATCAATATTATTAATATTATTATCATCCTTTACAATATTATGATATTATTATTAAAAAAAATTACAAGTCATCTTACCTTCATCACCTGAATCACTTTGCACCTCTCCGTGATGTCTCACATAGTACTACCTTTCTCTCTCTCTCTCTCTTAATGATACATTACACTCTCTCTTACGCACTCAATAAAGACATGGAATATTCTGCTTACACTCATTAAAGGCATGTCATAAAATATTCCTCTTACACTCTCTTTAATGTATATGTTACACTTTCCTTAACTAAGGCATGTGTAGTTCACCTTAATAGAAAGTTACTAAGGCATGCGTTTCTCTCCTTAATGGCATGAATTACACTCCCCTAAATGGAATATATGCATTCATATTACTCCTCATTTATGACAAGAATTCATTTCTCTTCCTATATATGTATCTTATACAATATCATCTTCTTACTATTTACGCATTATTAGATCTAAGACTTTTGTGATCCATAATGTAGGTAAATGTCTTTCGGATTAATCACATAATTAGGATTAGGTCGATGTTTCGAACCAGCTATTGTGGTTCATCCTCAAGACAAGGTGGATAAACTAATCGATCTCGAAGAATAAATAGTGGAGATGCATCATTGCCTGAAAATAGCCGTTGAGAACTAGTTGTTAAGAACTAGTTGTTAAGACTAGTTGTTAAGAACTACTCGTTAAAAAGTTAGTTAGTTAAAAATTAAATAAAAATTTATTAATTAAGTAAAATTAAACAATAAATTAGTTAATTGAGTAAAAATTTTATTAAAAAGAGGGTTTATAAGTTTATTATGTAATAAATATAATAAGTAATAGGGAGGGGGATTTTTTTTTTAAATTTAAAATAATATAACTAAATTAATTAATTAATTAGATTAAAAATAAAAATAAATCAATTAATTAATTAATTAATTAATTGTATATAAAAATATAAACATGAATAAATAAACAAAATTACGTATATAAAAATATAAACATAAATAAATAAACAAAATTACCTAAGTAGGTAAAGGGAGGGGGGTTAAATTCTTTTAATAAATAAATAAATAAAGTTAAATAATAAATTAATTAATTAAATAAAATTTTATTAAAAATGGGTTTATTTTAATTACATAATAATTTATAAACCCATTTTTAATAAAATTTTATTTAATTATTTAATTTATTATTTAACTTGATTTATTTATTTATTAAAATATTTTTACCCTTATTATCTACTTAGGTAATTTTGTTTATTTATTTATGTTTATATTTTTATATTCAATTAATTAATTAATTAATTTATTGATTTATTTTTATTTTTAATCTAATCTAATCTAATCTAATTAATTAATTTAGTTATCTTATTTTAAATTAAATTCCCCTCCCCCCCCCTCCTTATTACCTATTATATTTATTACCTAATAAATTTATAAACCCCATTTTTAATAAATTTTTTACTTAATTAATTATTTAATTTTACTTAATTAATAAAATTTTATTTAATTTTTAACTAATTGACTTTCTAACGGCTAGTTCTTAACATCTAGTCTTAACGGCTAGTTCTTAACAACTAGTTCTCAACGGCTATTTTCGGGCAATGATGCATCTCCACTATTTATTCTTCGAGATCGATTAGTTTCTCCACCTTGTCATGAGGATGAACCACATTAGTTGGTTCGAAACAGCGACCTAATCCTAATGATGTGATTAATCCGAAAGACATTTATCTATGTTTGTGCATTGTGAAAGAAGAATTTTATCTTGAGAGAGAGAGTTGGAGAGACTTGAAGAAGATTGTGAGAGAGACAGACTTGGAGAGTAAGAGAAGAACTTGGTGATCCAATGTTGATTTAGTGTTTCAGTGTTGATTCAGTTGAAGGGAAGTTTGATTCAACGTTTGCTTCTGCTACTAGTGATCTTCATGCTACAAAATTTTCAGATTTTGGGTAACTTACTCATTCTCTTGTTCTCTCATTGTACTCTATATCACTGTTGAACTATTGATATCTAATAGAATATGAATCTGGTTGGGTTTTCCCTTTGTGGGTTTTCCCCTGGTCATTGGCCTAAATTCTTCGCATCTCATTTTGTTCTTGGTTGTCTTCAATTATGAATTTGGTTTATGTTCTATCTACAATTTCTTAACTAATATTGTTGTAGAAAGAAGTTTTTTGGAATACATGATTGTTACAAAATAGAACATCAAAATTTCAACATGGTATCAAAGCTTTGGTGAAGAAAATTCCAAGAAGATAATAAATGTCACTTCTTTACAAAAAATTTACTTCAAAGAGATCTTAATTGTTGTTGAAATTTTTTGCCCAAAAAGATAAGAGTTATCACTTCTTTGCAGAGATTTTACTTCAAAGGGATCTTAGTTGCTATTGAAATTTGTTTGACTTGACCCAGATGTATTCTTCTTACTTCAAGAATGAATATAAGGTAAATGATGCTTCAAATTTTTGTCCATGGAAGGAAAGAATGGATATTACTAATGAAGAACATGATGTCACTGGAATATGTGGAAGGTGAGGCAACAAATCCACTATAAAATTCGAATGTTGTTGCCAAGGTGAGATTCAATAAGGGATAAGTCAAGGCTAATAATATTATAGTTGATTCTCTTGGAGACCATCTCATCACTTATGTCTCCAAGTTGAAGAAATAGAAGGAAAGGTATGACAAGCTGATTAGAATGTAGTAAATAAATTTAGTCAAATCCTTGTATTGAAGAATCAAAGTCAAGGACATTAATATTAATAGAGGAGAGACCATTCAAGAAAACTTCAAGTGGATATCAAAAATAAAGGATTAACTATCAATAATTGGTGAAATTGTATCCGATAAATAGTTGGTGCTAATTACGCTTCGAGGTGTTTCTCAAACTTGGGAAGATTTTATTACTGCCATACACAATAATGACAAGTTTCCCACTTTTGATGATCTCCTGGGATAGTGCAGTCAGGAAGAGGCCAAAATTATTTCCTGAGGAAGAATTCCTAAGCATGAAGAGGGATAACCTACTGCCTTTGCTTTCCAAGACAAGAAGCAAAAAATAAAAATAGATCATCACTTTTCAAGAAATTCTGCTCCTATATCCAAAAATTCCTACAAATGGAATAGGGACTTATCAAAATTTCAATGCTACAAATGCCATAAGCATGGCCACTATGCTCGTGATTACCCATAAAATACAAGAGCACCAAGATCTAACTATGACAATCGTAACAACAACTTCAGATCTAATTATAGAAGAAGAAGAGAAGTTCCTACTGTTCATAAAGAAAGATGCCATTCTTCCAAGAATTCAAGGAACCCAAGGTATAATAATAATGCAACTAAAACACAATCACATTACTTTCTCATTTTTGGTACTTCTAGTTCCTCTCCTACATATTCTTATGACAACTGGTTGGTTGATAGTGGTGTTACAAGAAACTTTACTGGTTATAAAGAAGTTCTCTCAAATATGGTTGAGAGGGAGACTGATATGAAAATATTGCTTGGAGATAACTCTACATATCCTATAAAGAGATATGGTTATGTTTCTTTTCATATGGATTAAGGTAAAATTATACCTCTTTAAGAAATTTTTTATGTACCTCATCTAAAAAAAGAATCTTAAATCTATATCTGCCTTAGAAGACAAAAAAATGAAAGTTGCTTTCATAAATGAAAAAGTTATCATGTAGGAAATGAGATCTAGCATGAGATATTTCTTCACTTTGGGATTGATATTTGAAGGTCTTTATAAATTCAATGGAAGACCAATCCATGTGCTGATTCATGACAATAATCATCAATGTGAACTTTGACAATAAAGGCAATCAAATGCACTATAATGCATTGCCTCATGTGAGAAAAATTAATTATGGAATGCTAGAGATTAGACTGGATCATGATGGAGTTTTCCAAGGGTGCGCAAGTGGAAATAATGTAAAGGGACCATTCCCTTCAAGAAAAAGAAAAACCAGTCAAGTACTTCATCTTATACATTTTGATTTATGTGGACCTGTTGGCTTGAGGGGTCCTGACCCAGGTTTAGAGTTTATGGATAAACCAAAAGACCCTCCAATTGATGGCCCTTTCGGCAATGATCTACTTGCGTAGAAAAAAGTCTCACCCGAAGTAGTACAGGGGGGGGGGGTGTTGGAACTAGGTTTCCGCACTGTGAGAGAGAAGTTAATGAAGTGGTACTTAGAAAAACCCAAGGTGAACTTATACAGATGCACACAACAATAGATAAATGAATCACAGAGAATGTAAAATTATTAACATAATAACACAAAATACTGTTCACTTTGGCGCAGATAATAGAACTAGATCTAGATCTTAAATATGCGAATACTGAAACATATCTATCAATAATCATGCATAATTAGACCACATATTCTCGCACAATCATTAACAAGTGAACAAACAATGTGATATTAACAGAGCATAAACAATAAGCAATACAAATGCATAACACAATTAAATTCGCCAAAACTGTTCCTTCTATTATCTTTCTGATCTATCAATACATCAAATGTTCTTTCCAAAACCCTTAAAGAACCCTTACAAACCCTTCGACGCACACAACCAGCAGATCCCGCACACAATTAGGACTAGGTCTTCATGCACACAACCAACAGGAGCCTCTTAACCCAACCCCAAAACCCTTACATATGCTTAAAATATAAGAAAATCAATATCTCATAATACATTCATTGACTTGCTAGCTTAGACATATTATATCTATTTATATATGCATAGCGTGCAGATAATATGGTCTCAAACCATGGTTTTAGGCCCACAGTTTACATATAATCCCAATTACATCAAAATTGGGTACTTTGACCCACCCTAAATCCCCTTGACTTTATTTGCGCAATGCACACATAAAAAATACAAAAATTGTCTTTAGAACTTGTGCCTCATGGGACCCCGCTTCAACAGGCCCCCAACAAAAACATGTGACTCGTCCCGAGTCACTGAGGCATTGGCTCCTTCGTCTTAGCTTGAAGTGTCTTGACAAAAGTCTGGAGAGGGAGCACTAACTCGAGTATCTTGACTGCTGCACTATGCGCTTGCTGAACCATCTTGTTTGTAGTAGGGCCCTCAATGACCATATCGACGTTGCGGTGAGTCTTATAAATGATCTTCAGAGTGTTGTCCAGCGTATGGATAATTGCAACGCTTCCTCTACCCACAGTTTTTTGCACTTCTTCAACACCTGTTCCTTTCGACGCAAGTTTGCGATCTCTGTATGAATTATGCGGCCTTCTTGCAGACGAGCAAGTCGTTGGGTAAGGACTAATGTAGGCACTACAGTCCGAATCTCTTCGAATTGATGCTCCTTGTCGTTGTGTGCGTCACGGAGTTGCTGCACGACCAGATCATTCTAGACAGAGGCCCAAATATCCATGGCCTTGTTCAATGGGTTGTGACACTGGGTGACCACAAAAGAAATACTATCCTATGCCTACTTGACTTCTGTTGCTCTCTTCGCACGAACCTCTGGCAGTGTCTCTGGCTGAAATTTGGTCTGGAGGTCTGCGATTTTCTGCTCATACTTCGTTCGAATGGTTTGTACTTCTGCACGCGCAACTTTCACTGCAACATCCAACCCTTCTAACTTCTTAGAGGACGCCTCTGTTCCCGAATAGACATCCTCCATTTTAATAAATGGAAATTCAAATCATAACCTCATCATGCGCACACATTCCTCCCAGTTACCCATAGTTTCCTTATGCATTTCCCACCATCTTGCTGGAGTAGCGCGCAAGCCTAGATCTAAAGCATGGAATCTCTGTCCTTCAGGCACAATCCTTTCCATCTCTCCTATAAACAAGTTTACATCATTCGAGCCTGTCCTTCAGGCACAGTCCTGTCCATATCTCCTATAAACAAGTTTACATCATTCGAGCCATCATAGTGCGGTAAATCACGTACCTCATATGTTCTACATCGCAGAGATTGGGTCACGTGATTACAACGCAGCGCAAACACCTCATGCAGTCTGTTTTTCCAATTTTTTAGTTCTTCATCAGAGTTTGAAAAATAAGAGCTATCCTTTTCCCATTTAAGATTTCCATTTTTTGTTGGATTAATCCATTCTTCCTCGCGCAAAGTTAGCTTATAGATTTGATCGATCTCGTCCTCAATGTGCACTAGTTCAATATACCTTTGTCCTTCTGTAGGATCCAAAGGAATGATTACCCTAACTCCATTGCTCTCAAATTCCATTCTCCTTCTCTTCAAATTGATAATACCATCCATGTTAATGGCCCAATCCAATATTAGCAGTGCAAGATAAGGATCAATATTATCTACAATCTGTATGAATTCAAAGTCTGCCAACACCTTAACACCTTGTATATTGAATACCACTCTTGACAACCTTCCCAAAGGAATGATCTTCTGCTGATTGGCCATGTGTAGTTGGATAGTAGTCCATTGTAGCTTTGGCTCTCCCATGTTCTCCCATGTTTGTTTAGGTAGAACAGTGACATATGATCCCAAATCTAAAATAACTTGGTCCATTTCATAATCACCAATCTGGGAAGTCACACACATCTCTCTACCCGTTCTCTTCTTGTTCTTGTAAATATTGTTAACTGCACGCTGTTCTACCATGGGCTGTTATTTTTCTATGCAATTATCTATCGATGCTTGTAGATCTTCAACAACCTTCCTATTGCGCAACAAATTTATCTAGGCTTGTAGAAATGGTTTAATTTCTTCATCTCCTCCTGCTTCCTTCAATGTTTTACCACTTGTTGATTACCTCCTTCTGCAAAGTCTTTCCTTACTTCAATAAAGGTTTCTTTTGCACTCTAAAGATTAAACCCTTCTTTGTTTTTAGGTGCTTTTCGGATCCATACATCAGTGACAGGTTGCTTTCCCTTATCTTCATTGTTAGCTACACCACTCTTGGTAACTACATTCACACATGGATCTTCTTCACGAGTTTCTGCGTGAACCATCTGAAGATTTTGTGTTGGAGTCTTCTTTTCCTGCATTTTATCAATCAAGATAGGAAAAACCTCTATAACATGATCAAATTGTCTACAGTACCTACAGGAATGTCATGCTGGATTCAGATAGTCACGCACATAATGACTAGCATCACCACAGTTATAACAAATCACTTGTCCTCTTCCTCAAGCAGTTGATGCACCTCCTCGACCTCTTCCTCTACCTTGGAAACCTCTGCGCCCATAAGGGGATGCCGGTGATATAGGCTCAACATAAATTCTATATATCTATGCTTTATCCAACATCATATCATAGGTACGAAAATTATGCTCATCATGCCCTAATGACGAACAAAAATTTCAAAACAACTACTCTACGTCAGGTAGATATTTTCCAATCCTTGGGCAAGAATCTGTGTCATGTAGTCAAAAAATTTGACATATAGTACACCATATAGGGTTCTTCAATGGAATAGGATCTCCAACATTTAGATAATTGTTGAAAACAAGACATTTGTCTTTATGGTGCCCAGAAGCTTTGCATTTTATAGACCACACCTTTGCGTAGACCTCCTTTCTCTTGTCTTTGCGCAAACTTTGAATTTATAGATGCATGGCTTCCAGTTGACTCTGAATCTGCTGAGTTCCCAACACAATAGGTGTTGGGGTAGCCTTTAGTTTCATTACAAATTCTACAAGCACAACTTGTGTGGCAATATTTTGCTGAAATAAGGGCTGGCTCAGATGCAGGAGCAACATAGCAATGAACCATTCTTTATACTGAGTATCATAAATAAAAAATACGCCATCTATGATCATGTGCTTCAACCTTTGATCGGCCTCCTAGACAGACTCATTAGGTTCCCGACGAATATCTTTCATTTCTGTCACCAGCTGCGTGTATGAATTAGGTTTCTTGAACTAGTCTTTTAGGGTTGCTTTAATTTCTTCCAAGGTAGCATTAGGGTTTGCTTGCACATACCTAATGTACCAGTCTAGTGCGCAATCTTGAAATGTAGTAGCCAGTTGTGATTTTCTAATATCAATATTGTTCACTTGCTGAGCCTGACATACAGCCTCAGTTACAAACCAGAAGTGAGCAATGTCCTCATTTCCAATGCCTCTAAAATTAGGTAACTTCATGAATGCAACCATATCTACTTCAGGGGGAAGTGGAGGTGGAGGTGGAGATGGACTATGCGGTGGAGTAGGTGATATGTGATGTGAGCTCATAAGTGGAGTGGATGGAGTGGGAAACTGATTCAGGGGTTTATGATATGATGACATTTCTTCTTCAGAGTCACTTAAGCTAGTAGTTTCTAGTTTAGGTTCACTATCATATCCAGGCTTTAGGGGGCTATAAATGAATTTTTCAGAGTCTTAATGGTAAATTCTTCCACTGCGCGTAACTGAACCTCTTTGATGCATTCAAGAAGTATGTTTGCACAGACAACCCCGTTCACATAATAGCATTTTCAACAATAATTTTAGTGAGCACATGTATTTACCTCTAGGGCCTTAAAAAATCTTCTTTCTGCTTCAGAATATGACACAAATTGGTCAACAACAAATTCAGTCACAAATCCTCCCAAGAGGTGATCGATGTAATGATATAATGCGCAAGTGATATTATTATCAAACTTCTCTACTTACTGGATCAGTTCAGGAGTCCACTTGGTGACTACGTCATTCTTTATGCAGTGATGGAATTCACCTAAGTGCGATAAACACTCCTGTAGTTCGCATGCAAAGGAACAAAAGAAAATTTCTTGCACTTCTGTATAAATATAATTCTGTACCCACTGTTCGTTCGATAGTTTAGTGATTTTATTCTCTTGTAGTGAAAATTCAAGGATCTTTATATCCAACCAATCTTGTAATTCGTTTCGTGACGGATGCCACAACATCAAATATCCCTCAAAATGATGATCCTGGTCCTGAAAACAGAACCATTTGTTGGCTTGAGGGGTCTTGACCCATGTTTAGAGTTTATGGATAAACCAATAAACCCTCCAACTACTGGCCCTTTCGACGGTGATTTTATTGCGCAGACCAAAGTATCACATGAAGAAGCATGGGGGGATGTTGGAACCAGGTTTCTGCACGCTAAGAGAGAAATTAATGAAGTGGTCCTTAGAAAAACCCAAGGTGAACTTATACAAATGCGTGCAACAATAGATAACTGAATCATAGAGAATGCACAATTATTAACAGAATAACACATAATACTGTTAGCTTTACGCAGATAACAGAACTAGATATAAATCTTAACCAATGCAAATACTTAAACATATCTATCAATAATCATGCATAATCAGACCATATAATCTCACACAATCATTAACAAGTAAATAGACGATGCGATATTAACAGAGCATAAACAATAAGCAATACAGATGCATAATACATTTATCTTCGCCAAAACTATTCCTTCTATTATCTTTCAAATTTGTCAATACATCAAATTTTCTTTCCAAAACCCTTACAAAACCCTTACAAACCCTTCCGTGCACACATCCAGTGAAGTCCACACATATCCAAGGCTAGGTATCCATGCACAGAGCCAGCGGAGTCCAAACACAACCAGGGCTAGGTCTCTGTGCACACAACTAGTGGAGTCAAGACACATCCAGGACTAGGTCTTCATGCACAAAGCCAACAGGAGCCTCTTAACCCAATCCAAAAACCCTTACAGATGCTTAAACTATCAGAACATCAATATCTCATAACACATTCATTGACTTACTAGCTTAGACACACTCTATCTATTTATATATGCCTAACGCACATATACTATGGTATTAAACCATGGTTTGAGGCCCAAGGTTTACATTTAAGCCCAATTACATCAATATTTGGGACTTTGACCCACCCCAAAGCCCCTTGAATCCATTTTCACAACGAAAACATACACAAATACAAAAATTGTCGTTGGAACTTGTGCCTCAGGGGACCCCGCTCCAACAGGACCTATGCTTGTAACTTCTCTTGGTGAATACTTATATTATATAATATTTGTGGATGATTTTTCTCACAAGACATGGATTTTAATTTTGAAAATAAAGTAAATAATTTAACATGTTCAAAGACTTCAAAGCTTTGGAATAAAAAAAAACTGGAAAGAAAATCAAAATCTTCAAATCTAACAATGGAGAAGAGTTCGCTTCAGATGATTTCATTGACTTCTGCAAATAAGTTGCAATCAGGAAAGAGACCACCATACCACATAACCTAGAAAAAAATGGCATGGCTTAAAGAAATAACATAACTATCATGGAATAAGTCAAAGCTATGTTGCATGACCAAAAGATACCAAAGTTTATATGGGGAGAAACTGCAAACACTGGCATTTATGTCCAAAATAGATCTCCACACAAAGCCTTAAACAACAATACTCTTGAATAAGTATTCGCTGGTGAAAAGCTTGACGTTGGGCACTTGAGGGTCTTTGGTTTCCCTGTCTACTTTCAAGTGCCAAAGGAAAAGAGAACCAAGCTGGAATCTTCAGGTAAGAAACGTACATTTGTTGGTTATTGTGAAAATTATAAAGCTTATATAATATACGTGATTGGTTAAAGAACTATAGAGTTTAGCAAGGATGTAACTTTTGATGAAGATAAAACTATTGGAAAGGAAAAAGACACTCCTCCTCCTACTTCTAATTTTGAAAGACATGATGATACTTTGGATGCTCAAGAAGAACCTGAGCCTGATCTTTCTTATGAACCCATGGATCCCACAGACCCTTTGGATCCTCCTCCATGCGATCCTCTTACTATAAATATACCATTATGGCTTCTTGACACTCTAAAAGATGTTGATAAACATGCTACCCCTAGAGGAACCTTCATAGAAAGCAAGAAACCATTACGGTTCCAAGGATACGTTGTAGCCATAAGCAACATTATATAGGCTGAACCACACACTTTTGAAGAAGTAGTGAAATATCAAGTATGGAAAGATGTAGTGGTTGAAGAATATGAGTCCATCATACATAACGATTTACAAGAAGTAGTTACAAGACCCAAAGGTAAGTCTGTTGTGACTTATAAATGGTTGTATAAAATTAAACATGGTGTGGATCATAATATTGAAAAACATAAATCTAGATTTATGGCTAGAGGTTTCTCTCAAAAAGAGGGAGAAATATGTGATGAGATTTTTTCACCTATTTCCTGACATATTACCATCCGATCAATTATGGCTCTAGCTTCTAGCCAAGGATGGGATATTTACCAAATGTATGTGAAAACTTCTTTTCTACATGACTGCCTCAAGGGATAAGTATTTGGTGAGAAACCATAAGGCTTTGAAGTACATGATTGGAAAAATCATGTGTGTATACTGAAGAAAGCTCTCTATGGATTGAAGCAAGCCCTTAGAGATTGGTATGCCCGCATTGATAACTTATTGATGAAGCTTGGTTTTACCAAAAGCAACGTTTACAAAAATCTCTACTTCAAAACGGCCCAAGGTATGACTTTGATTTTGGTATTGTATGTTGATGACTTATTCTTGATAGGTGGAGAGCCTATTATCCTCCAGTGTAAGAGGGAGTTATCTTATGAGTTTGAAAGGAAAGATCTTCATTTCACGCACTAATTTCTCGGCCTAGAGGTATGGCAACGACCTAGTAATATTTCCTTTCTTAAGGAAAATATGTTTTCAAGCTACTAGAAAGATTTGGTATGAAAGAATGTAAGTCCATGAATACATAAATGTAAATGAATTTCAAGAAGTTATTTGGTGAAGCTACATGTCCTGATTTTAAAATTCCTTTTGAGTATTGAAAAGTGATTGGGGCATTAATGTCATTAGTGAAAACTAGATCGGGTATATGTTTTGGGGTCAATACTTGAGCCAATATATTATTAATCCATCACATGCATACTTTATTTCTGCAAAGAATTTGTTGAGATACCTGCATGGGACCATCAATATTGGATTAAGATATACTACCAGAGATGTGAGACTAAATGGTTACTCTGATGCTGATTGGGATGGTAACTATACCACCAGAAAGAACACATATGGATGATTCTTTAGCTTGGGACCTTCCATGATATCTTGAACGAGAAGAAAATAAAATTTTGTAGCCCTTAGCATGACTGAAGCTAAGCACATTGCTGTTAGCATGACTAGCTATGAGGTAGTATGCCTAAGAAATATCTTTGGAGAGTTTTTTGAGCATCTAATATGTACCAAAATATTATACTATGACAATAAAAAGGGGATTCAACTTGTCTAAAATCCCGTGTTCCATGACAAGTCCAAGCACATTGGGATTAAATAACACTATATCCAATATATGGTGTAGACAAGAGCAGTGAGGATCCATCATATTGTGACTTCTGATCATATATTTTACATACTTACCAAGCCTTTACTAAAAGGGAAGTTCTTGGTATTCAGAGATCGGCTTGGACTGAACAATGTGACCCTTCCTAGTGGGGGTGGTTATGGATGATCAAGAACAATAAACTATGCTCTTCCCTTTTGTGTAAGATCACAAGTTGGGAATGCATCCAGGAGAGCTCTTGGGGTTGAGGTAACTCTTGAATGTAGGTTTTACATGATCCCAGTCATGTGTTGAGAAGTGGTAATCCTGCCTAATGTCAAGTTTGGGACTTTCCAAGAGTATACCCTAGTATGCATCCTACCCACAATCTGGGATTTTTGGATTTACCACCCATTCTGGGAAACAGGCGTAGTAAAGATTGGTTGCGCACGATCCTTTATAGGTGTTGAAAAGTGCTAATACCCCCAAGAATAGATGATACTTGGTTGTGTGTGATCCTTTTCATGTGTTTACAAGTGGTAATCCCCCCAAAGTATGGATGTAGGTGTTCTACCACTTGACTATTAAGGTAAAGATTGGTTGTGTGTGATGCTTGTCATGTTTTGAGAAGTGGTAATCCCTCCAATTCTGTATCAAGGCCTGAAGATCAATGGATATAAGGTGATAGATGAATATCCCCTATGATGATTCTTCTTCATTATATTGAGACATCATTGTTCCATAACAGAGAAAACATAAATATTTGTTACATAAAGAAATTCCTCCCTAGCTGAGAGAGAGTGTTGAAAATTGGTTGTAGAAATTATATGCACTACGCATGCATATGTCCATGATTCTCCTAATCACACACTATTTTAACTTCATGCACAATACGTAATCTATTCCACCATTGATCATCACATGCGGAAATTAAATCAATTGCAATGCACACATGAAACCATAAAAATTCACACACATTAACACAATTTTTTTAACGGGAAAGCCTGAAGCTAAAAACCCCAACTATCTATATATAATATATGTCATAGAGATCATGTAACAATCCTCATACAAATCTTATCACAAGCTCTCAGTACAATCCAATCGCTACACACTAATCAGGCCTGATCTTGCAAACTCATGCACCGATCCTTCACCAGCCTCTAGCCTGCCTCTACTGCGCAATCCTTGCTGAAGAATGCCCCTCAATGAATTCAAATTGGGCCAAACTTGCTCATGCAATACTCATAGGCATCTCCAAATAATGTGTGGTGCAAACAATGCAACACTATAGTCACAACTGATAGTCACATTTTCTCTTTCACCTACCTCTCCACTGGTCTCCATTGAAACTGTCCATGCACTGTAGTTAACCGATGTATTCTTCAGTTGATTAATGAGTAAATATTTAGTGAATTAATTAATAATTGATTCACACCACTCTCACTAGTGTATCAATCAGTTAGACTAGATACAACTAGCTCAATTGTGTCTAACTGAGTTAAACTGAACACAACTCCACCAACTACTTCTACAACTCCACCAAACTCTGTCACATGAGTTCTAACTGAAGTCCTCCATGCAGTAGCTCCACTAAACCCTCAGGAATAACAATTCCTTAAGCCATCTCTTGTGCCACATTTGTGCACTTATTAGAAGTGCTCCAAAGAGAATAAGATAATGTTTTAGAGTCCAAATATTATTAAGAGCTAATAATATTCGACATATCTATTTTAATTTAAAATCTAAAAATAGATTCCTGATATTTCTAAAAGTAGAAATTCATCTATTTTATCTCTTGACCCAACATCACAAATAGCATCCCACAACTCATATAATATGATCGACATGTCTAAAAATAGACATATTCTAAAAATAGACTTTGCAACAAAAATCACCTATGTGGGCCCCACCTAGTTTAGGTGATTATTTTCCAACTAGGATCAGGAATGATGTTTCAGGATGCCTCCTTCACTATTTCTTGTTGCAATCTTCAACACTCCCTCTCAACAAGAAAGGACTATCATTGCATGTGAAATGCAACTCCATGCATTCGCCCTGCAACCTTCACAAGCGCCATGCAACTCCATGCATCTACTCTGCAACTCTTCTGAAAATGAATAGGCTCCAAACAACTCAATCAGTCTGATGCATCTATCATCAAATTCTTCGACTTCTGCTAGTACCAACTGCACATGTCATCAGGAACCACTACGTTGTTGAACTCTTGCACCCATGCACTCTGCACTTGCATTCAACTCTGATTCGCGCTCCAGTATCTGACACTGTCAATTTGATCTACCTGCATCAATCCAACTAATCATGCTACTGCTGCACTTTTGGAATCTCGTAGCCAAGTTCAATTCATGAGATCCACATCCTCTCAATGAATCCTGCCCAGAAATCTCCTCTTGGGATTACTCATGCATGCCGCCCCACCTCTCACCTGGTGGTATAGCTGCATGCACTCCCTCCGCCCATTTGGCACGAAATTTCTTTGCATGAGTGGTTGCTCCCACTCCATGATCCTCATCTTGTGGCTGCTCAACATCCCGAGGTTCACTCTTACCTACATGCAAATCTTTCTCCCTCTCAAGCTTCAATTTCATGTCTTTCTTGCACTTCCCAACAGTAGGAAGCTCCGTAGAAATCCCATCTACTTCAAATCTATAGATAGTGACAGCTCGAATCCCAAATTTCTTGACTTGTCCTATTTCTTTGTACCAAAGGAAAACCTTTCCTTCACTAAAGAAAACATCATAGCCTTTATCCTCTAACATTGCGACTGAGATTAAATTCTTCTTTAAACCTGGAACATGCACTACATCTTGTAAAAGAATGAGTTTACCTGACTCCCTCTGAAAGGTAATGGTACCAATGTTGGTCGCATTGTGTCATCCATTGTCGCCCAACTCAACATGCAACTGGAGATATTTCTCCACCAAGTCACTGAAAAGATTCACATCTCCCTTCATGTGAAAGGAAGCACCACTATCAAAGTACCACCCTAATCCCAATGCACTAGACACCATGCATGCGATCAATGAGAAGTCCAACTCAAATTGCGAGGCAAGAGCCTCACTAGCTGCAGCTCTAGCAGCCTGCTTGTTCTTCTTCTTCTGTGGACAATTAGTGGCATAATGTCCATGTTCGTGACAGTGAAAACACTTCACTTTGGACATGTCACGCTCTTTGCCATCCACACCGAATTGAGAAGGATTTTTCTTCCCCTTTCCTTTCCTTACTTTGGCAGCCAAAGTGCAATCCTCTTCATCATCATTCTTTGATGAAGAGCCATCCCTGGTACTCTTCCTTATCTCCTCCTGCACAAGATCCGACCAAAGTCTCTCCCATCCTAGCAGTTTCTCCCGGCCATTGATAGAGTCCTCGTAGCTATGCCAACTCTTCGGAAGCCCGCCAGCTCTTTGGAAGCCTAAGGAGAGCCAAGCTCACCAAGTCTTCTTCATCCACACTAAATCTGCTCCAAGCTCATCCACTACTTACGGTGGACAAAATTTTTCAAGTATACGGAATAGTGTCATTCTTCTCCATTTTTTATTTTCCTGAGCTTGTCCTTAAGCGCCAACTTCCTTTGGTCACTTCTTCTTTGGAACAATTTTGTCAAAGCATTCCACATCAAGAATGGAGTGGCTTTACCATGAAGGATGGACACAATGTGATCCTTCACACCTTCCAACAGAATCCTTCGACACCTTGCCACCTTCTTTTTCCATGCATCAAGTGTGGTTGCATCGCTAGAACTCGGTTTAGGAATATTAGCATCTATGAACTCCTTCAACCCATTATCCTCCAGAACTGCCTCCATCCTGTCCTTCCATGAAATATAATTCAAGCTTCCCTCAAGGGAATACTCCAATCGCAATCCGTTGAAATACATTTCAAGGAATTCTCAACTTCAACACTAAGAAAACACTGCAGCAAACTCGAATTCCACCAGCACAAAACTCAACTACTTCAATAATTGCAATCTGCTCCAATGATCAACCACTCTGATACCATGTAGAATTTATATGCACTACGCATGCATATGTCCAAGATTCTCTTTATCTCACACTATTTTAACTTCATGAAAAATACATAATCTATTCCACCATTGATCATCACATGCGGAAATTAAATCAATTGCAATGCACACATGAAACCATAAAAATTCACACACATTAAAACAATTGTTTTAACGGGAAAGCCTAAAGCTAAAAACCCCAACTATTTGTATATAATATATGTCATAGAGATCATGTAACAATCCTCATACAAAGCTTATCACAAGCTCTCAGTACAATCCAATCTCTACACACTAATCAGACCTGATCTTGCAAATCCATGCACCGATCCTTCACCAGCCTCTAGCTTGCCTCTACTGCGCAATTCCTGTTGAATAATGCCCCTGAATGAATTAAAATTGGGCCAGCCTTGCTCACACAATACTCATAGGCATCTCCAAAGAATTTGTGGTGCAAACAATGCAACACTATAGTCACAATTGATAGTCACACTTGCTCTTTCACCTACCTCTCCACTGGTCTCCACTGAAACTGTCCATGCACTGTAGTTAACTGATGTATTCTTCAAATGGATTAGTAATGAGTTACCATTTAGTGAATTAATTAATAACACTCCACACCACTACCAGTGTACTTCAATCATTTCAGACTAGATACAACTATCCTGTAACGACCCATTTCCGGGAGTTAAACCGAACACAACTCCACCAAACTACTACAACTCCACCAAACTCTGTCACATGAGTTCTAACTGAAGTCTCCATGCAATAGCTCCACTTAACCCTCAGGAATAGCATAATTCCTTCTGTCAGCTCCTGTGCCACATCCGTGCACTTAACTGAAGTGCTCCAAGAGAATAAGATAATGTTTAGAGTCCAAATATTATTAAGAGCTAATAATATTCGACATATCTATTTTTAGACTGGCATTCTAAAAATAGATTCCACCCAATATGTTTAAAAATAGAAATCCATCTATTTTTCCAACTTGACCAACCATCCAAAAATAGCATCCTGCAACTCATAGAATATGCTCACCATGTCTAAAAATAGACATAGTCTAAAAATAGACTTTGCGCCAAAAATCACCTATGTGGGCCCCACCTAGTTTAGGTGATTATTTTCCAACTAGGATCAGGAATGATGTTTCAGGATGCCTCCTTCACTTTTTCTTGTTTCAATCTTCAACATTGGTAGCACAGGGATGGATTCCATTAAATAAAATCTCATTTCTAACAATTTTGGAGTGACTTTCTAAAAATAGAGATTCATGTTTAGCATCTCAAGTATGACTTTCAAAAAATAGTAAATCACCTTGCATCAATTGATAATCAAGTATAGTTGATGGAAAATCACTTAAATTATTAATAATCAATCTTAATAGTTCAATCTTGACTTAATCATCAATATTATTAATATTATTATTATAATTTACGATGTTATTATATTATTATTAAAACGAATTACAAGTCACCTTACCTTCATCACCTCAATCACTTCACACCTCTCTCCTTGATGGCTCACAAAACACTACATAACTCTCTCTCTCTCTCTCACACACACTCTCTCTCTTAATGATGTGTTACACTCTCTTACGAACTCACTAAAGACATGTCATAATCCTCTTACACTCATTAAAGGCATGTGATAAAATATTCCTCTTGCACTCTCTTTTGTGCATATGGTACACTCTCCTTAACTAAGGCATGCATACCTATCCTTAATGGCATAAGTTACTAAGACATGCATTTCTCTCCTTAATGACATGGGTTACACTCCCCTAAATGGAATATGTTACTCTTCCTTAAGGAATGCATATTTCTCCTCCTTTATGAAAATAATTCATTTCTCCTCCTATATATGTATCTCATATCATCTCATATTCTTACTACTTGTGCATTGTGAAAGACAAATTTGAACTTGAGAGAGAGAGTTGGAGAGACTTGAAGAAGATTGTGTGTGAGAGAGAGACTTGGAGAGTAAGAGCAGAACTTGGTGAGACAAGGTTGATTTAGTGTTTTAGTGTTGATTTAGTTGAAGCGAAGGTTTATTTAGTGTTTTCTTCTTGTGCTGCTACTAGTGATTTTCATGTTACAACTTGTTCAAATTTGGGTGAACTTAATCATTCTCTTGATCTCTCATTATACTATGTATCTTTGCTAAACATTTGTTATCTAATAGAAGAATAATCTGGTTGGGTTTTCCCCTTGTGGGTTTTTCCATGGTCATTGGACCTAAATTCTTTGTGTCTTTTTTTTTTTCTTGGTTGTCTTCAATTGTGCATTTGGTCTATGTTATATCTGCAATTTCTTAACTAATAGTGTTGCAGAAATAAGTTTTCGGAATAAGTAATTGTTACAACGTGGAACATCATAATTTCAACACCTTGTGGAGGAGGTTGAATGCCTATATATAGTGTTCTACTAGGTCGAATTGGTTTGTAATTTGCTTGGGCCGAATTATCTTGGAGGGAGGCCAACTTGACAAACATTGGAGAAAAAAGTTCAATTTCGAAAATTCAAATTTTGTTCATTTTAAAAGTCGAAATGGACGACTTGAAAAATTAAATTTATATTGAATCTAGCATGAAGAACATTCTTTACAATAATTAATATAAATACATCAAGGGACAAAATATACATTATGAATAACGACCATAGTTACAAAATTCATTAAAGAAGGTCAAAACCAGTTTGAGGATTATGGTTTTTATCACATGCATGATATTTAGAATCTATTTAAAGGAACAAATAATTAAACATAAAGGTATGAAAAAGTGTTTCTTAATCAGCTGAGCAGAGATTAGAAATTATTTCTTCACAGGAACTATGAGACACAAGTTCGATGTCTACAAATTCCATTCCATATGAGGTGACGTATTTTTCCAACATATACTACTTTTTAGCCTCTAAAAGTACTTGAAAAGTTAAGGGGTCATGGTGGATTTATCAAAAGTCACACCAAAGCTTAGGAAAAAACTCAAAGTGATTGGGTGGAGGAGGAAAATCAATAATAAAATTTATAAAAACATTCACTCCTACAAACCTTGAATTAGGTGCTATTAGAACTCCTTAGTTTCCCAAGGCCAAGAAAGGAAACCCAAGAGGTAACCACAAACCAAATTTTGACTTGGTATCTAGCCCTACCAAATTAGAGAGGGATCTCTCAAAATCAATCTCACAGCTAATGGAAACAACTGTAAAATATTAAGGTTTTAGGCTAGTTATCATATCAATAGGGTTTTGATTAGGGTTTTCTAGATAAAGAAGCACCAGATTTAGGAACTAGGCTAGGTATCCAAAAGATCAATTGTAGAGATAGAATTAGGCAAGGTAGGTGTAATCAGTGACACAAAATAGATTTGTCATTGTAGTATGGTGATGAGGAAACCATATAAAGAAACTAAGTGAGCATACAAGCATGAATTCACTTGTTAGAGGATAAAAACACTTATATTATAATCTCAAACAAAACAAAGAATTATAGATAATGAAATATGTTTAAAACTTATGAGATTAACACAAGGAGAAATGTAAATGGCTACTAGAAACATATAATAATCAAGTGCATAAGAAACATTGAAGAAAACAATGCCACTGACCACAACACATGATTCCCATAAAAATAGCCGCAACTACCTGTATATTATTTTTGCAAAGAGTCAAGTACACCAGTTCCAAAAAAGTGTGAACTTCAAGTATCCCACCCTCTCAATGACTTGATTTTGAGTACATATAGAAAACAAACAAGAGTCCACCTCTAGGGGTCGAATCCTGATCCATAACAACTAATTAATGAACCTAATGACTCATGAAACTGATATAGTTTGACCTTGATGACCATGTCATGAGAGTAACAATCACACTTAGACAATGACTTGACCATTTGACAACCAAGAGAGGTGTCAAATTTTATTTCAAAATATAATAATTTGACCACAAGACTCTAACTACAATGAAAAGAGTAAATTTTGATCACTGTGACTATTGGACACTAACTTGTGCTATATACTTGTACCAATATTTCGCCCGACCATGATGGGGACATGGAAATAAATGAGAAGAAGTCAATATGTTGGAAACCTCGACAGATTGAAAAAATAGAAAGAAGTCATTGATGTGGTCAGTAGAATACTCCCTTGAGTTACCCTCAAAGATGGAACTACCAACGATAGGTATAGTGGCAATGAAATTCAAACTAGATCAATACATAGTAAATAGAGATAGAAATTGCATTGTTTTTCAAAGAAGAAAAAAATAAATCGAGGCTCATTAGCCATATTCCAATTATTTGCGAGCAACACATTCATATTTAAGGAGCTATCTTTCCAAGCAATCTATTTACTCTTGTAATTTGATATCTTCAGCTATAACTTCCCAATTTTGTTGAAATTCTTGGATATTATTAGCTTTATCGATAATGAACCCAAATAATGAGTGAGTAGTGTCACTTTATTGTTAATTCGATTCTCAAGATTGGGTTGTCTTGCAAATTGGATGGTCATGGATTTAACACAAATTCAAGAAACTAGGGAATATTATTGTTTGTTCCCCAATATGGTTGCCAAAACAATGTTGAACAAGAGAGAATTTTTTATGCTTCCTCTGATTAGCTCCTCAAATCTCACTGGGTAAGTGAGATAGTGGGACTTAAGCCCAATTTCTTTATGCCAAGGAAAGTGATGAGTGGATATAGGAATTTACAATTATGTTAACAATATAAATAGTTTAATAATATAAAAGACTCAATATGAACACAATTTTTTTTTTTTCAAAGTTATAATAGAAAGGAAATAAAATAACATATCAAAAGGTACACTATACAAAACAATGAGTAGTCAAAACTGAACAAAAAATTCATTGGAAAACTCGATAATCATCGTTTTGGTGGCCACAAGACCCCATAAACAATGTATATGACATGTTGTAAATTAATTAGAACTTAAAATATAGTTTACAAAGATAATAAATGATGTAAATATAAACAATTCAAAGAAATATGCATGAAATAAAGAGGCAAAAATGGATAATTTATATTAATGAACACAAGTACAACAATTTCAATGGCGAGTTTCTGTGAAAACCTTTGACCAAACTTAATTCTAGATGTATACAATGTTACAAAATCAAATGTAACCGTTCAAGACAACATAAGGATATGAAAAAATTTTTGTAAACCCGTTTGACAATTTGATATAATTTAAATCTGCTTGGTTTTATATGCAAAATCAAAGGGATATTAGCATTGGTTGTAAGAAACCAAACCTTCTACCAACAAGTTAAATTGCAGAAAAATAAAGTATACCTGAATAAGATGTAGAAGAATTGAAAATATTTTCTTTATAGCCCTTGTCATTCATTTGAAAAAAGTTTGCTTTCACCAACAAATTAGTCTTTGTATCTCACAAAAATGAAATCAAAGGGAAAATGACAACTTAATAATGATAGTGCATACCTCTCCTTACAGTGTGACTTCCCTCCGCTTCATAGATTCCATCCCCTTTTGTATGTCTTCATTGATGTTGGGAAGTTCAATTGATTTGGGGAATGCATTATTATTTTAATTTTTGATCATGTTTAATTTAATTTATGAGGATGGAATGTTCTAAAGGGACGAGTTAAGTTAAATTTAACTCTTTTTATAATGATCTAGGTTGATGGGGCCCTCCTCTCTCATAATTCTTAAGTTCACTTTCTGTCCATTTTTATTTTCCAATTAATGAATTGATGCAGGAGCATCAAGGCCAATTTTCATTTTTAATTATGTAATAAAGGGGGGTGTGACATTTTAATTGTTTTATTAATTAATTTGTTATTTTTAAATAAAATAGGAGACAAATTATAAAAGTGAGGATTTTGTAAATATTCTTTTATTTAATTAAAAGGATATGAGAGAAATTAGAATTAGGTAGCAAAATTAGAGAGTAGGAATTCTATGTACGGGACTTTGTTGAGTCCACACCTAAAATGAATTTAAATTAGATTTAGTTGAGGATTAGGCGGAGAGATTTTTGGAATGAATTAAATTCATTATTTGTGTATAAATGTGAGTGTTTTTGTGAGAAAAAATATGTAGTTGAAGAGCTGAGATAGTTGAGAGTGGAGTGAGTGAAGAGTGGTTTAAAGGGCCAAGAGCCAAGAGGCCACCCAATGTAATATTTGGCCAGAGAATTTTGATATGGTTATATGTAGTTGATTTGAATGGATCTTTTTGCCTTCATGTGAATTTAAGTTAAATGTTTTTTCATGATTTTATTATAGAAAATTTGAGCATTTTCATAGTTTAGTGAAGCAGTTGTATTCTTATATGCATGATTTGCTTTCTAGCAGAATTCCTGCATCATTTTGGTATCAGATCGAGGGAAAGATATCTGTTTTGAATTTGTAAATATATATATATATATACATGACATATGTATAAGCTGTGGACGCAGGATCCAAATTATGACAACGTTCTTGTGATTTCATATCGTGGCATTGGTATGGATCCGTGGGCATAAATCCACAGCCCTTTGGTTACTTTGGAGGAGTACACGCAGAAGTGGAATTCTGTGGTGAGTTGGAGCACATGCATGCCAGACTCTGCGTTGAATTGGGTGCAGACATTGTCAATAAGGAGCTGAAGCTGTGGTTATTGTGAAGGACGGTGATTGGTAAGTTTGAGTCCGCGTTCGTGGTGAGATGAATGGCGTTAAGAAAATGCAAGATCTGCGTTAAAGCAGTGGTTTCATTTGCCTAAAGCTGCGATTGAAGAATTGAGTTGACAGTCGTCGACTCTTAAGTTGAGTTGGATCTGGAGTGCATGCAGAATTGATGTAAGGATTGAATTACACGTGCAATGTTTTTATGAAAGATTGTGACTGTGGAAAATTGATTTAGCAGTTAGTGTGTTAAGCATTGAACGACATTAAGAAATTTCCATAATCAGCATTGAACCAGTGATACAATTTTCCAGAGGCATCGTGACCTTTGCTGTGTAAGCTGCATTTGAAGGTAAATGAATTGCGGGAATGAATGATGGAGGGTTTTGTTTAAAACCTATTCGAAATGTTGAAGGTGCATGTTTAGAATTGGAGGTGGGAATAGTAAACGGATAGTGCATGTTGAAAGAATGAAACTGAGTTTTATAGAATGGATCACAGTCACAGTGAAAACCGAGTTAAGGAAGATGCAGCTGACGCGCAGTGGAATTATGCGATTGGAAGCAGCAGAGCGTGTGTGCGATTAGAGTGTGATTTGGACCTTCGGCAGACCCACAGACGTTGAGGTTCCAACATTCACAGCAGCTATTGAAGCCCACCGAAAGCGTATTACTGAAGTGATAATGGCAATTTATGCCAAATATGTGGTCTATGGAACGTGTTGTAGGGTGCAGTAAAGTTCGTGTTGGGAGTAATGGAAAATTTGTCTGGCAGCAAACTTCGGGGATGGGATCTCAAGCTGCAAAAGGTCCGACACGGCCTCTTCGCCGTGCCATTCAGGGTTTAGATCCTCGAAAAAATGCAAAGATGTTTGTGGAAGCCATTGCAAGGGTAGCACGTATCAAATAGCAGAGTTGAAGCGATTTTGAACATATCATGTCATGCCGGAATCATAACGAGAACTGTTGAAGTGTTTGCATGGAAATTGAATGGTAATATCGCCATTCTGGAAAATTAAAATGCTGCATGGAGACGTGATCAGTTCATAAGTAAAACACTATTTTGCTTACCCTGTCCGATGCAACGGTGATGACATCCCGTCACAATTAAGCTAGCGTGGAACGGTTACAGGATCGAATTGAGGCAAAATCTGTCTACACGTTGGAGCAAAACCCGAGTCTTAACATAGAACCAGAAGTAAATGCAGAAGGGCGGAACTGTGAGTAGAAGTAGAATCGTGAAGGAATCCAACCAGTGGTCTCGTGCGGGTTCAACATGGTAAGCAGATTTACACGTCATGTGATTTAGTTTCAAACATTGAATGGGGCGAAGTTGGTATGAATAAAATGCTATGCTGTGAGCGAATATTATTAATGTTTAATTATAAATGGTGAGCCCAAAGATAAGCAAAAGGTTGGAATGGTTCGAATATGTTAAAGCTGTAGGCCCAGATATGTCAGTGTTTTGGTTCTTAACCAAAGGTTGAACTCGCATATGCAGAGTTGTCTTTTAGGTTTGATCCAAAATCAGATGAATGCATTTATATTCTCTTAAAAGTGTGAGGGCCGTAGATTTATGGGACTAATTACGAAATTGAATGTTATTCGATTCCCATGAAATGAGTTTTTATCATATAGTTTCAACCATTGATTGAAAATTAAAGCTTCCGCAATAAGGAGTTATAAGGGGAGTGTATTGTATGGTTTTATAACCATCAAAAATCAATAAAAATAGCTTCCGCATTATTAGAAATTTGCCCAGATTGAAACTTATATTTGGTTTATATATGGACATGCATTTTTATATGCATTGGAGAGTGAGAATGTGGGTTGGTGATTTGTGAACTATGCAAAAGTATATGGGCATGTAAGCAAGGGGCTTGGTAAATTGACCTAGCACACTTAGATCGATGAGAAGGAAATGTTTGCATTAAGATGACAAACTTGTGAACATGCAAGTATTGATAGTGACAAAGATGGCACAGAGGAACGGAAATCAGAGGATTGAGGTTGCACAGGATCATGAGGTATGATACTTCAGGAAGATATTTTTTTTTTTTAAAGATGGAATGGTTTATTTATTTTCACCTTAAATAAATATTGGAGCACTTGAATTGCAATTGAATAAAGACTTCAGTATCATGGGGAATGATAAGGAAAATTGATGATTTTTTATGAAAGAAAATGAAGATTTTATAACTTGAAACATCCGTTGTCATAATTTTGGTTCGAGTCTTGAAGTGGAAACAGGTGTTAGAGTCAAATGAAAGTTGGATAGTTTTGAGTTGAGATTGAGTATTTTCATCTAAGATGAAAATTGGGTATAAGTCTGAAGTCAAAGAGTCATACGATAAATACAAATTCTGGATGTAATTGGGTGCATGATCGGTGGAGCTCGACACCCAAAGAATTGATCGTTGTAACACATTCATGCTAAGGTGTGTTTGTAGCAAATTGTAGTAAGAGGTTGCCAGGGATTGGTTCCAGGACAAAGAGAAGCCAAGCGCAGAAGGAGAAGTTGAATTTTGATGAATTGCGGGGAAGTGGATTAAATGAAGTCCACACGTGAACAGATGTAGTTCACAAAGGAAGGGAAGATGACTGTTGATAGTCATTTCCAGAGATCTAATGAAGAGTATGAGCGGGAGAAGGCTGAGATAAAAATTCACCTTGAATTGTTAATGAAGTTGTTGTAGGAAAATGTGAAATACCAGACATATGGTTGGACCATAAGAAAGAAGGTGAAGTGGCAGAAGCTACACGCAAAGATGGAAAAGAAAGTAAACATACAGTTGATGGAGGAGCTGAGGAAGCTCGAGCAGATGTTGAGTTGTGAAGAACTTAGAGAGGCTGAGTTAAAAATGGATATTTCCATTTGTGGCCCGGAACATGGCAAAATTCTGGGTGAAGAGATCAGTGGAGAAGATCTCATGAACTACTGGGATAGTTCAGAAGCATCTGAAGAGGTGATGGCGAGAGAAACATATGAGGCCATGAAGCCTTACATATTTTCTCACAGTTTATGTATGTTTGCAGGATGTGCGAAAGATGGTGAGAAGTCTGATGGAACTGTCACAAAGGAGAATGAAATTCTTGAGGTAAAGTCTGGTAGAGAATTCCTTTCAGAGAAGGAATGTGTTGATTGGTTACAACAGGAAGAAATAAAAAATGAATTATTGTCTGGGGTAAAACAACAAATCAAAGCTGTTATGGAGCAGGAACAAAGTGGAAATGCTGAAGGAAAATTCCAAGGAGGTAAACAAGTGTATTTGTTTAATGGGATTGCTGAAATTTTTTTACAATGTAATGATGTTGAAACCATGAAAATTCAGGAAGATTTCCAGAAGGAGAAAGGAAATAGTGATGAGACAGAAGGGAAATATACAGAAGAACTGAATCAAATGAAGGATTCACAACAGAAAAGAAAGATGTCGACTGAAGCATCTAGTGAGATAACAAGGTCTTATGTTTTTAAGACTAATGATTTGTGTGGGATGACAAGTATTTCATAGGGTGTTGAACAAACTTTGAAGTTTGTTAAAGAATAAGAGTTGAATCTGAAATTTGTTCAAAATGATGCTAAGATAGAAAGATCTCAGGAAGGAATGAAGATAGAGGGGTCTTATGGAAATATTCGACAGAATATTGAAGCGAGGGAAGAAGGACCATCTGATGATTGGTCAACAGCAAATGAAGGTATGAAAATTTGTGTAAAATTTCCAAGTTCTACTCCAGTTGAGATTGTTAAGTTATACAGAAAGTTAGATTTTCAGAGAAGAGAGTTAGAAAAGCAGAGGATCTATTTTCAGGGAAAGTTGCTGAAAGACACAGAACAGGGAAACATTCTTCAGAAAAATGATGTGGAGGAGGGACTAACTGATAGTCTCACAGAGGAATTAAATCAACATACTGATGTGCTGATAGACGAGGAAATTTCAGAGCAACATACTGAAATGTTGCCAGCAGCGGAAGGGGAACTGAAGCCTTATGTTTTTTATTCTAACAATTGTTTTGTGAGTACAGGTTTTATTGCAGATGCTGGAGAAAATCTATTAGACAGAGAAATTGAACTGATGAGGCGGATGATGATGAAAGTATCCCGGAAGAGGCCAGCAGCGGTAAAACAAAGAAGAAGCAACAAGAGAAAGACAACAAAATATTGTGAAAGCATAGCCAGTGGGGCAATGCAGCATAAAGTGTGGAGACCTAGAGAAGAACAACAGATAGAAGCAGCGACAAGTGGGAAGTTGCAGCACAAGATATGGGATCCAGGCAGACACAGATCCGAACACATGATCAGGTGATCATGATAAATTTCAACCTTGGGAGTTTGATGCAGGAGCATCAAGGCCAATTTTCATTTTTAATTATGTAATAAAGGGGGGTGTGACATTTTAATTGTTTTATTAATTAATTTGTTATTTTTAAATAAAATATGAGATAAATTATAAAAATGAGGATTTTGTAAATATTATTTTATTAATTAAAAGGATATGAGAGAAATTAGAATTAGGTAGCAAAATTAGAGAGCAGGAATTCTATGTACGGGACTTTGTTGAGTCCACACCTAAAATGAATTTAAATTAGATTTAGTTGAGGATTAGGTGGAGAGATTTTTGGAATGAATTAAATTCATTATTTGTGTATAAATGTGAGTGTTTTTGTGAGAAAAAATATGTAGTTGAAGAGCTGAGATAGTTGAGAGTGGAGTGAGTGAAGAGTGGTTTAAAGGGCCAAGAGCCAAACCCAATGTAATATTTGGCCAGAGAATTTTGATATGGTTATATGTAGTTGATTTGAATGGCTCTTTTTTCCTTCATGTGAATTTAAGTTAAATGTTTTTTTCATGATTTTATTATAGAAAATTTGAGCATTTTCATAGTTTAGTGAAGCAGTTATATTCTTATATGTGGGATCTGCTTTCTAGCAGAATTCCCGCATCATAAATAAATGTGAAATAAAATATCTTTGACATATTTATCATCATTTTTATTCATTATATAATCAACCGAACTTATCTATCGTGCAATCATATCCCAATAACATAAGAAAACATACTCTTTGTACTTCCCCCCCAAAAAACGACATGGAATGTCCCTTTACCTCCATTCTCCATAAATAAAAGAAAAATCAACAAACATATGAAATAAGTAGACATCAACTATGAACATGTGTTTCCAAAAGTATCATTCCATAAATATGCCATAAAAATCTAAAATAAGATGCTTTGCAAAATTGCATAAAAATGTTGTACAATATGTCAAAAGGTCTCAAAATAATTGTAATAATGTGCTGATACCATGATGAAACCACAAATGATCTGGAAACCATCTTAGCAAAATAAACATGACAAAAAACCACATACTCATTATCCATCAAAACACACATTAAAAACCATACTTGCTATGTAAATGCATTTTTCTTTCCTTTCCACACGTGCCCTTCTTTGTTATTCCTTCCTTGATTATACCCATCTCTGCTAAAGAAACTCATGTTGTACAAAGAAATGTGACATCAAATTCATCATAAGCAAGGTAAATTATTTAAAAATCATGCCATTTAGTATTGTAAGATATTATGAACACACATCATAGGAAAATAATTAAAGGGAAAAGGGCGTTGTGCTCAAGTACACAAAGCCATGGATAATAACATGGATGAAATTTATTCTGGAGAGTAAACATGTAATGAATGTGAATAAAGTGATAGAAGACATGTACTGTATGACGATAATTAAATGGAGTTGTCTACCGACACAATAAAATAGTCTGGATGACAGTTTTTGTCAGAATCTGGTAATTTTTTTTTTTCAAAAAATCAAGTAGTTGGAGTGTTTGAATTGCATTTTTGATGGCGGAAATGGATTCAGCACCATCAAAAACCCTTAAAGCACCCAAAATACTGAAGTTTAACGAGTGTAACCTAGATTTTCAAAAATCTTTGCCGAAATTTTTTATAATCTTATCAAAATTTCTAAGTTTTCTGTAGATTTTTTAGACTACAAGTAATTAAATTATAAATGATATGATAAGACATACATTTAAATTATTGTTAAATGACATCATTTAACAATAATGCCATTTTTTAGGTAATAAAATAATTTAATAAATGAGATTAATTATGGGGAACATGATAAAGGCAAGAGAGGTGGGCATTCAAATTTCCAAGTATGTTGATTTAAAATCGAGACTTTTTAGAGAGCATGGTAAATAAAATAATCAGTGGTGGCCAGTCAATGCATTGCCATGCTAAATTGTTTTGTGACAAAAAAATGCCGTTCGAATCTTATGTCTTCTAGAGTGATTCAAGAGACAGTGAAATGGATATGTAGCATGTCTCCAAAAACCAACACATCAAGAGGGGAAAAAATCAAGAAAGAACCCCGACTGATAATAAAGAAATGATAGAAGAGCCGGGACCAAAACATGTAGAGCAGGCTCGCTTGATGGTGGCAGCATGGTTTGATGAGATGAGAGCAAACGCTGAAAAGGAGAAAAGGAAAATGCCGAAACCAAAATGTGGAGTAGGCTTCCTTGGAAATTCAAAATTTCGAGTCTAATAATAATAATAAAGTGTAGTCAAATTATTAGACATTATAGATTTTCTAAAAGTTCGGAAATTTTTTAGAATTATTAATTTGAGTTGTGTAATTTGTAAGGTTCAAGTGTCTTAGAAGTTTTTGAGGGAATATATTTTTAATAATTAAAAATCACAATTTTTTTAAAAATTATATCACCAAATTCTAAAAAATAAATAAAAGCTTTCCTATAAAATATGAAAATAAAATATTATTAATGAAATAACCTAATATGAAAATCAAAGAGAAATGGAAAACTTTATCTTTTATATTTAGTAGAAATGGGATTGTCAGGAAGAAATCACCAGTAAAAAAAAATATCTATTATTGAGAAATTAACTAATATTTTTAAATGTTTTTAATTTAATGAAAGATGAATGGAATATACTTTGCATATTGGAATGATTTTCTAATTAGTTGAAAAGTGTTGTTAATGAAAATAATAGTAAATATCTATGTCTGTTAATTGTTAATAATAAATAGTGTTTTTAATTCAATGGAAGATGAATGGAATATACTTTGCATATTGGAATGATTTTCTAATTAATTGAAAAGTGTTGTTAATGAAAATATTAGTAAATATCTATGTCTGTTAATTGTTAATAATAAATAGTTGTAGGATATTTTATTTTGGGTTGGGTTAAATTATTTTGGGTTGAAATAATTTTAAAATTTATAGTTATTTTTATATGATATGGTTTTTTAATAATATATGAAATTGGTTGGAAGAAATGATCATTGAATGAAGCTTTTTGGATTAAAACAGATTGTACAAAAGTGTTTCCTTAACTATAGGTAAGTGTTTTTTTAATGATTGTTATATATATTTTTATATGAAGTATATTAATATAAGATAATAATTTATGAAATTATTTGTAAATGAAGAAAATAAACTTATAGAAAAGAAGAAAACAAAAAACCAAACACAAAAATCAACTTATAATTAATCTACAAGGGGATGGTAGCACTTTTCGATATGCTTCTCGTAGCATGTTTATTTTCTCATATCAAGCAATATGATTATTGCATTAGGTTAGTAGATGGGCACTAGTGAATGCATGAAAAAAATTGACGTATCTTAAGTCTTTATTAGTTAAAATTTAGTTCATTTGATCTAGTAGGAAGATTGAGTGAAGCTAAAAACCAAGAAATACATTACAAAGGAAACCAACCCAAATACTTTGTCCTTGAAACCTCCTAATTGTAATTCATGACACTTAACCACTCGATGTATCCCATTGGTACAAATATTTCTTGTAATATGGGTACACAAAAGACAAACAAAAATTATGAAGGGGAAAAGATGAAACAACTTAGCGTAATTCCAATATTCTAGCCAAGAAGGATTTATGATAGTTAAAAAAAGGGTGGTAAAATTGAGTAAACAACACTATGGAATGATGTAAAACTTAGGATAAATTTATTTAACAATAATTAAGGGGTCACTTTCTCAAATGGAAACCTCTATTAAGGATATATATATTGACGAGATTGAGCAACATGAATAATGATTAGGAATCACTGCTGAAGGTAAAAATGATGACCCACATAATCCTAAGGCATTAGGATAGTGAATTGTAAACTAAAAAAACTTGGAACTGGCTAAGGATGACATGCCATAGACTAGGAAAAAGGTTTCAAATTTCAAGGATAACAATTGTTTACCTTTTGGAAAAGGAAATAGACTATGTATATTAATCCACACAATCCTAGAATTAAAGTATAAGAAGGAAGGTTGATGGAAATTTGATAATATGAACTTGAGAAGATGTTGAAAATGAAGCAATAAATTCCTAATATAATTTTCCCTTGAATTAAATTAGGAGAAAACCAAAATTCCACATCATTGGACAACTTGAATGAGTTAATTGAGTTGTTTTCACTTAGCTAGATTTGTTAATTCGAGTTGGGGACATGAAATTTAGTTATGTACAACGATTCATAAATTTTAGGAGCCTAAGTTGAGTTAATTTCAGTTGTAACAATTTAATTCAGTTAAATTGAATTATGGTTAGTTAAACTAGTTCCAATTGTTGGAGGAACTAGTGGGAGGTCTAACAGTGGGGTGCATCTTCAATGTTTAACTAGTTAACTGATCAATCAACCTAAATTAACTCATGCATGCATGAAAGTCGAGTTACCCAATTGAGATTGGAGTTCAAGGGCAATGTACTATCAATTGTATAATTTTCCATGTTGTACAAGTTGTGCATGCAGTCAAAGGAGGACCTAAAGGAATTGCACAATTCTCAATGAGTTATTTCCCTAATTAATAGGGGCTAATTCGTCATCAAACAACACAAGGAAATAGGAGCTTGGGAAGGCTTGGAATTGGCTAAGTGTTGGCCAAAGTTAGTTAATCAGGCAGAGGATAGAAGATACTTATGAAGGTTGTGCTGAAGCTTGAGCAAGCATATTTTATTTGTAATATCCCAAAATAGGAAAAGCAGTAATATTAAACACAAAACTGGAAATAGCAGTGAATATCATTACACCAAGATGTGAGACAAACATAGAGCCATTTTATTATGTAAAACAACAACAAATAAGTACAATAAATATGGGCACAACTCAAATAATCAAGGCAAACAAGACTCCAATGAATACATATGCCAAAACATGAGATGTTGCTGCATAGCAGAATGCTGAAGATCAAGTACAACGTAGTCCCAGTGGATATATCTGCAGCTAGAAAATGTAATAACAAGGATATGCTAATATATGGATCAAAAAGTGCTAGGGATATTGAGCTATGTTCCCAAGCACATTTCCAAGACAACTTAGAAAGGGTTTTTGGAAATACACAAAATACAAAATGTCAGAATGTAGCCCTAGGGCTGAAAAAGCTCTGCAACTGGGCACTTGAAAGGAGGTAGCTGAAACTGATATAGAGATGTATGGGACTCCTCCAATAGAACCTCCAAGTGAAAGGCTGATCCCTTCCCTTAAGATATAACTCTCCAAATGAAACACTTAAATATCCACTGCAAATGCTCAATAAAATAACATAGTCTATGAGGGAAACTGCGCTATAGGAGGTGGTAATCGCTGGGCCTGATGCCAAATAATGAAATAATGCTCTAGGACCTTCCTTACTGGCCTCCCAATGTAAAGGCTATCTCTCCGCTGAAAAAAAAACACATAAAATGGCCCTATCAATCCTCCAATGCCTCCGCCCTGCAACACAGCTCAACCCTGGAAGAAACTGCGCTGTAGATGAAGACTGAAGCTTGGCTTGATGCCGAAATGTGGAAATGCAACTCAATAACCTCTCCTGAGTGGGCACTCAAAGTCCCCTGAGGATGAGGGTGGGATTCCCGCTCGGGAATACCCTTGTGCTAAACATCATAACAGACTCCGCTAAACAACTGAAGAGTGCAAGAAGTCATACAGACCCAAAAACATAACAATTATCAACAACATTCTATGGATGCCTTCCCTTTACTTATATGCATTGTGAGCCTTCTCACCTTGGGCCCCACTCATTAAAGCCACTACTCTCATGGATACTTCCTCCCATTAACACTGCATTATCTCTCATTGTTTATCCACTCCCTCCATACAGGCGCTGTTGATTTGGTCAAACTTGACCCCATCCACATGCTCCAAACTCTATTCACACATGAGGGTGCTTTATCCAACAATTAAGATGATCCCCTTTCACATTAGGAGTGATTTTATTCCTACTAAGGAGATTTATGGGTCTACCTACCCTCTTATTCATCTATCTAAGTGGAAAAAGAAAAATTAATATTCCAATTAGCTGCAAGCTAATTTTGGAATATTACAGTCCTCCCCTCCCAAATGTTGCTTGTCCTCAAGCAACTGCAAAGATAGAACTGCAAAGCCTCCTCTCCTCCTCCTGTAGCATCCTCATATGATAAGCTCCTCCACTAAACAAGATGTTTTCTCATCAATTTTTTCCCTATTTTCTCCTCCCAAGTGTACAAGTTAGCCTTTGGTGGTAAACCCAAATGGCTCTCATCATGAAGAAGTGGGATATCAATGGAGGCAACTATATGCTGTCTAGAGGCCTTCTTAAGGCATGGAATTTGAAAAATGTTGGGAGCCTTCATTCCCATGTGAAGCTCCAATCCCCAAGCTATCATCCACACAAAATGGGTCACCCTTCAAAGTGGTAACTCATAGAAAAACTCTTCCATCTCTTGCTTATGTAATGTAGATGGGATGTATGGCTGAACATGATAGACCAAAATTTCTATACCATGCTGTCTCTCTCTCCACATATGATATGTGTAGAGCTGCTATTGACTTTTGGCTACAATAATGTTTCCCTCAAGAGGCAAAAAGGTCACTGGATCCTCAAAGACCCACTCTTTGGTTCTATGAACCTTGCTTGCCCAAACCATCCCACATATTGTGAATAGTAACTCATCACAATATGGCATCCAAATGAGAAATATACTAAGTGTTATGTGTAATGCTGGATGGTACCAATGGTTCCCCAGGTGGATACAACACAATTTTTCTACTTGCTGCCTCTAATCATCATGTGGAAAGTTGTCTCCCAACCATTTGCTAGTTGTGCATGCTTTCTCATCTACTAGAAAGTAGTAAATGGCACTGTGTATCAACTGAGCATACCAAGAATAGAACAATACTTGCCCAAAGCCATACAGGAAATGAATATCTTCCTCACAGATGTTGGTATTAGAAATACCATGAAGCCCAAATAGAAGCTTGCCCTCTTGTGAAGCAATGCACTGTATATAAATGGTAAGAGAATGAAAATACTTTGTTAGATGATCAATAAGTACAAAAACAAAACTGTTACCATGTACTGAGAGTACGCTGATAATGAGGTCCATTGATAATCTCTCCATAGTGGTCTGGTATGTCTCCATGAGGCCTTGGTGAATGGAAAGGAATGAACCATGTGCTGCATGTAAAGCCTTCTTCTTATGCTTGGAGATCCAAGTCAAGAAGATCATATCCTGGTAATAGATGTCTCCATCCACCACTCCATAAATCTCATCTCCTACTTGCCCATCAAGTACCTCATGTGTGAAGTGACCCTTGGAACACTCCATCAATAGATATATACTCCCAAGTGACAGCACTGTTGGCCTTTGTGATAAGGCTCCTGTCATCTCATAACTCTCCTCTTTGACATGCCAAATGCCAAAGTCATATGCCATAATGCTGCTACATATGGAAGACTCCTTCCCATGTAGAAGTGTCTCTGGATTCTCCAAAGCTAAGGAGTAGCCCCTTTGCACCATGATTTTTCCATCCTCTACTCCTGAAATATCATGCAAGGTGTGGGAGAGAATCAACCCATACTCTCCCAAGAGTAACCAAAGTAACAATAACTTTTGTTGCCTCCTCATCTCAACATCATACAAGTCATGGAGTAATATCATGATGGTTGAATTGTAGAATGCCCCATACAACCAAATCCTCTGCTGCCATATCATATGGGTGCCATGCAATGCCTCAAACGATAACATACCCTTTGAAATATGATATGTTACATGATGACCAAACGCTTTCAAGGGTAGCCAGCGTAGCCATGCCTCCTGCTGTCCTATGTCATAGATTTGCAAGTGGCTCACCAACCCCTTGCTCATCATCATCACCCGTCCATCCAACTGTGGGTGTCCGCTGTCATGATAAAAATTGGTATCCATTCAATGGAGAATACCATCCTCCCAAACCAGATGAATACCTTTTCACTCCATGATGTGTTGAAGTGAAACCTCCTAGAGATCTCTACATGAAGACCACTCATCAATGACCAAGTTGAATAAGGTTCCAAATATTTTGTAGGAAACAACTTCTCATTGAGCTATGAAGTGCTCATCAAGAAGGATCTATCATAACAGTGGGAGATTTTATCCATCATAAGATGCCTCTCATCAACCATCTGCCTATCCCATGCTACACAAGTATAATGGTCATCATAATGTCCCAATAATAGTTGGACCCCAAACTCATCACTGCTGCTCAATGACAGCGCTGCTGATCTCCATGATGGTGCATTTGCTGTCTTATGAACATGCACAATGCTGAACATACGGTTCTGAATTGCATTGATTAGGATTATGCTCATCCCATCCTCCAAAACTCTACACTCCAACCCAAAGTGTTGTGTGCATCTCAACAATGAGAAACCAGGATGGTTATACATCTTCTCCTTGAACCAATCAAGGGTCCTCTGTGTAGTGATAGTCTGCTGCTCCAAATCAACAGTGTGCTTTGACCCTAGGTCATGCAATTTCCCTGATGGCATGTCCCCAAAACCCTCCATATGATGTGCTGAAATAATAGGAAGTGGAAATGTTTTCATACCTTGGTTAATTTGATCCTTGGGAACATCTTGTACAACTACAAGGGTTCCTCCTACCGGTGTAATGAATCCTCCAATTGCTGGTGATGGTGATGGCTGCTCCTCTACTGCTGCACCAGCGCTGGTATAAGTCTCCTCCTCCTCATGCATCTCCTGAATAATGCATGGGACTCTCAATGTCAAGAGATCAATACCATCTTGCAATATGTAAGTGTTCCTTCTCCTGATGCAAGTACTCCTGCAGCAAGTGGTGGTGGAAATTGTTCTTCTGGAATGATAATATTGACATCTCCTCTTGGCTCCTCATGTGCTTTATCATGAATGTTGGAAAATGTATCAATAGAAATTTCCTCCGGTTTTCTTCTATCAAACTTCTTGATCAACCTTTAAGTAAAATCTGCATAAGCAGTCACTCTTGCATGTTTGAAATGGCTGAACCACCAAATATTTGCTTCACCCTCAAGGTGCAGTGCTGCAATCTCAACAACTTCTCTTTCTGCTACTAGATGTAGCTGAAATAATGCATATAACTTCCTCCTCGAAGCCCTTGCTGTGCATGTGGATGACCCATCAAATGTAGACAATATAAATCTATTGTGTATTTTTCTTTGACTGTTACTGCAAGGTCTCCTTTCCTCTTTGATCTAAATGAACTTCTGGAGAGTTAGTTTCTCCTTGAAAGGCCTTGATTGAGATTTGTACTCTGCAAGATAATCACTTAGAGTCTCATGATCTAAGTTTCCTCCATCTCCATGCCTTTCACCTTCCTCTTCAAAGAAAGTGGACATAGTAGATTTCTTTAGAGCTCTATGGAATACCCGTTTATTTTGTTGCTAATAGGAAATGCATGGACCTTCCTCATCTTCAAACCCTCTTGAGGTCTCATTGCATCTCTCCACCTCCTTGGAGAGGTCCTTTATAGATCTAAAAAGATATGAGGTAAAACTCATTCCTTCCATCATTTTAGATCTCTTCTTATTTTTCTACTTCTTCTTCTTATTGTTCTAATGAAATATTGGCTGAAATACACAGGCTGAGCCAAGATTATGCTATGATACTACTGTAATATCACAAAATAGGAAAAGCAGTAATATTGAACACAAAATTGGAAATAGCAGTGAATATCATTACACCAAGATGTGAGACAAACATAGAGCCATTTTATTATGTAAAACAACAACAAGTAAGTACAATAAGTATGGGCACTACTCAAATAATCAAGGAAAACAAGCCTCCAATGAATACATATGCCAAAACATGAGATGTTTCCACATATCAGAATGCCAGAGAACAAGTACATCACAGTACCAGTGGATATAACTGCAAATATAAAATTTAATAACAAGGATCTTCTGATATATGGCTCAAAAATTGTCAGGGATAGTGATCTATGCTCCCAAGCACATTTCCAAGACAAACCAGAAAGGCTTTCCGGAAATACACAAAATACAAAATGCCGGAATGCATCCCTAGGGATGAATAATCTCTGCAACTGGGTACATGTAAGGAGGTGGCTGAAACTGATATAGAAATGTATGGGAATCCTCCAATATAACCTTCAAGTGAAAGGCTGATCCCTTCCCTGAAGATCTAACCCTCCAAATGAAGCACTGAAACCTCCACTGCAAATGCTCAATAAAATAACATAGTCTATGAGGGAAACTACGTTGTAGGAGGTGGTAATAGCTGGGCCTGATGCAAAATAATGAAATAATGCTCCAGGACATTCCTTTCTGGCCTCCCAATGGAAAGGCTACCTCTCCATTGAAAAAAAAACACAAAAAATGGCCCTATCAATCCTCCACTGCCTCTGCCCTGCAACACAGCTCAACCCTAGAAGAAACTGCGCTGTAGCTGAAGAATAAAGCTTGACCTGAAGCCAAAATTTGGAAATTAAACTCAATAACCTCTCCCAAGTGGGCACTCGAAGTCCCCCGAGGATGAGGGTGGGATTCTGACTCGGGAACACCCTTGTGCTAAACAACACAACAGACTCCACTAAATAGCTGAAGAGTGCAAGAAGTCATACAGACCCAAAAACATAACAATAATCAACAACCTTCTATGGATGCCTTCCCTTTCCTTATGCATTGTGAGCCTTCTCAGTACCTTAGGCCCCACTCATTAAAGCCACTACTCTCATGGCGACTTCCTCCCATTAACACTGCGCTGTCTCTCATTGATTATCCACTCCCTCCATACCAGCGCTGTTGATTTGGTCAAACTTGACCCCATCACACATGAGGGCTTTATCCAGCTACTAAGATGATCCCCTTTCACATTAGGATTGATTTTATTCCTACTAAGGAGATTTATGGGTCTCCCTACCCTCTTATTCATCTACCTAAGTGGAAAAAGAAAAATTAATATTCCAATTAGCTGCAAGCTAATTTTGGAATATTACATTATTCATCTAGATTTTTTGATTAATGCAATACATATAGGAAGGGGTTTTGAGCAGTTTATTTCCCCTAAATAAATATCTATGTATGTGTGTTAAATCATGATGCATGTTTTTGATATGTGTTATCAATCTTGAATTTTTGTCCACAAATGATTAGAGTAGATTTGATTCTTATGTTTTAGTACATTACATGAGCAGTTTTGAATATAAAATTAATTTTTACTTGGTATCAAAGCTAGGTACACAATAGAGAAGAGATTTCGTAGTTGTATTTGAAGGAGAATCAGATTTGAAAGATCAATTATTCAGAGATAGAAGGATGAATTTCTTGGACTAAGACTCAAGTATACCCTTGATGGAATCTCAAATTATGTTTCTTGGAACGACTGCATAGAGGCAGTGCTGACTGATAATGGGTTGAAGGAATTTGTTGAAAGTGACATTCCGAAACCGACAACAACTAGTACTCAAAATCTACAAGAATGGAAGAAGTGTGTAGCTAGGGCAAGGAGAATCATATTGGAGGGATTATGAGACCATATTGTCTCAAATATCCACAGGAAATACTCTGTATGTAATGTGGCAAGCATTGACAGATATGTTCCAGAGTCATAGTGATAAAAAAAAGTTGGCACTCAAGTACAAGATTTGAAGTATCAAGACGCAAAAGAATGAATCAATTTAATAGTATCTGAGAAGGTTCGCACAATGTCGTGATGAACTTGCAAGAGTCAGAGTCACAGTACAATATGATGATTTGATGATCTTATCTATTCTAGGCCTTCCCAAGAGGTGGCACAACTACCAATATTTGGTAAATGGGAGGGAGAAATTACCAAATTGGGAGCGACTTTGGTCTGATTGGTATAGGAGGAGATAAGGTGAAATAATAGAGATGGGACCTCATCCAAATAAGAGGAAGAGGATTTTTCATTAGTCAGAAAAGGAAATAAAGGAAATGGAAATTCTAATTCTAACCAAGAGGACAAGAATAAAAACTTGTCCAAAATCAAGTGCTTTCATTGTCATGAATACAGGCACCATGCCATGAAGTGTTAAAAAAAGAAGGTAAGAAAGAAGAAGTCTACAATAGTAGAAACAGGTGAAGCTTTGGATTAAAATTTCTAGCTTGACTTTACTCTCATCACATGCATGGTGAGCATGGTAATGAGAAGTATGTGGTATCTGGATAGTGGCGCCTCATTCCACATGACTAGGAATACATATTTATTAAGTGACTTGGAGGAGAAAGACTTCCAATAAAACATTGAGTTTGGAGATGAAAAAAGGTATAATGTGACCGATATTGATATACTCTTATTTCAGAGGGAGTTGGGCTCCTCTCTTAGGCTCAAGGATGTGATGTTTGTATCAGGTCTAAATAAGAATCTAATTTCCCCCGTTGCGGTGTTGGAAGATCATGGCTACACTATGATATTTACAAAGGAAAGGCATTCCTAAGACACATCACCATGGGAAAGGTGAAGTATATCAGTGTGCGAGTTAATGACATGTATGCAGTTGAGGTAGAAGATGCATGAAAATACTTTAGGAGATAGGAAAAGGTTAGATACTTGGTGGTTGAGAGGGAGCATGAATTACCTCTCAAAATGGAGCCTTAGAAGCAGCCTCAAAAATTTGTGGAGTAGCTACAAATGGATAAGCAAAGAGGAGATAGAGTGGAAACATCCAATCAAGCAAAGACCTCTAGTAGGGGGGAGATTTTGAGCTAAGTGGGCAGAGGGAGCACATGCAACCATACCTTCAGGTGTAAGTTGGGGTGATGTGAAGAAATAGTCTCAGGAGTGTAGAGATTTGGGTGGGGTCCATTGAGGTGTTCTCCTCATGGATCATTACCTTGATACACGGTCCCACAATATTTAGTAGTGGGAGGATCAATGTTAGTTAGATACTGGGGAGTGCAAAATATTGTTGACAATAGAGGCAGTGGCTTAGTAGTAGAGTGAACAACAACAACACAAATTTCTCAGTAAGTAGTTGCAGACACAGTTGATTCAATTTGTTTTTGTTTTTGGATGATTTTAAGTTTCAGATGTTGCAGTAGAAACAAAAACAATGAAAAGTGTTGCATGCAAAAAATTCCAAAGGTGTTGGATCAAGGTAGATGTTAATCCATTTCTTGCGGAGACAGAGTGTTGAAAATGTAACAATAAATTCCTAATTTATTTTTTCCTTGAATTAAATTAGGAGAAAATCGAAATTCCACATCACTAGACAACTTGAATGAGTTAACTAAGTTTTTATCACTCACTTAGCTTAGCTAATTCCATTGGGGACATGAAATTTAGTTTTTTACAATGATTCCTAAATTTTAGGATCCTAGATTGAATTAATTTCATTTGTAAAAATTTAATTCAGTTAAATTGAGTTACGGTCAATTAAATTAGTTCCAACTGTTGGAGGAACTACTGGGAGGTCTAGCAGGGGGTGTGTCTTCAGTATTTAACTAATTAACTGATCAACCAACCTAAATTAAAGTCAAGTTACCTAGTTGAGATTGAATTTCAAGGGAAATGTGCTATCATTTGTGTAATTTTCCAAGTTGTATAGGTGGTGCATGCAGTCAAAGCAGGACCTAAATAAATTGCACAATTCTCAATGAGTAGTGTCCCTAATTAATAGGGGCTAATTCCTCATCAAACAACAGAAGGAAATATGAGCCTGGGAAGGCTTGAAATTGGCTAAATGTTGGAAAACATCAGTCAGTTAGGCAGAGGATAGAAGATATGTGCAGGTTGTGCTCAAGCTTGAGCAAGAATATTATATTCATCCAGATTCTTTGATTAATGCAATATAAATAGGGAGGGGTTTTGAGCAGTTGATTTCCCCTAGATAAATATTTGTGTATGTGTGTTAAATAATGATGCATGTTTTTGATATTTGTTCTCAATCATGAATTTTCTTCTGCAGATGAGTAGAGTAGATTTGAGTCTTAGGTGTTTAGTTTATTACACGAGCAATTTCGAATCTACAATTAATTTCTACAGAAGGATTATGCATGAATTGAAAAAATTAGCAATTCAACTAACACAGGGTATGCTTGACTAATATGACTATATTTATAATATATTTAGATTTCAAATAAAGAAACTTATAAGTTTTGTGAAATTAACATTGAAAAATGTTATTTTCAATTCACACCAAACATATAAAACCTTTTTGTGGATGATAATGGTGATATTAATTCCAAGTGCTTCAAATTATAAACCAAATATAGTATCTAACAAGCCAAAGGCGAAGGGGAAGAATTTCCAGAATTTCTAGTCCAACTTGAGGAAGAGTGCATCTAAGGTAAAAAATATCAAATATTATTGATATGTAAATACGATGAGATGAACCAATATTAATGATAATTAATAGGTGATGGATAGCTCACTAGGGCTTAATCATCCCTTTATGCAAATGAATTAAGCATACCATAAATTAAACAATGATGGCCTAAGGTTTACATGCTATTTGGTATAATCGCCCTAGGTAGGATAAAAAAAAGATGTAAGGTGATGATAAAATCATGGGATTTAATTTTGAGTTAATTTTAGTTAAATTAAGTTATGGTTAGTTAAACTAGTTCTAATTGTTGGAGGAGCTAGTGGGAGGTCTAGTAGTGGGGTGTATATTCAATGTTTAACGAGTTAACTGATCAATCAGCCTAAATTAACTCATGCATGCATGAAAGTCAAGTTACACAGTTGAGATTGGAGTTCAAGGGAAATGTACTTTCAGTTGTATAATTTTCCAAGTTGTACAAGTAATGCATGCAGTCAAAGGAGGACCTAAAGGAATTGCACAATTCTCAATGATTAATTATCCTAATTAATAGGGGCTAATTCGTCATCAAAAAATGCAAGGAAATAGGAGCTTGGGAAGGCTTGAAATTGGCTGAGTGTTGGCCAAAGTTAGTCAATAATGCAGAGGATAGAAGATACTTGTGAAGGTTGTGCTGAAGCTTGAGCAAGCATTTTTTATTAATCCAGATTCTTTGATTAATGTAATATAGATATGAAGGGGTTTTGAGTAGTTTCTTTTCCCTGGATAAATATCTATGTATGTGTGTTAAATCATGATGCATGTTTTTGATATGTGTTCTTGATCTTGAATTTTTGTCCACAGATGATTAGAGTAGATTTGAGTCTTATCTTTTAAACATTACATGAGCAGTTTTGAATATACAATTAATTTGTACTTGGTATCAAAGCTAGATTCACAATAGAGAAGAGATTTCGTAGTTTTCTTTGAAGGAGAATCGTTTTTGTAGGATCAATTCTTCAGAGATAGAAGGACGAATTTCTTGGACTAAGACTCAAGTATACCCTTAAGTGAATCTCAAATTATGTTTCTTGGAAGGACCACATGGAGGCAGTGTTAACTGATAATGGGTTGAACAAATTTGTTGATAGTGACATTCCGAAAGTAACAACAACTGGTACTCAAAATATAGCAGAATTGAAGAAGTGTGTAGCTAGGGCAAGGATAATCATATTGGAGGGAATATGACATCATATTGTCTCAAATATCCATGGGAAAGACTCTGTATGTAATGTGGCAAGCATTGATAGATATGTTCCAGAGTAGTAGTGATCAAAAAAATATCTCACTTATGGACAAGCTTCGAAATATCAAGATGCAAAAGAATGAATCAATTCAATAGTATCTGAGAAGGCTAATACAATGTCGTGATGAACTTGAAGGAGTTAGAGTCACAATAAAATATGATGATATTATCCATTCTAGGCCTTCCCAAGAGGTGGCACAACTACCAATATTTGGTAAATGGGAGGGAGAAACTACCAAATTGGGAGCGAAACTGGTCCGATTTGGTATAGGAGGAGATAAGGTGGAATACCAGATATGGGAACTCATCCAAATAAGAGGAAGAGGAATTTTCATTATTCAACAAAGGAAATAAAGGATAGGGAAATCTAATTCCAGCTAAGAGTACACGAAGAAATACTTGTCCAAAATCAAGTGCTTTCACTGTCATGAATACAAGCACTATACCCAGAAGTGTCCGCAAAAGAAGATAATTAAGAAGGAGTTTGTTGTAGTAGAAACATGTGAAGATTTGGCTTCACATTTCTAGCTTGAATTTACTCTCATCACATGCATGGTAAGAAAAGTGATGGGAAGCATGTGGTATATGGATAGTGGTGCCTCATTCCACATGACAGGAATAGATGTTTATTTAGTGACTTGGAGGAGAAAGACATCAAGCAGAACATTCAGTTTGGAGACGACAAAAGGTATAGCATGACCGATATTGATATAGTCTCCTTTTGATCCAAATTTATGTAGGAACGCAATAATACACATAAATAAAAATAAACATAGAGATGCAGTGGAAATAATATCTCATTTCATTAACATCAAATAATATAAATATACTTATAGACATAATGGAAATAAACTAGCTAGGGTGTTGGTAGCGTATCTCTGAGAAGAGATGTGGTGGCTACAGGCCTCTAAATTGTGTTACAATGAGGCTCGAGGGCCTATTTATTATTTAGAAACAATGGAAAAATATAAACATCCAAAAACCTAAACCTAGGAGATGAAGCACCAAAACTATGGGCCCTGTTTCGGTAAATTGGTGTTTTAACTTCTCGGGGACGTAACTTTGGCATACGATCTCCATTTGATGCACATCATACCTCATTAGAAAGATATATCCAAGGAGTAAAAATTTTGGTTTATGGTTTCATTTTTCTCTCGGTTTTCCCAAAAAACGTTGTTTAGGGCCTCAAAATGGCTCCAGAAGTTCAAGACCAAAAACCTGATAAAAATAGTAAGTTGTGCAGAAAGTGAAAAAATGAAAGAAACAATGGTGGGGGTCCAAATGGAATATGTGGGTGGCCACCAATATCCACTTGGATGATTCCACCCCCTTTAGGAAACAATGGTCCTGATTGCATTGAGACCCTCCATGAGATGAGGCAAATTCTATTGAACTGGGTATTAGATTTGTCGAAAATGTCATGGACCTGTGAGCACACATGCCGAATGCGTTCAGTAAATTTGGTTTTTTTATCAGCCTCAGATAGTACAGGTGTGGATTTTGTTTGTGTAGTCACATGAGGTATGGCAACATCAGGCGGCGGTGCGTTGGGGGTCAGATCAATGGAGTGCTTGTCCTAACAGTGTAGAGGAACCTCTATGAATGAGGAGAAAATGTCCTCGTATTCCTCCATGACTTTGTCCATCTGTTGCAACCATGCAGGGGAGACCTGTTTCAAGGTTGTGGCCATAATATTCTTCTTTCCCTGTGAGCGAGTTATAAGGAAAAGGAATTTCCTGGTTTGGAAAACAATCTTACTACATTGTTTTGTAGTAGTCAAAGAGATGACAGGAGGCGATACTACCTCTGGTATTCTGTACAAGTTATTTCCAAAAGTAATAATAAAAAAATGAGGCCTAGCCTCATACACATCATGTCGCCTCCACAAGTATGGTTGGCCCAATATTACATCAGCTACATCAAGAGGAGAAACATCACACAATACCTCATCCATGAATGGCTTGATGCTGTACGGAAGGCGCCATTGCTGGAAGACCTGGTGATCTCTCCTTGGGTGAAGCCACCTGATGGTATACGACTGCGGGTGTGCTATGGTCGGTAGGCCAAGTTGGTTCATGACCTCTGTTGAAACAATGTTCTTTTGGCTTTCGCTATTGACAAGAAATTGTAGTGGATAACCCTTTGCCCACATCTGCGAATGGAAGAGGTGCTCGCCCTCCTCTAAATCCTCAGGATCCTCTCTCTGGAGCTTGGTGGTGGAAACAATGGCACTGGGGTCTGCATCAATGATATGCTTCCCTTTGTCATCTCCCTTGTCTAGTTTTGGCTCAGGATCATAACATGCATATGATTCGGGTGCCCTTGGTTCGGCCACCAACGAATATTTGGCTCGACACTCGTTTGTGCTATGAGTGGGGATGTTATGAAATTCACACCACTTCCCCATCTCCTTATTTGAATTTGTGGTGTTGTTCTAAGTCGCTCTGCTTTGGCCTTGTCCCTTGTTCTACAGTTCGGGGGCACATTTCCTTGGCTTCAGATTCACAGATCCAAAGTCTAGTCTCTTCTGCTTAAATTTCTGCTCGATCTTGGTGGCATAGCGATATGTTGTGCCAAGCGAGGTAATGTCGAGTGTTTTTTGTGAATTATAATCGCAAGCATACAAAAAAATATCACTTTAGCTGTGCATAAAAAATAACCCCAACATCAAATATGGCTGCCAATTTCTTTAGATTTGTAGTTAGTTGGCAAAGAAAAATGCTACAAAATCTAGATCTATGCAGTTAAAGACATTTAACAACAAATAAAAGCAAGAGTTGCTCCATGCACAAGAATATTTTTAAATAATTTTGTATTTATGGTACCTGGGAAGGGAACATAGAAAGATGTTACCAGTCCCCCTCAATGGGATGGGTTCTTGTATGTCCTCAGCGCTTCAGATCTAAGATCTCTCTCTCTTGATGGTGTAGAAAACCCAGACAAAAAATGGAACTCAAGGGGATTTCACAAGCAAAAAGATAGAAAAATATGGCAATGATGGAGGATCAAAGTCAAACCAAAAGTATAGATCCAGAGTGATCTTTAGGCAACAAAAGGTATTGAATGAATGGAAAAACCCTTCTATTTATAACAAAATATTGAGTTAGTCTAGATATTGGTGCTTAATTAAAATATTATTAACTAAATCTAGATCCAAATTTTATGGAATATTTTATTATATTTGTTGGAGGGAAAAATAATTTGAATTTGGTCAAATCCCTTTATTTGTAAATAATAAATAAATAAATAATTTATTTATTATTTTAAGAGTGTGGTTGAGTAATTATTAAATAAATAGTGATTTATTCAATTATTTATAAATGATTTAGTCAAATTTAACAAGAAATAATATTTAAATAATGTTTAAATAATTATTCCTAGAAAATAATAAGATAAATAGTGATTTATCTAATTAATTTTCCTGTTTTGGGTTAAATATGACCAGGAATATTAATTAAACTGTTGTTTAATTAATTATCCCTTGAGGAAAATCAAACAAATATGTATTTATTCAATATTTCCTCATGGGGTTTCTTGTTTAGACCATAAACAACTTAATAAATTATGGAATACTAAGTTATTTTCATAGTGAAAGCAATTTTACTTAGGGTAAAATTGGTATTACATGATGTACTTTGGTCCATCTAATAGTAACAGGTTAGATGAAAAAAAATTGGTGTAACATCAAGGAACTCCATTTCCTCTTAAATGTGTATATGCAGACAACTATGGTACTTGAGCACCAAATGTCTCTTTGAATCTTTAATACGCAAATTTATGTGTAGGGTATGGAACACATTCATCAGTTTGTGCACATCGTGTACTTTGGTCCATCTAATAGTAACAAGTTTGATGAAAAAAAATTGGTGTAACATATTTTCCCCCAGCGTGCGAGCATTAGGAGCTAATCGTATGACCGAAGTACGTTGTAAGAACTCAATCACCAGACACCGAAGGTGCAGTCAGAGAGAGAGAAATATGAGGTATACTAGAGCACTAGAGGACAAGACCCTGAGGAGGCGAGACTTACAGGTGTGACAAGTCTCTTTTATGAGTGAGTACCTGTTCTACATGAGGCGGGGGAGGCATACCTATGCCCGCCGAGATAACAAAGTACAAAGAATCATGCGTTCAGTAAATAAGGGACTGAAATATATAGTACATGCTGGTATAAACATGGGCTAGATAAAAACATAATAATGGATCCCACATACATAATGTGCCTGGGACAACAACCAGGACTTATACAATAATATCTGAGTACATGAGATATAAGTACAACCAAAGAGGTCCTCTAAAACAGGAAAGGGATCTGAAAATCTGAATGATACATGCAAAATAAAAAGGTGCTGCAAGAGGCTAAGGCCGGAACCATAAAATCTATGGAGCTGCATCCAAGGATGTCATAGAGAGGTCATCTGGGCATGTGAGGGGCTACCTGAAGGGCCACCCCCTCATGAGGTCCAAAGCATCTCACACACACCTGGGAATCACTGGTACAATCTGCTGCATCACTGAACCATCAAGTATGAGGACTCGATCATGTCGGGAGGAGCTGAAACTGAGAAACAATCAAGTCAAAGGGAAATAAAGAGTCCCTTTTCTTGATCCGAGGTACCGAACGAGAGTGGAAGCTGGAACCAAGGTACACTTCCCTCTAGACCTGTCTTCTAGAATGAATAAACTGATGTCGACAGAAGGAGGTCTGCCATAGGTGAGGCAATAAGGGATCCTCAACTAAGGCACGAGAGATAATAGTAGAGCTACTGATAGAATGACACCAGGGATAATGATGGAATGGGGGTACTGAGTAGCGGGCTAACAACTTCCCTTGTTAGAGCATAAAGGGCATGGATGACCTGGCACCAATTGAAACAATACCATAGGGGATAGGGGACAATATGACTGAAGGAAAAAATTGGCAACACAAGAGAGGAACAAAGAAATGAAGGATGGATGACTATAGCGGGATACAAAGGGACTCGATATAGACTCCATGGATGCGATGATGACTCGAATTAGATGCTCTAAAAAAGGGCAACTCGATGATGCTGCCACATAGAACAGGCCCGGTGGAGACCATACAAACATGAGTACAATATGGTTACTCATGATGAAAATCGGCATGAGTGTGGAAGCGACCCTTCTTGGATTTTGAGGAGTGGTGAAGCGACCCTTCTTGGAAAAAATGTGTCTGGGTGAAGTATCAAATCACAAAAGACGAAAGGATACCAATTTGAGAGCTCAGTCAGAGCTTTCCAATGGTGTTGACATTTTTTCAAACTAAGCTATGGTTTGGTCGTAGTTTGTGAAATAAAAATCCGGGGTTTCTCTTTTAATAAGGCATTTTCTCTACAATTTGATTCATTTTTCAAGTGTAGTTGTTGTGAATGTAGATAGGAGAAAATGCCCTAAATATTGCGGTGATCGTAGCAGATGAACTGACCGTTGGAATCAAGATCCGTCAGTTGCAGGTAAGAGGCCTAACCATACTTTTTCAATTCAGGGGATTAAAGTTTCAGATTAGGCACCCAGAGCCCAAGAACAGGCCAGGTTGCAATTTTTGGGGTCTATTCTGCAACCTGGGTAGTAGGTATTGGGTAGAAAACTACGACTTGTCCCAGGAAATGACTTGAAAAGTGTGACCTGTCAGAGAAAGGGGGTTTCAGTGTTGTTTTTGGCTGAGAGCTGGGATTTTTATGGTTGAGGGGCATATGTGCCCCCAAGAATTTTATGGTCATGCCAAATGTATTTAGAAAATTGGAATCTAAAAACATTTTTATGATTTGGTGTACCATTTTTTTTCGTTATGGTTATGCAATTCAAGAAAGGGAATGGAGGATTACCAATATCTTTTGGTACTACATATATGAAGCAAATGGATTAAGTTTTTGGGTTGGCATACTTGGTGTCACTATATCAAAGAGTCACTTTGGAGATAATGAACTGGTGCTCTCCTAGAAAATACACAGGTTGGTCAACAACAATGTCTAGGGGACTGGGTTGTTGATGTAAGATGAAGTGATAATGAGGGGGATCATCCCTAGAGTGATCTGAAGTGAGATGGGAATCTAAATTTTCTTCCAAATGGGGAAGAATAATGGTACTAGAGTTGACACAACCAAATGCACTAGGAGGGTTGTGGAGAATTTATTCTCGTGGACTCTCAAATATGGGTGCCCCCCTCACAAAACATTTTGTGTCAATGTAATTACCACAAGGTTTATGTGGTTCAAATGTATGGTTTCGATGTAGAGGGGATAGATAAATTCAGGGGTGGTGATGGCTTCCATAATGTCGTCATCATAATAGAATATGGGAGTGATTGGTGGAAAAAAAACCACCTGATGTGGTGAAGCTACCTGAATCATCATCATGAGAAGAAAGGTTCACATGTGCATCATAACAGAGGGTGATTGAAGAAAAAGTAGATGAAGGATCCACCGATGTTGAGCCCAAGGTGATCGCTTAAGGGAGGTCATGTGAAACAGAAAGGGAAGTCCCAAAGGGATCTTCCACCATGGATTTCATGGATGATGATAGGTAGAGGATGGTGGACGAAGACTCCGTCATCTCGACATCGAGAGGGGGAATGTTAATGGGAGCAAACGTATCCTCAGGTTGACTTGAAGCATACTGCGCGAGAATGGGAGAGGCAGATTGGTTCTCTTCAATATCGTACTCCTGGAATACCTCCAAAGAGGCACGGTAATGCGTGAGGCGGGGACAATGGTGGGTATAATGGCCATGGAGATCACACAAAGCACAGGGGTGGTTGGTGTGAATAGTATTGGGGTTCTTGGCTGTAGTTGAGGAAGGAACATAGGTTCCTGGGAGTAGACTCAGGGAACGCGACATTGACCATGGGCTTGATACGAGGCAATTCAGGACATTGATGAGTGGAATGACCGACAACATAACACAAAGCACATGGGGGGGGGGGGGTACGCTTTGGAGGCTGAGGAGGAGCAGGGGTTGGCTGGGTAGCCTTGTCCTTAGGTGACTTCTTGCGAGCTTTTCCCCCCTCATCCAAAGCTGTCACAACAGGAGTAGGTTCCTATTGAGGTGGCTGAGGCACGGAAGCAAAGGGAGGGGTCATGGGGACCGGTTGAACCGAGGTCAAAGAAAGATAAGGTTTAGGCTGACCAGGCGGGATAGTGGCTGGGGGATCAAAGTGCCATACTTTTATCCCCAGGGTCATGTTAGGAATGGATAAGTTAGCTATAATAGGTACCGAAAATACTCCAAGAAGGGGAGCTGGAAATGATATTTTACCAGAGAGGTAATGGACAGGCAGGAAAACTTTGAGATGGGTAAGGCCAAGAGTAACCATGCCAGGAGGGTAGATAGGCTCATGGATACCAACTGTAGGTAAGGGGCCTTGAGGAGGGGGTCCTGAAGGCTGAGTCGAGGTGCTAGGAGCAGGTTGCGGAGGGCAGGGCTGCTGACTAGTCGAACTTGTCTGCTTGTTGATTGCATCATACAAATGTTAGATGATTGCATCATGCAAATGTAATCGACGATTGCATCATGCAAATGTTCGATGAGTGGAGATCAGAGACAAGAGGAGAAAGACCAAGGAATGAACCAAGAAAAGAGGAGTCTTTGTATACTCCGAGTAAAACACTCGTCAAAGGTTCAAATATTTGTTTATTGGCCATCGAAGAGATGATGGACTCAGGGGAGGTATGAGACTTCGGTTCATAATATGTCAACTGGTTGATGGTGACAATATTTCCGTTATGAGGAAAGCACATCTTACAGTGGATCGTAGATGAGATAGCGAACATCGCATAAGTGTAGCCACGACCCAAAAGAATGTTGTAATCTAAGGGGGCATCAATGACTACTACGTCAACACAAAAATTCTTGCCCACAAGTGTAATAGGACAATTGCAGAACAAGCCTATGGGATGGGAAGAGTGACCATCCCATGCTCGGAGGGTGTTAGTGGAAGGGGCCAACTCACGAGATTCAAGTTGCTTCCAAACCGAAGCAGACATCACATAGGTGGATGCCCCCTCGTTAATGATACAATGGGAGATGTTGGCATTCCGGATCTTGATAGGGATTTGGAAGGCGACGGAAGTAGGAAGGGGGGGATTTTCTGACCGGTCAATATCAAAGATGATCAAACGATCATCTAAAGGATCCGTAGTTCCCATGGAAGTTAGTAGAGTTTTTCATTGTGAAGGGAGCAACTAGGGGAGTTCCAGTGTTGAGATGATAGCAGGGGATTGCATCAAATCATATACTATACTATACGAATGGGAAACTTTGCCAAAATAAATATTTCAGCATAATGGTCCCTTGGGGATCTTAGTATGAACCTCTTCCTTATGCTGAGGGATCAGTAAAGGACCATTAGTTATCGAAAGAGGCTCTGTGGAACCTGAATAAGGGGGCTCGGGGGCAGACGTAGCGAGAGGCTTTTTGTATTGATGAGACCGAGTCTAAAGGTTGAGGTCAATGGTAATGGGTTGGTCAGAGTTCATCATTAGAATCTGGTAGCCAAAGATACCAGATGGAGGAGGTTGAGTGGCCACTTGACCTTCAGGTGGTTGGGTAGCCACGAATCCTTAATGGGGGAAAGGATTGGTAAACACAGCTAGCTGGATAGGTGCAACATGGGGAGGAATCGAAGGGGAGGCTTTCTATCCTTGGGATGCTGCTTGAGCTTCCCACATCTGCCGCATCTGAGGTAAAAGAGGACAATCATGGCTATAGTGACCATAGACACCGCAACAAGAACAAGGTTTGTTCGTGCGAACAAGCCTTTCCTGCTTGGGATGAGTGCCCTGTTGCTGGTTAGCAGTGTTAGGTGTATTCCCTTGGGGATTGGGTCCTGGATTACCTGGGGCAGATTGGTTTTGGTTTCTTTTCCTCTTATTTTTGGAAGTAGGAGGATTAGTCGCACCCTGCTGTTCATACACTTGCCCCTGGGGGGTGGTGGCTGCTGTTGCGAGGGTTGAGAAGGAAAGGGAGGCTGAGGTGCTAACGCTGGAGGAGCTGGAGCACCAGGCTATGAATACGGATAATAAGGAGGTTGGGTAACAATGTGGTAAATAGGTTGGGAAAAAAGAGGAGGCATGCCGTCTCCTGGATACATGCTACCGAGAGGGGGAAAAGTGCTGGAGGAGCTAGCCCCTCCCTGAGGGAAACCATAACCCATGGGAGGATGAGTGTACGGATGAGAAAGGGCTCCAACGATACCTTGTGCACCACTGGGTCTAGGGAGATCAGTAAAATGGTATAAAAATACCTAGACTGTGCGTAGATCAAATCCTATTTCAACGCAATTTGGAGGGCAACTTCTTCGGTCTGAGGGAAATGAGATGCGAAATCTTTGCCAATAACAAGCAAAAAGGATTTGAGAAACCAGTCCATTTAGACACGGTCTTCGAAGGTAGGGGCTCGACATAGGCTCTTTCTTCTCCTCCATTCCTGGACATGATTGGATAGGCGGGTCGTAGGCGATTGAAAAAAAGAGGTCAAAAGTTAGGTACCACTGTCATAACGAAAAGGAAGCTGGAAGTAAGACAAAAAAGCCTTGGCAAGAGTCGCAAAAGTATTATGAGAGGAGGAGGCCTGGTCAACATACCACTTAAAAGCTTCTCCATTATGCATACACTGGAACAACCGAAGACGGACAGAGTCATTGGTTATTAGACGAACACCGCATGTGGAAATATCGAACATGGTTTGTAGGATCCTCTCCAGCAAGACCTTCGAACTTGGGGATGTCAGAAGGGAGCTTGGTTGGAATAGCAGGCCAACTAGGATCATGGTGTATGGGGTCATTGATCAACTGGTTAAAATCCGGAAGAATGAGAACTTCCATATAAGGGAGCAAAGGAGTAGCCGGGATAGTTCCTGTTGCGGTCCCACTAGTAGTATTCCCAGCATTAGGGCCGAGGATACCACCAACGTTAGGTTCTGAACAAGACATTGTGAAGGTGACAAGAGGAGAGCCGGGGATATAAACAGAAGGGGAACCTGATGAAATAGAAGCAGAGTCAGAATGGGGACTCGGTGGAGGACGAACTTGAACCCTACGCAGAGGCGTAAGTCTTCCTACCGAAAAATGAGGATGAAGGCCAAGAAGTCTCCGGGATAAACGCCTTGGGGGCACAATGATGGAAAAACAAACATGGATCACAGAAGGAAGAGAGACCAACAAGGGCAAGGAGGTGCAGGATCAAATGGTTACAATGTCGAAACAAGGGCAGAGAGGTGCGAGATCAAATGATTACGATGTTATAGTCTTGGCCTGGCGGTATAAACCAAACGCTCTTCACTTAGGGTGTGTGTGTTAAGTGTGTATATTTTAATTTTTAAACCCAAACGTGTGTAGAGAAAAAAGAAAAAAGGGTGATGTATAATTGTAAATAAATCTGCAAATAACAGTAAAGTAAATTGAAATATGACAGAAAATAAACAGCTAAAGATGCATTAACTTAAACCCAAGGAGGAGGGCTGCCTAAAAAATAGTCAATGGGTGGGTAAAATCTAGTTAAAACACACAAAAATGGCCAATGGATCTAAATTCGGGAGGGACAGGGATCTAAAGGTCAGATCTGCTGGAAATAGGTGCAAAAAAACAAAAAACCATAGGGAAAAGTGCAGCAAATGAGGTGGTGAAAGGCTACAACCTGAAGGGAAACAGAGGGGATCCTAAAGGAGGACCAAAAAAAACTGAAAAAGAGGTGTTTTGGATGGATGAATAACCAATCTAAAATGTATTTGAGGGTACAAGATTAGATCTGAAAAAAATGGCTGAACACACTGAAATCTTAGATGACCTGCTTCAGCTAAACTCCTCTTAGAAAGGTGGAAGTGTACTTAAGCCCTAGGGGGATAGGTTCCTACTTCGAAAAGTAAAAAATACAAAGTACAGGTCCAAAAAGGGTGGAGACGGAGGCCAGACAACCCTGAACAACAACCTAGACAAACCCATAAAAATCACAGAAAAATTCCCGCAAAAAGTACAGGTCATAGTTTTTGACCTGTTTTTCACATAGGTTGCATTTTTTTGGCAGTTTTCCGCACCCTGAAGGTTGAGGTCGCAGGTTTTGGCCAAAAAAGTGCAACCTGCACTTCCGTCACTCTCGGGAGTAGCTTTCAGAAAAAATATGTCGTCTTAGCTGCGACTGATACCTGTCACCTGCGCAATAGGCCCAGAAACACACATAAGTTATAATTTTTACTGTTTTAGGGTTTTAAAGGTTAAAAAAAACATAAAGAAAAGAAAAACAAGAATCTAAAGAAAAAACCTAGGGGTTGAAGCAACTGGTCATGCATGGATCTGAAAAATCCCAACGGTCGTAATTATAAACCCTTGTGGAGATGTGAATTCAAATTGCAAGCGTACGAAAAAATCTCACTTTAGCTGTGCATAAAAAATAACCCTAACATCAAAGATGGCTGCCAATTTCTTTAGATCTGCAGTTAGTTGACCAAGGAAAATGCTACAAAATCCAGATCTATGCAGTTAAATACATTAAACAACAAATAAAAAGCAAGAGTTGCTCCATGCATCCAATAGACAATAGAAGAATATTTTTTAAAAATTTTGTATTTATGACACCTAGGAAGGGAACATATAAAGATGTTACCAGTCCCCCTCAATGGGATGGGTTCATGTATGTCCTCAATGCTTCATATCTAAGATCTCTCTCTCTTGATGGTGTAGAAAACCAAAACAAAAAATGGAACTCAAGGGGAGTTCACAAGAAAAAAGATAGAAAAATATGACAATGATGGAGGATCAAAGTCAGATCAAAAGTATAGATCTAGAGTGATCTTTAGGCAACAAAAGGTAGTGAGTGAATGGAAAAACCCTTCTATTTATAACAAAATATTGAGTTAGTCTAGATTATGGTGCATAATTAAAATATTATTAACCAACTCTAGATCCAACTTTTATGGAATATTTTATTATATTTGTTGGAGGGAAAAAGAATTTGAATTTGGTCAAATCCCTTTATTTGTAAATAATAAATACTTAAATTATTTATTTATTATTTTAAGAGTGTGGTTGAGTAATAATTAAAAAAATAGTGATTTAATCAATTATTTATGAATGATTTAGTCAAATTTAACAAGGAATATTATTTAAATAGTGTTTAAATAATTATTCCTAGAAAATAATAAGATAAATAGTGATTTATCTAATTAATTTTCCTGTTTTGGGTTAAATATGACCAGGAATATTAATTAAACTGCTGTTTAATTATTTATCCCTTGAGGAAAATCAAACAAATATGAATTTATTCAATATTTCCTTATGGGGTTTCTTGTTTATACCATAAACAACTTAATAAATTATGGATTACTAAGTTATTTTCATAGTGAAAGCAATTTTACTTAGGGTAAAATTGGTATTATATGATGTACTTTGGTCCATCTAATAGTAACAGGTTAGATGACAAAAAATTGGTGTAACATCAAGGAACTCCATTTCCTCTTAAATGTGTCTATGCAGACAACTATGGTACTTGAGCACCAAATGTCTCTCTGAATCTTTAATACACAAATTTATGTGTAGGGTATGGAACACATTCGTCAGTTCATGCATATCGTGTACTTTGGTCCATCTAATAGTAATAGGTTAGATGAAAAAAAATTGATGTAACAGATTTTCCCCCAGCGTGCGAGCATTAGGAGCTAATCGTATGACTGAAGTACGTTGTAAGAACTCAATCACCAGACACTGAAGGGGCAGTCGGAGAGAGAGAAATATGAGGTAGACTAAAGCACTAGAGGAAAAGACCTTGAGGAGGTGAGACTTACAGGTGTGACAAGTCTCTTTTATGAGTGAGTACCTATTCTACATGAGGCGGGGGAGGCATACCTATGCCCGCTGAGATTAAAAAGTACAAAGAATAATGCGTTCAGTAAACAAGGGACTGAAATATATAGTACATGCTGGTATAAACATGGGCTAGATAAAAACATAATAATGGATCCCACATACATACTGTGCCTGGGACAAAAACCAGGACTTATACAATAATATCTGAGTACATGAGATATAAGTACAACCAAAGAGGCCCTCTAAAATAGGAAAGGGATCTGAAAATCTGAATGATACACGCAAACTAAAAAGGTGCTGCAAGCAGCCAAGGCCGGAACCATCAAATCTATGGATCTGCATCCAAGGCTGTAATAGAGAGGTCATCTGGGCATGTGAGGGGCTAATTGAAGGGCCATCCCCTCATGAGGTCCAAAGCATCTCACACACACTCGAGAATCACTGGTACAATCTGCTGCATCACTAAACCATCAAGTATGAGGACTCGATCATGTCGGGAGGAGCTGGAACTGAGAAACAATCAAGTCAAAGGGAAATAAAGAGTCCCTTTTCCTGATCAGAGGTACCGAACGAGAGTGGAAGCTGGAACCAAGGTACACTGCCCTCTAGACCTGTCTTCTAGAATGAATAAGCTAATGTCGATAGAAGGAGGTCTACCATAGGTGAGGCAATAAGGGATCCTCAACTAAGGCACGAGATATAATAGTAGAGCGACTGATAGAATGACACCAGGGATAATGATGGAATGGGGGTACTGAGTAGCGAGCTAACAACTTCCCTTGTTGGAGCATAAAGGGTATGGATGACCTGGCACCAATTGACACAATACCAGAGGGGATAGGGGACAATATGACTGAAGGAAAAATTTGGCAACATAAGAAAGGAAAAAAGTAATGAAGGATGGAGGACTATAGCGGGATACAAAGGGACTCAAGATAGACTCCATGGATAAGATGATGAATCGACTTAGATGCTATAAACAAGGGTAACTTGATGATGCTGCCACATAGAACAGGCCCGGTGGAGACCATACAAACATGAGTACAATATGGTTACTCATGACGAAAATCAGCATGAGTGTGGAAGCGACCCTTCTTGGATTTTGAGGAGTGGTGAAGCGACCCTTCTTGGAAAAAATGTGTCTGGGTGAAGTATCAAATCACAAAAGATGAAAGGATACCAATTTGAGAGCTCAGTCAGAGCTTTCCAATGGTGTTGACATTTTTTCAAACTAAGCTATTGGGTAGAGAACTTCGACTTGTCCCAGGAAATGACTTGAAAAGTGTGACCTGTCAGAGAAAGGGGGTTTCAGTGCTGTTGTTGGCTGAGAGATGGGATTTTTATGGTTGAGGGGCATAGGTGCCCCCAAGCATGTTATGGTCATGCCAAATGTATTTAGAAAAGTGGAATCTAAACACATTTTTATGATTTTGTGTACCATTTGTTTTCGTTATGGTTATGTAATTCGAGAAAGGGAATGGAGGATTACCAATATCTTTTGGTACTACATATATGAAGCAAATGGATTAAGTTTTTGGGTTGGTATACTTGGTGTCATAATCTCAAAGAGTCACTTTGGAGATAATGAACTAGTGCTCTCCTAGAAAATACATAGTTTGGTCAACAACAATGTCTAGGGGACTGGGTTGTTGATGTAAGATGAAGTGATGATGAGGGGGATCATCCCTAGAGTGATCTGAAGTGAGATGGGACTCTAAAGTTTCTTCTAAATGGGGAAGAATAATGGTACTAGAGTTAACACAACCAAATGCACTAGGAGGGTTGTGGAGAATTGCTTCTCGTGGACTCTCAAATATGGGTGCCCCCTTAACAAAACATTGTGTGTAAATGTAATTACCACAAGGTGTATGTGGTTCATATGTATGGTTTCGATGTAGGGGGGGATAGATAAATTCAGGGGTGTTGATGGCTTCCATAATGTCGTCATCATAATAGAATATGGGAGTGATTGGTGGAAAAAAAACCACCTGATGTGGTGAAGCTACCTGAATCATCATCATGAGAAGAAAGGTTCACATGCGCATTGTAATGGAGGGTGATTGAAGAAAAAGTAGATGAAGGATCCATCGATGTTGAGCCCAAGGTGATCGCGTAAGGGAGGTCATGCGAAACAGAAGGGGAAGTCCCAAAGGGATCTTCCACTGTGGATTTCATGGATGATGATAGGTAGAGGATGGTGGACGAAGACTCCGTCATCTCTTCATGCCTCCAGAGTGGTTGTTGGATGTAGATGCACCGTAGGTGGGCAGCCGTTGAGGATACAAGAAAATTTATCCATCAATGTGTTCCTTTGTTTCTCGAGGGCCTCCTTGAGAAATATTTTGATAGGATCTCCTGCTCCCTCGTCTTTATTTTCTTTCACCATGGGAGGTCGTCGGGGTTTGTGAGACTGATCGTGCAGGGGTTCAACTAGATCAAGCCCTAACTCTTTATACACTGAACTCATTGGGGACATGCAATGAAAAAAAAAGAAAGAGCAGACCGCTCTAATACCACTGATCCAGATTTATGCAGGAACACAATAATACACTGAAAGAAACATAAACACAGAGATGCAGTGGAAATAATATCTCATTTAATTAACATAAAATAACATAAATATGCTTATAGACATAATGGAAATAAGAAGTATAGGGCGATGGTAGCGTATCTCTAAGAAGAGGTGTGGCGGCTATAGGCCTCTGAACTGAGTCACAATGAGGCTCGAGGGCCTATTTATTATTGAGAAAAAAGGGAAAACTCTAAACATCCAGAAACCTAACCCTAGGAGATAAAGCGCAAAAACTATGGGCCCCATTTGGGTAAATTGGTGTTTCAACTTCCTAGGGACGTAAATTTGGCATACGATCTCCGTTTGATGTGCACCATACCTCTTTCGAAATATATATTTGAGGAGTAAAAATTTTGGTCAATGGATATGTGTTGCTCCCGGTTTTCCCAAAAAACGTCGTTTAGGGCCTCAATCTAGCTCAGAAAGTTTAGGACCCAAAAACCTACTAAAAATAGTAAGTTGCGCTGAAACTGAAAAAATAAAACAACCGATGGTGGGGGTCCAAATGGAACAGGTGGGTGGCCACTAATATCCACCTGCATCATTCCTCCCCCCTTAGGAAGCAATGGTCCCCATGGCGTTGAGATCCTCCATGAGATGAGGTAAATTATGTTGAACTGGGTATTTCATTTGTCGAAGATGTCATGGACATGTTGGATGTGTTCAGTAAATTTGGTTTCTTTATCAGCCTCAGACAGTACATGTGTGGATTCTGTCTGTGTAGTCGCATGAGTTATGGCAACATCAGGCGGTAGTGCATTGGGGGTCAGATCAATGGAGTGCTTGTCCTTACGATGTAGAGGAACCTTTGCGAGTGCGGAGAAAATGTCCTCGTATTCCTCCATGACTTTTTCCATCTATTGTAGCCATGCAAGGGAGCCCTGATTCAAGGTTGTAGCCATAATATTCTTCTTTCCCTGTGAGCGAGTTGTAAGGAAAATGAATTTCCTGGTTTTGGAAAAAATCTTACTGCATTGTTTTGCAATAGTCAACTAGATGACAGGAGGCGGTACTACCTCCACTATCATGTACAAGTTATTTCCCAAAGTAATAATAATAGAATGAGGCCCAGACTCATACACAACATGTCACCTCCACAAGTATGGTTGGCCCAATAATACATCAACTACATCAAGAGGAGAAATATCACACAATACCTCATCCGTGAATGGCTTGATGCTGTATGGAAGGCAACACTATTGGCGGATGCATAGATCTCTCCCTGGGTGAAGCCACCCAATGGTATACGACTGTGGGTGTGCTATGGTTTGTAGGCCGAGCCGCTTCAGGACCTCTGCTGAAATGAGGTTCTTTTGGCTTTTTCTTTCGACAAGAAATTGTAGTGTAGAACCCTTCACCCACATTTGCGAATGGAAGAGGCACTCCCCCTCCTCTGGATCCTCAAGATCCTCCCTCTGGAGCTTGGTGGTGGAAACAATGGCACTAGGGTTTGCATCAATGATCTGCTTCCCTTTCTCATCTCCCTTGTCTGATTTGGGCTCAAGATTAGAACATGCATATGATTTGGGTGCCTTTAGTCTGGCCACCAATGACTGTTTGGCTCGACACTCATTTGTGCTGTGAGTGGTGCTGTTATGAAATTCACACCACTTCCCCTTGTCCTTATTTGGATTTGTCGTGTTATTTTGAATCGCCCCTCTTTAGCCTTGTCCCTTGTTTTGCAGTTCGGGGGCGCATTTCCCTGGCTTCAGATTCGCAGATCCTAAGTCTCGCTTATTTTGATTAAATTTCTGCTTGATCTTGGCAGCATAGTGATATTCCGTGCCAAGCGAGGTAATGGCTAAGAACTCAATTTCCTCCTGAACGTATCTGTGCAGATAGCTAGAGTACTTGAGCACCAAATATCTCTCTAAATATTTAATACCCAACTTTGTGCGCAAGGTATGGAACAAATTCATCAGTTCATGCACATTTTGATCCCTTTGCTGCCGCAACATGGTCCATTGCATGTACTTGTCCTCATAGTTCCCCATAGGGTAATATTTTTCCTTGATGCTGTTTCAGAACGAATTCAAAATGTGTGCGGTCGAGAACAAAGAGGGTTCCCTCTCGTCCTTTTGCTCACAATAGGTTTCCCACTGGTATTTGACATGAGGGGTGACTTTGAGGAGTTTAAAATTAATCTTTTCTAGGTTGGAGAAATCATGGACCAAGAAATACCCTTATAGAAAATTTAACCATATATCTACAATGTCTGCATATATCTAGCCTTCAAATACAGGAATGTCAAAGTTTACCTGTACCTTGAAGGGAGTGGCACCTCCAGAGTGGTTGTTGGATGCAGATGCGCCGTAGGTGGGAAATTGTTGAAGGATCTAAGCAAAGTTATCCATCATTGCATTCCTTTTTTTCTCGAGGGCCTCCTCAAGAAATATTTTGATAGGATCTCCTGCTCCCTCGTCTTTCTTTTCTTCCGCCATGGGAGGTCGTCGGGGTTTGCGAGGCTGATATTGTAGGGGTTCAACCAAATCGAGCCCTAACTCCTTATACCTTGACCTCATTGGGGAAATGCAAAGAAAAACATAGAAAGAGAAGATCACTCTAATACCACTGATCCAGATTTATGCAGGAACACAATAATACACAGAAATAAACATCAAAACATAGATGCAACATAAATAATATCTCATTTCATTAACATCAAATAACAGAAATATGCTTATAGACATAATGGAAATAAACTAGCTAGGGCGCTGGTAGCGTATCTCTGAGAAGAGATGTGGCAGCTACAGGCCTCTGAACAATGTTACAATTAGGCTCGAGGGCCTATTTATTATTGAGAAATAATGGAAAACTATAAACATCAAAAAACCTAACCCTAGGAGATGAAGCGCGAAAACTGTGGGCCCCGTTTGGGTAAATTGGTGTTTCAACTTTTCGGGGACGTAACTTTGGCATACGATATCCATTTGAAGTGCACCATACCTCATTAGAAATATTTATCTGAGGAGTAAAACTATTGGTTGATGTACTCAAGTTGCTCCCGGTTTTCCAAAAAAACGTCGTTTATGGCCTTAAAATGGCTCCAGAAGCTCAGGAACCAAAAACCTGCTAAAAATAGTAAGTTGTGCTGAAAGTGAAAAACTGAAAGAAAATATGGCTGGGGTCCAAATGGAATAGGTGGGTGGCCACCAATATCCACCTGGATCATTCCTCCCCCCTTAGGAAGCAACGGTCCCCATTGTGTTGAGATCCTCCATGACATGAGGCAAATTCTGTTGAGATGGGTATTAGATTTGTCGAAGATGTCATGGACCTTCGGGCAGACATGTTGGATGCATTCAATAAATTTGGTTTCTTTATCATCCTCAAAGTGTACATGTGTGGATTCTATCTGTGTAGTCGCATGAGGTATGGCAACATCAGGCGGCGGTGCATCGAGGGTCAGATCAATGGAGTGCTTGTCCTGACAGTGTAGAGGAACCTCTATGAGTGAGGAGAAAATGTCCTCGTATTCCTCCATGAATTTGTCCATCTGCTGCAACCATGTAGGGGAGCCCTGTTTCGAGTTTGTGGCCATAATATTCTTCTTTCCCTGTGAGCGAGTTGTAAGGAAATTGAATTTCTTGGTTTGGGAAACAATCTTAGTGCATTATTTTGCAGTAGTCAAAGAGATGGTAGGAGGCGGTACTACCTCTGGTATCATGTAAAAGTTATTTCCCAAAGTAATAATAACAGAATGAGGCGTAGACCCATACACAACATGTTGCCTCCACAAGTATGGTTGGCTCAATAATACATCAACTACATCAAGAGGAGGACCATCACACAATACCTCATCCGTGAATGGCTTGATGCTGTACAAAATGCAAAATTTCTGGTAGACGTGGAGATCTCTCCTTGGGTGAAGCCACCTGATGGTATACATTTGCGGGTGTGCTATGGTCGGTAGGATGAGTTGCTTCACGACCTCTGCTGAAATGAGGTTCTTTTGACTTCCACTCTCAACAAGAAATTACAGTGGAGAAACCTTCACCCAAATTTGCGAATGGAAGAGGCGCTCCTCCTCCTCTAGATCCTTGGGTTCCTCTCTCTGGATCTTGGTGGTGGAAACAATGACACTGGGGTCCACATCAATTATTTTCTTCCTTTTTTCATCTCCCTTGTCTGGTTCTGACTGAGGATCAGAACATGCATCTGATTCGGGTGCCTTTAGTTCAGCCACCAATGACTGTTTGCATCAACACTCGTTTGTGCTGTGAGTGGGGTTGTTATGAAATTCACACCACTTCCTCGTGTCCTTATTTGGATTTTTGATGTTTTTCTGAGTCACTCCGCTTTGGCCTTACCCCTTGTTCTGCAGTTCGAGGGTGCATTTCCCTGGCTTCGGATTTGCAGATCCAAAGTCTCGCTTCTTCTGCTTAAATTTCTATTCAATCTTGGCAGCAGAGAGATATGCCGTGCCAAGCGAGGTAATGCCAAGGAAATCCATTTCCTCTTGATTGTGTCTATACAGGATGCTACGGTATAGTTTCAACACCAATTGTCTCTCTCAATATTTAATACTCAACTTTGTGCGTAGGGTATGGAACAAATTCGTCAGTTCGTGCACATCTTGATCCCTTTGCTGCCGCAGTGTGGTCCATTGGATGTAGTTGTCCTCATAGCTCCCTATAGGGTAATATTGTTCCTTGATGTCATCTCAGAATGAATTCCAAGTGGGTGCCATTGAGAACAAAGAAGGTTCCCTCTCATCCTTTTGCTGACAGTAGGTTTCACACCAGTCTTTGACATGGGGGGTGGATATGAGGAGTGCAAAAATAATATTTTCTCTGTCGGAGAAATCATGCACCAAGAAATAACCTTATAGAAAATTTAACCATCTATCTACGACATATGCATCTATCTAGCATTCAAATACAAGAATTTCAAAGTTTACATGCACGTTGAAGGGAGTGGCGCCTCCAGAGTGGTTGTTGGATGCAGATGCGCCATAGTTGGGTAAGCGTTGAAGGATCTAAGAAAAGTTATCCATCATTGTGTTCCTTTGTTTCTCAAGGACCTCCTCGAGCAATATTGTGATAGAATATCCTGCTCCCTCGTCTTTCTTTTCTTCCACCATGGGAGGTCTTCGGGGCTTGCGAGGCTGATCTTGCAGGGGTTCAACTAGATCGAGCCCTAACTCCTTATACCCTGACCTCGTTGGGGACATGCAAAGAAAAATAGAGAAAGAGAAGGCCTCTATGATACCACTGATCCAGATTTATACAGGAACCCAATAACACACATAAATAAACATAAACACATAGATTCAGCGGAAATAATATCTCACTTCACTAACATCAAATAACAGAAATATGCTTACAAACATAATGGAAATAAACTAGCTAGGGCACTGGTAGCATATCTATGAGAAGAGATGTGGCAGCTACAGGAATCTGAACTATGTTACAATGAGGCTCAAGGACCTATTTATTATTGAGAAACAATGGAAAACTTTAAACATCCAAAAACCTAACCCTAGGAGATGAAGCACCAAAACTATGGGCCCCGTTTGGGTAAATTGGTGTTTCAACTTCCCGGGGACGTAACTTTGGCATACGATCTCCGTTTGAAACACACCATACCTCATTAGAAATATCTATCCAAGGAGTACAAATTTTGGTCTTTGAACCCATGTTACTCCTGGTTTTCCCAAAAAATGTCGTTTAGGGCCTCAAAATGGCTCTGTAAGTTCAAGACCAAAAAACTGGTTAAAAATAGTAAGTTATGCTGAAAGTGAAAAATTGAAAGAACCAATGGTGGCGGTCAAAGTGGAATAGTTGGGTGGCCACCAATATCCACCTGGATCATTCTTCCCCCCTTGGGAGCAATGGTCCACATTGCATTGAGATCCTCCATGAGATGAGGCAAATTATGTTGAACTAGGTATTAGATTTGTCGAAGATGTCATGGAACTGCAAGCAGACATGTTGGATGCATTTAGTAAATTTGGTTTCTTTATCAACCTTAGATAGTACATGTGTGGATTCTGTTCGTGTATTCACAAGAGGTATGACAACATCAGGCGACGATGCATGGAGGATCATATCAGTGGAGTGCTTGTCCTAAAAGTGTAGAGGAACCTCTGTGAGTGATGAGAAAATGTCCTCGTATTCCTCCATGAATTTGTCCATCTGCTGTAGCCGTGCAGGGGAGCCTTGTTTCGAGGTTATGGCCATAATATTATTATTTCCCTGTGAGCGAGTTGTAAGGAAAATGAATTTTTTGGTTTGGGAAAAAATATTACTATGTTGTTTTGCAGTAGTCAAAGAGATGACAGGAGGTGGTTCTACCTCCGGTATCATGTACAAGTTATTTACCAAAGTAATAATAACAGAATGAGGCCCAGACTCATACAAAACATGTCACCTCCACGAGTATGGTTGGCCCAATAATACATCAGCTACATCAAGAGGAGCAACATCACGTCATACCTCATTCGTGAATGGCTTGATGCTGTACGGAAGGCGACATTGCTAGTGGACGCAAAGATATTTCCCTAGGTGAAGCCACCCAATGGTATACGATTGCGGGTGTGATATGGTCGATAGGCCGAGCTGCTTCACAACCTCTACTGAAATGAGGTTCTTTTGGCTTCCACTATCGACAAGAAATTGAAGTGGAGAAACCTTCACCCACCTCTGCGAATGGAAGAGGCGCTCCCCCTCATCTGGATCCTCGGGATCCTCTCTCTAGAGCTTGGTGGTGGAAACAATGGCACTGGGGTCCGCATCAATGATATGCTTACCTTTTTCATCTCCCTTGTCTAGTTATGGCTTAGGATCAGAACATGCATATGATTCAGGTGCATTCAGCTCGAACACCAACGACTGTTTGGCTCGACACTCGTTTGTGCTATGAGTGGGGTTGTTATGAAATTCACACCACTTACTCATGTCCTTCTTTTTATTTGTGGTGTTGTTCTGAGTCGTCCCGATTTGGCCTTGCCCCTTGTTCTGTGGTTCAGGGGCGTGTTTCCCTGGCTTCAGATTCACGGATCCAACGTCTCACTTCTTCTGCTTAAATTTCTGCTCGATCTTAGCGGCATAGCGATATGCCGATCCAAGCGAGGTAACATTGAGGAACTCCATTTCCTCCTGAATGTGTCTATGTATACAACTAAGATTCTTGAGCACCAAATGTCTCTCTAAATATTTAATACCTAACTTTGTGCACAGGGTATGGAAGAAATTCATCAGTTTGTGTACATCTTGATCCCTTTTCTACCTCAGAGTGGTCCATTGGATGTAATTTTTCTCATAGCTCCCCATGGGGTAGTATTGTTCCATGATGTTGTCTTAGAACAAATTCCAAGCGGGTGTGGCCAAAAACAAAGAGGGTTCGCTCTCGTCCTTTTTCTCATAGTAGGTTTCCCACCAGTTCTTGACATTGGGGGCAACTTTGAGGAGTGAAAAATAATCTTTTCTCGGTCGGAGAAATCATGGACCGAGAAATACCCTTATAGAAAATTTTACCATCTATCTATGAAGTCTACATCTATCTGGCCTTCAAATATAGGAATGTAAAATTTTACCTGTACCTTGAAGGGAGTGGCGCCTCCAGAGTGGTTGTTGGATGCAGATGTGTTGTAGGTGGGCAGCCGTTGAAGGATATGAGAAATGGTATCCATCATTGCATTCCTTTGTTTCTAGAGGGCCTCCTCAAGCAATATTTTGATAGGATATCCTGCTCCCTCATATTTCTTTTCTTCCGTCATGGGAGGTCATCGGGGTTTGTGAGATTGATCTTGCAGGGGTTCAACCAGATCGAGCCCTAACTCCTTATACCCTGACCTCATTGGGGACATTTAAAGAAAAAAATAGAAAGATAAGACCACTCTAATATCACTGATCCAGATTTATGCAGGAACACAATAATACACAGAAATAAACATAAACACAGAGATGCAGCAGAAATAATATTTCATTTCATTAACATCAAATAACAGAAATATGCTTACAGATATAATGGAAATAAAATAGCTAGGGCGCTGGTAGTGTATCTCTGAGAAGAGATATGGAAGCTATAGGCCTTTGAACTGTGTTACAATGAGGCTCGAGGGCCTATTTATTATTGAGAAACAATGGAAAACTCTAAACATCCAAAAACCTTACCCTAGGAGATGAAGCGCCAAAACTATGGGCCTCGTTTGGGTAAATTGGTGTTTGAACTTATCGGGGACGTAACTTTGGCATACGATCTCTGTTTTATGCGCACCATACCTCGTTAGAAATATCTATCGGAGGAGTTAAAATTTTGGTCCATGGAGCAATGTTGCTCTCGGTTTTCCCAAAAAAATTCGTTTAGGGCCTCAAAATGGCTTCAGAAGTTCAGGACCCAAAAACCTGCAAAAAATAGTAAATTTTGCTGAAAATGAAAAATTGAAAGAACCGATGGTGGGATTCAAAATGGAATAGGTGGGTGGCCACTAATAGCAACCTGGATCATTCCTCGGCCGTTAGGAATCAATGGTCCCCATTGCGTTGAGATCCTCCATGAGATGATGCAAATTCTGTTTAACTGGGTATTATATTTGTCGAAGATTTCATGGACTTGTGGGCGGGCATGCTGGATGTGTTCAATAAATTTGGTTTCTTTATCAGCCTCAGACATTAAATGTTTGGATTTTTTCAGTGTAGTCGCATGAGGTATGGCAACATTAGGCGACGGTGCGTCGAGGGTCAGATCAATGGAGTGCTTATCCTGACAATGTAGAGGAACCTCTGCGAGTGAGGAGAAAATGTCCTCGTATTCCTCCATGACTTTGTCCATCTGCTGCAACCATGTAGGGGAGCCCTATTTCGAATTTGTGGCCATAATATTCTTTTTTCCTTGTGAGCGAGTTGTAAGGAAAATGAATTTCCTGCTTTGGAAACAATCTTACTGCGTTGTTTTGCAGTAGTCAAAGAGATGACAGGAGGTGATACTACCTCCGATATCCTGTACAAGTTATTTCCCAAAGTAATAATAATAGAATGAGGCCTAGACTCATACGCATCATGTTGCCTTCACAAGTATGGTTGGCCCAATAATAAATCAGCTACATCAAGAGGAGAAACATCAAACAATACCTCATCTATGAATGGCTTGATGCTGTATGGAAGGTAGCACTGGTGTTGGACCCGGAGATCTCTCCCTGGGTGAAGACACCTGATGGTATACGGTTAAGGGTTTTCTATGGTCATTAGGCCGAGCTGCTTCACGATATTTGATGAAATGAGGTTATTTTAGCTTCCTCTATCGACAAGAAATTGTAGTGGAGAACTCTTCACCCACATCTGCGAATTGAAGAGGCGCTCCCCCTCCTCTGGATCCTCGGAATCCTCTCTCTGGAGCTTGGTGGTGGAAAAAATGGCACTGGGGTTTGCATCAACGATCTGCTTCCCTTTGTCATCTCCCTTGTCTGGTTCTGGCTCAGGATCAGAACATGCATTTGATTGGGGTGCCTTCAATTCGACCACCAACGACTGTTTGGCTCAACACTCATTTGTGCTGTGAGTGGGGATGTTATGAAATTAACACCACTTCCCCGTGTCCTTATTTGGATTTGTGGTGTTTTTCTGAGTCACCCCACTTTGGCCTTGCTCCTTTTTCTGCGGTTTGGGGGCGCATTTCACTGGCTTCGGATTCATGGATCCAAAGTCTCATTTATTTTGCTTAAATTTCTACTCGATCTTGGTGGCATAGCGATATGCCGTGTGAAGCGAGGTAATGTCGAGGAACTCCATTTCCTCTTGAATGTGTCTATGCAGATGGCTACGGTACTTGATCACCAAATGTCTCCCTGAATCTTTAATACCCAACTTTGTGCGTAGGGTATGGAACAAATTCGTCAGTTCATGCACATCTTGATCCCTTTTCTTCCATAGCGTGGTCCATTGGATGTACTTGTCCTCATCGCTCCCCGCGGGGTAATATTATTCCTTGATGCCGTCTTGGAATGAATTCCAAGTGGGTGCGGCCGAGAACAAAGAGGCTGCCCTCTCGTCCTTTTTCTCACAATGGGTTTCCCATCGGTCTTTGACATGGGGGGTGACTTTGAGGAGTGCAAAAATATTCTTTTCTCAGTTGAAGAAATCATGGACTGAGAAATACCCTTATAGAAAAATAAACCATCTATCTACGACTTCTGCATCTATTTGGCCTTCAAATAAATTAATGTCAAATTTTACCTATACCTTGAAGGGAGTTGCCCCACCAGAGTGGTTGTTGGAGGCAGATGCGCCGTAGGTGGGCAGCCGTTGAAGGATCTGAGAAATGTTATCCATCATTGCATTCCTTTGTTTCTCAAGGGCCACCTCGAGCAATATTTTGATAGGATCTCCTGCTCCCTCATATTTCTTTTCTTCCTCCATGGGAGGTCGTTGGGGTTTGCGAGGCTGATCTTGCAGGGGTTCAACCAAATCGAGCCCTAACTCCTTATACCCTAACCTCATTGGGGACATGCAAAGAAAAATAGAGAAAGAGAAGACCACTATGATACCACTGATCCAGATTTATGCAGGAACAAAATAATACACATAAATAAACATAAACACAGAGATGCACCAAAAATTATCTCTCATTTCATTAACATCAAATAACATAAATATGCTTACAGACTTAATGGAAATAAACTAGCTAGGGCACTGGTGGCGTATCTCTGACAAGAGATGTGGCGGCTACAGGCCTCTAAACTATTTTACAATGAGGATCGAGGGCCTATTTATTATTGAGAAACAATGGAAAACTCTGAACATCCAAAAACCTAACCCTAGGAGATGAAGCGCCAAAACTATGGGCCCCGTTTAGGTAAATTGGTGTCTCAACTTCCCTGAGACGTAACTTTGGCATACGATATCCGTTTGACGTGCACCATACCTCGTTAGAAATATCTATCTGAGGAGCACAAATTTTGGTCCATGAAAGTCAAGTTGATCCTGATTTTCCCAAAAAACGTCTTTTAGGGCCTCAAAACGGCTCCGGAAGTTCAAGACCCAAAAATCTGCTAACAATAGTAAGTTGTGCTGAAAGTGAAAAAAATGAAAGAACTGATGGTGGGGGTCCAAATGGAATAGGTGGGTGGTCACCAATATCCATCTGGATCACCTTTCAGTGGGAGATGGTATCCCTCTTAGGCTCAAGGATGTGATGTTTGTACTGGGTCTGAAGCAGAATCTGATTCCTGTTGCGGTGTTGGAAGACCGTGGCTACACTGTGATATTTAGAAAAGGAAAGGCATTCCTAAGACACATTGCCACAAGACTAGTGAAGCATATCAGTGCGTGAGTCAATGAAATGTATGAAATTGAGTTATAAGGTGCATGCAAAGCCTTGAGGAGCAAGGAAAAGGTTAGAAACTTGGTGGTTGAAAGGGAGCATGATTTACCTCTCAAAATGGAGCCTCAGAAGCAGCCTCAACAAGTTGTGGAGCAACTACAAATGGAGAAGCAGAGAGGATATAGGGTGGAAACATCCACTCAAGCAAAGACCTCTAGTAGGAGGAGATTTCGAGCTAACTGGGAAGAGGGAGCACATGAAAACATACCTCCAAGTGTGAGGTGGGGTGATGTGAAGAAATAGTCTCAAGAGTTCAGAGATTTGGGTGGGGTCCATTGAGGTGTTCCCCTCATGGATCATTACCTTTCTACACGACCCCACAATATTCAGTAGTAGGGGGATCAATGTCATTCGGATATTGAGGAGCGTAGAGGATTTTTGACAATAGAGGAGGTGGCTTAGTAGCAGAGTCAACAAAAACACAATTTTCTCAGTAGGTAGTTGTAGACATAGTTGATTTAATGTTTTTTTTTGAATGCTTTTCAGTTTCAGATGTTGCAGTAGCAAAAAAAGAAAAAAGAAAAGTGTTACATGCAAAAAATTCCAAAGGTGCTGGATAAGGGTATATGTTAATCCCTTTCTTGCAGAGACAGAGTGTTGAAAATGTATCAAGAAATTCCTAATTTAATTTTCCCTTGACTTAAATTAGGATAAAATCGAAATTACACATCACTAGAAAAATTGAATGAGTTAATTGAGTTGTTATCACTCAGTTAACTTATTTAATGTGAGTCGGGGACATGAGCTTGAGTTTTTTACAATGATTCCTAAATTTTAGGATCCTAGGTTGAATTAACTTCAGTTGTAACAATTTAATTCAATTAAATTGAGGTATGGTCAGTTCAACTAGTTCCAACTGTTGAAGGAACTAGTGGGAGGTCTAGCGGTGGGGTGCATATTCAATGTTTAACTAGTTAGCTGATCAACCAACCTAAATTAAAGTTGATTTTCTGAGTTGAGATAAGATTTCAAGGGAAGTGTACTATCAATTTTATAATTTTCCAAGTTGTATAGGTGGTGCATGCAGTCAAAGGAGGACCTAAATGAATTACACAATCTTGAATGAGTAATGTCCCTAATTAATAGGGGCTAATTCCTCATCAAACAACACAAGGAAATAAGAGCCTTGGAAGGCTTGAACTTGGCTAAGTGTTGGAAAAAGTTAGTTAGTTAGGCAGAGGATAGAAGATACTTGTGCAGGTTGTGCTTAGGCTTGAGAAAGCATATTGTATTCATCCAGATTCTTTGATTAATGTAATATAAATAGGAAGGGGTTTTGAGTAGTTTCTTTCCCCTAGATAAATCTCTGTTTATGTGTGTTAAATAATGATGCATGTTTTTGATATTTTTTCTCAATCATGAATTTTCTTTTGTAGATGAGTAGAGTAGATTTGAGTCTTATGTGTTTAGTATATAACATGAGCAATTTCAAATCTACAATTAATTTCTACAGAAGGATCATGCATGAATTGAAAAGAATAGAAAATCAACTAACGAAGGGTGTACTTGACTAATATGACTATATCGCTAATATATTTAGACATCAAATAAAGCATCTTATAATTTTTGTGCAGTTAACATGAAAAAAGTTATTGTCAAATCACACCAAGCATATAAAACAATTTTGTGGATGATAATGGTGCTATTAATTCCAAGTCCGTCAAATTATAAACCAAATATAGTATCTAAAAGGCCAAAGGTGAAGGGGAGGAATTTCTAAGAATTTCTAGTCCAAATTGAAGAAGAGTGCATCTAAGACAAAAAAGATAAAATATTATTGATATGGAAATACGATGAGCTGAACCAATATTAATGATAATTACTAGGTGATGGATAACTCACTAGGGCCTAACCATTGCTCTATGCAAATTAATTAAGCATAACATAAATTAAACAATGATGACCTAAGGTTTACATGCTATTGGGTATAATGGCCCTAGGAAGGATAAAAAAAATATGTAAGGTGATGATAAAATCATTGGATTTAATTTTGATATTAATGATTTAATAAAGAATATTTCACTAAATTTCCTAAATGGAAGAAAACATAATTAAAGATTATAATCTCATAAGAATTTAAATGATGTACTTAATAGGGAATTTATACAAAAACTAGAGAATATTGATAGGATGATTGTACCTACCTTGTAAATGATCAACTTCCTAGTTGAAAGAAGACAAAATTATTATTGAAAAGCAATTGGTATCTTGATCAGAGCATGACACTTATAGTATTGATGATCCAAACAAGGTTGACTGACTTAGACAAATATATCCTAGATGGATTTCTAATGATATTCTTGCATTAAATGAAATAGATGGTATTCATTGTTTACGCATTATATTTTATTTGATGAATCATGATGGGAATCCTTATGGTTTTATTTATATCCATGTGATATATGTCAAGATGATTATCATATTGCTAATGTTATGCAATGATGGTATGTTAACACGTGGTTTCATTTATTATGTTGATGTAATGCTATGCCTCTGATACAAATACATTGATGTTATAATATTATGATGGTATATCATGGTGTGATGATGTGGTAATTACATGTAATTTTTCTGTGATGAGATGTTTAATGTTAACACGCATGAGGATCTATGGTCCTACTATTCAGGATTTTGTGATAATATTGATGTAGTGTTTTCACGATAATATGAAAGAAAGAATTAGTACGTGGATTATTTTGTATGAGATGATATATATGATTATAGAAATAATGCATCAGTTACACTTTGTGAGGTGGTGTTTGATAGAGAATCCACTGGTGGGTTGAGAGGGTGGATTTATTTGATGATCTTGTAGGGTGGATTGATATTGGAGTTGTGATGTTGAAGTCTAGAAGTGGGATGGAGTTTGATTTTGATGCTTGGCGTTGTACCTGCTAGGAGTTGTGAAGGGAGTTTCGTTCAGCCTTTTGAGATGCTTTAGGTAATTGAATACAAAACTAGATGCCTACCTTGGGGGATATGAGGTTTGAGCCTTAGGGCTACGGTATAGACCAATAAGGCTTTAAGCATGGTTTTGAAAGTCGAGAAATAAGAGCTTGAGATTACTCTCACTTTCTCTTAGTGTTGTAATGTAAATTTCGATCCCTACCGCGGTCACTTGGGTGGCCCTTATCCTATTAAAAAATAAGGTGTTGTGTAGAAGAGGGGGAATATGTAATGCCCCATATTATTAAATAAATAAATAAATAATAATAATAATAAAATAAATTAATCAATAAATAATAACAAAACTGAATTTAAAGAATAATAATTAATAAAACAAATAATTAAGTGAAATTCATGATTTCTTTCCTCGGAAAAAATCGTAATTTTATTCAACTTAAAGCATGAAAAAAAATTGCATTCTATAGATGTTGAAAGAATTCAATCATATAAATATTTCGACTAAGGAGAAATAAAAAAAAAAACTTTCGAAATTACATAAATTATATCGAAGTTAAGTGTGATAAAAATCACTTAATTTATCTTTTTTTTTCCCTTCTTTTTATGAACCTTTTGCCAAACCACATGTTTGGGATCTACTGTTACCATTTCCAATTCATTTCCAACTGTTTGCAGGGGAACTTATTTGTTTGAGTCCACGCTCTTAGAGACATGAGTTCTCTTTATACTCCGCAAACCCTTTTTGCTGTGTGTTTCCCATTTATACTACTCTAATGCTTTGATCTCTACTAATTCGATACCCTTCTATATATGGGTTGCAGTCCTAGACTGATCCACAACACCCCCCCATTTTCTTGGTTACCATGTTGGGCCCATGAATTCATATTTTGATGGTTCTCCATGGTTTTATTCTTCATAAAGGTGAGGGTCTGATAATTTCCAACCCTTTGGCTTATAGGCCTCCCTTTTTTTCTTTTTTTGGGATTTTTTTCTTGCAGGCATGTGTTCTACAAGTGTCTTGCTTGGAAAAAAAATTTACATCTGAATGAAGTGTCATTGTAATATAATACTTGGGTCCACTAAATTTTTTTATGATCAGTTGAATGTGGTCATGTACACCTTTTTTGTGGTCTATACCTACACATATTCTGACAAAAGTGAAGATACCTTTTCTTATTTTTATTTTTTCTATTTTATCAAGGTCCATCTTTTTGAATTTTGAAAGAGTATTTCCAATATCCTCTAGGACCTGATGGTGCCATAAAGGAAGTGGGAGATTGGGTAGTCTCACCCATAATGACATTGTTGAAACCACCATATTTGTAACGTTGAAATTTGGGAACCATAGAATAATGAAGAGCCCATCTTTGCCCCAAAACCACGACCCTTCATTGATGATGTACTCCAGATATTTCTGTGTATTTAATTAAACAATGAAGAAACCTTTAGAACATGAATATATATCATAGTTGGGATTCCAAGTAGAGAAAAACCATTGGTGTAAGTCATCAAATATAAGTCAAAATCCATTGAATATGCATATAAAAACCTTGGATTGGAGATATAAAATAAAGACTTTACCTCTGAAATATTAAATTCCATGGCTGGTGCCTATTCCATTTGTTCTATGATGTAGCATCATGGGTTGTTTTGGATATGATATGATGGGATGTGAGCCTTCCCTTGCACTGCATCCTTGAAGTATACAAATACACTGGGGTTTTCAGAAACAAACAACTTCCTTGTAAGATACTGAGACATTTGGTTTGATGGTACCCATAACTCGACTACATAGTCTCACAATCATGACAATGGTGGAGTTTCATGAGATACCATATATGTGTAATGGAGATAAATTTGTTAACTACTTCCCTTCATGTAATATGTGTTGCGAAATCATAGAGATGCTATTTCACTTCTCCATATTTTTTTTTACATCCACCACAAGGTCAGATCCAGACACCCATAAAAGGACTGAGTAGCAACTTAGTGTCCTAAAATAAAAAAATGAAAAACCTCCTCTATATCATAAACATAAGAGGCACCCTTAAGTGAAAACATCTATCCTTCCATGAGCTAAGAACCCATCTTGGACATTTCTGCATAGAAATCCAAATCTTATGAAAAATGAATTCAAGTTGCAGCCCTGGGGTGCTTTCCTACCACAACCTCTCCTTATGAGCTAAATTACTGTTGAAACTGAAAAACTAGAGAAACTTGTTGTATCGATGATATTTGGCTCAATTTTCATATCAATCCCTATCAAAAAATACCCATAGAGTTGGAATTATGTTTTCCCTCTTGAGATGTAAGTGTAGGACTGCGGGAGAGTAGCCATTTAATAACAGGAAAATTTAGAAACAACCCCTTTCCCTCACCATGAGGAGAAGAAATCTTAGTTTCCCCATTCCTTGGACCTCTTTCGTCACCTATAATAGGCTCATGGTCGACAACAATGTTTTTCGAATCTTTGCATGAGATGAAAACCCTAACTCTTGCCATGTCTCAATATTTGATCAACATTAATAAGTCAATAAAATTCATGATAAATAAATAAAATAAACTATTTTATGAAAATAAATGAATGAAATAAATAAGAGTTAGTATATAGAAAAAGTGAAGTTAATAAAAAAAGAGTAAAAAAAGTAAGTAAATTTTAGGAAAAAAAAGAGTTAAGGGAAACCTTAAGATAAAAATATAAATTGCATGATGATACATGCAAGATTATGTGCATGGATATTTTGTTTCCATTTTTTTAACAATTCATTTTATTTAATAGATGGGAAGGAGGATGTGAGACATTATTTTCTAGTTAGAATTCTGGGATAACAGGGATTCACTAGCATAGGTAGTTGATTGAGGGCTTAGGGGTGGCTAGCTATAGAAAGACATAGTGCATCTAAGCCAATGTTTGGGTGGACTGGCATTCTCAACATGTTGGCTGCAGTCAATTGTACCATAATAGTGAAACAATTATAAAATAATAAGTAAGCTAGTTGTTCATTTACAAACAAGTTTCTCACCACTTATTGTTCTCGTATATTATCTACTATCTTCCTTATGCTTGATGATTAATGGTATTGTATTTATGTAAGTAATTTTATATTAATTATGCTTTGAGTTTGGTCCACTGCATACCTACACTCATGCTTGTGAAAAGCTAAGTTTATATGTAAAAATCAATATATAAACTCAAAGCATAATTAATATAAAATTACTTACATAAATAGTGAAAAAACGACTGTCCATTTGCTGAATTATGAGAGAGTGAAGATCTGGGGAAAAAAGGAGTCTTTTAGATTCCCCTTAGATTCCTCCATGTAGCTGCTCCATGGGTGGACTGGAAATATGCAATTCAAAAGGCGAATCTGACCTTGCCATTGTGTTCCCTGCAAAAAACCGTGAAAAATGACTGTAAAATTGACTATATTCTGACATGGAGAAAAATTACCTCCTTGGGAAAATTTCAAGGCTCATGGTTCTGCCTGCATAATTACTGCTCCATGCTCATGGTTCCACCTGAAAATTTTCCTCGATCCACATGCACGCTCCTACTCTGGTCTGCCTGGGAATAGTTGTGAAAAGCTAAGTTTATATGTAAAAATCTCAACAAATTTTCCAAAGAAATTGTTTGGTTGATTTGGTTTTAGATTCAAAGTTGGAGGGAGGAGGTCGGGTGGTAAAATCCCAACCCCTTCGAATTAAGGTGAACTTCATTGTTTTTTGGAACCAAATTTAAATTTAAACTCCCCGCATTGTTTTTTAAAACCTGTCATGTACAAGTGTCAGGGCAAGAGGGGATGTTGGGGGCTGGGTCCGCATTCGGCAGCCTGCCCCTTAACTCTCGCTGCACTGTATGGTTGACTCCATACATCATATGGTATGGTGGTTGGTCTTTATGGGGTGCGCGTTATTGTGTATAGGGTTGCCGCGTGGGTGGGGCTGACGGAGCCAGCCGCAGGTTCAACTCTTGCCAGCCTTATAGTGTAAAGGCCCATTATGGATGCAGTATGGTCTAGGGTGGCAGGGTTGACCCCCCATCCCCCAACCATAATATAACTATTAATACCACGCTACGATGGGGTTGGCAGGCGTAACGACCCCCACCCATTTTTTTTTAATATTTTATTTAAATAAAACAATGAGCCATTTTTAAAAATTATGAAAATGGGCATTAGTGGGAATTTTAAGTGTCCCACAATTTCGCCCGGAATTTGGTCGAAATATGGTTGCCAGGTTTCGTCCAAATTGCGGCCTTCTTAACCTGCCTAGTCATCCAAGTCAACCCAAAACTTTCACTGCTCCTAGCTTTCGCATACAGGCTCGGTTTGACGAACTGTTCACACCACCACAATCAGGATGACGAGATCTACAACTCGAACCTAGTTCGAGAGAAATCCAAACACTTTTATTTTTGAGCCCTCTTTGTCTTGTGAGTGTCTCTGGAGCCACCTAGATCAATCCTCCCCACTGAGGAGCTTTTTGTCCTCAAAAATCATCAAAATAATCTGTACTGTTGTGTACTATGTTTGCACCACAAACGTCCTAAAAAGTCACCCTTCCTTCTCCTTCACATGCGTCCTTCAGAGCCATAAGTGATGAATTGGCACCTGCATCCCCTGAAAACCTATAGTACAATCTCTTGCAAATACCTGCTGAAATTGACCAATATATGACCCAAATATTCCCATACTTGCCACGAGTTTATAATATGTACTCGGTGGTCAAGTTTACTTCAAAAGGGAATGGTACCCCAACTATCATTACAAGGCAAGACATCATTGTCGCATTTCGAAGTGATGGAAAACACCTCATCACTTTTACATGAAAGAAATACATCACGCAACTCATAAAACAAGGCCAACAACATTATTGTCACATTTCAAAGTGATGGCAAACACCACATCACTTTTACATGAAAGAAATGCAACACACGACTTATAAAACAAGGCCAAAAAACATCATTGTCGCTTAAACAAGTGATGGAAAACACATCATCACTTTCACATTTAAAAATGCGACGAATGATTTACAAACACAACCATGAAAAGATAACATCTCTAGAAAAACAATCTAGAAGAACCATCTCTCACTTATCAAAGTGAGTGGATCATTTCCCTGTGGCGAACTTGCTTGTCGATCAGCTCTTTCGATTGGTTCATGCACAGACACTTTGTCTTTAAGGCACTGCTCTGGATGGAGTCTCCAACATGTGGCTCTTTGGTGGCCACTTTGGTCGCAATGAGTGCAAAATGTCTTTCTCCTCCAAACCTGCTTAATCGATTTCTTTTCCTGTTGGGGAGAAGGCTTTCCACACCTCATCCTCCTTTCTGCTGCCATCCTTTTCCAACACTTCGAAATCACCTGGTTATTTAAACCAAAAAAATGACATGTTTTGTGATGCCATGATTTACGACTGTGGTTACCAACATTCTTATAATAAAAATGCACTTTGGAATAATGAGACTTCTTATAACTTCTATGGTGGTCTCTGGTGCGATCATGGTGATGGGAGATTGCTCAGCTCTTTCACTGCAACATTTGTTACCATGGGATGATGGCGAAGTGTTACCATTATTCATCTTCTCTGGTGAGTTCAAAAATATCTATTTTCCCTTGATGTCCTTCAAACATCCTTCTTCCCTGTACCCCGAACCTGCATAGCGAGGTCGCTGCACAACCTCTAATGGTTGGGTTATGCCTTGGCCACGAACGCCAAGTCCTCCTCCTTTGTACCCCATCTTGGTGAGGAGTCTCATGGAGGTCCCTGAAATGGGTATCTCCACACTTCCAACCGAAATGATATCATGTCAAGAAACTGAAGAGAAATCAACACTGTTTACCTTAGTTATCAATTTTGAGATAGGTGAAGAAGGCTTCTGTAAGCCTTCATTCCGCTTCACTTCTTCCAATGCCTCTGTCACGACTTGCAGCTGAAGTTGCAACTACTGCTTCTCCTCCTTCCCTTCTTGTAGGAATTCCTTCAAAGCATCATGATCTACTTGAATAATTTCACTGTTGCACTTCAATCCTTCCCACGCCTCTGTCATGGCTTGCAATTGAAGCTGCAACTGATGTTTGTCCTCCTTTTCCTCCTGTAAGAGTGTCTTCAATTCATTATTCTCTGCTGCTTGTTTTTCATAAGCCTCGTACAACATGTCTGCTTTCTCGGACACCTTGATCATGGTTTTGTACATGTCCTTGACATTCTCCATGGCTCAACTCAACGAACGTTCAATAGTTCACGCCTGCAATCCAATCAGCAAGAAGACCTACTTCGATACCACTTGATCCAGGGTAAATTCTTGATACCCTTAACCAAGACCTTTTACTTTGGCTGATTATTAAAATTGCATTAATAAAAGTGTTAATTAACATACATGAAAACCTAAATGTTGTAAATAAGAGGAGAATAAACATGTCAAGATCAACAATCATAAGAATACGTCGTTTGATGATGAAGTTCGTCAAGGAGGGACTACATCTCCGGGCCTCAGTGTCAAGATGGTGTAGGCCACTGCATTAAGTGTTGTAAGAGGAAGATGTACATGGATGTGTTTCTCTGAAATACAAGGAAAATTCCCTCACATAGGAATGGTTAGACCTCTCTGCGAGATGTTCCATTGGGGAACTATCATACATAAAAATAGGACTCCTATCAGTATGACAATTTCTCACACATAAAGACTTTGAGTATCCCGCCAATCATGGAAAAAAAGGGATCTCAAACAACATACAAGAGTATCCCGCCAATATGGCATCAAGGGATCTCAAGCATAATACAAGTCCATGACAGAAAGTACATCAATAACAAAACAAGACAAGATCCCATGACTCATACATCAACAGGGATTTTTACAACACTAAGCATCTCAGGAACAACGAAGTACATGAAACCAAAATATCATAAACCTCACGCTGAAGATGATTGAAGAATGGTTACTGCTAATACTGGATCTGAAATCACCATCACAATCATGGCGTCGAAAGGTGTGAAATCGATTGCTCACTCACTGAAAACTGGCACTTGCAACTTCACTTCAAAAAGTGAGCGACAAATATAAAGCTCAGATGAAAAATTAGAATATGCCACTAGCTTCGTGACGTCGAATAGTGCAAAAAAGACTATCCATTTGCTGAATTCTGAGAAAGTGAAGATCTGGGGCAAAAAGGAATATTTTAGATTCCCCCTAGATTCCTCCATGTCGCTGCTCCATGGGTGGACTGGAAATCCGTAATTCAAAAGGCGAATCCGACCTCGCCATTGTGTTCCCCGCATAAAACCATGAAAAATGACTGTAAACTTGACTATATTCCGACATGGAGAAAAATTACCTCCCTGGGAAAATTTCAAGGCTAATGGTTCCACCTGCATAATCACTGCTCCATGCTCATGGTTCCACCTGCAAATTTTCCTCGATCCACGTGCACGCCCCTGCTCTGGTTTTTCCTATGTACAGTTGTGAAAATCTGAGTTTATATGTAAAAATCTCGGCAGATTTTCCAAAGAAATCGTTTGGCTGAGTTGGTTTTAGATTTGAAGTTGGAGGGAGGAGGTTGGGTAGTCAAATCCCGGCTCCTCTGAATTAAGGTGGACTTTGTTGTTTGTTGGAACTGCATTCAAATTTCAATTCCCTGCATTTTTTTTTAAAAACTGTCGTGCACAAGTGTCAGGGAAAGAGGGGATGTTGGGGGTCGGGTCTGCATTAGGCGGCCCGCCCCTTAACTCCCGCCGCACTGTTTGGTTGAATCCATACGTCATATGGTATGGTGGTTGGTCTTTATGGGGGGCGTGTTATTGGGTAGAGGGCTGCCGCGTGGGCAGCCGGCCGCGGGTTCAACTCCTGCCAGCCTTATAGTGTAAAGGCCCATTGTGCATGCGGTATGATTCGAAGTGGCAGGGTTGACCACCCGTCCCCCAACCATAATATAACTATTAATACTGGCTGTGATGGGGGTGGCAGAGGTCACAACCCCCACCAATTTTTCTTTAATATTTTTATTTAAATAAAACAATGAGCCATTTTTTGAAAATTCCGAAAATTGGCGTTAGTGGGTATTTTAAGTGTCCCACAATTTCGCTCGGAATCTGGCCAGAGCTGGCCAGAATCCGGTGGCCGAGTTTCATCCAAATTGTAGCGTTCTTAACCTGCCCAGTTATCCAAGTCAGCCCAAAACTTTGACTGCTCCTAACTTTCGCATACATGCTCGATTTGACGAACCGTTCACACAACCGTGATTGGGACGACGAGATCTACAACCTGAACCTGGTTCGAGAGAAATCCAAACACTTTGATTTTTGAGCCCTCTTTGTCCTCTGTGTGTCTCTGGAGCCACTTGGATCAATATGTAAAGTGATGTAAGAACCGCATATAATGATTAAAGATATGCAAGGCAAAAAATTTATATTTTGACATTGATGATCAAGACATGTAAAACTACTAATATCTTAATGCTGGACCTCACCAAATTTCCCTAAGTAGGGAGGTATACATGACTAGAGCTTAAGGCTCACTTGAACTTTATACTTAAATAAGGAAGGATATGATGTTGAATTTATTCATTACCCATGTATATTTAAGTATATTAATTATTTATGCATGTTAATGAATTTTATTTTGTTTTATGAATCGTGATAAGGAATCTTATGGTTTTGTTTCTCTCCATGTGGTATGTATTGAGATGATTATCATGTTAATGATGTCACACTATGATGTGATATTAACATGAGGTTTCATTTATTATGTTGATTTAATTCTATATATTTGATATAGATACATTGATGTTATAATTTATGATGCTATATCATGATGAGATGTTTAATGTTGACATGTGTGAGCATGTGGGGTCCTATTATTCAGAATTTTGTGATGATAATGATGTAGTATTATGATGTTGACATGCACTAGTTAGCATGTAGATTATTTTGTATTAGATGACATATTATGTTTATATTATTAATGCAATGGATGCATTTGATAGGTGGTGATTGACAGAGAATCCACTCGTGGGCCCAAACAGTTGGTTTACTTGATGATCTCGTGGGATCCCACACCCACAGGGGAGAATTTGTAACACATTATGGGCTAGGGAAAAACTCAATCAACTACTTATGCCAAAATTTCATTTATGTTTTATAATTATCAATGGGATATAAGACCATCTTGATAAGTCCAAGTGCTTGATATTGGAGTTGTGATGCCTAAGTATAGAAGTGGGATGGAGTTGCATGTGGTACTTTGATGCTAGAGGCTATAATTGGTAGGCGTTGTGAAGGGAGTTTGGTTCAGCCTTTTGAGATGCCTATGATACGTGAGTTAGTGGACTAGATGCATGGGTTGGGGCACATGAGGTATGAACCTTGGGGCTTTGGTATAGACCTATGGGGCTTTAAGCTTGGTTTTGAAAGTTGGGAAAAACGAGCTTGAAAGTACTTGTGCTTTCCCCTAGTGTTGTGATATAACTTTCGATGCTTGCCGTGGTCACTTGGGTGGCCCTTGTACTAGTTACAACATATGGTACTATGTAGAAGAGAATAAAATAAACAAATAAATAAGTTGTAATTAAATGATTAAACTTAACTTTAGGATGAAGTTCGTTGAAGAGGGGGTCATGTAATGCCCTACATTACTAAATTATTATATAACAAAAACAACAAAAACAATAAATTAATCAATAAATAATAACAAAAGTTAAAATAATTAATAATACTAAAGAAAACTAATTAATTAATAAATAAATAATAAATAATAAAGTGAAAATAATAATAAATAAGTAAAATAAATTATTTTGTTGAAAAGTAAAAGAGTAAAATAAGTAAAATTAAAATATGGAAAAAGATAAGATAAGAAAACATTAAGATAAACAAATAAAAGTAAAAAAATGAAAAGAAATAATAAGAAAAGAATAATAATTAATTAATAAATAAAATAATAAATAATAAAATGAAAATAATAATAAATAAATAAAAGAAACTATTTTGTTAAAAACTAAAAGAGTAAAATAAGTAAAAGTAAAATATGGAAAAATCTAAGATAAGAAAAAATTAAGATAAAAAAAGAAAAAATGCATGATGACACATGGATTATATGTATGAAGATTTTTCTTCTATTTTTGGAGCAAGTTGCTCCATTTAATAGATGATAAAGAGGATATGAGGCATTATTTTCCTTGAAGAAATTTAGGATAAGAGAGATTTACTAGTAGAGGTAGTTGACTGAGGGCTTGGGGGTGGCTAACTGTAGAAAAACATAGCACACTTGAGCCTATGGTTGGGTGGAGAGTCGTCTCGAACACATTGGTTGCGGTTTGTTAGATCATACACTATTGCATGCCAATTTGATCTATACAAAATTGTACATGAATTTATTTTTTCATATCGTAAGTATGTTCTCATCACCCACTATAGTGATGGATTATGTAATTATTAATGAAATATTTTTTTACATTTATCAGGTAATGATTTGAATTTTTGATATGATTTTTTCCTAATTATGTTTGAATTTTGGGCCATTTGAAAGAAAAGTAGCCTCATCTTCTAGTTTGCTTTTCTCATGTAAGGGTCTTAAAAATCATATATTGTACAATTACAATTATGAGTTATTGTATTGATCCTTAAGTTGCTATGGATATTCCATTGGATAGTTCATTACAATAGACCTACTAAAATATAAAAAAAATTGAAATCTACACTATGAGGGTTTATTTATCCTTAGATTTCTAGATCTGTTAATTACTATTTAATTTGTATGCATGCAAGTTATAGTTATGTAAAAAATAGAGAAAAAATAGGACAGTCACTCTTAAAACACAGTAACCCAAGATGTGAGTTGGGAAACAATTTTGGGATAAAACCCAACTTGAAGGTGAGGATGCTTTGCTCTTTCTTTTTTCAAATGGAAATGGATGCAAGTACAAAGAAGTGAGACCCGTGGTCCGTGGGATGCTACAATGCACAAAAACTCTATGTTTTCTCTCTCCCTATCCACTCTTGTCTAATTTTATCATCTATGGAACAAAATGCACTCGAATATAATAAAATCCCTTTTCCTCCTAATGGTTCTATTATAACACAAATTGATAGTCTATTGATGGTTAGGTTAGAATCCTTCAACACTTAATTAGAGTTAATATATTGACTCTTCTAAATTATTCTTCATCATGATCACATGGCTAGCCCGTTTTTCCTGGAAGCTTTCCTTTCAACCCAATCTGCTAAAGGGCATGCTGCCCCTGTCTTGTAGTTTTAAGCCTCTTCTATAAAACTGTATCCTCTATTTAATATTATTGTGTATCTGGTGCGAAATACTCTACAAAAGTTAGAACTTATTTCTATTCTTGATCTATCATCGAAGGTTCATAGATTCTCATATTCTCTACATTCACTAGTGAGTAAATGCACATGTGTGGGGGTAGACTAAGTCTATAAGAATCATTTCCAACGTTTTGTAGTATCTCAAAGGGACCATATGTTGCACATAGTGTTTCCATTGATGAAAAAATGTTTCATAGATTTCAAAGGGGGATGCCTAGGGAAGCAACAATGTCATTTATAAATTAGTATGATCTTTGATATCTTGCATGTCCTCATCCAATGAAGTACAAATATGTTTTAATTTTATTGAGTTTTTTTCATAGTCATATTGAATTAGTGAGTATATGGATGGTAGGGTTGGATATTACCCTTTGATACATTTCCAATGGAATTTCACACTTATAAAAACTCCTCTCGAATGAGAATTTATGATTTTTTGAAGTTGACAATTGTAATGAGGATAAAAAACACCAAATTTATTGAAAAACACCAAATTTGTAAAATAATGAGCACCTTCTGGAAGGATGTATGGTTATGTGGTGGGACATATGGAAAATTTCATGTAAACATGCACACTATTTATTTCCATTAAATAGCATGCACCTTTCATCCTATTAGATGAAGGGAAAAATCATGAACAATGGATTGTAGGTGGAGATGCACATTATTTAACATCCTCCATCATTCCAATGAAATGATGACAAATGGAAGGAATCTAGTGATTGAATAGGTGGCATATTCGAGGGGAAATTCAAGGAAAAGTGGGGAGTTATGATAGGTCCACATGGTAATTATCATGACATGGCATCTGGTCATGATGCTACGTGGCATGCCAACTGGGGTTTTTGGTCGATAAATGAGCTTAAATCTTGTAATGTCCCCAACCGCCAGCTGCCTCACATTATATATCCATAAATAAAATTCCATCAATTAATTTACCCATATAATAATCCATCAATATTCCTATAGAAACACGTGGTCTACAAATTCCATTAATGAGTCCTAGCTCTTTGTCAAAGCCCATTGGTAACTCTATAAACCATCACGATAATTATCACCTGAGTTTAAAACCTAAATTTTCATTTATTAAAACATAAATAGATAATAAGTGATTCATGTGGTGCATCACTCGTTATTATTTACACAAATATAGGGTTTAGATTCAACATATAAACTTAAACAGAGAAAATAATACACATGTAACTTCTAAATTCCAGCTTAGGGTTTATAGAAAAACCACAGAACATTTATTTGCAAGACATAGAATTAAATATTCGTGAAATATGACACAAAAAATTACATATTCACATAAAATTATACATTCATAATATTCAATAATTTATGATATTTACCCAATTTAAAGTTTTATTAGCGGAAGCACATAAACACACTAAAATATAAACACATCGCATAAATGAACACATATGCTCAGAACCCTGAAACTAGAATTTGTACATAAATAATTAATCCACATGACATATACAATAGAATACTTATATATAAAAAGGATTGATTGGCTGGAAGCTCTCCATGTTCTACCTAGCGATAAACCTTGTGGTTCATCGATTTCAACCGCAAGTATCCCCCAAGCCATGGCTACAAGTCCACATGCAACAATAACAAATAATAATAGTACCTCCATGGATAAGGTGCGAACCCAAAAATGATGCTACTCTAGGGCTCCAGGAGGGCTCCAGGCACCCTCCTAGCTATTTCCTAAGGTGCCAACCCATTAGTCATGTTGCTTTAGGGATCTAAGAACCCTCCAGGCCATAACCAGTTGAACTTGCTAGTAGGTTACATAGCCCAAGTGGCACAACCTTCTTAGAGATGGAAAATCCCTCTATGATGCGAAATTTCCAGGGATCACTAAATATTTACAAGAATTCTTGTTAATTCTAGAGTCTAGGAACAAGACTCACTAGTGAAAACTCCCCCCAATCGGTTCCAGAACCTAAGTGACACACCTTCCCCTCTGTGATGTCCACCTTCTAGGGCTCACCGAATCATTCCTTCAAAAAAAAGTCCAAAACATACTCTGAATAACTAAATTTATCATCATAATAACCCTTATGTATCCACTTATCTCTTTACCAAACACATATTTAATAATTTTCACACTACATAGCTTATGTTTGTCATGTAGTGTTGCTAAAGGAACATGGGCCCTAGGTACCATTTCTCACTGACATCTGTCGCGAAACAACCTATTTCTTATACCCTTGGAGTTTCACTTCCTCCCATATTATTTTTTATAGAGTGGGCTCCGCAACCAACCCATTTTATTATTAATAAATATTTAATTACATCTCAATTACAAATCTAGTTTTCCGACCTCATAAATTTTAAAGAATATATATTCAGGCACGCTAGCCAAAAACTACATAACATAGATGCATAAGCACATAGGCCCATAATGTAACTCGTCTCACTATCGTACTATCAAGGTACAAATATTTACATTATTATAAAATGGGAAGGGGTAATACATTCTTCCCTACCTCCCCCTTATTTTATGCACTATCCTCAATGCATTACATGTCCATAAAGTGACTTAGTTGTTTCAAAATGACTCAAGCTCACAATATTGTAATTACAAGTCCATGTACTAATGCATGGCTTCCATCCCAGGGCATACTCCATGCTTCTAGTGCTAGATGCACCTGAATAGGATCTGGAGGTCCTTTTCCCAGGCTGATGAACGTGGAATCTCCGCACCATCATCATCATTACATGTAGAAGACGTCAAACATATAACATTAATACTCGTAATAGTTAACACTTTCCTATATATATATATATATATATATATATATATATATATCCTTCCTTTCACCAAGAAAAATCAACAAGAAAGTGCATACAATAAAAAATAAATCACAAAGAATGAAATTCACATGCATTGTAATAAGCCATAAGCATAACTGACTCCAAAATGTCTCAATTATAAGCAAAATCTTGCATACAATTTTTTTATAAAAAACATACATCTTTAGTTTCTATTCGTGCATTTATAGTTACCTCTCTGCTTGAATTTGTATATATAATAGTCTACTCTTAACAAGATGTATCAAACTGGTTACAAGTTGATAGAGCTTATCATACCACCTGTTATTCTTGTTATCACACCTATAATTGTCATACATAAATTATCATAATTAGTAACCTGTATGCCACTTGTTATGACCTATCATAAATTTTTTCATAACTTTTCGTTAGTCCCACCATAACACTTAGTATGGCCTCATGACAACTGTGTTGTATTCCTATCAACACATTTCAAAATACCTTCTACAAATTGTATACAAGATATGTTAGAATGACCTGTCACAACTTGGCATAATCTTGTCATAAACCTCTTGTAGACCTGCTACAACCTGCTATCAGCCTGTGGTAAATTAGTCACAAAACATGTTATTAATTTGTCACCAACCTATGAAAAACCTATGGAAATATTTGTATAAACCTGTTATAGAACCTGTCACCACCTGTGACCAATACACCTATTGTAACTCACAATGATCTTGTCACATACATGTGACAAGTATGTTACAACTTGTAAGGAACTTTTCACCTACCTGTGACCTATCCATCTGTAGTAAGTTGTTAAGTATGTTATAACCCTATCACTTACTTGTGAAAACCTGTCAAATAAACTGTAATATACTTGTATGAAATTAATTATATCCGATATGTATTCATTATACCACCCATACCTGGTTATACCACCTAGAAAAAGTACTTGCATTCAATCCACTACATCCTTACCAACTACTGATCATGTATACAATCCATGTTACAAAATTATCGTATCTTGTCGCAACCCTATGCATGAACCTATTTTACAACAATATATGTTTCTTTTCTAGTGTTTTTCCTATGTTATTACACAATTACAAAAATTTCCATAACTTTGAATTTCCACCTCGGAGCACCAAACCGCATTTTCAATGCTATATTTAGCAAAATTAGATCCTAAATTTATGAAAACTAATTATAAATTCTCTAAGAATATCAACCAAATCGATAATATATTTGTAGTATTTTATTCTCAAAATTTTAGTTCATACTCATATATTTATAAAAAAAAAGAATAAGGTATAGAAACTGTATGAGATAAGACATGTAATTGTTGTCTTGAGTAGTTGCACCACAACAAGCATTATTAGCTTCTCATATCAGCTACTGCATAAATACTACAATATAACATTTTTAATCAACAAATAATCATCAAGGATGTATTCATACATTACACTCACATATATATACATAACGTAAGCTTATATATCACATTGAATATATTATAACTAAAACAACAAGAGGAGGTTTAAAGAGATTCTCCTGCTCAATTTCCTTCATATCATGGAATCCACAACATGGTTGTCCTGTTTTATGGTCCTTCCCATTATTACTTTATATTTTACCAACCACTTGTATCCCATTATTATTATTATTATTATTATTTTAACAAGATCAGGTATATTATATTCATTCCAAAAAAGGAGGGAGAGGAACTCCCAAATACATAGAGGTTGAACAGATCAAGGAGGAAAGAGAGGCAAAAATCCCTGATCCTTCTTTTCCAACTTTTAAATTTGCATAAAATATTCCTATTTTTCCAACTACATTTAACTTAAATATTCTCACAAAATATTGTAGAAGAAAAAAACAATTACAAAGCATATATAAATTTGAAAGATAGTATAGTTATTGATGTGAAAATTAGGTCTTGGTGATTCATGGAGATGGAATTCCTATTATTATTTATTGATGGAATTATCCTCGGTTTGCTGATTCTTACTACCACAATCCATTGAGTTGGATTTTTCTCCTAGATTTTTAGCCACCATTTCTTGTAGTGTCTTGAGTGAATTTTCAAGGTTTGTGCATTTATGTTAAGCTTCTCGATAGACTTCCTGTGTTCATTAAATTGGAAATGCGTAAACCCCATTTCAAATTTTCACATGTCCTTCCACTAATTATGGATGAATCAAATATGTTCCAGGACAAATCTGTATGATTTTCAATGCACACATGTTGGTATTGGGGATACAAATATGTGGGATACATGTTAAAGGAATTTTGGGAGCAAAAGGAACAAGTGAGCAAGGAGATGGGAAGGATGAACTAGCAGCAGAGGAGAAGTAGGAAAAGAGGAAGGTGAAGGAAGAAATTATGCAAGGAGGGAGGATAAGATCGGGATAAAGAGAGAAGGATGACAGTGTGAGGAAATGAAGGGGAGGAAACTAAATTAAAGGAGAGAGGGGTAAAATGGGAAAATCGAGAGTCTTTGGATCCATCACTTTGATGACATTGAGAAGCGCAATTGGAAGAGAAATAAAATCGAGAAAGGATACAAATTATAATCATGAGAGGAGATTTAACTATTTAGGGATTCAAATAGATTATGACACTGACCTTTGACAGAAAGGAGAAGAGCTGAGAATGATTTTTAGGGATATCGGGATAAGAAAGCGTAAGAGGGGAGAAGAGGGAGGGATTAAGGGATGATTTTGAATTAAATATCTTGTTAATTATTACTTCTCCTTGAGGTCTCACACAAACATTATTTTCATGCTCATCAAAATTTTTATTGTTCTCTCTAAGAACATGATAGTAAGATACATTTCCTAAATTTTTGAGATGGTGTTGGTTTCTGGAAATGATTTTACCAAGATCAACATTTTAAGGCTCTGAATTCTTAACCATTTATTGAATGAGGATTGAACGGTTACCGATGATCACTAGATTCATATAATTTTTGCTACTAAGGATTTGAAAACCTAATAGAAACCCATACACTTCCACATTGTTGTTTGTATCTATACCGAGGCCCCACTCAAAGGAGATCGGGTTTACATTCAACTGATCAATGATGTATCCTCCAACACCTGTGATGCTTGGATTATACTTTGAAGCCCCATTAAAAAAAATACATAGTATATTAAGGGATTTTAACCATATCAACAGTTCCCTTTCATTCAAATTTTTTTAGCCATTATGCTTAAGGGGAGAGATTCTGGGAGGGAAGAACATGATTTGAGGTCTGTCTAATACAAATTTAAGGCAAATTTTATCTTAATGTTGGAGGATACTATCATCAAAATTCTTTTTTCCTTTTGATAAAATGAATTTAGATGCCGAAATCCATGTTTTGGCCAAAATGTTCCTGACTTCCGTCTTTATGTTTTTAAATATTTTTTTTATTTCTAGAAGCCATATCTGCGAACATAAGAATGATGGAAGGCTTCTCCAAAATATCTTTATCAAATTCTTATTTTTTAAAGAGTAGGTATAACTTGTTTTCCATGTAGCATAAAATTATGAGAGGGAGATATTTAAGTTGATGGTGACATCAATATGGTTTACCAACAAAATCCAACATTATTCAGTGAATTTGAAACTTATGAATAGGTGTTGGATTGTTTCTTCCTCTCTTAGACACAATGGGCACCTTGAGGGACCATGATTTCCTTTTTTCCTAATATTTTTTGCAGTTAGGACTTTTCCTTTTAGAATAGTCCATGTGGTAGTGTTTTTGTCACACTAGTGTACCAAAATAAACATCTTTAGTAGTAGGTTGCTTCCTGAAAAGATTACAGAGAATATTATGGTGCTGATAATGGATAGACTGAAAAAAATGTAAGAAAAAAATCATAAGGTAAGTAATGCATATAAGACAATAATAACATGAACTAAAACATAAAAAATACAAGACAATAATGCTAAAATGGAGCAAACAAACCAATATAATATTGGAGAAAACTCCCTTTATTGGTTGATGGTATTAAGAATAATACAATGCTAACACACTTGTAGTGAGTTCTTTGATATGGAGCTCAAATACTCTCAGCAAGGGGGTCCCTTTCCTTTGTCTCCTTGGAATCTTCTCCTCACTCTCTGAAAATGAATGTGCCAACTCTTCAGTGGTGGATTTATCTTCTTCACTAAGATGTTGGATGGGAAAAATGATAGTGCCTTCAATACTATTGCTTCAACAAATTGAAGATAGTGTTGCTATGGTATAAATTTTTCCAACATAACAATGTGTATTCATTTTTATCTTCCCATAGCCAATTTATATAGAAATTTTTGAACTCCTCTTCCCTCTCTTGGCCCAAGATTGATAATGACCCAAGAGTAGGACAAGATATTCCTTTATGGGCTGAAAAACTCTTCAAGGTGGCTTGAATTTGGATTTCCTCAACTGCTACTAACAGAGAATCATCTTCACCAAGTGTGTAAAGTGGTCTCGAATGGTGAATTTTCTCCATCCCCAGGACCATGCGACTATCAAAGGATAAAGCATGCTACGCTCGCCTTTGCTTCTTGTGCGTTATCCACCAATTGCTGACTGAACCTTAGGAATTAATTAAAATTTTTCCTTCATAATGTATTTTTGCTGGAAAATATTTATTTGTGCTATTTTCTTGACATATTCTAACGTCTTTTTCCTGTACGAGTTTCTGGTGTTAACAATTCCCCCCTGATGTATGAGGTCTAGGAGGAATTATATAGCTTAAATAAATTACGTTTTATTTTCTGTGTGACCCTTTTGTGTGTGTGTGTGTGTGAGAGAGAGAGAGAGAGAGAGAGAGAGAGAGAGAGAGAGAGAGAATAAATTTTCATGGAGATAAGTAGGGGAACTATTGGGCAGGGTACCCCTTGATTGAAGATCTTGAGAAAGACTCCATAGATTGAGGAGAAGAGTATGCAACAGGGAGCTATGTTAGAGTCTTAGGTGCTTTGCGGTGGGTCAAAGCCACTTATTTTGTAAATGAATGGGAATTTTTTTTATGTTGAGCTCTTCCCATGGTTTTCAGACCATGGTATAGTAAATGTAAAGACTATATAAGGAGTCTAGGATAAGTCAATAGAGAGATCAGATCATTTAAGTTATAGAATGCATTTGGATGTAAGGCTATTTTGAGTCAGTATTTTATGGTTTGGGTTAGAGAGAAAAGGATGTTATAGCTGAGTGCACAGAGCCCTGCAGTTGAGTGCGTAGGGGGGAACATAATGTATTAAGAAGATCTAAGCATTAACAAAATAATTTTGAAGATAGATCCATGTTATTTTCTTAAGTGTTTTATTTATCCGTAATTTGATATTATTTATTCTAAGTTATGGTTTTACTTATAAATTGCATCGCGAAGTCCTGTTTATGGTTTTTTATGCTATTTTATGCTCCTTAAGGTAAAATCGCCCAGTCTGCAATAAAATTCAATAGAAGCGTTAAAAAATGACTGTATAATTAGTATATCTACTCTACGAAGATCTATTAAGTAATGAAAGGAAGATAAGACCTAAATCCACACTCCATTGTCCCTTTGGATGTAGAAACTTGGTTCTATCATCCCCCTATATTTCCTCGGGTGAGACTTTGATCTGCACAACAAATCGTTGTCAAAAGGGCCGGTAATAGTTGGTTTTGTTGGTTCGAGCAACTATATATGAACCTAGGTCTAACCCCCATAAAGCCAACAAATGATTTCGTTGCTGGGACCAACATATGAATGAGGGTTATGTGGATGTGGCATTCATCTAATAAATAAATGCAAGACTGGGTAGATCTAAAAGAACGTGTTTTTGTAGTGCAACAAAATCGAAGTTCACACCTATCTATTGAAAAGTGGTTGCAGACGTATATCTTCACAGGTGAGAAAAATATATTTTTCTCATAATTTTGTAGTGAGATGTACGAGAGGTTAGAAATATTAGATGAGAAAAATACCTATTTCATGAACGATAAACCTACTGCATGGACTCGAGAGCTGATGAAGAAAATAAGGGAAATTTATAACAAGATCACAAGGGCTATTGATTATTGGATCGATATTATCCTTGGAGGCTTTATTACTAAATTTGCGATCGATACATCCGTATCCTATAGCGAAGCTGAGTGTAAATTTTTCAAAGGCCCGTGAGGTAAGTAATTGAACTCATTAAAGCTTTGGATTAAGATGCTATTGTGTGAAAAGGGTGTACTATGGATGCAATCAGATTGATGTTCAGATGAAAGAAAACGATAACTATGCGATGTGGTAAGAGATTTAGGGTATATCATAATAATTACGTTGTGCCTGATTACAGTCCACTTTTTGGGTTTGAAAGTGAAGAAAGATAAAGACACCTTGCTACCCCTAGAAGTGCGTCAGTCAAATATGAAGATCATCATGGCGCTTCTGTAATTCCCCAACCTTCCAATCCCATCACAACCCATAACTATTCTGCGCCCCCACCTCAACCTCCACCTCCACCTCCCCCATTCACCATGGCTCACTTTTTTTCAAAGGATCAGATGATCTCGAGTAGTTCTGCTTTGCTGCCAGAGCAATATGGAGATCGAAGAACATCACTGATGAGAATACGAAGAAAGCACAACTGGTCACATGGATGCAGGACAAAGCATTATCCTGGTATATGAAATACTCATCGATGAACCAAAATGCTGCATTGGCTGAGACAAAGGCTGCGCTGAATGCTGAATTCAAGAAGTCGAAGTCGCAGTCCCAGTGTATTACGAAGATCAAAGAGATAAATCAATTGGATACTGAAATTGTGTGGAAATTAGACCAGAGATTTAAGACACTACTACGCCAAATCAAATTTTATATCCCTGATGAAAATCACAAGGAATGGTTTATCATTGTGCTGTTACCCCATCTTAGATTTCCATTATCACAGCAGAAGGTCGCAACACAAGATGAAGCGCTGGAGATTGCGATGAAACTCGAAGCTTCACTAGTAGCGAATATTAACATAGGGGTTCAGCAGATCCCAACCTAGTTGGCAAGCTTACATACGTAACTCCAAGAATAAGAAGAAGGGAAAAGAGGTTTGGTCCGACATGCACATATAATTTTGGTGCATAAAGTGCAAAGTAGAGGGCCAACATAAGAATCAATGTTATGTTTATATAGATTACTTGGGCACCGAGATGCCAAGTTCGTTGAGGCTTGGTCCAAGAAATGGACCAAATGTGGGACCAAATGTCTAGTGTAGCTTATGCAAAGTTGCACGCCAACACTCCATAGACAACTTCCATATGCTGCAGAAGTACATTTGGTCGTCGAAGAAATTGTTCTGTAATTTATGTAGTTTGGTAGGACATGATGATAAGCATTGTCAAAGCTATGATATAATGTTGCAGAGTCCTAGAGCATACCGAGTGCAAGCCAAATGTCACGAAGATCCATGTTAAAAAACAACGCACAGAGGTTTCTAAGGCCGAGGAGGAGGCGGTGGATGAGGTCGCAGACAAATCATATGTTATAATTCTAGTCATCCTTGACATTTCACCAGGGATTTTCGGAATCCCACTGTCATATCTTGTAGGTAGTTTCATGCATTTGATCATGAAATAGAGGATTTTCCTACATTATTTGCTAAAATGTAGGAAAAGCACAATCAAGAACCTGCCCAGAACATACAAATGATGAGAGGTGAACCACGAGAAGAAGATATAAGTGTCAACATAGTGACACGAAGTGGTATAAATATGAGAGGAGATAAAGTGGAAGGAAAGAAGTATGTGGAGGATATATGTGTCTGGAAAGATGGAGACAAGATTAATGGGTTCGATGTATAGCTCGAAAGAGAAAAATTCATGGACACGAAGAATAATTTTATGAGCCCTGGAGGTTCGCCATCAACAACGCAGAGACAAATGATTTCATTGAAGAATAAACCCAATGAGATTACTGAATCCTAGGAAGTTTATCCATCAATCATGAAGTCCTTCTTGCAGACATGTATGAAGTTGGTAAGGGATCAAAAATCTGTGGAGGGATTGCAGGAGTTGATTGATAAATGCACTGGTAAATAATGCCAACAACTAGAACAGTGCATGGTGCATAAGGTCTACAAACATAAGAAAATAACCAAAAAATAAATGCGGTTAAATACATAGGTCAACGATTATGAAATGGACCAAGTCATCCTTGAATTGGGAAATTATGCCAAAGTTTTTCCAAAACAAACATGGGAACAGATGGGGAGACCTAAGCTGAAATGGTCACCAATTCAGTTAAGAATGGAAAATCAATAGAAGATCATTCCTATGGGTCGATTACATGGCATTAGCGTAGATAGTGATGGTGCAAGTGTATTATACAATTTTGAAGTTATTGAGATTGTTGATGATAACAATTTGTATCCTGCGTTGCTTGGGTTTGATTGGGCTTATGACATGGATGCTATAATCAATTTGAAAAATAGGCAGATGGTGTTTGAAAAGAATGGTACAATGGTTTTTGTGCCTTTGGACCCCACTGAAGGAGCGCGATACACAAAACCGTTCCAACATGAATATGGTGATGTTCATATTGATCAGATCTATGATATCATTGTGCAGGATGAGGAATGGATTAATCCTACCGTTGATGGTAGAATAAGTTGGGAGCATGATATTTCATTTGTTTCAGACTCTGATGAATAATTGGAGCATTGGAAAAACCACTTGCATGAAGTATCTACTAAGCAGTGTAACAAAGTTACCAAAGTGCTTCGTTGCCTCACATCGAAGGTACATGACTTACCATTTTATAATGGAACTGAGAATGTTGTTTTATTTATAGAAGAATTTGAGAATAAGGTACTTTAAGAACAACGATATGAAGCGTTGGAATTTGTCTTGAGGTCCACTCTAGTCTGATGATTGGGGGCACACAAAGAAAACTTAGGAGGATGGAAGGAATTTTGCAGACTGATAAGGCTCAAGTTTGGTCACGTAAACACTAGGATCACGAAGGAGTACAATGGTAGGGATGATCCTCATGAGAATTTGTCTCGTTGGACCAAGGTATGGGGTGAAGAACCTTAACCTAAATGGGTGTACATATTCTTCCATACCTTGGATACAATAACTTCGTTGTGGTATCTTGAAACGGAGTTGCGCCATGGCACCACAGATTGGTATGAGATGACGAAAGGTTTCTTATTGACTTATAACTTCGCTGGTGGATGGGATTGTATTAATGGTTCTCTCTAGGAAGTACGCACAGAAATATTCCGCATTACCACTGAGCAAAGGGATTCAGACCACCCTGACCGGGCTGCATAGATGGAGAAAGCACGAGAATGTTATAATCTAACTTTGGAAAAAGGCAAAGAGCATATGCATAATATCAATATTCCTGAATCATAAGGATAATGAGAGGTTGCATGTCCTAAAGTAGAGATGCCAGACATTGCACAACTTGTAAGAACTCAACAAGTCAACATAGGCTCAGAAGCAGAGCCCAAGTTTGCGAATATTGGGGACTATTGGGAAGATGATACGGTAAGAAAGGTCACTGAATTGTTGCATTAGTACCAGGATATGTTTCTGATGAAGTTCTCGAAGCTAAAAGGAATTGTAGGAGATTTGTGAGTAATGCACATCACTTTGAAGCCTGATGCGAAGCTAGTCAAGCAGCTCCCATATCGACTGAACCCAAAATATAAAGAGAAAGTAAGGGAAGAACGACAAGATGCTCGCTACTGGTATTATTGAACCAATAGAGGAGTTTGAGTGGATTAGCCCTATGGTGGTCCAAGAAAATAAAACCAAGGGAGAAATAAGGATTTGTGTCGACCTTAGAAAATTGAACGATGCATGTGTTCATGATCCGTTTCTGACACCATTCACTGACGAAGTTCTAGAGAATGTTGGAGGGCAGGAAGCCTACTCCTTTATAGATGGGTTCTCATGATACCATCAAATTAGGATCATGTTGGAAGATCGAAGAAAGACCACTTTCATATTAAATGGGGATCCTTTCAATACACATTCATGTTAGTCATACCGAAGAACGCTTCGACAATATTTTCCAGAGTCGTAGTCGCTGTATTTAAAGAATATATCCAAAAATTTTTGGAGGTGTATTTCGATGAATGGGAAGTCTTCATATTACTAAAGAAGCATGTTTCTAGTATGTGCCTGATGTTGGATACCTATGGGAAATATCGAATATCTTTGAACCTGAAGAAGTGTATTTTTTTCATGCCATATGGTATATTATTGGGACATATTTGTTGCAAGCAGGGATTGATAGTAGATCCTGTGAATATTGCTATGATTATCAACATGGAGCCACCAAAAAATGTGAAGTAGCTATGCATGACGCCATCCATATGGGTTATTATAGACAATTCATGAAAGCCTATGCACAGATCACTGCGTCGATGGAAAAAATATTGAAGAAAGATGTTAAGTTATGTTGGGATAATGAGGAAAATATGGTGACTGTGCCAATTCTCATGTTTCCCAGCTGGAAGAAGGAGTTACATGTACATGTCGATGCATCCTGCATATCTTTGGGAGCTGTCTTAGCACATCCAGGAGAAGGCGATCTAGATCACCCTATTTCTTTTGCAAACCGGATGTCCATAGAAAAATAAAATTACTCCACCAGAGAGTGCGAAGGGTTAGCAATGGTCTATGCACTGCAAAAATTTCGACATTATATACTAGGAGGCACTTCAAAATGTTCACCGATCATTCTGCGTTGAAATACCTAGTGAGGAAGCCTATGTTGGGGGGGGGGGATTTGCAGCTGGATATTTCTATTTCAGGATTTCAGGAGTATGATTTCAAAGTGATAGTCAAGCTAGAACATTTGAATCCTAAGCCTGACCATTTGTCCAGAATCGAGACAAGCGAAGACCCGACAAATATTGAAGAAGGATTACCTGATGCACAATTTTCCGCTATTCGGGGTTGTAGATGAGAATTTTCTAGATACCATTCAGTTTGTGACTTTGGGAGTCATGCCTATGGAGTATACTACGCAGTAGAAGAAAGAGTTGGTAGTAAAGGCAACAAATTTTACTCTAATTTAGGGAAAATTATTCAAGATGGGGTTTGATGATATTCTATGATGATATTTTCCTGAGCACAAATGACACAATATTTTGGTTGAGGCGCATTGTGGAGTTGCTGGAGGTCACTACCCAGGAAAGGCTACTGCGCAGAAGATCATGCAAGTGGAACTGTGGTAGCCTACGATGCATAAGGATTCGAAGGAATATTGTAGCACTTGTGATGTATTTCAGAGGACTGGAAAACCATCATGATGGGAGGAGATGGTGTTGCATCCTCAAGTTACTTTACAGGTATTCGATAAATGGGAAATTGATTTTTTGGGACCGATTGATCCCCCTAGGAATAAAACAGGTGTGTGGTACATTATTACTACAACAAATTACCTCACTAGGTGGGCCGAGGCTCAAACGATGAAGACACAACGACGAAGTTCATTTTTGAACATATTTTGTTAAGATTTGGTTGCTTGAAGATCTTGATGAGTGACCGAGGTACAAATTTCCTGAAAAAATCCATTGAAGCATTGACCACGAAGTTCAGAATGCATCATGAGAATAATACACGATATTAACCACATGAAAATGTGACGGTTGAGGCATTTAAAAAAATTCTAGAGAATTATTTTACTAAGGTGTGCAACGTCAACAGGGATGACTGGGATCTGCGCATCCCTACAGTTTTATGGGCCTACAAGAGTACCTGCAAGAAGGTGATAGGTTAGACTTCGTTTAGATTGGTAAACAGATAAGAAGTAGTCATGCTGATGGAATACATCATGCCTAGTATTATAATCGCATCAGTTACAAATATGGCAGACAACAACCTTATGGAGCAACAGTTGGAGCAATTGCTCACACTAGAAGAAGATAGGTTCATCACTGGGTTTCACCAATAGGTGGAAAAGGAAAGGGAAAACACCTGGAATGAAGAAATATTAAGCATAAGATGTTTAAGACTGGGGACTTAGTTCTTTTATATGAGATAAAGTTCACGAAGTTCCTGAGAAATATGAAAATGCACTAGTTGGGACCTTACATTGTCTGGAATGTCTCGAAGGGGGGCGCAGTTCAACTCAAGAAGCTGAATGGCAAGTTGTTTCCTGGACACATTAAATATATAAAATTGAAGTTATAGAGGGACAACTCTACCCCTGGGGGTTCACATTGACTATATGGTCAGCGAAGAGTCTTAATGCTCCACATAGTTGAAAGAGAGCATGAGACTATAAACGAATCTGCCAAAGGAAGGCTTCATCGCAGTAAAAGTACTGTCCGAGATGTAGGAGTATGGCATAGCTGGAGGGAACTATACCGAGGGAGGTAGGACTGCGTTGAAGAGGTGGATTCAATGAAATTCATTTAGAAAGTCACTGTTGGAACTAGAACAATTGATTTGACAAGGACTTGGCCATTAAAAGGAGAAGGAGGGATGTATTTAATGGGCATATTTGAGCGGATATACCACCAAATCTACATTTGTGAGGCGTATATAAAGGAGATCATGGAGTTTGAATTTTATTTTTTCTATAATTCAAGCATCCCACTCTACAGTTAGATACTTTCCACTGTAAGAGCTAGAATTGAGATTTTGTGCCTATAAGAGCGCTGAATGATCCGCTACATTTCTGGGAAGAGCTACGAGGAAATTGAGCAGGAATTTCTCCACAGGGGATTAGGATTCATCATTATAGAAATGCCACCAAAAAATTTCATAAGGCAGAGGTCGCCCAAGAAGAAAACCAGAGAGGCACCATCTAGAAAGCCGAAGAAGTAGGTATTTAGAACCTCTTTGAGGAAGAAAATTCGAAAGGAACAAATATCTAAGGCTATGCAAGATAGGCATAAGCAGGTTGTCTAGGTTGAGGAGTTAGAAGAAGAAGAAATTTCACTATGATAGATATAAGAGATTGATGCAGCGGAGGAAGAACCTATCTCTAGGTTGCCCCCATATATGGCGCCATGGAAGCCGACAACTGCAAAGTCTACAACAGATCTGGACGCCATAAAACATAATACTTTTACTCCCTTGTGCCCAGAAGAAGTGTCGGTTGAGGGGGATTTGTTAGGAAATGTGCCACAACTACGCATGAAGGATTGGGATTTCAACGACCATAACAAATACCGCCAATTCGAGACAAAATTATATATGCGATCTACATACTATGAAGCAACTAGAGTGACAAGACTAGAACCAATGAAGTAGGTAGCCGGAATTAAGAACATAGGGTTGGTGAACATGTTATATGTTACACACTTTGGGTGTAGCATTATCAACACAATTTTTGTGTGCCAACTACTGGCCCTAGTGCATGATGATTTCCTATGGTTGGGTGAAATAATCCCCATTGATGTGATGTTGATAAGGAAGATCACGACACTTCCTTATCTCAACCTAGACCTCACTGAAGCACTTGTGGGTAAGGATCAGGATAAGAATTTGGTTAACCAGATGAAGCATGAATACAACTTAATGAAGGGAACCAGGGGTTGCTCTATTAACTCCATAAAGGAAAGGTCGATGCACTTTTCCACCCATATCTTAGCTGGAAATATCATGTGAAATTTCCATAGAGAGGAGTTTTCAGTGTCGGTGGTGTCTTTACGTGTGCGGTGCAACAAAGAAATTGTATTGGGCTGCATACTTATGCAAAGATTTTGTAGATGAATTCAGAGAGGCACATGAGGAGAGGAAAAAGTTCCACTATGCATGGCTCTTGCTCCTGATTGTGTTGATGGCTTGGAAAGAGCCTGGCGAGTCGTATTTCCCCACTGCGGACCTAGACCTATGCGAGGCAGTGAGTTATGCCTCACTATGGAATTCAAAGGAGCCATCTCGGGTGATGGCGAACAAATTATTTTGGGTCAGGCTTGACATGAGTCTGGGGACTGAGATTAGCTAGAATCCCTAGCTATCCCCAGTATTTTTGCAGAATATTGGCGGGCTAGAGATTTTAAAGCAATTTTCCACCACGTACACATCTGTGTGAATAAGGACCTTGCGTAGGTCTAGTACGAGCTGCCGTACCCGGTCATAGAGGATGATGTTGTACGCATCGTAAGTAATTAGACAAGTGATTAGTGGTGAGCCTTGGTATTGTACCAAGAGTGTTGTAAATCTCAGATGCTACTCTACTTTACTTTATCAACCTAGGGTTCATACAAACTTGGAGGTGACATTTCTATATACACAACAAATGCATTCTACTCATGCCATCCTCTTCTGAGTCCTATGAAAGGGTCTATTGCTATGGTTTCTGAGTGAAGTCTATCACAATTATGTATTAGAACTAGAACTACAGATGACTCAAAACCATTACTCTATCAAAAATCAAAGGAATATCCTTAAGCAAGAAGAAAAATATAGCTATTTTGCAAGGAAGGAAATCTACAATTTAGGCTATTGGAAGAAATAGAAGTAAACTAGGAAAAATTCATGCAACAAATTTCTGAATTGAAATTGCAGAAAGAAAGACTAATCTAATCACACATTGCTGGGCCAAATGGCTAAATAAAATCTAACTATTTCATGCTTAACTACCATGCTTTAACCATGCATCTAGACATGACCTAACTATGCTTGTAAATAATTTGTTTTGCAGCAAAAGTAGAAGGTGCTAAAGTGGATAAGGAAGGTCTTGGACTCATGGATGCAAGGATGAAGGTGTCTTGATGATTGTGGAAGGTCTAGATGAGGTGGAGGGTGGTTTCTGGACTGTAGGAGAGGCTTACTGACGCTGCTATAGGAAAGTCCTGAAATGCTACAGGAAACAGACTGAGGGCAGTCTGAGGCAAAAAATGATGGGAAAAAGTGTAGGGGAGGTGAAATGAAGGTGAACCTAGATGGATGAAAGGTATAAAACACCTTGGCCAAGCTCAAAACCTCTTACAAATCCCGTCTTTCACTTTTAGGGTTGCTCATTTTGTGGAGGTGAAAATATCAAAAACAGGGCTGAAGGCAATTTGATTGAAAGTAGGCTGATGAAGGGTGATAAATGAAGCTAAGGGTGCTAGTGAAGTCTTCCTCTACTGCACTACTTGAACCTGCAAGCAAACTACATGTTCATGCAATAAAAATTGACAAATATACAATGAACCAGATGGAATAGATGACTTGAATTTATAAGAAAACCTACTTAAGCATTAAAATAGATATCTAACTCAATGTTCTCAACAATTTCATGACAACTACAACAACCTATCTATTATTTTCAAGAAATCATAAAATGAAAGTAAATTTGGGCCTATGGTGAAGATCTACCCTCCTCAAGCTCCAATGAAAGAGATGAGAGAGGTAGGATTTTACACAAATTTTTTTGAGTTTATATGCTATTGTACCAAGATCAATGCAAACCTAACTACAACAAAGATAAAATGGAAGCAAACTAAAAGCAATAAAATGAAGGGTAAGAAAACAAACTAGCTAACACTAATGAAGAAAAATAACTACAATGGCATAAAAATAAACATAAATACACAAGAGAGAGAGACTAAGGCTAATGGATTGGGCCCTAACCCACAAGCCTAGCTCTCTGAAATTAAATCAGTGAAGGAAAAATTGAATACTCATTTTATTGCAGAAATAGTCTCATTACATAACCATGAAAGTCTCAAAAGTCTATCACGAGAGCTAAGGGTCTACTAACTTTCTTCAAAATTCGAATCTTAATGAGCTCTTGCTTGGCCTTATTTCACCTAAAGGGTAGCTAACAACAACTCCCTAAAAATTAGGTGATGTGTCCCCTTTGATTGCAAGAGAAGTGGAGCTTTGGTTCACTTGATCTTCCACTTGCTTGGTTGCCTTTGATTTCGAGTTGTTGGAGGGAATCTCAAGGATCCCTTGGATGCCTTTAGGAGTTAAGGAGGTGGGAAACCATCCTATAATCTCTCCTTGCTTTATTCTCTGAGCTTTGATTGCACAAATCTTCAACAAAAATGGAATATATTCATGATTATCATCCATTTAACCCATATTATGCATTCAAAGTATTAAAATACTTAATCGCCATCTACACTAAGCAACATATGACCTTAATGTAATTTAAATGTGAGGAAGACAGAATAATAAGGCTAAAAAGGTGACAATTAACCCCTCCAATTATACCTAATTATGGGGCTCATCATCACCCCCTTAACATATGGTTGCTCATCCTTTGAGAAAATTAGTCCTCCTTCTTCATTTCTTTCAGTGCTTTAGTGGCCCCTCTGACCTCCCAAGGAATTAGAAGTGAAGGAGTTCCTTCAGTAGGGTAGAATCCAACATTAATTTTTGCCTCCTTCCATTCTCTGTTTTCCTCATCTTGGTCTTTCCCTTCACCCAGTCCCAACAACAAAGTGGATTGAGTTTCAAGCCAAGCCATTGTATTTTCATTGGTTGCATAGCCCTCTTATATAACGATTTCCTTTCTAGGGCACTCCTCAATCTCTTTGGGGTATGATATCCTATGTTTTAGAGACTAAGAGAGAGGCCATTCCACCTTCTTTGACTTGCCACTACACATTCATCTCCCAACAACCTAGAAATATCATAAAAATGTGTAATGGCTTGTGCTTGTATGCTGAGGTACTTGTTTGCAAGGCTGGCATCATTCTCTATCATGAGGTGATTGTCGATGACTCCCCTAGGTCTGAATAGTTCTGCCATTATGTGTAGAGGCTCTTTGTTTTCTCTTCTCATCACCTTCTTTACTTCATCTTCTCTTGCTTCCTCATTCACCATCCAAGAGGCTAATGCCATTAACTGCATTTTTCACAACCTAGGGTTAGGGTCCGAAATGTTTAAGTCTATCAAAATAATATTCTGCATGTAGAATTCTTCCATCTTGGGATTTTCTCCCATGCTGGATTGATTGAAAAATTCAATGAATTTCCTCCAGTTTTGAAAAGGTAAGGACCCGTGAGAGGCTAATGTCTTAAGTTGAAATTGGAGCCACTGCTCTTTGAGGTAGATGTCATAGGATTTTGATCAATATTTGTGTTGGATGGACTCCATGAAAAAATATGCCATGGTGGCAATTTGTTTGTATTTTTTCTGAAGTTGACTATGAAATATTGCATTCTCTGACTGTGTTTCCTAACGCTGCTCTTTCAACATGGATTCTCTGAGTCTAACATCAAAAAAATTCCTTCCTAACTCAATGACCTTCTCCTCCATGATCCCTATGTCATGCACACCTCTTTTTGTAGAAATTTTCATCCACTGATGAGTTTGTGCTCTTTCTTGTTCCAATTGATAAAATAAGGGGACTGCAAGCTTCTGAGGAATAATTCTGCCCCCTTCAATAAATGTATAGTAAGAACTGAGATTTGGCTGACGGCTAGGGTGTGAAACTATTGATATATCTTTAGGGACATGTTTTGCGGAGGTAGGCTCCTCCATTTTATCCTTCTCTTCCTGCCCTTTGGCACCCTGCCTTTCAACCTATGCTTCCTTCTCAACTTTTTGGGCCTCTTTCCCACCCATGGGTGTCTTATCTCCCTCCCCCAAGGATTCCTGCTCTGTTTCTGGCACTGTTAGAGATTCTTGTAGCACATACATAGTTTCTTGTAGAAAAATACTTTTTTCCTATAGAAAACCCTCCCTTGCTTGATTTTCCTTCTTTTCTGCCTTTTGAGGGTTTGTGGGGGTTGGTATATGTGTAGGGGATGGAAAACTTGATGAAAGTATTCTCCTATAGGTTACAAGTGTCCTTTAAGGTGAAGTGACCTCTCTCACCCTTCCTTCTTCTAACCTTATTTCATCATCCTTCCTGGGTGAATTCTCAATTGTTATAGGGATTTTGGTGGGAGTCCGTGGTTTTCCCTACCTTACCCTTGCACTCTTTCTAGTCCTGAAGTACATGGGTGTTTGTATCTTCCTCTTATATTTCAGTAGTGTGCTCAAAGTGGCTAAGGTAGCAACCACTTCTTTCTCTGTTATCTCAGGTGATATGCTGGTCTGTCGAGGAAAGGTATCAATGCCTAGCATAAGGTTTCATATTTACTCCTCATCTGTCTTCTCTTCCTTCTTCTCCTCAGTTTCATATCCCTCTTTTTCTTCTTATTTTCCTTTCTTTGTTTCTAAATTTTCTGTGTTTTATGTTTCAACCTCCATTTATTATTCTTCCTCATCTTCTCCTTCTGTCTCTTCAGCCTCCCCCTCTTCTTCTTCTTCTATTTCCCTCTCTCCAAGACTAGAGTTAGAGGTTTGTCCAGTTTGGGTGGCTATGAAGGCTTCCCTATCCATGTCTATGAATGAGGACTAGGGAACAAGGAAGTTCGATATGTTTAGAGCATCATTCACTATCAGCTTGATGAGGCCATGGTGAGATAAGTGCCGATACTTCCTTTCCATCACCTTTTTTCTCATGTATGTAATTGAGTGCAAGAGAAAATAAGGAATGCTCAATATTTGTTCTAGAGGGAATTCTCCTTGAAATCTAAGTTCATTCAACTACTTGAAGTGGTATCCATAAACCACACTAAGTCTTCCTTCACAGGAAATGAATTTCATAATATGGAATGATACTTCATCCCAAGGGTATGGAAGTCTTTCCTTCCTCACTCCATTTTTGTCTTCAATGAATTATTCTCCTGGAAGAAAGAATATTTTCTTGGCTGCAGTGCTAGGCACCCTATCTTCCCTATTCAACTTGACTCCTAAGGGAAAAGTGGTGATTATACTAATTAAACCAGGTGTAATTGTAATATATAGGCCTCTAACCATAGTGGTGGCCCTCTCATATGATTGTGATCGTAGGGCCACTGCAAATTATTGAGCTATATCCTCATCAAAACCCTTGAGGAGATCGAAGAAACCTAACCACTTGTGGTTCCTAAAAATATCCACTACCTAAGGGTGCAATATTATTCTTTTGATATCAGTGGGCTCCCTTTTGTTAAATCCTCCTCATATTTTGTGGCTATGTTAGGAAGGTGTCTGATTTTTTTTCTTTTTTCTAAGAGTTATTTATGAAGTGGTTCCTTGGAGATTATGGTTTCAAACAAACTCAAACTACATTGATTTTACCACTTAATTTTATGGAAAATTTGCAACTTTGGAGAGTGGAAACCACTTACCTCTGACCTATGGTGTTTTTTCTTGGGGGATGGTGGCCTTAGTAGTTAATACCCCTATGAATGGCTCTCCTTTTCTTTTTTTTATCACTTTTGAACCTTCTGTGAAGTTTCCTGTAGCAACAATAGTTTCCTGTAGCATGGGGTTTGCATGAAAAATTGGCTTTGATGCTTTGTTCTTCAATGGATCCTCTAAATTTCCTTGCTGCCACTTCTTTTGAAATTCTAAATGAAGCGAGCAGAATGAGCCAAATATTCCCTTTATGGCATCAACCGAATTTGGAGCGGAGTGATGACATGGAATAGGCACGAGTTTTCCTCTTTTGGACTGTTGGTCCAACTCCAGTTAATCATTGCCCCTACCTCATAATAACCTCAATTTCCTTGTGAAATAACCCTTAATTGATTTTAATTTCCCAGGTGACATGCACACTCAACTTCTCATTCACTTTAACTCCACGAGGGTGGCCAAGTTAGCTCGCCACCTTTTTTTCTTTTTATTCTCTAATTCTCTACATTAAATCATTTTGATCAATATGAGTGCATAGAGAGAAGGTGAAGGGACATACAAAGCCTACCTATTGGCGAGGATTTGCAGACATTATTTGGTGCAGGGAGCTGGAGTTTGGTGATAGCCATGACTATCTTTCTCTTGTTGTGTTTTTTCTATGTATTTTCTCAGTGAGAAGCTTATTTCTGAGTGAGATACTTAACCTTTTTAATTGTTTTTTATTCTTGTAGGTGATGCATGGAGGTCATTAGGTGCCTTTGTTGGTTTTTTAATCCTCCTGAAGTCTCCTGCTAGTCCTTTGAAGCCATTTCCATCAACGTATTCTCATATTTTGATCTTGCTGTGCCATGTACATGGTTGCTACAAGAAGCTGTTCAACTTACCGTAGGAGTCTTTTCTCTGCTTCTTGGGCTCCAGATTTCTTAGAGATGAAGGGAAATGATGTATGGAGGTTAGGTATGGAGATATGGAGTGAGTGGGGTGATGGATAGGTGAGCGAAGAAGTCCCATTTCAAGATATAGGTGATCTAACTGCTACTGTCAAAAAATAGGTTTTATAGAGTGAATAATTATGCATGGAGTGAAGTGAGGGTTAGGAAAAAAATAAATTCTCATGCTCTTTTTGAAGTTTAGAAGCCCTTGAGAGAGATATCTTTCTCATACATAAGTTTCATGTATCAGTTACAGGGTTTCATGTAGCACTACAAAAACCTTGTAGCAACTACCACATCCTATAGCAATTGCAGTGAAGAGCAACAAATTATATTTCTTCTTACTTGAAGGGAGAAATGAGAGGATGGGTGCATCCTGGAGTTTCTTATGGAGTGGGTAGGCATAGGAGAGTGAGAAGAGAGGAAGAAAATTGCTCCTTCGGGTCTAAAACCAACTTTTATCAACAATCTGCAAAACAAAAATAATTGAGTTCATAGGTATCATTTTTTTTGTTTTTGTTTTTGTTTTTGTTTTTGAAGGCATGTGGGCTGCCTCGATAGAGGTTTTCAACCCAAAAGCCTTCCTTGGGCACCTCAAGGAGGTTTTTAGCCAAGGATATTTTATTCTTTGTTTTTTTTCTTTTTTCTGCTCCAGGATTGCCTCATGGAGGTTTTCAACCCTGGAGTTGGCCTTGGGCTCCTCAGTGAGTTTTTCACCCATGCCTCTTTATTTTTTCCTTTTTTTCTTTTTGTAGGAGGGGAAGGCACTAGAAACTATGGAGCTTCCAATTAAACACACCTCCCTTTTTATGGAATTTATAAACTCAGCCCTAGACAAGGGATTTCTGTATACTTTGAGCCTATAACCATTGACAAGCATGGGAATCCCCTCCTCATCTATGGTCCTAATATGAAATGCGCCATTATCATAGCATTTTTACACATTTTAAGGTCCCAACCATCTTGTCATTAATTTTCCTTTGAAGTCTTTGAAACTTGAGTCATAAAGAATCGCCCAATCTCCTTCTTGAAAGGTATTTTCCTTAATGTGCTTATCATGCCAAACCTTCCTTTGCAGCTGAATCACTTTTGTGTGAAGGAGTGCTCGCATCCTGAACTCATCCAAACTATTTAATTGCAACAAAATTTCTTGTTGGGCCTTTGTGATATCTAGGTATAACTTAGCTTCCATCCTCAAGGTGTTGTATTCAAACTCAATGGAAAGCAGAGCTTTCTTCCCATAGACTAAAACATAAGAACTGAACCCTGTGGTTGTCTTCCAAGTGGTATTGTAGGCTGAAGTGGCTTACACCAATATGTATGCCCAATATTTCTTACCACTTCTCACAACCTTGGTGAGGATATTCTCCAAGTCTCTATTTGTCAGTTCCACCTGGCCATTTTCTTGTGAATGGTAGGCAGTGGAAGCATTATGATTGATATTGTGTCGCATCAAAATATTTTCAATGAGATGCGATGTATTGAGCCCCCTGATCAGTGACTACCTCTCTGGGGTATCCAAAATTGTAGAGCACATTCTATCTTAGAAAATATACTACTTTCTCCTCTGTTTCCACCTTTACAACCCTTGTTTCGGGCCACTTGGTCAGGCAGTTAGTGCAAAATATGATATATCTCTTCTGCCCAGATGGTGGATTAATGGGTCCAATGAATTCCATGCCCCATTTTTCAAATGGATCTAGAGCCACCTGAGGGTGGAGAGGTATTTCATCCCTTTGTGTATGTTTCCCCATCCTTCGTCACTAGTGACACCTACTAGTGTATCTCCTGGCATCTTGGTGGATGGTAGGAAAATAGTAACCTGCCTGAAAATATTTGAAGGTTATTATTTTTGTAGAAAAGTGGCCTCCACAAGGACTATCATGAAATGCCAAGAGGATGTAAAAAAATTCTTCCTCCCTCACACATCTTTTGAGAATTTGGTCAGGGCCCAACTTGAAGATATTTCCACCGATCCAAGTGAAAGGGGCACTTTTTCTAATGTTCTTTCTCTTGTCCCTGGATGAGAGGTTTGGAGAGATTTTTTTGGCAATGTAGTTAGCCATGTTAGGAAACCCTAGAGAGAGTGCTGAGATAGCGAATAGGTGTTCATCTGGAAGCTGGTCATCCACCATTCCTTCCTCATCTGCAGGTAGAGTTAGTCTGGATAAAAAACCAATAATAACATTCTCCTTTCGTAGTTTATCAACAATTGTCAGGTCAAACTATTGTAATAACAACAATCATCTAATTACTATAGAATTAAAATTAGGTTTATTCATTAAGTATTTGATTGTTGCATGCTCAGTGTGTACAAGGTCTGATAACCATCGATATAATGTCTAAATTTGTTTAAATCATGGAATATGGTTAACAATTCATTTTCTGTGATAACATAGTTGAGTTCAACCTTGGAAAAAATCTTGCTAATGAAATAGATAGCTTAGGGTAATTTGTCTTCCAACTGCCCCAAAGCTTCCCCCACAAATTTTTCTGATGCATCTGTGTGGATATGGAAAGGCAAAGCCCAATTTGGACCTCAGAGAAAAGGGGAAGTAGTTAACTTTTCCTTAATGAGCTCAAAATATTCTTGAGGGAGAATGGACCAGATAAATTCAGAATCTTTGGCCAACAAACCAAATAATGGTGAAGCCAATTTGTTGACGTCTTTGATGAACCTTCTATAGTATCCAACTAGACCTAGGAAAATTCTGACATCTCTATGATTTTGAGGAGCAGGAACCCTTTCTACGATGGTGATTTTGTTGAGGTCCACCTGTATTCTTTCTTGTGATATTGAGTGGCCCAATAATACTCCTGCTCTTTTTAAGAATTCACACTTTTCCAAACTTAGGGAGAGATGCATCTCAATGCACCTTCTCAACACCTTTCCAAAATTTGAGAGATCTTCTTGGAATTCATCCCCATAAGGTGTCAAATCATCCATGTAGATTTCTACCAAGTCATGGACTAGCTCTGAGAAAATTCTTAAGACAAAACTTTGGAAAGTAGCTGGGGAATTGCATAACCCAAAGGGGGGGAATCTGTAAGTGAAGGTTCCCTAGGGACATGTAAAATTAGTCTTGTCTTGGTCTCCAGGGATAATTTGGATCTGGTTATACCCACTGAAGTCATCTAGGAAATAAAATAAATTCTTTCCTGCAAGGCCATCCAGAACGTGATCTATAAAGGGTAAGGGGAAATGGTCCTTGTTGGTGGCTTTGTTGAGTTCCCTGTAATCAACACAGATTCACCATTTTCCATTCTTCTTTGGGACTAGGAAAAGAGGAGATACCCACTCACTGTTTGATATAGGATAGATGAAACCTGCATCCAATAATTTCTGCAGTTCTTCCTTTACCATGTCTTTTAGAGCTTGGTTCATCCTTCTTTGGGGTTGTCGCAAATTCTTTCACCCCTCTTTAATTTAGATATGATGTGTGCACACTGAGGAATGCACCCATTTCATGTATTTATAGTCCCAAGAAAATGCATCAAGGTTTTCTTTCAAGAGATGTACAGATGCCTTTCAGTCGAGATGAGCATCCTCGTAGATTTTGATGGCAAAATTACACAACGTTTGGTGATTTGTGGTTGAACGATAGTGCCCTTCCAAGTGGACTATCAGTGGGGGGCTGGTTTTCAATGATTTGATCGATGAGGTCATCCTCATCAGGTTTCTCCCCTCTAAGAACAATATCTATGGTACAAATGGGGTAGGGTGTAGTGATGTATAATTAATATTATTATTCTTCATCCTCCAACCGTAAAGGTAGGTCATGGTCAATGGAAGGCTAGGCAGGAGGATATAATACCAAATATTTAGAAAAGGGCCCATTCTTTATAGTCATGTTTCAGACCCGACAACTGATATGTGCATCGACAATGGCTAACCAAGGTCTCCCTAAAATGAGAGGATATCCATTAAACTTGGTTTTTGGCTGGATAACCAGGAAATATTTAGGGTACTTGCAAGAGTCGAGTGAAACCATAACATCCTAAAAAATTCCTTCCATAGCTACTATGGACCGACCTGCAAGTTGCAGAACCATTGTGGTTTTTCTCAAAGTCCCTTGGAGGTTGAGTTTAAGCATAGTTTCCTTGGTCATTACATTGATGGCAACCCCAATATAAATTAGATTATTGGGGACTATGACACCATCTATGTGTACATCTAAAACTAGACTACCATTGTCCAGGTACTTCAGGAAGACCACCCTTCCCAACATTGGGTTGGACAACTGCCCTACTACATTGATGGTGGGTGTATATTTATTCTTTCTTCCAAGTTTCTTAAATCAATTTTCCTTGATGAGCCTATTGTAAATAGGGACATCCTTAATGGCATGGAGAAGGGGCATTTTTACACACAAATTTTTCAGTTCTCCTAGAATTTCAATCTCCTCTGGGTTGTGCTGACTAGAGTGGATCAAGCGCTCAAGAAAATGAGGTTGTTGGATATGAGTGTTACTTTATTCCTTTTCCTCCTCAAACTCTGCAGGTGGAGATGGACGATGATTTTCTAGGATAACTCTTCCCAACCCGAGATTGATCTCATGTATCTCCACAACATAAGCTGGAGAGGATCTCACTCCACTATAAACCTGTTGTACCTGCTTGTTGTTCGAGTTCATATTAGGCTGTGCAAGAATATGAAGCAACTTGGGTGGAGCAGAATGAGTAAGTTGAGGTTGAGGTTGGAGTGGTGGAAATAGAGAAGGTGGTTGATTATGTTGAGGCATCCACCATTGTGATGGTTTGCTCCACTAAGGTGGTTGAGGAACCTACTACTAAAATGGTTGGTTCACAGGTTGAGGGTGATATGGAGGGTTGTAGGGCCAAGTAGGAGGTGTAGGCCATTATGGAAGAGTGGAGGTGTACCAGGACTACATTGGTGCATTTTTATTATTATGGTAATCAGATTAAGGTGCACCTTGCATACCCTGCTGATATGACCTAGGCCCTTGAGGCATTATCTGATTTATGAAACAAAGTTGCTTTGGTCCTACTTCCCCACCTTGATATACAAATTTGAGCCCATTTAAGGAGGGACACTTATTTGATGCATGGTTATATTCACAGAATAAGAAAACCTCTATAAAATTTAATGGGAATTCATTCCGAGGGTGTTTTCTAGTACATCTAGGGTAGAAGATAGCCAAGGCTCTTTCTGATTCCTCTTGATTCCTCTTGATATACATTGTGTCCATTTGCAAAGTAAAGGTATGCAACATCTCACTATTGAAGTCATCCAACATATTTCCAATCTCATGCTTGATGGAGGTGGAAGAGGTAGGGGTGATGGTCATACTTTGGCTAGCTCTACCTTTCTTCCTAGCTGCCCTAGATGGTTATTAAAGACAATTTTGATGTCTTCATAAGGAAGTTGGTAGATATCTCCTCCTGATAGCATATTAAGGGTTTTATCACCTGCTCCCTGATCCCTCAGAGAAGTATTAGTTTAAGTGATCCAAGATCAAGGGTGCAATTGGTTATTTTATAATTTAATTGAAATATTTCTTCATAATTTTCTAGGGATTCATTTGGCCCTAGAGTCATCCTAAATATTTCCTCTTTAGTCTCCTTGGAACTACATTAGTCTCTGTACTTGTTGTTAAATTCTTGTTGCATCTGTGCCCAGGTAGTGATGTTGTTCCCAAGCAAACCCATGAACTAGCACAAGGATGCATCCTTGAGGGTGGATGGGAATCACAAGGATGCTTCCTTGAGGGTGGATGGGAATAGCTTCAACTTTTGATCATCTAAGGCATAGTCATAGGTCCGGTAGACAACAAAAAATTCAAACATGAAGGTGTAAGGATCCTGAGAGGTAAGTCCATGGAAATATGGAAGGGATGAGGGATTGATGTTCTTCATCCTAGTTTCCCCATATTTTTATCTAATGGGAAAGACTCTTTAGTTCCCAGTCCCGACCACGACTTAGATTGGTAAAGAAGGTTCCTTAGGTGAAGAAAGTTCTTCTTCTTCTCCAATGTGTTCAAGAGACTCACCTATGGTGTGTTCAACCTCACAGTCACTGAAGAAGAGTGAAGGATGACTGTGTGGGGATGTGGGGGTTTTCGGTAAAAAAATTCCTTGGTTATCTCCTATGATGCATGAGAGTCAAACTATTTTTGTATTTTTCAATATTTTTGGAACTGCATGTGAAATAAAGCATAAAAGAATGTTGAAACATAATCAAAGCATCTACTTAGACACCTCCCCAAAAATGGCACGAAAAAGTGGTGAGCCCTGGTATTGTACAAAGACTGTTGCAACTCCTAGACTCTACTCTACTTTACTTTATAAACCCTAGGTTCGTACAAAATTGGAGGTGAAAATTATATATAGAAAGTAGATGCATTCTAATCATGCCATCCTCTTTTGAGTCTTACGAAAGGGTGCTATTACGATGGTTTTTGAGTGAAGTCTGTCACACCTCTGAATTAGGCCTATAACTACAGATGACTCAAAACCATTATTCTATCAAAAATAAAAGGACTATTATGAAGAAATAAGATATATCTAGCTATTTATCAAGGAAGGAAATATACAATTTAGGCTATGCGGCAAGAAATAGAAGTAAACTAGGCAACATTCATGAAGAAAATTGCTGAATTGAAATTGCAGAAAGAAAGACTAATATAATCACAAATTTCTGGGAAACATTTCTAAATAAACTCTAACTATTTAATGCTTAACTACCATGATTTAACCATGCATCTAGTCATGACCTAACTATGCTTGTAAATACTCTGTTTTGCAGCAAAAGAAGAAGGCACTAAGGTGGATTAGGAAGGTCTTGGACTCATGGATGTAGGGATGAAGGTGTCTTGATGGTTTTGGAAGGTCTAGATGAGCTGGAGGGTGGTTTCTGCGTTTTATGAGAAGCTAACTAGCGTTGCTACAGGTTTCCTGTAGTGCTACAGGAAAGTCCTAAAATTCTACATGAAATAGGCTGAGGGCAGTCTGAGGCCAAAAATGCCAGGGAAAAAGTGTAGGGAAGGTAAAATGAAGGTGAACCTAGATGAATGAAAGGTGGCCAAACCGTTTTCCAAGCTCAGAACCTCTTGCAAATCCGGTCTTGTACTTCTAGGGTTGCTCATGGTGTGGAGGTGAAAATCTCAAAAACAAGGTTGCAGGAGATTTGATTGAAATTAGGATGATGAAGGGTGAGAAATAAAGCTAGGGGTGCTGGTGAAGTCTTCCTCTACTGTGCTACTTGAACCTACAAGCAAACTACCTGTTCATGAAATAAACATTGGAAAAACTATAATTAAGAAGATGGAAAATATGAGTTGAATTTGATAATCAAACCTACTTAAGCATTCAAACAAAGATCTAACTCAGTGTTCTCAACATGTTCATGAAAAATACAGTAACCTATTTATTCTTTGCAATAAATCATAAAATGAAAGTAACTTTGGGCTTGTGGTGAAGATATGCCCTCTTGAACCTCCAATGAAAGAGATGAGAGAGGGAGGTTTTGATACCATTTTTTTTGAGTTTATATGCTACTCTACCAATATATATGAAAGCCTACTACAAAAAATATAAAATGGAAGCAAACTAAAAATAGTTAAATAAAATGTAAGCAAAATAGATACAATGGCATAAAAATAAACATAAATACATGAGAGACTAAGGCCAATGGATTGGGCCCTAAACCACAAGCCTAGCTCTCTGAAACTAAATAAGTGAAGTACAAACGGAATACTCATTTTATTGTAGAAATAGTCTCATTGCATAACCATAAAAGTCTCAAAAGTCTATCACCAGAGCTAGGAGTCTACTAGCTTTGTCCAAAATTTTCATCCTAATGAGCTTTTGCTCTGCCCTATTTAACCTAAAGGATAGGTACCAACAACTCCCTAAAAATTAGGTGACATGTCCCCTTTGACTGCAAGAGAAGTGGAACTTTGGTGCACTTGATCTTGCACTTGCTTGGATGCCTTTCATTTCGAGTTTTTGGAGGGAATCTCGAGGATCCTTCGGTTTCCTTTAGGATTTACGGAGGTGGAAAAATCTCCTATAATCTCTCCTTGCTGTCTTCTCCAATATTTGATTGCACAATCTTCAACAAAAATGGAATATATTCATGATTACTACATTTAACTCATATTAGGCATTCAAAGCATTACAAGCCTTAATCACCGTCTACACTAAGCAACATATGAACATAATGTAATTTAAATGTGAGAAAGAGAGATTAAAAAGGCTAAAAAGGTGACAAATAAACCCTCCAATTATACATAATGGCGGGGCTCATCAATTGGTTAACTCTGCCCACTGAAGGTGCGGAATACAAAGCAGGAAGGCACAAGTGGCGCGACGACCAGTGCACAGATAGGAATAAGGATACAAGGAAGCAACCTAAGATATTCGTCTTCATGACTAATAAGGACACTGAGCAAGAAGTTGAGAAAGAGACCGAGAAGGATGGCCTAGAGACAAGATGGGGTGATTAGAAGGGTGCTGATACATCTATGGATCTAGCAGACCCACCCTCCCCTTACATTATGAAGAGGCGACAAACAGAAGGCGGAGGCGTGCGGAAAAAATTGAAGTCAGACAGGTCTGCCGACCCTGAAGCCTTTGTCTTCACTATGGGGGACTTTAATGAAATTAGAGACACTGTTAGGCATGTTACTGAACACCTGTGGGGAAAAATTGAGGACTAGTACAAGAAGGAATTAGCGGAGGTCCATAAGGGCCTCAAGGACTTATAGGTTCATACGAGCGCGATACAAGCGAGCATGTTCAAGTGAGCGAGCTTCAAGTGAGTGGGGCACCAGTAGGTGTGAGTACTACAACAACATAATTGAAAATTATGAATGATATCCACGTGGTGTCGATACCTATAGGCACATTATGTTTTGACATTGCTGAGAAATTATCGTATGTGATGCATTGGAAAAACATAAGGCTCAACCTTGATACGCTACTTCTGAAAGCATTGCACACGTTTCACAAGGGCGTCATGGAAAAAGGGAATATCTGAGAAGAGCGTGCCTTGCTAGTTATCTAGGATGTTAAGCACGAGTGGAAGCAAATGGTTGAGGAAAAATAATAGGTTGTGTAGGAGCGCGATGCAAAGACCTCACATAGGTAGCAATTGGAGGAATCCATCTCAAAGACTTTCAACTACCTACCTGAACTGGAGATTCAGGCTCCAACAGTGCTAGTGGAAAAAGTGGCAAAGCTCACGAAAAAAATCAAGGATTCCAAAGCTGAAGTCGACAAGGTGCGACTCGATATGCAGATGAATATAGTTTAGTTGCAGATGAAATTACAACCTGCTACTCCACTTGAGGTCCAAGAGCAGCGCGCAGTCGAGATCAAGGCTGCCAATGATAAGATTGAATCCACCATTCAAGAGTGCGCTCAAGTATTTGAAGACATTATGGATGGCTGGGACTCACTACAGGAGGATCCTTAGGTGCAGAAAAATTGAAGAATAATTTCACACGAAATTGGAACAGATGGACCATATTAAGGTCATCACGAAGACTTTAGCACCAATACAATGGTATGACCATCTCTAAGAGGGTAAATTTTGTAGGAAAAGATCGATGAGATGCGCAAAAGAGAAAAATTTGTCACAACCAGGATGAAGCCAAGGGAAGTTGAAGCCAGTCAGCTATCACAGACTATCGAGAAAAAATTGAAGGGACTGCGTGAGACGTAGAAGGATATTGCTACAAAGCAGGGCCAACTACTAAGACATTTCTAGACGAAGTCTATAAAGTTGAGAAGCAGTGTGTCGCATCAGTGCCACCTTTGAAGGATTCATTAAAAAAAATCAAAGAAAATATTGAGGGTGCATCGGTAGAGTGACTCGAGACGAGTCACTGTTTTGTGTTGGGCAGGGTACCCCTCAATTGAATATTTTGAGAAAGACTACGCAAATCAAGGAGAGGAGCATGCAAAACAAAGCTATGTTAGAGTCTTAGGGGCTTTGAGGTGGGTCAAAGCCCCTTATTTTGTAAACGAATAGGAATTTTTTGTGTACGTTGAGCTCCACCCATGGTTTTCGGACCATGGTATTGTAAATGTAAAGACTGTATAAGGAGTCTAGGATAATTCAATAGAGAGATCAGATAATTTAAGTCATAGAATGCATTTAGATTTAAGGCTATTTAGAGTTTGTATTCTATGGTTTGGGTTAGAGAGAAAAGGCTCCTACAAGTGAGTGCACAAAGACCTTAGGAAGTCTACAACTTAGTGCACAAAACCTTGCAACTGAGTGCGCAGGGTGGAACATATTCTATAAAGAAGATCTGAGCATTAATGAAAGACTTTTGAAGACAAATCCATGTTATTTTCTTAAGTGTTTTCTTTATATGTACTTTGATATTATTTTTGATGAGTTAGGGTTTTACATATAAATTGCATCGCGAAGTCCCGTTTATGGTTATTTATGCTATTTTATGCTTTTTAAGGTAAAATTATGCAGTTTGCGATATATTTCAATAGAAGTGTTGAACAACGATTGTATACCTAGTATATCTGCTTTGCGAAGCTCTATTAAGTATTGAAAGGAAGATAAGCATTAAATCCACACTCCATTGTTCCTCTGGATGCAAAAACCTAGTTCTAGAATCCCCCTATATTGCCTCGGGTGAGACTTCGGGGTCTAGGCCCCATGAAGCTAACAAGAACCCCTTGTCCGAAGTAAAAAGAAACCATGATTTGTAGGAAACTTATAAGTGATAAAATAAGAAATATTTCTACGAGGCGAGTGTTACACAAAGTTTTGGTCATATAACCTGTTACTATTAGATGGACTAAAGTACACCATGTAAGACCAATTTTACCATAGTAAAATTGCTTTCACTATGAAAAATAACTTAATAGCCCATAATTTATTAAGTTGTTTATGGCCTAAACAGGAAGCCCCATGAGGAATAATTGAATAAATCCTTATTTGTTTGATTTTCCTCAAGGGATAATTAATTAAACCTCTATTTAATTAATATTCCTAGTCATATCTAACCCAAAATAGGAAAATTAATTAGTTAAATCATTATTTATATTAATATTTTCTAGGAGTAATGATTTAAAACATTATTTAAATAATATTCCTTGTTTAATTTGACTAAATCATTTATAAATAATTGAATAAATCACTATTTATTTAATTTTTACTTAACCACATTCTTAAAATAATAAATAAATCATTTATTTATTTATTATTTCTAAATAAAGAGATTTGACCAAATTCAAATTCCTTTTCCCTCCAACAAAAAATAATAAAATATTTCGTAAAAGTTGGATCTAGATTTGGTTAATAATATTTTAAGTATGCACCAATATCTAGACTAACTCAATATTTTGTTATAATTAGAAGGTTTTTTCCATTCATTCACTACTTTTTGTTGCCTAGAGATCACTCTTGATCTATACTTTTGGTCTGACTTTGATCCTCCCATCATTGTCATATTTTTCTACTTTTTGCTTGTGAGCTCCCTTTGAGTTCCATTTTTGTCTAGGTTTTCTACACCATCAAGAGAGAGAGATCTTAGATTTCAAGCACTGAAGACATACAAGAAACCATCCCATTGAGGGGTACTAGTAACATCTTTCTATGCTCCCTTCCCAGCTGTTATAATATAAAAAATTCTTGTCTTATTCATTGGATGCACGGAGAAACTCTTGCTTATTATTTGTTGTTTAATGTCTTTAAATGCATAGATATGGATTTCTGTAGCATTTATTCTGATAAATAACTGCAGATATAAGGAATTTGACAACCATATTTGATGTTAGGGTTGTTTTTTTATGAAAAACTAAAGTGATATTTTTTGTACGCTTGTGATTAGAATTCACACTAACAACTGGTGACTCCAGAAGAGTTTATAATTACGACTGTTGTTGTTTTTCAGATTCCTGCATGACAAACTACTTCAACCCCTATGGTTTTTATTCAACTTCTTATTTTTCATTTCGTGATGTTGTTTTTAACATTTTTAACCCTAAAACAATAAAAATTCTATCTTCCATGTGTTTCTGGGCCCTTTGCGCAAGTAATAGGTATCAGCTATAGTAGAGACGATTAATTAATTAATTAATTAATTTTTATTTTTATTTAATTTATTTATTTATTTATTTTAAATAAGAAATATTTCTACGAGGTGGGTGTTACACCAATTTTTGGTCATATAACCTGTTACTATTAGATGGACTAAAGTACACCATATAAGACCAATTTTACCATAGTAAAATTGCTTTCACTATGAAAAATAACTTAATAACCCGTAATTTATTAAGTTGTTTATGGCCTAAACAGGAAGCCCCATGAGGAATAATTGAATAAATCCTTATTTTTTTGATTTTCCTCAAGGGATAATTAATTAAACCTCTGTTTAATTAATATTCCTGGTCATATCTAACCCAAAATAGGAAAATTGATTAGATAAATCATTATTTATCTTAATATTTTCTAGGAGTAATGATTTAAAACATTATTTAAATAATATTCCTTGTTTAATTTGACTAAATCATTTATAAATAATTGAATAAATCACTATTTATTTAATTTTTACTTAGCCACATTCTTAAAATAATAAATAAATCATTTATTTATTTATTATTTCTAAATAAAGAGATTTGACCAAATTCAAATTCCTTTTCCCTCCAACAAAAAATAATAAAATATTCCATAAAAGTTGGATCTAGATTTGGTTAATAATATTTTAAGTATGCACCAATATCTAGACTAACTCAATATTTTGTTATAATTAGAAGGTTTTTTTCCATTCATTCACTACTTTTTGTTGCCTAGAGATCACTCTTGATCTATACTTTTGGTCTGACTTTGATCCTCCCATCATTGTCATATTTTTCTACTTTTTGCTTGTGAGCTCCCTTTGAGTTCCATTTTTGTCTGGGTTTTCTATACCATCAAGAGAGAGAGATCTTAGATCTGAAGCATTGAGGACATACAAGAACCCATCCCATTGAGGGGTACTGGTAACATCTTTCTATGTTCCCTTCCCAGGTGTCATAATATAAAAAATTCTTGTCTTGTTCATTGGATGCATGGAGAAACTATTGCTTATTATTTGCTATTTAATGTCTTTAAATGCATAGATATGGATTTATGTAGCATTTATTCTGATAAATAACTTCAGATCTAAGGAATTTGACAACCATATTTGATGTTAGGGTTGTTTTTTATGCACAACTAAAGTGATATTTTTTGTACGCTTGTGATTAGAATTCACACTAACAACTGGCGACTCCAGAAGAGTTTATAATTACGAATGCTGTTGTTTTTCAGATCCTGCATGACAAAATACTTCAACCCCTATGGTTTTTATTCAGCTTCTTATTTTTCATTTCTTGATGTTGTTTTTAACATTTTTAACCCTAAAACAATAAAAATTCTAACTTGCATGTGTTTATGGGCCCTTTGCACAGGTAACAGGTATCAACCGCAGTAGAGACGATTTTTTTTTTCCCGAAACAGCCAGAAGTGCAGGTCACACTTTTTGGGCCAAAAAATGCAACCTCAGCTCTTAGGTAGCAGAAAACAGCCTGAAAATTGCGACCTGAGCGAAAAACAGGTCAGAAACTGACCTATACTTTTTGTGGGATTTTTTCTGTGTTTTTTTTGGGTTTGTTTGGGCCACTGTTCAGGGTTTTTTGACCTCCATGTTCACCCGTCTTGGACCTGTACTTGCTTCGTTTTACTCATTGAAGTAGGAACCAAGCCCCTTACGACTTCAGTACGCTTCCACCTTTTTATGAGGAGTTTAGCTGAAGCAAGTCCTCTAAGATTTCAGTGTCTTTCAGCCATTTTCATATCTGAAACTGCACTTTTAGATCCATTTAATATTGGTTATTTATCCATGCAAAACACCCCTTTTAGTTTTTTTTGGTCCTCCTCTAGGGTCCCCTCCATTTCCCTTCAGGTTGTATCATTTCGCCACCTTTTTGCAACATTTTTCCTTCTGATTTTTTGTTGTTTTATGCACCTCTTTCCAGCAGATTTGACTGTTATATCCCTACCCTTCCTGACCTTAGATCCATTGGCCATTTTTTGTGTTTTGACTAGATTTCGCCCACCCATAGAATATTTTTTGGGAAGCCCTCCTCCTTGGGTTTAAATTGATGCATCTTTAGCTGTTTATTTTACTGTTGCATTCAATTTCCTTTACTGTCATTTTCAGATTTATTTATAGTTATAAAATATATTTTTTATTTTTTTCTCTACACATGTCTGGGCTTAATTAAAATTAACACACTTATCACATACACATACGCCCTAAGTGAAGAGCACCTGGTTTAGACCGCCAGGCCAAGAATTAAACATTGTAATCAATTGATCCTACACCTCCTTGCCCTTGTTTCAACATTGTAATCAATTGATCTTGCACCTCCCTGCCCTTGTTTACCTCTCTTCCTTATTGTGTTTTGTGCCTCTTTACCATCATAGCACCCCCAAGGCGTTTATCTCGGAGACTCCAAGGCCTTCATCCTTAGTTTCTGTTAGGGAGACTTGCCCCGCCATGTAGGGTTCATGTTCATCCTCCACCGAGTCCCCATTCTGACTTTGCTTCTGGTTCATCGGTTTCCACTTCTAGTTCTATCCTCGAATTTCCTTCACCTTTCACCTTCACCACGTCTGGATCAGGACCTACCACTGGTGGCAGCACCAACCCTAATACTAGGAATGCTACTAGTGGTGCCATAACAGGAACTATTCCAGTTTCTCCCTTACTTCCTTATATGGCAGGACTAAGCCTTCCCGATTTTAGCCAGTTCATTAATGACCCCATACACCATGATCCTGGTTGGCTTGCTATGCAACCCAAGCTTCCTTCAGACATCTTCAAGTTTGAAGGAAATTCTGGAGAGGATCCTACCAACCATGTTCGTTCTTTCCACATGTCGTGTTCATCTAATTCCATCACCGATGACCTCGTACGTCTTCCGTTATTCCAGCGTACACTTACTCGAGAAGCTTCCAAGTGGTATGTCGACTAGGCCTCCTCCTCTCATACTACTTTTTCGACCCTTGCTAAGGATCTTATGTCTTACTTATAGCTTCCTTGACACCAATATCAAAATCTTGACCTCTTTCCGTCAAACCTTTACTACCCGCCTATCTGACCATATTCAAGAATGGTGCAAAAGGAAGAGCCTATGTCGAGCCCCTGATTTCAAAGACCATGTCTACATGGAATGGTTTCTTATCCCTTTTGCATGCTATTAGAAAATATTCCGCAACTCACTTCCTCAAACCGAGGAAGCTACCCTCTAGATTGCGTTGAAATATGACCTGATCTAAGCACAATCCGGTTATGTTTATACTGTCTTACTTGAACTCCCTAGACTCGGTGGTGCCAACGCACCGGGGGAATATCATGCTACCGACGGTATCGTTGGATCCCTTTCACATCCATACACTCATCCTCCCATGGGTTATGGTTTCCCTCAGGGAGGGGCCAAATCCTCCAACACTTTTCCCCTGAGTTAGCCCATTTCACTATCACCCTTCGTGCATGGGATGGCCACTCTTCCCAGCCCCTTGGCATGTTTCGTAATTGTCCTATTACTCTTGCGGGAAAGATTGTTTTTGTTGACGTTGAAGTCATTGATGCCCCCTTAGATTACAACATTCTGTTGAGTCATAGCTACACTTATGCGACGTCTACTATCCTATCTACAGTTCACCATAAGATGTGATTTCCTCATAATGGAAAGATCGTCAAAATCGATCAGTTGACATGTTACGAACCGAAGTCTGAGACCTATCCTGAGTCCATTATCTCTTCGGTGGCCAATAAAAAAAAGTCAAACCTCTGACCAGTGTCTCGCCCAGATTCTATAAATATTCCTCTTTTCTTGGTTCATTCCCTGGTCTCCCTCCTCTCATCTCTGACCCTAGCTTGTCAAATTTTTGCATGATGCAATCGTCTCGGTCTGACCTCAAAAGGACTGGTTCGACTAGCCAGCATCCTCACCCTCCGCAGTCTGCTCCTTGTACTTCGACTCAGCCTTTAGGACCCCCTCCTCAAGGCCCCTCATCTGCAGCTGGTGTCCATGATGCTATCTACCCTCCTGGAATGATTCCCCCTGGACTTAACCATCTCGGAGCTGTCCCACCTGGCCATTACCCCTTCTATCACATACCATTTCTTGCTCCCTCTCATGGAGTATTTTCGGTACCTGTGATGGCTACCTTGTCTCTTCCTAACATGACCCTGGGGATCCTAGTCTGGTACATTGATCCCCCAACTAATATCCCACCTGGTTAGCCCCAAAAATTACACTGCTTTGACCTCGGTCCAACCTATCTCCATGACCCCTCCCTTTTCTTTTGTGCCTCAGCCAGCTCAACAGGACCTTACTCTTGTTGCAAAAGCCTCAGGTGAGGGGGGAAAAGCCCGCAAGAAGGCACCTAAGGACAAGGCCGCCCAGACAACTCCTGCTCCTCCTTAGCCTCCAAAGCATACCCCTGCATGTGCTTTGTGTGATGTTGTCAGTCATGCCACCCATAATTGTCCTGAATTTCCTCATATCAAGCCCATGGTAAATGTCGCTTTTCCTGAGTGTAAGGTCCTTGAAGCCTCTGTTACATTACCAACTGTAGCCAATAAACCCAAGAATATGCACACAAACCACCCCTATTCTTTGTGTGATCTCCATGGCCACTATACCCACCTCTGTCCCCGCCTTTCAGACTACCGCATCTCTTTGGACGTAGTTCACCAGTACGAGGCCAACCACCATGAGACCACCTCTCCTTTTCTTGCGCGATATGCTTCGGGTGAACCAAAGGACCCACCCAATCCCATTGACATTCTGCCTCCTAATGTTGAGATGACAGAGTCTTCGGCCACTATCCTCTATCTATCATCATATATGAGATCCACGGTAGAAGACCCCTCTGGGGCTTTCCCTTCTATTTCTCCTGACCTCCCTTCAGTGATCACCCTAGGCTCAACATCGGTGGATCCCTCATCTACTTGTTTTTTGGTCAACCTCCATGACAATGCATATGTGAACCCCTATTCTCATGATAGTGACTCAGGCAGCTTCACCATGTTAGGTGGTCTTTCTTCCACCAGTCATCCCATATTCTATTGTGATGATGACATTATGGAAAAATTTATCACCCCTAACTTTATCTATCCCCTCTCACATCGAACCAATTCTTTCGGTCCACATACACCTTGTGGTCATTACATTGACACCCAATGTTTTGGTAAGGGGGCATCCATACTTGAGAGTCTAGGAGAAGCAATTCTCCACAACCCTCCTAGTGCACCTGGTAGTATCGAATCTAGTACCATTATTCTTCCCCATTTAGAAGAACCTCTAGAGTTCCATATCACTTCATATCACTCTAGGGCTGATCCATTTCATCATTCCTTCATATTACATCAACAACCTAGTCCCTTAGACATTTTTGTTGACCAAACTGTGTGTTTCTAGGTGAGCACCAGTTCATTATATCCAAATCCACTCTTTGGGATAGTGACACCATGTATGTGAACCCATAAATTTAGTCCATTTACTTCATATATGCAGTACCAAAAGAGATTGATAATCCTCCATTCCATTTCTTGAACTGAATCTATCCATTCTTCCATCAGAAGATAACCATAACGTAAACAAATGGAGAGCCACATCATAAAAATGTGTTTAGATTCCACTTTTATATATACATTTGGCATGATCATAACTTGCTTGGGGTCACCTATGCCCCTCAACCATAAAAATCCCAGCTCTCAGCCAAAAACAACACTGAAATCCCCTTTCTCTGACAGGTCTCACTTTTCACGTCATTTCCTGGGACAAGTCATAGTTTTTTTCCCAGTACCTACTACCCAGGTCACAGAACAAACCCTAAAAAGTGTGACCTGGCCTCTAGGTGCCTAATCTGAAACCCTAATCCACTGAATTGAAAGATTGTGGTTAGGCCTCTTACCTGCAACTGACAGATCTCGATTCCAACGGTCGTTTTTTTTGCTACGATCGCCACAAGATTTAGGGCCTTTTATCCTCTCTACATTCACTATAGCTACACTTGCAAATGAATCAAATTGGAGGGAAAATGCCTTATTAAAAGAGAAACCCTAGATTTTTATTTCACCAGCTGCGACCAAACCATAGCTCGGTTTGACAAACTGTCAGCACCATTGGAAAGCTCTCACCAAGCTCTCAAATGGGTATCCTTTCGTTTTTACTGATTTGATACTTCACCCAGACACATTTTTTCCAAGAAGGGTCACTTCACCGCTCCTCAAAATCGAATTTCTTCACTTGCAATACTTGTACTTGGGGCACCACCTTGCCTTCGTACTTTTCCACGCTCCTGTCGATTTTCGTCGTGAGTAACCATCTTTTACTCATGTCTTTATGGTCCCCAACAGGCCTGTTCTGTGTGGGAACATCATCGAGTCGCCCTTGTTTAGAGCATTCGAGTTGAGTCATCATCGCATCAATGGAGTCTGTCCCGAGTCCCTTTGTATCATGCCACAATCCTCCATCCTTCATTGCTTTGTTCCTCTCTTTTGTCACACATTTTTACTTCAGTCATACTGTCCCTTATCCCCTCTTGAGTCGAGTCAATAGTTTCCAGGTCATTTATGCCCTTTATGCTCTAACAAGGGAAGTCGTTAGCCCACTACTCAGTACCCCCCATTACACCATCATCCCTGGTGTCATTCTATCATACGCTCTACTATTATCCCTCGTGCCTTAGTTGTGGATCCATTATTTCCTCACCTATGGCAGACCTCCTTCTGTCGACGTCAACTTATTCATTCTAGAAGATATGTCTAGAGGGCAGTGTACCTTGGTTCCAGCTTCCACTCTTGTTTGGTGCCTCAGATTAGGAAAATGGACCCTTTATTGCCCTTTGACTTGATTGTTTCTTAGTTCTAGCTCCTCATGGCATGATCAAGATCCGTATACTTGGTGGTTCAGTGATGCAACAGATTGTACCAGTGATTCTCGGGGGTGTGTGAGATGTTTCAGACCTCGTGAGGGGGTGGCCCTTCAGGTAGCCCCCCACATGCCCGGATGACCTCTCTACTATAGCCTTGGATGCAGCTCCACAGATTTGATGGTTCCCGGCTCAGCCACTTGCAGCGCCTTTTTATTTTGCATGTATCAGTCATATTTTCAAAGCCCTTTCTTGTTTTATAGGGCATCTTTGGTTGTACTTATGTCACATGTACTCATATATTATTGTATAAATCCTAGCTACTGTCCAAGGCACAATATGTATGTGGGATACATTATCATGTTTTTATCTGGCCCATGTTTATGCCATCATGTACTATATAGTTCAGTCCCTTGTTTTCTAGACGCCTCAGTATTCTTTTTACTTTGTTATCTCGGTAGGCATAGGTATACCTCCCCCGCCTCATGTAGAATAGGTAATCACTCATAAAAGAGACTTGTCACACTTGTAATTCTCACCTCCTAGGGTCTTGTCCTCTCATGCTTTAGTCTGCCTTATATTTCTGCCTCTTTGACTCCCCTTCAGTGTCTAGTGATTGAGTACTTACAACATACTTCTGTCATACGATTATCTCCTAACGTTCGCATGCTGGCGGGAAATTTGTTACACCAATTTTTTGTCATCTCACCTATTACTATTAGATGGAGTAAAGTACACCATGTAAGACCAATTTTACCATAGTAAAATTTCTTTCACTATGAAAAATAACTTAACAACCCATAATTTATTAAGTTGTTTTTGGTCTAAACAAGAAACACCATGAGGAATAACTGAATAAATCCTTATTTGTTTGATTTTCCTCAAGGGATAATTAATTAAACCTCTGTTTAATTAATATTCCTGGTCATATTTAACCCAAAACAAGAAAATTAATTAGATAAATCATTATTTATCTTATTATTTTCTAGGAATAATTATTTAAATAATATTCCTTGTTAAATTTGACTAAATCATTTACAAATAATTGAATAAATCACTATTTATTTAATTATTACTTAACCACATTCTCAAAATAATAAATAAATCATTTATTTATTTATTATTTCTAAATAAATGGATTTTACCAAATTCAAATTCCTTTTCCCTCCAACAAAAAATAATAAAATATTCCATAAAAGTTGGATCTAGATTTGGTTAATAATATTTTAATTATGCACCAATATCTAGACTAAATCAATATTTTTTTATAAATAGAAGGTTTTTTCCATTCATTCACTACCTTTTGTTGCCTAGATATCATTCTTGATCTATACTTTTGGTCTAACTTTGATCCTCCCATCATTGTCATATTTTTCTACTTTTTTCTTGTGAGCTCCCTTTGAGTTCCATTTTTGTCTGGGTTTTATGCACTATCAAGAGAGAGAGATCTTAGATCTGAAGTGCTGAGGACATACAAGAACCCATCCCATTGAGAGGGAATGGTAACATATTTCTATGTTCCCTTCCCAGGTGTCATAATACAAAAAATTCCTTCAAAAATCTTGTCTTGTTCATTGGATGCATGGAGCAACTCTTGCTTATTATTTTCTTTTAATGTCTTTAACTGCATAGATATAGATTTTTGTAGCATTTATTTTGATCACTAACTGTAGATCTAAGGAAATTGACAACCATATTTGATGTTAGGATTGTTTGTTATGCACAACTAAAGTGAGATTTTTTCGTAGGCTTGAGGTTATAATTCACACTAACAACAGGCATGTGCCATGCTCGTGATGATGTATAGTTAATACAATATGAAATATATTGGTTCTATTAAGTCACATTGTGGTAGGTGACTTACTGTTGATTGACTATGACAGTTGCTGACGCCCTCGAGGGAGTTTTTTCTTTGAACAAAAAAGACTGAATGTGGCACCCACAAGCAATGTCTAGGTATAACACTTTTGGAGGAAGTGCTCAATATGTGCATGGGTCTTTGACTTATGGGAACCTTCCCGTGTAAACATTGCTGAAAGAGATGCTTACAGATACACGTGTCTTTGACTATTTTTGACAGAGTGCAATGGTTATGAAGTAAAATACCACCTTGACATAAAATTGGTGCTGATGTCAAATTCCAGTAGGATCAAAGGCAATATGAATTCCCATTGTGCCATTCGAGGACAACCCTATGGTGGTGGGGACTCATCAAAGCTACTACCTCCTTCCTGGAAAGTGGTTGCTGAAGTCGACATGAAGGAAGCATTATCCGATCGAAACAAGTACTGATACAAGGGATCAAAGTTTTTGGTGAAGCAGGGCATAGTGTGATGGGTTAACGAGACATGATGCCTAGAAGTGGAAAAAACTGATGGTGATGGTTAAATAGCCCTAGGTCGGAGCTGTAAATGTGAGTGACGTCATAAAAAATTCTGATGGGGGTATCCATAGGATCGGTAGGACATACAAGGTGGGTGTATGTTTGCTATAACTGACATGATTGAATTTGTTAAAGAATGCACAACTCTGACCAAGGGTGACTAGGGACTGAGGAAGGTATGAAATGTAAATATATGGGTATAAGTCTTTATCCTAAAAAATATTTTTCCACTTTCCAAAATAATGTGAAAGTCGTTTGGATGTACAAACACAAAGATAGGTGCCCCATTAACATGTATGATCCTACATGATGATGTGAGGAGGGCGTTTTACTGAGGGTGGGGGCCCCATTGGTTGGTCTTGGTGTGAGGGTGACGAGGCAGATGGAATGTCACAAATGGGCTATGCTTATGAGGGTGTGGTAGACAAAATGTAAAACGCAGCAATGCTTTTTTTTTTTCTGATCCACTATAGAGAATGGTGGCCTAGGAGTGGGGTTTTGATATGCAATGAGAATGGTTCCTGGGCTGGAGTTTGTGGACATGGCTTATGGTAGTGACATATGTTATAAGAAAGTGATAGATGCCATGGAAGGTGCGACTCTATCGACCTGCAAGGGTGTTTATCATGTGCAAGGTGAGGTGATGATAAACATGGCCAGGTGTATGAAACCTATGGTGTATTATTATGAAGAAATGATGTCGGGATATGCAAAGCTTTAGAGGGAAGGCTATCATGCTGAGAATATAATTATACCTGTTCTTGTACTTTCACTGCCTTGGAAGTATGGTGATTTGGTATGTCTGCAACATCTGTGGAAAATAACCCAAGTAAAAGAATATTTTTCATACAAATATTCTGAAATAACATGAATTAAAATTAACAAGAGAGAGCATACTTGAGATGTAGTATAGAGGGGGGCGATGGGGCAGAAAGTGATTTTTTTGAAACCTGGAACAAGGAGATCCAGATTGAAGATGATGAAGTGATGATCACTATGAACAATGTAAATTTTGAAACAAGAACAGAAACGAGTACCCTCTTTTTTGAGATAGCAACAAAGTAGTCTGATTTCGAAAAGTGCTCATCCAGAATACAATTTTTTTTTTTGGAGCATATTTTTGACACTTTAAATTGTATTTTGTATCAAGTATGTATATATATATATATATATATATATATATATATATATATATATATATGTTGAACCCTTAGTTAAAATGAGATGAGGGGGGGGGGGTGAATCAGTTTAATGCATTCATGGTTTTGTAAGACTTTCTTTTACACTTATTTACATCTTCATTTCATGTTCGAATTAATGTACAGTGAAACAACAATATTAATAAGTAAGCAGCAGGTATTAAGAAAATTGAATACAGAGTATCAACACATAATCATCATGCACATAGACACCAGATATAAGTGGAAACCCGTAAGGGAGAAAACCACATCTTATTATTGTTGTGATGCAAAGGCAAGCTCCAACTCCCTCTCACCACTGATTTTCTATAGGCTCCAACCTACAGGAGGCTACTACCTCAATTCTGCAAGCTACAACTTGCAAGGAAGCTGCAACTCCCATCTGTTTTCTGCAGGCTACAACCTATAGGAGGCTCCTACCTCAGCCAGCTACAAATGACATCTATCAAGCTACAGCTTGATATGGAAGCGCCAACTTCCTCACATTACAATAAAATCATACGCTGATTTACTTGGATATCAACTCTGTTTTCCTCCTTCTTCACTGCTATCCTCCAGCTTTCATATCTGCCTTATATCATCTCTGGATCTTCACAGCTTCTCTATCTGTTCCTTCTTTTCCTTACACTTCTCATACCCCTTTCTCCATTCTCTAACCTCTCTATGCATATGTTGGTAACATTATTTATGGAGATCACCTCATAACTGTTTGCATTCCACAAGGAATTGGAAATAAACAACCATGACTCTTTACCTTCCAACTTCTCATTTATTTTTCATCTCTTTCAAAAGAATATAGTACTATGTACATATTTCAGTTTTACATTGGAGTTTTGTTTGCCTACGGAGACTTGCCTTTTCATCACAAACAATATAAAATTAATTAAAACATTTACATTTACATTTGCAATGGATATATCTCATTCAACCCTTTTAGTGATTGGCTCATTGTATGTTTGTCTTTTCTGCTGCTGCAGTGTAACATTTCTGCATACTCTCCTGCTTTTCTATGCATGTAGAATTCATTTCCCAAATTATGTTCTGAATCTGGTAGCTTTATCAATGTGGAAGCTTTCTTTTTCCACCACTATGGTAAAATCCTGTATCAAGAGTTCATTTTATGGAAGCGCCCAATCAATATTTGTTTTTTCTTAAATATCAACATAAATCTTCAGCCAACACTAACACTAGTGGTCTCCACAACTTGCTAATATAAAAGGTTCATCCAAAATTATATATGCGCCTTCAAATCTTATAACTTACCAAGGTTTGACTTTGGTTTAAGCAGCGCGCCTACAACTTTCGGTCCTAGCATTTCATACAAACTCAGACTTTGATTAAAGGCCAAACACCAACATATATTAAAGTTTTTATATGCTTGCTCATTCAAATAACTTCGACACTAGACCTATCATCTTAGACTTTTAAAAGTCGAAAAGGTCCAACATAGCTCGGACTTTAGGTTAAAATTCATGTCTCGGTTTGACCACACCATATCACAACACTCAACTAGAGCTTAAACTTTATATTTTAAAGGTTAACATAATATCTCTACACACCAAGTCCGCCTCTCGTTCGTGCGCCACTTTCAATTCTACACACTATCAGATCGGACGGTTGGTATCCCATCGCATCTCAACTCAACAAATCAACGGTGTACTCTTTCCCTCGGGCCCACATGTTGAATAATTAACAAACACTTGCCAATGAAAAGAATGCTAGCCATACATGGAGTTAACAAACCCGCAAATTTTCTATGCGATTTCCCTTGGATCGTTTCCCTTCAAGATTGAACAACAATCGCGTTACATATGTTCCGGAGGTTTATCACCTCAAAATTGCACGATAAAAGCGGGTCCCAACATTAACTTACCATTCACATCCAACGACTGACTATTGATCGCATTGTTTCTCCCCAATCCAACGATAATTGCGTAACCAAAATGCACGAGTTTTAATTCTCAGAAATTATGCGATATTCGTGGTTTTTAAAAACCACCCCCACCTTACGTGTCAAGTGGGGACCGATATCGCGTTCCAAAAATAGATACCACTTACCACTTTAAGAGTTGCGTGAACCCATTTTTGGGTTTTAGGAAACCACCTTTACTGCTCACGGTTCCATTACTTTCTTCTCAAGGTTCCACTTCAAAACATTTCTATTAACCAAGTTTCGCATGCAATGCACTGCCTCTTCACTCCATATAATCTCCTCGTAGATCTCTGTATTGATTAATGCTCAGAATATTCTGTATTGATTAATGCCTAGAATACGTTTACAATAAACCCTTAATATGAATTTCCTTCTCTTACTGAGTGAACTGCTCATTTCAGGATTGAAACTCAATTTTCAATTCTCCTTGTGAAATCGATCTTTCAATGATCGAGACACCAAAATTTATATACCTTCTCATCATACATTCCATGCATGACTTGTTCATCTTTAGTGATTGAGTTCTGTGGTCCAATTCCACCAATTTCCTTTACAATAAAAGCCCTATATGAGCTTCAAACCCCAAACTCACAATACTGTGGCCACTCCATCACTGTGTAACTCTATGGTACTCAATTCAAAGAAAATCAACATTAATCATGTCTCGGCAACCATCAATTTCTTCAATTTATACACAGAATCTCTAATTCTAACCCTTGCCACAAAGTTTATTCAAAACTATTTATAAACCATGATCAACTCACACATTAAATCATCAATGCACAGATAATTTCACATCACCACATTGACATGTATGTCAATTCCTTCAATGACACATAGAACCCACTTAAAAAACCCCAATTACAGAGTCTCATCCCATAGCAATTAAACTAAACAATACTCATATGATTCTGAAGCAGATTCTTCCATATACAAAATGAAATCACTTACATTCATATCTGGTCTGGTCTTCAAGTGATGGCTCTTCTAACAAATTTTGCCCGAGCCTTTTCAAACAACACCCTGCAGATCTCTAAAGACCCCAAACCTTTATTTTCTTTAGCACAACTCCCTCCTGAGCTTGTTCTGTATAAGATCTTTGGCCCTTGATGTATCTTGCAACTCCGCTACCTCTCTACTTCTTTGCTGCCTCTGCTTCAATTCACTGTCTCTGCTTCTAGTCACCTATCTGCTTCATCTGTTGCCTCTGCTTCATGTCTAATGTTGCCTTTCTACCTTTGCTGCTTAACTATTGTTCCTTTGTGCTCCTTTGTCTTGATGATAATTCAGGTGCTACTCTTGTCTTCTCCTTTGCCATCGATGACAATATTTCCAACAATATATATATATATATATATATATATATATATATATATATATATATATATATATATATATATATATATATATATATATATATATAAAATGTTAGTGATTTTCATGCTGATTTAGAAAAGTGTTGATGCAGCATCGACCTCTTTTTTTAGAGGGCTTATTTTTGACACTTTAAATTTTCTAATGTATTAAGTGTCGATATATATTTTTAAATGTTGATAATTTTCATGCATGTTTTGAAAATAATTACATTTATTTTTGTAAAGACATTTTTGACACTTTAAATGTTCTTTTTTTTCTAGGGAAAAAATTGGCAACTTTCTATTAATAAATTAAAGAGCGTTACACTTAGTACATGAAATTAAGCATTCAAGATGCCCATAGGGCCCATGTACTCATGTACACCATGTAGCAAGGCTACTAATAAAATTACATATTTCCAGCTAGGCTGGGATTTTCACGCTTGCCTTTTCTCTTTTGGATGATCTGCCAATTCCCTGAATGTAGTGATGAAGGAACCAAGCCCAGCTCATTGTTCCCTATTGTGTTTTCTTTATGAGAGTCTGAGTTCTCTGACACATGTGATCTCTTGTTTTCACCCAAACTTACATCAGACTGTTCTTCGTGTAGCATTGGATCCATCGTCGGGTTAGTCTGAGAGGTTGTGTTAGTTTCCATTGGTTCTTGTAAATCTTGTTCTTGTATCCTATGATCTTACACTGATTTTTTTGTCTCATTCTGGGTTGGTATATCCCCTTCATCTTCTAACCCTTGCTATGGACCACCTGAGGGGAACTTCCATCCCTTGGATACTTTCCCTGTTTTCTTCTTCTTTGTGGTTTCTGGCTTTGCATCCAGGCATGTGTTTTGAAGGTGCCCAATTTTCCTACAAATCCTGCATCTAAACACGATATTTTCATAGTCCAGGTGTTGCAGGAAATTTTGTTGATTGTGGATCAGATAGATACTTTCCGGCAACCCCTTACTGAGGTCCACTTCCACACATATTCATGCAAAGGTGAATATCCTCTCCTCCAGTCATTGGATGTCAGTTTTGATATATCTCCCAAGGTTGTTTCTAATACCTTCTAATACACCTTCATTCGAGAAATGGAGTGGGAGGTTATATAGCCTGACCCAAACCGGCATCCCAGTAATCTTCATCATGTTTGCGTCAAACTCAGAGAACCAAGGAGTGATGAAGAGTCCAGTAGAACCCCAAAACTACGGGTCAACCCTGAGAATGATATCTTTGGCTTCCTGCGATGGAAAATTGACTATAAAATATCCTTTGGAGCAGAGATGTATATTGTAGTCCATGGTCCAGTTTGTAAAAATCCAATGGAACAGTTCCATTGGTTTTGGCCAATAGGAGTTAAATCTACATATTATTGCCTACGTTTCAAAAGTGGAGAAATATTTGTCAATTTCTGGTGCCTTAATGTTCAATTCTGGTACGCAGTTCAACTGCTCCATAAGGTATGGTTTGGGGGTGTTTTCAGAGGGTTCTACTGGTGTTGCTGTTTTGTTCCCCCCCCCCCCCCCCCTCTCAAGGATGTTCCTGTAAGATGGACCATTTGGGGTTACAGTTTTGAGGGTGTTGGCTCCCCTCATCTATCCATGTGTTCTGTTCTGTTCAGGTATAGACGAGGTACTTCCACTTGCAGCTCCTCCTTTGAGCCTTAAGTTTAGAAAAATGGACGAGTTTCTTTGGATAGAGTAATATTCTAATATGGTTCCACCTTAATGTAATTTCTGAGCATAAATCAGGCTTTGTTCCAGTAAGATGGATCTTCTCCTTCAAATTTGAGACCAGCTCTTTATCCTGTACCCATATGCTCTTGGATTTCCCATCTAGTGTTTTGATGAAAATCTGAAACTGGATCTCTGATTCATAGATCCACCCTCTATTATCTGGGTTTGTGGTGTTTGTGGGTAAACCCCTTAACCCAACACTTCCTACAGGACTCTCTCAAGATCCATATAACAAAGAGGCATCACATAGAAAAATTTCCTTGGTGAGAGCGCCCTGCTCCTCCCCTGCCACCAATGCCACTTTGGGGGTAAAATCAACCATACAACACACACAATGGGCATAATCCATGGTCCCTCAAGACAAGGAGAAGGGAAAATTACTGCATATCGAAGCAAAAGATAAACAGAACTAAAATAGAGGGATACCCGAAATATGCGATGCTTCTAAATCCGGAAAGTATTGTGTATTGTAGTGGGAAAGCCATAATCATCATCGCTTTTCCTTATCTGCATACTGGGAAGGGGTTTCTTGGCGGATCCACGTTTGTGGATGGACTCAAATTTGGCCAGCTCACCCAGCCCCCATTGGTACCACATTCTTCCGACCCCTGTCGCAATCTCCCATCCATTGTCCCTATCCCAACATTCCTTGACCTCGCGCGCAAGGGGTTGCAATTCTGTTGCCAGGAACAAGTAAGGAGCCAGTAATCCCTAACGCCGATTGGGAGGGCAGTGAGCGCAGAATAGTCTCACAGTCGGGATACCTACATGACGTGGGAGATCAGGATAATGTGGTTATCTGCCTCTGAAGAGTCTGCTTCCCTTCTCTGATCTGTACCGCAGCATGGCCAGCAAACATGGGCCCTCCAACCATGTACTCCAGTGCCGAAGAGTGCTGACTTCCTTCCCATACATGTGAAAAAACCAAAGGAGCTACCGTCAAAATTCCCAAAACCCCTGTCCTTCAAACCCTAACACTCAGCGTCTCCATCTTGTCCTAGTGATCAACCAGAAATTTCACTTGACTTTCCTTTTTTTGACACTTTAAATGTTCTTATGTCCAAAGTATAAACAATTTTTTTAAAAATGATGATTATTTAACAAATTTTCAAGTTTTTTTATGTCTCTTAGTGTTTTTCATCCTAGGATATTATTTTTTAAAGGGTTTTCCAAACATGTGTGTTTTTTTTTTTTTTTCAATGCTATTTTTATGATGAAATTTTTTATTTTTTTTGCAAAATTAAAAAAAATAAAAATAAAAATATGTAAAAAAAAATATAAAAAAAATATACAAACACAAAAAAAACATAAAAAATGTACCAAAAAAGAAAATTAACTTAAAAAAAAAAGTTAAAAAAACTATAAAAAATAAATAAAAATGAAAAAAGACATTTCAAAACAAGCATAACAAAAAATAAAAAATTAGAAGATAAAGAAAAAAACACAAAAAAGAAGATTTTTTAAATAATTAAAAAAAAAACAAAAAAAAACCATATATGTTTAAAAAAAATAAATTAAAATCAAATAATAAAATTAAAAAAAAACACAAAAAACAATTAAATTAAAATAATTAAGCATAGTTACAAAAAAAATTAAAAAAAATTAAAAAAAAAAATTAAAAAAATTAAAAATTGTGTAACCCAATAAAAAAAATTGAAAAAACCATTAGTAAAATTAAAATTAAAAAAGTTAAAAAAAATTACCTCGCCTAGCCCAGCGGCCGAGAGACCCTCGGCTGGTAGGTCAATTCTTAGAATTGGCCTTGCAGCCCTTGGCCGCTCAGCCGTCGGGCTGGGTGGCCGTGGGAGCCACTCACGTAGCTCCCACGATCGCACAACCCGATGGTCGAGTGGCCGTGGCCAGTTGGCCAACCCACGGGGTCAGTCAACTGACCATGGCTACTTGACCATTGGGCTAGGCGGCTGTGGGAGCACTCGTGGGATTCCTAGCCAGACGGTCGAGTGGCCATGGCCGGTTGACCGAACCATGGGGTCATCCGGCTGACCATGGCCGCCGAGCTTAACGACCGAGCAACCAAGGGCTGCAAGGCTGATTCTGAGAATCGAACTTGCAGCCCTTGCAGCCCTTGGTTGTCGGGCTGGGTGGCTATGTGTCAGGCCCATGAGTCGGAGTTCCTTGACTCGGGTGAGCTAGGCACCCCACACGGGCGCACATAGGCAATACGATGGACAGGTGCACGCCATGACGATGAGCACGCCCATGGGTGCGTCGGGTCATATCGGGCAGCTTGCGACGTTATGGGCATTCTGTCACACCATCACTGCGGGCGTGCGACATAACGAGCGAGCGACGAGTTTGGCATAGTGGCAGAGCGATGTTTATAGGACGCATCGACTATCATCGCAACATAACCGAGCGGGCAGGCCGACGTTACAAGTGATACGGCGGAGGGTGTGCACCAAGGGTCAGGTTAGCTCGGGTCCACCGAGTGCCACTCGATACCCTCACATTTAGCGGAAGTCATTGTATTAATACGATGACAGATGGATGGTTAGAGACATCAGACAACATCATCCAACACACATTCTACTGCAGTGTTAGACTTGCGAGATTGGCGAAGGATGAGCCTGCAAGTGTGGCCAATGAAAGTATAAACAGAAGCGGGTCATCTCGGGCAGTGAGCGCGTATAGGGCGTGGGTCACAGGCATGCAGCGACGACGAGTCAAGTTCGATGGATGAGTTGCGAAGTGCAGGGCGCGAGTCATGGGTCATGTTTGCGTGAAGAGCGCGACGAGTTGTGGTCATGACCGTGGGTGTAGGTCGAGTGACCGAACACTACGGAAGCCACGGCATGGTTGAACACATTCAGGGTGTAGGTCAAGTTGTGTGACTCCTCGACAACGTGGCTGAACGTGCGTCGAGTCAAGCTGTGCAAAATATGATTTTATGTAAAAACAGGTGCTTGACTTGTATAAAAACAATGAGCCAATTTTATACTATTTATATATAAAATTGCGTTTATCAACATGCTTATGTGCACATTTCTATATTGTTGAAGATGTTTATATTCCGCATGAAACATATTTAATAAGTGAAATCTAACACTTGGAAAACTTGGAATGGCGTAGTTCGGAAAATGATGAAAAGAAAAAGTAGTTGTTTAGCCGGTGCTGCACGACCTGCCAATGAGGGAACAAAGGATGGGGGCATGATAGATGGTATCAAAGCCAACAAGGAATGTCGCAGTAACCGGGTATGTATGCAGTATGAAGTTTCCTATAAAACTTGGTTGCATAGCTTGGGGTTTCTTGATCTAGAGCTTATGCAAGCATTGGTGGACACATGTGCCACACATAATTTTATGTCGACAGATGTAGCAAAGGAAGTTAGGCTGCAACTTCTTCCCACTGATTTGGAAGTGAAGGCAGTGAACTCCAGGACCAAAGTGTCGAGTTTGGTAAACGAAGAGTCGATTCGTATTAGTGATTGGCAGGGTTGTCTAGACTTCACTGTGATGGAGATGAGTGACTTTGACATGATATTGGGGCAGGAATTTTTGAAAGGTAGCAAAGCAGTTGTTATTCCTTCCAACAGTGATATAGCATTATGGAAGGACTCACGATGGTGGACTTTACCTACTCATGCACAACGTAGGGAAGTGATTGTGCAGCAAGTTTCTGCATTGAGTATGAGAAAAGCTATGAAGGACCTAGGGATCGAGACATTTGCAGTAGTTATTTGTGGAGTTGAGAATGATTATGGAGTGGGGACACCTATTCCTACCTAGATTTTTGATGTAATGAAGCGTTATGCAGATCTTATGCCTGATGAGCTTCCGAAAGTACTACCACCAAGACGTGTAGTGGACCATTCCATTGAGCTAGAGCCGAGGAAGGAACCTCCAACCAAAGCTCCCTATCAGCTGTCAGGGTCGAAATTGGGAGAGTTGAAGAGGCAACTGAAGGAGTTATCCGAAGTAGGTTTCATTCAACCTTCAAGGTCCCCTTATGGTGCTCCAATATTGTTCCAACATCGGAAGAAGGATACAAATGAGTTGCGGACGTGCTGTGATTATCGTGCATTGAATAAGAAAACGATAAAGAACATATATCCTCTACCACTAACAACAGATTGTTTCGACAAGCTTGCGAAAGCCCGAGTGTTTCCAAGCTGGACTTGAGACAAGGGTATTATCAGGTGCAGATAGTTTAAGGAGACAAGAGAAATACAGTGATTGTGACGAGATATTGAAGCTGTGAATTCCTAGTCATACCATTCGGGTTGTGTAACGCTCCAGCCACATTCTGCACGTTGATGAACGATGTAATTTTTCCACACCTTGACACCTTTTTGGTGGTGTACTTGCAGGACATCGTAATTTTCAGTGATAACATCGAGGATCATCAGAAGCATTTGGAATTGGTCTTTGAAGCACTGAAGGAACATCAACTATACTTGAATAATTCCAAGTGTATGTTTTCCTAGATCAAGATTCCGTTCCTTGGCCACATATGGATGGATCCAAGCAGAGTCAAGGCCATAGAGGATTGGGTGGAACCGAAGAATGTCCATGATATGAGATTTTTATTGGGATGAATAACTACCAACGAAATTTTGTAGAAGGGTATTCCAATATAACTGCACCACTGAAAAACATTTTGAAGAAGGGGAAACGATGGAATTGGACACAGAAGTGTTGTGAGGCTTTTGAAGAGTTGAAGAGAAGGATGGTGACAACACAAATACTGAGGTTACCTGATTTCGAGAAACCATTTGAGGCTCACACTGATGCATCTGATTTTGCAGTTGGAGGGGTTCTATTGCGAGATGGACATCTAGTGGCTTATGAAAGTTGAAAGTTGTAGGATAAAGAGCGCAAATATCTAGTCCATGAGAAGGAGATGGCTGCCATCATTCATTGTCTGCATGTCTGGAGACATTACTTGGTGGGGAAACCATTCGTTGTCAAGACTGAAAACATTGTTGCAAGTTATTTTGCATCACAAACAAAGCTGTCAGTGAAGCAAGCTTGTTGGCAAGACTTCTTGGCAGAGTTTGACATGAATCTTGTGTACAGGCCGGGTAAACTCAATGTTGTTGCAGATGCCCTCAGTATAAAGGCACAACTAGCAGCATTAGAAGAACAAGACCGATATGACAGGACAAGAAGTAGGGTCAACATGTCTATGGAAATGTAGGATAGACTTCAAGCTAGTGTGGAGATAGATACACAAGCAAAGTTGATCTTGAAGCTGGTAAAGGAAGGGAAGAAACACAAGTTTCACTTATGGGATGGCTTCTTGTTCTATGGGAATTGACTCTACATTCCAAAGTCATTAGGATTTAGGAGGCACCTTTTGAAGGAGTGCCACGACTCAGCTTGGGCTGGCCACTTGGGGAAACGTCGGACTATGGCATTATTGGAGAGAGGATACTTCTAGGAAAGGATGAGGCAGGAAGTGGAGGAGTATGTACATATGTGCATCATTTGTCAACAGGACAAATTGGATACTCATGGCAGGGAGGATTGTTGCAACATTTTCCAATTCCAGAGAGACCATGGATGAGTGTCTCTATGGACTTCATTTCTCACTTACCAATGGTACAGGGGTATAATGGGATCATGGTTATTGTAGACCGTTTTTCCAAGTATGCCACCTTCATTCAAAAGAAGATGCCATGTGGAGTAGAGAAGACATCTGAGCTTTTCTTCAAGCACGTTGTGAAGTATTTGTGGATACCGTTGAATATCGTATCTGATAGAGATTCATGCTTTACAGGGAAGTTTTGGAACACCCTGTTCAATCTAGTTGGGACAAAATTGCTACAGAGTTCGAGTTACCATCCGCAGAAAGATGGGAAAACTGAGCACATTAACACATTGATGGAATACCACTTGAGACATCTTGTCACAGGTGATCAGAAGAATTGGCCTGAACTCCTGGATATTGCTCAGTTTAGCTACAATATGTAGAAGAGTTCCGCAGTGGGGTATACTCCATTTGAGTTGGTCAATGGATAGATGCCAGTTGTACCACATATAGTGCTACCTAGAGGATTTGGGAAGAGCCCTCATGCCAAAAGGTTCTTGACAACATGGCAGGAGGCCTTGGAGTTAGCACGGATGCACCTGTATGATGTAGCAGAGAGAATGAAGAAATGGGCAGACAAAGATAGAAGGGATGCACACTTCAATGTTGGAGACATGGTTTATCTGAGGATCACCGAAGATCAGTTTCAGCCACCTAAGGGGACTGCTAGGTCTTTGACGAGACGATATGATGGGCCATTATATGTGAAGAAGAGAGTTGGTGAAGTTGCACATGAATTGGAGCTTCCAGACCATATGTGTTCCAGACATCCTATCTTCCATATGAGTCAACTGAAGAAAAGCAGACTTGATGCTAATCACCCTGAGCAAACAACACCATTGAGAGGTCCAGCCATGATCATTGACGCCGATGGTGGATGGGCGGTTGGAGACATGATGACCATCATCAATGCACGCATAGCCGCCGATGTCGATCTGCAGGCAGGATTGGCAGAGGATGAGTCTGAAATTCGGGCCAACCCGGAAGTTTGAGCGAAGCAAAATTGAAGCAGACGAGTACGTGCCTGTGACGCCAATTCAGAGGCATCTGGCCTTTGCCGTCCAATTCCATGGGCCGAGTGCCAGGAGTCGGAGACGCGGGTCATGGGTGCGCGTTTGTGTAGAGCATGGCGAGTTGCATCCTGATACGGGTGTAGATGCGGTGATTGAACTCTCTGACAACCGACTAAGTTTGGGCAACGTTAGAGCGCGGGTGAGTTAATGTATCTCAGACGCGTGGGCTAGTGTCGCGATCGTGGGTAGTTGTCGCATCTGATTTTATGTAAAAACAAGTGCTCGTCCTATATAAAAACAACGAGCCAATTTTATACTATTTATATATAAAATTGTGTTTATCAACATGTTTATGTGCACATTTCTATATTGTTGAAGATGTTTTATATTTCGCATGAAACATATTTAATAAGTGAACTCTAACACTTGGAAAAATTAGAAAGGCGTAGTTCAGAAAATGATGAAAATAAAAAGGAGTCGTTTAGCCGGTGCCACACGACTTGCCAATGAGGGAACGAAGGATGGGGGCGTGACACCATGGGAGCTGCGTCTACGGCTCCCACGACCGCACAACCCGACGACCAAGGGCTGCAAGGCCGATTATGAGAATCACCCTTGCATCCCTTGGCCCCTTGGCCGCCGGGGTGGGCGGCCGCCCAGCCGAGCGACTGAGCGGCCTTGGGTTGGCAGGCTGATTCTAAGAATCAGCCTGCTAGCCCAGGGCTGCTCTGCTGCTGGGCTGGGCAGGGTAAATTTTTTGAATTTTTTTTAAATTTAATTTTCATATTGGTTTTTTAAATTATTAATTTTTTAATTAAGTTATATCAATTTTTTTTTTTATTTAAATTTTTTTTTATTTTCTGTTTTGTTTTGTTCTTTTTTTTTAACTATTTTTTTTTAAACTATGTTTATTTTTTTAATATATATATAATTTTTTTTTCATGTTTTGTATTTGATTTTAATATATATATATTTTAAAACATTTATGGTTTTTATTTCTATTTTTATTTTTAAATTATTTAAAAATGCTTCTATTTTTTTGTTTATCTTCTAATTTTTTTATTTTATTTTTTAATTATGTTTGTTTTGAAATGTTTTTTTTTTTTTTTTTCATTTTTATAGTTTTTTAGCTTTTTAGTTTAGTTTTTATTTTTTATTTTTTAAAACTTAATTTTATTTTCTACACTTTTTATGCTTTTTTGTCTTTTTATATATAATTTTATATTTGTTTTTTTTACATATTTTAATTGTTATTTTTTTAATTATGCTGGTTTTGAAATATATTTTTGCATTTTTATTTATTTTTATAGTTTTTTTAACTTTTTAGTTTAGTTTAGTTATTTTTAAAATTAATTTTATTTTTGGGTACATTTTTAATGTTTTTTTTTTTTGTCTTTTTTTACATAATTTTATATTTGTTTTTTTACATTTTTATGTTTGATTTTAATTAATTTTGTTTTTTGGTTATTTTTCATGTTTGATTTGTTTTTTTGTCATTTTCATATATATATATATATATATATATATTTGTGTTTTTTTTATATATATTTGTGTTTTTTTCCTTATTTTTGTTTTTGTTTGCCATGTTTTTTTTAATATTTTTATGTTCTAATATATATTATTATCTACTTATTTTTAAAATTTTTTTGTGCTTTTCTTGTTGGTTTTATTTTTCTCAATATTTATTTTTGTCATGGTTTTTTTTTTTAATATATATTTTTATGTACCTTTTTTTTTTTTTGTAAGTGAGTAGGACATCTTCATTATCATGTCCAAATACATCACCCCGATTGGGCGCAAGGAATTGAACCAATGACTTCACATCAAGAAGTGCTTTAAAAACCCACCCAATCACCGTTTATCCAAGATCCCTTGAACTATTTACTTATTATTATATTTTAAACTTTTCGTGTTTATTTTATTTTATTTTTTCAATGTTTTAATTTTTGTTTTATTTGATATCTTTTTATTATTATTTTGTTTTATTTTATTTTTTCATATAGTGTTTGTGTCAATCCTCGACTAGCAAGTTGATCCCATTATGTGTCAATTTAATTGTTGATTTTAAAGTTTTTGTTGTAAAATATCGAGTCCGCCCGCACAATGTGTCAATTTCATGGTTGATATTTAAGTTTTCATTTAAATTGGTCGATTTTGCCTACATTGTGTGTCAATTTGATGGTTTCCTTTTAAATTTTGGTTGCAATGTGTCAAGTTTTTTTAGGCTAAGATTTTAAAGTCATCATATTTTAAACATTTAAAAAAGGAACAACTCCTGGAATACTAACTCTTTCATTCAGGTGTTCATTTAAAAAAAAAAATTAGTCAAAAAATTTCCCATAATGTCATGGTTGAAAAATTGACAAAATTTTAAGGTTTTCCAGCATTCAAGTATTCCAACATTAACAATTTTTTTTTAGGTTGTTTTTCATGTTTTTTTTTTTGAGTTTTTTGGCTAGAGTTCCCATTTTGAGTTTATAGTTCCCGTTTCAAAGTTTACATTGTTTATGTCTCTCGCGGTTTTACGATAAGATACTCTGAGATCCATTTATGGACTCCTAAAAATGGTGAAAAGTACGATATAAAGGCTAAGATGGCCTTTTTTGATGTCATTTGTGCTTTAGGGACTAGAGGTTGAGATTGGATCATTTCTTGCCATTGCGATCAACCAGAGAACTAGGGATTCGTGCCGAGAGTGTTAGGTGGAGATATAAACTGATATTTTTTAATTTTGTCATTTTTATGCTAGGTGGGCCATATAGGGCAGCCATGTACGAACCCTGCACTTGGGATTACTCAAATTTCTTAAGAACCCTATTCTGAGGTCTCAGGACCAGTTCTTGTGATACTTGGTTCATTTTTGGGATTGTGAGAGGTGTATTATGGTAGTGTGATAGAATTATTTGAGGATACAACTTCAAACTTATTTATAATTCGTGACTATTCTCTTGCCTCACAGGGAGGTTCTGCCTTATCCATTACCAGCAGGGGCAATGATTATTCATCACTAGGCGGAGGAGGCCAGTCACTGCGGGCCTGATGCTATATCGCGGGGTTGTGTTCTAGTGGCCCTTGTTACATACCTAGCAGAGTGGGCTACTCTATCTATGATTTTCCACCTGGCAGGGTTATCCTCGCCCCGTAGGGTATGAGGGCCACATCTAACAGTCCTGCGATAGCTCCAGGCGGGGCACTTGTAATATTCCAAAATTAGCTTTCAACTAATTGGAATATTAAAGTTTTGTTTTGTCACTTAGATAGATGAATAAGTGGGTAGGGAGACCCATAAATCTATTTAGTAGGAATAAAACCACTTCTCATGTGAATATGGCTCATTTTAGTAGTTTAATAAAGCACCCCTAGGTGTGAAAAGGGGCTAGAGCTTATGGACAGGGTCAAGGTTGACCAGATCAACAACGCTGTTATGGAGATAGTGGAGGATTAATGGAGGATGATGCAGTCAATTCGGAGGATTGTATGCATGAGTAACTCCTTTCATGAGTGGAACCTAGGGTGAGGAAGCTCACCAAGCATAAAAGGAAGAGGATTGCATCCATATAAGAAATGATTTGTATTATTTATTTTTAATCTTCTTAGATCTATATCTGTCATGTGACATGTCTATGCATGCTTCAGCTATTTAGCGGAGTCTACGGTGCTATTTAGCACAAGGGTTCTCTTGAGCGGGAATCCCACCCTCATCCTTAGGGGACTTCGAGTGCCTAATCAGGAGAGGTATATTGAGCTACATTTCCACTATCTGGAATTTGGCCAAGCTTCAACCATTATCCACAGCGCAGTCCATTCCAGGATTGGGTTGTTTTGTAGGGCAGTAGCAGTGGAGGAGAAGTATCTTTAGTTTATGAGCTTGTTTTCCATTGGAGGGATCATCCTTTCATCTGGGATGCTAGTGAGGAAGATATTAATGCATTATTTTGATATTTGGTATGAGGCCAAGTAGCTACCATTAGCTACAAGAATTTTCCTTCAAGGACTGCATTATTTTAGAGAGCAACTGCAACAATGGGTTTAGTGCCCTAGTTGGAGGAGTTGGGTTTCCATTGATGGGATCAACCCTTCATTTGGGAGATCTATTGGAGGAGGATCAACCATCTCATATATCATATCAGCCACCTCCCATAATTATTTCAGTTCCAATGGATATTCATCCCTAGGGCCATATTTTCTATTGTTGTATTTTGGGTATTTCCGGAAACCCCTTGTAGGTTGTCTTGGAAATCCGTTTGGAGCCTTGATCTCTATTTCCGGCACTTTTGGAGCATTGCATATATATATATATATATATATATATTTCCATTTTCCAGCTGCTGCTACTCTCATAGACAACACAGTTATAACATTCCAGAATTTCATGTGTTAGCAGCATTTTACATTTTGATGTATTGTTTCATGGGAGGCTTGTTTGCCCAATCTTGAGTGATATTTTCCTCAAGATATTGTACTCATTTTCTACTAATAATCATAATGAAATGGATCTATGGTTGTCTCATGTATTGATCTATTGACATTTCTGCACATTACTGATTTTATGTCTTGTATTGCTGCTTTCCCAATCTTGGGGATATTACAGTGGTATCAGAGCATAATCTTGGCTCAACCTGTGAGACATCACATCAATGTCATCAGAAGAAGAAGAAGCTTCTCACATAAAGGAGAATATTTATAGAAGAATCAAAGACAAGAATCCATTATCAAGAGAAATGAAGGGAAATGAGTTTTCAAAACTTCTTCTCCAAACTATGCAGGGTATTAATAGAGACATCAAAGAGATGAGGATGGAGAGATATAGAAATTATCCAAGATGGTTTTCACATGAAGGAAGCTCCAATATTTCACATTATGGGTGTGAGAATTTAGCCTCACAAGATCCACAACACTGTACCATGCATACATTCTTAGCAAGAGAAGAAGAGGAAGGATAAACACCAAAGGAGGAGACTCTTGGTGACTATCTCCAAGAATATGAATCTCAATCTAAGAGATTCAAGGAGCATCTAAACTTCCAAGGGTTCTTCCAAATAAAAGAAGACAGAAGACCCAGTAACCACAATAGAAGAAAAGGGTGCATGCAACACACTTTGGGTAGATTCTTTTTGCCTACTTTTGATGGGTCACCCAAATGCACAACCAAAGCTTGTGTAAGGAAGTTGGACACATATTTACAGTTGCATCAAGTTTCAGAAAAGGATGCCATTAAGGTAGCAGCATTGCACCTTGAAGGTAAGGCTTATGCTTGGTGGTTTTATGGTTCTTCTTCATTGATTCATGCAAATGTATCTACTTATGCAGAGTTCACTAGGAGGTTAGTGAAGAGATTTGATCAAAAACATTCTGAAACTTCTTTGTGTGAGCTAGCCAAACCCAAGAAATCAAAACCTTTGCATGAGTTCGTAGGAGCCACTAGACCTACTCTACTCTAGAATGCTATTGAGGGGGCTAAATATTTGCATAATTCTTTGCCAAGGGAAAAAGCCCCACTTCAGCAAGAACTTTCTTCTTAAGAGGAAGACATGAAGATTCCTCCTTCAAGAGGAGATCAAGACAAATGATCTCTTAATGATGATGATGTATTCTCCAATGATGAGGAGGAAGAAAGGGAAGAATTAGAGGGAGATATCAGCGCTATAAAATCAGGAGGAGATCTACCACCATTTGGAGATGGAGATGAAGCAGTTGCTTCAACTAGAGGAGATCTTGTATCTTTGCAAGAAGTTCCAAAATATCTCACATATGAATATCATGAGAAACATGTGTCTATATTGATAGGCAGTGAGACTAAACAATGGAGGAAGTGTGTTCTGACATTGACCACAGTTTTGGGGACATACACCATGATAGATCACTTCTTTGTGATTAAGACTCTTGACACCAATATGACATTGGGTGTGCATGGGTTGATTACATTGGAGAAAAACACCTTCAACTGTGAGATCTTGCAGATAGAAGGAGAAGATGAGAAGGATGGCCAGCATCAAGTGATTGGGGACATACAAACCCACCCATTTCAAGAGGTTTATGAACCGAAGGAGGAGGCTGATTTGCGCAGTGAAAGCAGGGACAAATCAGTCCACTCACATTTGCAACCTACTTTAGGCCTTGATGTCTCATTACATGGAGGCATTCCATCAGGGAGATCCCCTGATTGGAAGATGATCAAAGAGTTCTCTCAACATGATGCATCATCCATGGATCTGGATGAGGAAGGAGCCTTGGGAGAAGCTAGCACAATTCAGAGAGCATTTGATTGGCTTAAGGAAGGGATGATCAATCATCTGATATTTTCATTTCCATCTCTTACTCAGCTTCTTACGCTGGAAGAGAGTGATTCAGGAGTGTGTGATGGCACAAGCATGGTGCATGAGGGGTCTGCCTTGGAAAGCAAATGATGTTGGGAAAAATACTAAGGGGGGGGGTAGAGGGAGGGGGGTGGGGGGGTGGTATTAATTTACAATAATCACAATCTTTTGCTTTTCTCTTACTGATTTCTATACGCGACTTTGATTAACCCAACTAGCGTATATACACAGATACACTAACAGAAAATTGTGTGTACTGAGATAAATTTATTTTTTAGAATAAATTTCAGAAACATTCTTTAACCCAAATTATCAGTTATGCATCAGATAGTTAAGCAGTAAATATGTCAAGTAATAATAGAATAAATCATCACATAAGAGCATCACACATGAACACCAAGATTTAAGGTGGAAACCCAATTCGGGAGAAAACTGCCACTGCTATCATCTCTATCTTCAATATTTATTATATGGAAAACTGCTTACAATATTGTGTTGATGCAGACTCATATCAGTACACAGACATCTACTTGTAGAAGGCTGCAACCTTCTCTCATTCTCCAGCTGCTACTGGAAGGGAGCTCCAACCCCATGATCTTGTTTACCAGCCACTACTAGAAGGGAGCTTCAATCCCCTGATCAGAACACCAACTTCTACTTCCACACTAAAGGCTTCAACCCTCAAAACCACTGCAGACCACATTTCATCAATTTTCACACTGGATCCCACAGCTTCAACACAACTAATCATAAAGATCATCAATAATATACTTAACCCAAACTTCAACCAGAACAGTGAGATCACTGTAACCAAAACACAGTAATAACCCAGATTTCAGAATCAGTCTCAACCCTGATCATTCATTATCTTAAAATACATACCCTACTTCACTTTACTGATCCCGCGTGTATATGTTCTTTCCTTCACACCAACTTTTGTATAGATCTGAGAATATTGAATTTATAGAATATGATCAGCCTCAGAACCATATCTGAGGCTTTCAATCAGATATATTTTCAGTATTATAGAACCCTTAATTAGTTAGTCATCATTAAACATATTTACTCACTCATTGATCAGATTTGTACATATTCAACTTAACAACATATACAATATTCAAGCAACCCATATCTACATGAAGACTTCATTAACATACAACAAAAATACAACAACAATAAACAGATAACCTTTGCAGTAACCTTCAGAAAACCCTGAATTCCATATGTGCTTTTGCGGAGACAAAGCCGCGTATATACGCACTTTCACCAAGACGAACTAGCATATAGGTCTGTAAATATTTAATTTTTCAGAATGTTTCAGATCTATAGACTTACCCAGATTTCTTCACTTCACTTCAGCAAAAATGCACCAGGCCACAGATCTAATAATCTCTTCAATATATCAAGTACATAGTCACTTCAGGTCTAGAGATCCTGATTCATCATTGTATCCAAGTGTGCATCATAGATTCAGATCTACCAATAAAACAAAGTTCATCCCATGTAGATATACTTCAGAGAGAAGTACTTAGTAACAACCCTTACACATGCACACACTTGCACTATGATCTTCTTCTCCTTATATAGATTTAACCTTTACCAATACCATGAGCCAAAACCACACAAATATCGATGGTATTCTTGGACGGAATCAAATAGACGACACATTGCTGAATACTGTGGGTCAATACCATGGTAATGCCCCCTGGTATCATAATTTTAGAGCGCAAAAGGCATACACGACTTTGCTTCTTCGTACCTGCGTGTATACGTGACTTCTCTTCATAAAAACTATGTATATACTAATTATAGATGTATACGCAGGTTGTCTGTTTACCAAGTAGTGTATACATTGCCTTCAGCAAACCTGCGTATACATTGAGAAATATTTCCTGTTTCATTTTTCTGGTACTTACTAGAATTCGTTTCTTTGTCACATCTGAAATGACATGTAGAAACATCATTTTTACATCTTTAACAAATAGGTTTCTATCAAAAGGAAACTCATCAAGTAGGTTTCCATCAAGAAAAACTTGATCAAGTAGGTTGCCATCAAGGACAACATATTGCATCATATTGCCAACAATCTCCCCCTTTGGACATGATGGAAACCATGATGGTGTTTGATCACCACAACAGATAGATACATTAATTTTTACATATTTATTCAAACATCAAGATAATCTCCCCCTTTGACATTAAGCGCAAAGGGCAGATCAATACCAAATCAAGGTTTCTCTTCCCTTGTAAAGAGAAGAGCTATGTAGATCTGAAGTGCACTGAATTTACCATGCTTCCTCTGAGTTCATGTTGAATCTTTAGACATATTTTTCAATGAAGTACATGACTATATAACTCAACCGAGTATGACCATTCCTATCACCAAGGAATCATACTCAAATCAATTATCCAACCAAGTGGAATTACATATTTGACTCAAATACCCAACCAAGTGGGTTTACAAATTTGAACAAGTCCTTACATGATTGAATATAAAAAATTACATCATTGGTCTCAACATGAAATTTTCATCAAATAACAGATATGACTTTGTATAACTAAGACCAAATAATCTCAAATAGGAGATCATAACACAACAACCAATTAGAATGCCAACAATGCATTCTTTTCAACAAGGCAGGTGCTCCCCCTAAGCTTGTGCATCTTGAACACCTTCAACAACCAATTCATCAAAGAATCTTCATCAAGGTGATAAATATCAAAGAAAGGTACAGTAAGATGAATACTAGAACAACAATAGAGATTACCCAACAACACCACATACTGTTCTAAAAAACTGAACCAGAGGATTTCTGTCAGCAAAAGCCATACGTGGTTGTATGAACATAAACTCGCATATATATGCGATTCACTTTTATGAAACCAGAGTACCGAAGTTAATCTTCTGAAATTAAGCAGATTTGATAAGAGAGGCAGAGACAACTCCCAGCTTATGTCTGAGATATTCGAATGCTTCCTTGAGAAGAGGTTTAGTAAATATATCTGAAAATTGTTCTTTGGAGGGAACATACTCCAATTTAACCTTTTTTTCAAGCACTTGTTCACGTAGGAATTGATACTTGATAGGAATGTGCTTGGTCTTGGAATTCATAACAGGATTTTTCGAGATACTAATGGCACTTGTATTTTCACATAGAATGGAGATGGGAGGTGAACATTTGATTTGAATATCTTGTAATGTCTGCATCATCCAAATAAGTTGTGTGCAACATGATGCAACAACCACATATTCCGCTTCTGTTGTAGATAAGGCAATAGAACTTTGTTTCTTGCTAAACCAAGAGACTAATCGGGGTCCCATATAGAATGCACCACCGCTGGTGCTTTTTTGATCATCAACATTTCCTGCCCAATATGCATCTGTGTAAGCATGAAGAGTGAGATCAACATTCTTAGGATACCATAGACCAAAGTATTGAGTCCCTTGTAGATATTTAAATATTATTTTTACAGCCTGAAGGTGAGACTCTTTTGGATTAGCCTGGAATCGTCCAACAATCCCAACTACATTCATAATGTATGGTCTTATCCTGGTTAGATAAAGTAGACTTCCAATCATGGATCTATACTTTGGTTGATTCACCATGGAAGAATAATCATGAGAACTGAGGTTACATCTAGTTACCATTGGAGTATTCACAGGTTTGGAGTCTTCCATCCCATACTTCTTCAGAATTTGTTGGAGATATTTTTCTTGTGATAGAAATATGCCATCTCTTTCTTGTTGTACTTGTAAGGCAAGAAAATATGTTAGTTCCCCAATTAAAGACATTTCAAATTCTTGCTGCATAACATAAGAAAATTTTAGACTCATGGACTCTTCATTACTTCCAAAAATGATGTCATCAACATACACAAAAATAATCAATAGTTTATCATTCTCTATTTTTGTGTATAAGTTATTGTCAGCAGATCCCTTTGTGAAACCTTGTTGTTGAAGATATTTGTCAAGATGATAGTACCATGCCCGAGGAGCCTATTTGAGACCATATTAAGCCTTTTTAATTTTGCAAACAAGTTTTTCATCATTTCCCAAAATGAATCCTTCTGGTTGTTCTATATAAAATTCTTCTTCTAGATCACCATTGAGGAAAGAAAATTTTACATCCATTTGATAAAATTTGAATTGTTGAAAACTTGAAAAAGAAAGAAACATTCTTATGGCTTCAAGTCTAGCTATAGGAGAAAATGTTTCTTCAAAGTCTATACCTTCTTGTTGAGCATACCCTTTACAAACAAGTCTATATTTGTTTCTAATAACATCTCCATTTTCATTTAACTTGTTTTTGAATATCCATTTTTTTCCAATAAAATTTTTATCATGAGGTATTGGAACCAATTCCCAAGTATGATTATTTTAATTCTGATCAAGTTCTTCATTCATGGCTTGAATCCAACATTCATATTTACTATATGATTTACATTTTTTGGTTCAATAGTGGATAAGAATGCCAGATAGCTAGGGGATCCTACAAGAGTTCTTCTTGTTTGGAAATCTGATCCCTTTTCTCCCAGAATTTGAGATTCTGGATGATTCTTTTGAACATACTTGGATGAAGCCTTTTCAGATATATCTTCTTCTGGTGCTTCATTTGTTTCTCCTTCTATATTGTTGCTATTTGATGAGGGAAAATATACATCATCATCATCTTCATTTGTTGTTGTTATTTCCCTTTTAGGAGTTGTGAGAGACTCATCAATTACAACATCAATACATTTGACAATATTTCGAAGTCTTTTATTGTAAAATTTATATGCTTTACTTTTGGAAGAGTAACCAAGAAATATTCCTTCATCAACTCTAGGCTCAAACTTACCAAGTTTTTCATCATTGTTCTTGATAAAACACTTGCTTCCAAAAACTCTAAAATGCTTTACAGTGGGAAGATTACCATACCAGAGCTCATAAGGAGTTTTATCACTGTTCACATGAACATGAGCCTTGTTAAGAATATTTACTGCAGTATGTGCTGCTTCTCCCCAAAAGGTATTGGGATTTCCAGATTCATCAAGAATAGCATGGGCCATCTGTTGAACTGTTCTATTCATTATTTCTGCCACACCATTTTGTTGTGGGGTTCCAACTACATAAAACTGTCTTTTTATGCCATGATGTTCACAGAAATCAAAGAATTCATCTGATATATATTCTCCTCCTCGGTCAGATCTAAGACATTTGATTTTTAGATCTAATATTTTATTTTCAACCAAAGCTTTGAAGATCTTAAATTTTTCAATTGCTTCATCTTTATGTTTTAGTAAATCGATCCAACACATTCTAGAGAAGTCATAAATAAATAAAATATAGTATTTTTCTCCACGAGGTGACTTTTTTCTCACAGGACCACATTGATCAATATGTATAAGTTCAAGAGGCTTATAACTTGCTGATCCTTCTTTGGCATTGAATTGTACCCTGGTTTGCTTACCAAATTGGCATGATTTGCATATGGTACTTTCAGGTAGAGTGATGCTGGGAAAATCACAAATAACTTTGATTCTGCTAGGTTTGCTTATTTGATGGAAGCTCAAATGTCCCAATATTCTGTGCCATAACCAATTTTCTATCGATTTACCTAAGTAGCATTTCTCTTGGCCACCTTTAAATATATACATATTGCTTGGTGTTCTAGTTCCTTTTATTATAGTTTTCCATGTGTCAAGTTCACGTACTACACATTATTTTGAACTAAAGACAAATTCATTTCCTTTATCACACATTTGGCTTACACTCATCAAGTTATGCTTTAACCCATCAACATACATAACATTTTTATCTTTAACCTTTTATTTTAGAAACACAGAACCTTTACCCTTAATGATAGTCGGAGAGTCATTTCCAAAAGTAAAATTCTTTTCTTTCTCTAATGAATTATATGAAAGAAGTTTATTTTTATCACCTGCCATGTGTTTTGAACATCCGCTATAAATTTACCATTGATTTTCTTCTCATTCTACAAATAACGCTATGCCACAAATTTCAACCTGTGAGTCCTTATTTCTCCATACCTTGGAATTTTTGGGTATATGTTATTTTGGATGAAGTTTGCTCCTGTATTCAGATTCTTCATGTCCAAAGTTATTGCAATAAGAAAATTCAATTTCGCCTTGAAGAGGAGAAAATTTGTTGTAAGTATTCTTCTTTAATCCAGTCTCATTCTTTGCTTTCTAGCTTCTCTGGTCATGATGGTTTTGTATGCAACATATTGTATATCTTTATGACCAAAATTATGACATGAGAAACATTTTCCATTAAAGAAGAAATTTATGCGATCATGAAATATTCTATTTATGTTTACCTGCTGATTGATATTTCTATTATTGTTCTTCCTTGAATTGTAGTGATTATGTTTTACCTGTGTAGTCTATTTGTTCTTTTGCTGAGTGACAAAAATGTTGCTGGCTGGCTTTAGTTGCATTTAGATAGCTTGGTGTTGAAGATTGAGAGGATTCTCTGATATATCCAAGACCTGTCTTTACAAGAGGAGAGTGTTGTACCTTGATAATTTCATCTAAGGTTTTAGATCCTTTAGAAAATATAAGATTTAAAGTTTTCACTTTCTCAATTTCCTTTCTTAGAATTACAATTTCACATTCTAATTTCTCATTATGCTTCTCCTTTTCTATAAACTGATTCTTTAGAGTATCTATGGAAATTTTGTTTTCTTCCAAACATATTTTGAGTTGATTTATTTTTTCAAGATAATCATTTTCTTCTAATGCATCCATAAAGGTATCTTTAGCCTCACTAGAGTCTTTTTCAAAAGCCATGAGAGGTCTAATATCTTGATCAGATTCTCCTTCTACACTATTTGATAGACCATCACTATCTTCATGAGTATAATAGTTTTTTCTATTGATAAATTGTTTCTTATTTCATTTTTCTACTTCCTTTCCCTTTTCATGATTATCTTTATCGGGACATTTAGCAGAATAATGACCAACTCTTCCAAAAGAAAAACATTTAAAAGGAAGCTTACTTATGAACTTTCCAGTGCCAAGTTACAGCTTCTTCAAAAAATTTCTCTCATCTTCTTCTGAAACATACCCTGATCCTTCTTGTTCTTCTACTTCCTTTCCCTTTGCAGTAGCTCTAAATACAACTTATTTGACTTTAGATGGTCCGCCTTTCCTCATTTCACATGCAGTCAGAATCCCATGAAGTTGAACAATAGTAAGAGTTTGTAGATCTTTCTTCTCTTCAATAGTAGACACTTTTGACTTGAATTTGGGAGTTAGAGATCTTAAAACCTTTTCTACTAGAGTAGTGTCAGTTATGGTTTCTCCCAGATTTCTCATACGATTTACAATATCATCTAGATGTAAAAATAAACTAGCAATGCTTTCCTCATTATGCATTCTAAGTTTTTCATATTGTATTCTGAGAGTTTGGAGTTTAGCACTTTTACCTTGGCATCAAATTCATAGCTCAGAATGATTTTGTCCCATATCTCCTTTGCTGTATTCAACTGCATGATTTTGACAAATTTTAATTCAGTCAAACTTCCCAATAATGCATCGACCGCCTTTGCATTGGTTTCATAGTTCTTTCTTGCTGCTGGATTTGTTGGAATTGAATTTGGATATTGATAACCTCCTTCACTATAGCCCATACATCTACTCCAAGAGACTGAAGATACGATCTTGTCCTTGTCTTCCAGAAGATTAAATTGTTTCCGTTGAAGAGAGGAGGCTTGATAGATGTTGTCCCATCTTGATTTCTCATCTTAGCTGATATTCCTTCTAGCGACTAAGATTCTTCAGAAGGACCTGATTTGATACCAATTGTTGGGAAAATATTGAGAGAGGGGGGGGGGGGTGGTGAATCAGTATTTACAATAATCACAATATTTTACTTTTCTCTTACTAATTTCTATACACGACTTTGATTAACCCAACTAGCGTATATACGCGGATACACTAACATAAACTTGCGTATACTGAGATAAATTTATTGTTAGAAGAACTTTCAGAAACATTCTTTAACCCAGATTATTAGTTATGCATCAGATAGTTAAGTAGTAAATATGTGCAGTAATAACAGAATAAATCATCACACAAGAGAATCACACATGAACACTAATATTTAAGGTGGAAACCCAATTCGGGAGAAAAACACCGATGCTGTCATCTCTGTCTTCAATATTTATTATATGGAAAACTACTTAAAATATTGTACTGATGCAGACTCATATCAGTACATAGGCATCTACCTGTAGAAGGCTGCAACCTTCTCTCGTTCTCTAGCTGCTACTGGAAAAGAGCTCCAATCCCCTGATCTCATTTACCAGCCACTAATGGAAGGGAGCTTTAACCCCCTGATCAGAATGCCAACTTATACTGGCAGGAAGCTTCTACTTCCACACTTGTTGGCTCGAGGGGTCCTGACCCAGGTTCGGAGGTTCAAATTTTACCAACAAACCCCTATACTACTGGCCCTTTCGGCAGTGACCTGCTTATGCAGGCCAAAGTCTCACCTGAAGTAGTATGGGTGGGTGCTGGAACCAAGTTTTTGCACCTTGGGAGAGGGTAGGTAAGTCAAGCAGACTGCGTTCAATCTTATACTGACCATATCTTATATCATAGAGACTAAATCTACATATTTCCTTCACATCCACGTGCGCAACAACAATGATATTCACGATAATAAACAGATCATGTACTCATAAAAACTAACACAACTATTTCAGTGATTCTTGCATAAAGTAGATAGAACAAATTCGGATCGCAACATAAAAAGATAGCACAGTTGCTTCCATAGCATAAATCATCAACATAGTAGTATGCATCAACTAATCAGATATGACAGACTTACATTAACAATAATTCCAACAGATTTAGATATTCAACAATACTTCCGCATTCATTAATCTTCGGATCCTTCTTACAATACCCCAAAATCCAACCTGCACACACAACAGCAGGGTCCGCATACAGAAAGACAGAGAATCTCCAAGCACACAGTAGCAGGAGTCCTTCCCCAACAATCCTAACTAGATCTATCATTTCACACACAGTATTAATCTCTATTCATTCCCTGTCTTACAAGTCAAAATGTCCTTCTATTTATAACAAGTTAGCCTAAACTTTCCTGTGGTCCACAAACCGTGGTTTGCGGACTCTAGGTCTACCCTTTGACCCATTACAATGCTTTCGGGGGTTTGACCCACCCTAAAACCTTTGCGGTAGACCAAAATATGCCAAAACTATACAAAATACTCGAAATTGTCCCAGTTCCCAGCCATTGGAGGACCCTGCTCCAACAACACTAAAGGCTTCAACCCTCAGAACCACTGCAGACCACGTTTCATCAATTTTCACACTAGATCCAACAAATTCAACACAAATCATCATAAATATCATCAATAATATACTTAACCCAAACTTCAATCAAAACAATGAGATCACTATAACCAGAACACAGTAATAACCCAGATTTCAGAATCAGTATGCAGAATCAATCTCAACCCTGATCATTCATTATATTAAAATACATATGCTACTTCACTTTACTAATCCCATGTGTATACACACTTTTCGTCACCCCAACTTGTGTATAGATATGAGAATACTGAATTTACAGAATATGATCAGTCTCAAAACCTGATCTGAGGCTTTAAGTGAGATATATTTTTAGTATTACAGAATATTTAATCAGTCAGTCATCATTAAACATATTTACTCACTCATTGATGAGATTTGTACATATTCAACTTAGCATCATATACAGTATTCAAGCAACCCTGATCTACATGAAGATTTCATTGACAGACAACAGAAATACAACAACAATAAACATATAACCTTTGCAGTAAGCTTAAGAAAACCCTGACTTTCATACGTGATTTTGCGGAGACAAAGCCGCGTTTATACGCACTTTCACCGAGATGAACTAGCGTATAGATCTGTAAATATTTAATTTTGCAGAACGTTTAAGATCTATAGACTTACCTAGATTTCTTCACTTCACCTCACCAAACATATGTCAGGTCACATATCTAATCATCTCTTCAATATATCAAGTACATAGTCATTGCAAGTCTAGAGATCCTGATCCATCATTGTATCCAAGGGTGCATCATAGATTCAAATCTACCAATAAAACAGAGTTCATCCCATGCAAATATACTTCAGAGAAAAGTATTTAGTAACAACCCTTACACATGCACACACTTGCACTATGATCTTCTTCTCCTTATATAAATTTAGCCTTTACCAATACCAGGAGCCAAAACCACACAACTACTGATGGTATTCTTGGATGGAATCAAATAGACGACACGACGATCAATATTGTGGGTTAATGTACCATGGTAATGCCCCCTAGTACCATAATTTTAGAGCGCAAAAGGAATACGTGACTTTTCTTCTTCGTACCCGCATGTATACGTGACTTCTCTTCATAAAAATTGTGTATATACTAATTTTGGATGTATACTCGGGTTGCCTGTATACCAAGTAGCATATACATTGCCTTCATACGTGGGTTGCCTTCATCAAACCTGCGTATACATTGAGAAATATTTCCTGTTTCATTTTTCTAGCACTTACTGGAATTCCTTTCTCTGTCACATCTGAATTGACCTGTAGAAATGTCATTTTTACATCTTTAACAAATAAGTTTCTATCAAAAGGCAACTCATCAAGTAGGCTTCCATCAAGGACAAATTCATCAAGTAGGATGTTATCAAGGACAACATATTGCATCATATTGCCAAAAAATGATACTTCCACACATGAGGAAGACTTCTGAATATGACAAGAGGTTATTGACACTCTTGCATGCTTTGACCAAACTATGGAAGTTTTGGATAGACAATTCCTTCCAAGAGGAGGTTTACCTCCATATACTTCAGTCTTGTATTGGGAAATATCAGCTGCAAATGAGGCATCAAAAGTGGGATAGCAGTATTCTGACATGTGTCTTTGGCATTGAGCATGTCAAAGAGAGGATCTATGAGGTGAGAAGTTCCCCATTACAAAATTTAGTAGTGTCGTCATTATTGAGGAGGATGGATCCATATTGGGAGTCCCAATTATTGGTGGAGTATTCTAAGAAAATCTTCACATGTAAGGTTCTTGATGGGAAAGTGACAGATGGGTGCTATAGAGTGGTTGATGGAGTCATTTATTTCCAGGATTAGATCTACTTGGCTAGAGACTCCAAGCTCAAGGAGGAGATTCTACATGCAACACATGAGGCACTCTTTTTCAGGAATGTAGTTTTCATTGAGAATTATCACACCATCATGGAGGGATTCTATTGAGAGGATCTCAAAGAAGATGTGCTCCAACATATCAGGAGGTATGTAGATTATTTGATGAATGAGGAGGAGAGCAACCACCTTACAAGGTTCTTACAACCACTTCCGCTTTTGATGGAGAGATGGGAAGGCTCATCTATGGACCTCTTTACCAACTTGACAACCATATATGGTAAGGATTGTGTCTTGATGCTTATTTATGAACTAACCATGTATGTACATTCCTTTACCATGCATTTGCAACACATTTCCCCACAAGAGAGCAAGCCTCTCTTTGGATTTCATGGTCCTTTTGGGACTAAATTCAATGATGGGAATGGCCACTTTCTAGGGGACTTTGGGCAAGAATTGTTTGATTGGGTCACATTCAGTTAACACCTAATGTAATCTACTACTTTCAATATTTTGAGAAGCTAATGGTAGCAAGAAAGTGGTTGGATGGCCACTTATCATATCATGTTTTGACATAGCTAGAAGTAGAACAATGTTGGTCTCACTTGAGAGACTATTGTCACCATTCAGCATGTTATATGACACTTAGTCCATTTTTCTTTTGGAGCCCTTATGGTGATGACATTATATTCACTATACGTGGGATAGATTGGGCAAGAGAAGTTCCTGGAACCAAAGAGTGGGTTCATGAGAGTCCATGTGCCTTTTGGCTTCTTGAGGACCACATTATTGCAGCCCATGATCAAGAACTCCATATATATCATAAATGGAGAGAGAGATAGCATGATTTGAACAATTTGATCTCTCATTTTCAGCCATACATCCCCTATACATTGTAGAAGCAGGGGATTGGTGAGTTTTTATATGAGCTTCCAAGGATGGCTCACTTTGTTTGGATGATAGCATGGGGATTAGAGTTTCTCATTGGGAGAGAGGTCCCTAACATTTTTCATCTCTCATGCCTTAAGGAGGCCAATGGAAAACATATATTTTTATCCATATATCTCCCACTTCTTCATGATGAGAGATATTTGATTTATCTACCAAAGGCTAACTTGCACAATTGGGAGGAGCCATTAGAGGACAGATTGATTGGAGAGCACTTGGTTTAGTGGTGGAGATTATTAGATGAGGAGGCTACAAGAGGAGGAAAGGTGATTTTGAAATATCCTTACAGTTGCTTGAGGGCAAGCAACATTTTGGAGGGGAGGATTGTAATATTACAAAATTAGCTTTCAACTAATTGGAATATTAAAGTTTTGTTTTGTCACTTATATAGATGAATAAATGGGTAGGGATACCCATAAATCTCTTTATTAGGAATAAAACCACTTCTCATGTGAATGTGGATCATTTTAGAAGTTGAATAAAGCACCCCTAGGTATGAAAATGGGCTAGAGCTTGTGGACAGGGTCAAGGTTGACCATATCAACAATGTTGTTATGGAGATAGTGGAGGATTAATGGAGGATAGCGCAGTCAATTAGGAGGAGTGTATGCATGAGAGTAAATCCTTTAATGAGTGGGACCCAAGGTGAGGAAGCTCACCAAGCATAAAAGGAAGAGGATGACATCCATAGAAGACATGATTTGTATTATTAATTTTTGATCTTTTTAGATCTAGATCTATCATGTGACATGTCTATGCATGCTTCAGCTATTTAGCAGAGTCTGCAGTGATGTTTAGAACAAGGTGTTCTCGAGCGAGAATCCCAACCTCATCCTTAGGGGAATTTGAGTGCCTACTAAGGAGAGGTATCTTGAGCTACATTTCCACTATCCGGAATTTGGCCAAGCTTCAACCATTATCCACAACGTAGTCCATTCCAGGATTGGGTTGTTTTGTAGGGCAGTAATAGTGGAGGAGAAGTATCTTCAGTTTCTGAGCTTCTTTTCCATTGGAGGGATCATACTTTCATTCAGGAGGCTAGTGAGGAATATCTTAGTGCATTATTTTTATATCTGGCAAGATTCCAAGTAGCTACCATCAGCTACAACACAGTTTCCTTCAAGGACTACGTTATTTCAGAGAGCAGCTGCAGCAGAGGGTTTAGTGCCCTAGTTGGAGGAGTTGGGTTTCCATTGAGGGTATCGACCCATCATTTGGGAGATCTATTGGAGGAGGGTAATACATTTCATATATCAGATCAGCCACCTCCTATCATCATTCTAGTTGCAGTGGTTATTCAACCCTAGGGCCATATTTTCTATTTTTGTATTTTGGGTATTTTCGGAAACCTTTTCTGGGTTGTGTTAGAAATCAATTTTGGAGCCTAGACCTATATTCCAGACACTTTTGGAGCATTATATCAGCATATGTATATATATGTATTTCCATTTTCTAGCTACTTCTACTCTCTCATAGACAACGCAGTTATAACATTCCAGCATTTTCATGTATTAACAACATTTTACATTTTGATGTATCATTTCATGGGAGGCTTGTTTGCCCAACTTGAGTGATCTTTTCCTAAAGAATTTGTACTTATTTTTTGATAATAATCATAATGGAATGGATCTATGGTTGTCTCATGTATTTATCCATTGATATTTTTGCATATTTCCAGTTTTATGTCTTATATTGTTGCTCTTCCAATTTTGGGATATTACAACACTTTTTTGACTAGGTTGGATTGGTATACCGTGGCATGGTTAGTCAACTAGCCAAGGTGCAACGAGGTGTGGATACAATTTTTTTTTATGCCAACATCTTGTGCTGTATCATGTATGAGCAAGTCATTATGCTACGAACTTTTTTCGCAGTGCCACTGGGTCCCCTGAGGGATCCTCAGATGCGTCGATGGGCTCCTGCCATGCCCTATCATGGAGGGGGTGAGGCTGGATGGTACTGGGATGATACTATAGAGGATTTTTTCGAGTCAAACCCTTAGTTGTTTCTAGAGTTCCTGTATGCTGGGGTGGATTTTCGGGGTGATTAAGACATGGGGTTTCTTCCCGATTATGCTTGGGGGCCAGCAGGTATGATCTTTATGTTTTCTACCTTTTGGGTATTATTTTCATGTATTTATGGATTTTTTTTTATGGTGCCACTAATATCATGCTTGTTTTACTTTGAAGATGTGGGGCAAACAGGGTGCCCCTTAGCCTTCTTAGTTGGCCATGCTCCTAGGAGGAGGGGTGCACTATGGGAAAACTGGGCTCAGCAAGGGGTGCAACAGATCGATAGAGGTGGCCCTTTAGAGGAGGGTACTAGCATTACTACTACTTAGGGAGATACAAGGCTATTGCGACGTGTTGAGGCTACCAAGGCCCATGCAATGGCTACTGAGGCTTCAGCTATAGATGCCAAGGCTCGTTTTGAGGCTCTAGGTGCTCAACTACATGATTTTGGTGATTCCTGGAGCACGCTGGAGAGTCTTACTCAAGGTCTGCCTACCAGTGGCTTTGATGACCCAGCTGATATTTGGTTGGAGACAACTATGGCCCACGAGTGGGCTTATCGCCTAACATTGTGTCGGGAAACACTTGTTTTAGCTGCTGCTAGTCTTATTATCACTCTAGGTGAAAATTTGGGTCCACATGGCCTAGGTGGAGGGTTTCAGCCCTAGATTATTGTTATGTATGTCCTAGGGAAAGCACCCATTATGAGGATGCTTCCTTGCCTTTTTTATGACATGCATTTTTTTCTTGATGGAGGGACAGTGGGTTATTTTTGTATACTAGGACACACAAATTTTTTGGTGTATATATGTGAAATGTAGTTTGACCGATGTGATGATGTGTCTATGGATATTCTTATGGTGTTTTATATGTTTATGAAGGATGTTATTTTTATGATGGATTCACTATGTATGATGGTTTATTTCTCATGGTTGAAGGTATATACATGATGTATTCTAGTCTAGGATATGGTTAGATATGCGTTTGGAAACATAATTTTGATCTTTTGATATATGATTAAATTTAATATGATAAAAACTACGGGCTAATATTTTTGCATGCAGGTAATTCCTAAATAGGTGTGAATCGTGAACTTGAAAGGTTTGATTTTGTTGGAAATGTTGTCATTGATGGAAAAGGAGTTGGCAAAGAGGCAACAGAGAAAGCAACAGACAAGGAAAAGAGGCAGGCTAGGAAGTTAATGAAACAAATTCTATATGAAAGAGCTTTGATTTCAATAAGAACTTGTATGAGAACCAGTAATGTTTAAACTCTATAATAAGGGTCTCCGTGTGATTTTGATAATTCCCTTCACATATTTAAGAGAAGTTGAATAATGATTCACCTTTTGAAGTATGTGGATTTGGGCACAACGATGTAACTTCGCTCTATTCAAAGAGAAAGATTGGAAACTGTTAATCTAGTGAAATCGAGGACAGTCCTGCGAATTAAATTCTGTGTGTATATATATATAGAGGTTCTTGACAATTAAATTCCTGTGGCAATGAGAAAATGCCTTGAATCTCCTTAACAACTTCTTGTCTATTTAATGATGAAAGTGTATGGAGAATGTGCGTTAAAACCTGTGTTGAGGGTAAAAGACCTCTGGTCAAATTAGGCGCCTACTGTATGACGAAGAGTATTTCTGTTGAATGCCTGTATATAGAATACGTTTTAAATGATAGTCCTGCACGCATTGTTGAAATTATGAAATGCCGAGGTTGGTTACCGTGAACCCAACCCTGTGGGGGTCGTTTTAATTGGTCATTTGACATGGCTTGTATCAATGTTTTCAAATAGCTACAACCTGGAATTTGACAATTACTCTAAGAGAAACGTAGAGATGACAGAACAAAGGGATGGAACCTTGATAAAGAAGAGTGGAATTCATAAATAATAAAGGCGGACGGAACCCTGAGGGAGAAAGCAGCGGAACCATGAAGGAGTGAAAAGTAAAGGCAGGTTTCCGGTTTTCATCGCACCGCCTTCGTCGGGCAAGCGGTAATTAGAAAATCAACGCGATTCCATACGCTAGACGACACGTGTCCCTGAGCGATTTTGGAAAACCACTCTCATCGTGCATTATCGCTCGTGCATCTAAGCCAAGCGATATCCGTCGGATCACACGGGGCAAGGCGACGTGCTCTCTTCTGTCGGATGAGAAGGGGAGTTAAGCATTGGGACCTGCTCCATCATGTGAACTCGGAGAATTAACTCTCGTGCTGTTTGGTTGCGCGATAATTCATTATGCACGTTGGATCACCAAAAATGAAGCGACATCATCACAGCCGTTGGATGGGCGTGATGGTTTACGAGGGTCTGAAAGGTTATATGGATATATATTACTGCTGGGTTTTAATATAAATCAACGGCGCGTTAATTTTTGTAACAATTGAAGTGGGGAATATATATTATGAGGAAACCATGAGCATGTAAGAGTATATTTGTGTTAATATATATAGAATGTTGATGCGTCGGGGTTTAAGCAAAATTCAAGGATACTATGCAGCATTTCGAAACACTGGGTAGAAAAATGTATAATATATTGGTATATTACATTTATAGAAATTCCGTGAGCCAATATTACATTTGTTCTAAATCAAGCGTATAAGTGCAAAGGCTCGAAAGTTAGAGATGCATGGTTATATGCATAGAAATAAAAATTGAGCATAAAACCTGAAAAGCAGTTATATATGTAGCTGGTGCACACAAGTACAGTGAACAGTTGAATAGACAAAGAGGTGAACCAAAATATACAGAACAGTCACTCAACAACAGCAGAAAAGACAAATCCAGTAAAGCCAAAATCCAGAAAAGGAGCTGAGTGGAATTGAAATGTGTAACTGAAAATGTGAATGTAAATGTTGAAATTAATTTATTTACATTGTTGTGATGCAAAGGCAAGTATCCAAAGGAAAAAGAAAAATCCCATTGTAACATTGAAATTTTTACATATTGTTATATTTTTAATGAGTTGGACAAAGAAATGAGAAGACAGAAGCAAAAGAGTCATGACTGTTCACTCCAAATTCCTTGTGAAATACAAACAGTCATGTGAGGAACTCTATATATAATATCAAATTGATATGCATAAGAGAGGTTAGAGAGAGTAACGATAGAGAATGCAGAGTATAGAAGATTGAGGTAGAGAAGATAAGGAAGAGAGGAGAAGAGAGAGATGCTACATAACAGAGTTCATACCTTAAGTAAATCAACAAACATTTAGTTAGATAAATTGAGGAAGTTGGAGCTTCCCTATCAAGTTGAAGCTTGATAGCTGTTAGTTGTAGCCGACTGAGGTTGTAGCCTCTTGTAGGTTGGTGCCTCCTGCAGAAAATTGAAGGGATTTGGAGCTTCCTTGCAAGTTGTAGCTTGAAGAATTGAGGTTGGAGCCTCCTGTAGGTTGGTGCCTGCAGAAAAACAGTGGTGAAAGGGAGTTGGAGCTTGCCTTTGCATCACAATAATAATAAAATGTGGTTTTCTCCCTTTATGGGTTTCCACTTATATCTGTTGTCTCTATCTGTGTTGCCTGTGTACTGAGATGATTTACCAAATCTACTTAATGTTTGCTTCTCTCATAATAAGTTTGATGTCACATTAATTTAATACTTGCTACAACATATTAAGACCGTTCATGTACTAAGGTTGATTATAAAAGTAAGTTGTAAATAAGCTGATGAAAAATTCAAAAATATCATGTATGTGTTAAACTGATTCACCCCCCCCCCCCCTCTCAGTTTAACTAAGAATTCAACAATTGGTATCAAAGCGGGTTCCTTTGTACCAGTTTAATAACTGAAAGGAGATCCTAGGCTCTCAGGATGGCTAGTAAAGAAGGATTCTCAACCAATAAAGCCCCTTTCTTTACGGGTGCAAATTATGCTTTCTGGAAAATCAGAATGAGGACATACATAATGTCTCTAGGAATAGAAGTTTGGGCGGCTGTGGAATTAGGATATGCCCCAAAGGCAATTGACTCAGAGAAAGAAACCAAACAATATTTTGTAGCTAACACAAAAGCCATGATTGCCATCTTAAATGGATTGTGTGAAGCAGAGTTTATCAAAGTAATGCACAAAGACACTGCCAAAGAAATGTGGGATACTCTAGAGAACATCCACGAGGGAGACAAGAAGGTAAAGACTGCCAAACTCCAAGTCTATAGAGCCCAGTTTGAGAACTTTAAAATGAATGATGATGAATACATTGCTAGCTTCTTTCTAAGGGTTGCAGAAATAGTAAATAACATGAAGGCTCTAGGTGAAACCATAACCGAAGTTGTAATTGTAAAAAAGATTCTAAGATCTATTCCACCCAGATTTAATCCCAAGGTGTCTGCAATAGAAGAAACAAATGATTGGGAAACCTTGACCATGAACCAGCTACTTGGAAATCTAACAGCATATGAAATGAGGTTCCCACAGAAGAAGCCAAGTACGAGGGAGGCAGCCTTTAAAATAGAAAAGAAGAAAGAAGAAGAGGAAGACATATTCTCTTGCTCGGATGAAGAAGAAGAAAATTTTGTCAAGAAACTAGATAAAGGCTCAAGTAAATATAAAGGTAAACTTCCTTTCAAATGCTTTAACTGTGGAAGAGTTGGACACTATGCAGCTAAGTGTCCTCACAAGAAAGTAAGGAATCAGGCCCAAGAATCAGAGAAAAATACATCAAAGAATTGGCAGAAAGGAAAGAAGTTCAACATAAAATCCTTCTATTGTCAACAAGACAGCAGTACATCTGAAGATTCAGATGAACCCTCAAGTGAAGAAGGAACCTCTGAATTTTTATTGATGGCCATAGAAGAACTTGAAGGACTTCTGCTAGAATATGAAGAAGAAGAAGGTGAAGTCGACCTGGAGGGGGAGCTAAGAAGTTCTCTGGAGGAGATTGACAGACTCAAACTGAAGTGCAGAAAACAAAAGGACATTCTCCTCAAGTATGTAAGAGAAGAGAAAAATTCAGAAGCCCTCATGCAACAGAAGGTAGAGCTTGAAGAAGCCAAGAAGATATAAGACATGTTACTTCAGAAAATCAAGGATAAAACTCGAGAACAAGAGAAGCTGGAAGAAGAAGTTGTATATCTGAGGAAGAAATTAGAAAATGCTCAGAGGAAAGTATCTACAAATTCCTCTCAAACAACAAGCTCTAGTAAGTTGAACGAAATTCTGGATGCTCAAAGATCTCCTATGATAAAAACGGGAATAATATATGAAGGAGAATCAAGTAAAAGCAAAGAAAAGGAAAACAGAGAGATTATTTTTGTAAAAGCAAAGAAGAATGATGAAGCAACTCAAACAATTCCTACAAAAGAAAAAACATGTAATGAGGAAGACAGAGATCAAAAGAAACCTCTAGTAACAAAGAATGCAATAAATACTAAGATAACAGAAAAAAGATCATATGCCCCTGAGTATGTCAAATTTGGAAGTCATCAAAGGAAATTCTTCCCTCCTATGAAGAATGCCACCTGTTATGTCTGCCACAAGCTGGGACACATTGTTGCATATTGTCATGCAAGGAGGAGTAATTCAAACCAGCAAAAGATGCAAACAGTGAAGAGACTGTCTCAAACAAACAAATGGAGAAGACAACCTTACATCAGGTATGCAAATAGTTTCTATGGTTACTGTATTTATTGTAAGGAATTTGGCCATAAGATCATTGAGTGTAGAAAGTATGGACAAATATTGATGTTCACCACCTCAAGGAGGTTGATGAATCAAATAAATTTTGTTCATACTCACAATTCTGCAAAAATTATGATCAAATGTTGTGTATGCAATCAAGTTGGACATATGCCTTCCAAATGTCCTCTCAGAAGAAGTAGTTCATCACCTCACAAAAGATATCAAACAAAAGGGTGCTTCCAGTGGATAAAGAAGGTGAATAAATGTGACATGGCTCTAACTGCTCAAGACCTGAAAAGCCAGTGGTATTTGGATAGTGGCTGCTCAAAACACATGACTGGAGACAGAAGGAATTTTATAACTCTTGATGAAAAGAAATTTGGTAATGTTACTTTTGGCAATGATAAATTAGGAAAAATAAAAGGAAAAGACTCAATTAGCCTAAACAATGGCAGAGGAAAGGCCCAAGATGTATTATTTGTAGATGGGCTGAAAGAAAATTTGCTAAGTGTCAGTCAAATGTGTGATAAAGGCTGTGAAGTTCTTTTTAGAGCACAAGATTATGAAGTGAGATCAAGCACCACAGGTAAGACTCTGCTCAAAGGAGTTCGAACAGAGAGTAATGTTTACATTGTGAAAGAGGAAGATGAAGCATGTAATCTTAGAAAACTTGAGGAGTCATGGTTATGGCATAAAAGGTTGGGACATCTCAGCTTTGATCACATCATCAGACTAAGCAAGAAGAAAGCTGTCAGAGACATGCCATAAATAAAAATGCCTTCTAATACCATATGCAAATCATGTCAATTAGGCAAACAGACCCGCACATCCTTTAAGGTCAAAGATGAGTTATCAACAAGAAGACCACTACAACTTGTGCACATGGACCTGTGTGGACCTGCAAGAACTAAAACACCAAGTGGAGAATCCTACTTCATGCTGATAATAGATGATTTCTCCAGAATGACATGGGTTTCATTTCTCAAGAATAAATCGGAAGCTCTGGAAAAATTCAAAACATTCAAAGCTTTAGCAGAAAATCAGACTAGATGCAAGCTTAAATGCATCAGATTAGACAGAGGAGGTGAATTCACTGATTATGACTTTGTAGACCTATGCAATGAACATGGCATAAAGCAACAATTTACTATTGTAGGGACACCTCAGCAGAATGGAGTAGTCGAGAGACAAAACAGATCTGTACAACAAATTTCCAGAGCCATGATGCAAGAGAGTAATATTCCTCAAACCTTCTGGGCAGAAGCAGTACACACAGTGGTGCATATCCTTAATAAATCTCACTTAAGGCCAAGAAGTGACAAGACTCCCTATGAACTATGGCATGGAAAGCCAGCTTCAATCAAACATTTTATAATTTTTGGAAGCAAGTGTTACATAAAGAATAATGATGAAAATCTTGGGAAATTTGATGCAAGAGCAGATGAAGGGATATTTCTAGGATATGCTTCCAAAAGTAAAGGGTACAGGTGCTACAACAAGAGTCTTCGAAAAATAGTAGAAAAAATTGACGTGAGATTTGATGAAGAACTTCCAAACAATACAAGAGATACAGACTGCTGCAATCCATCAGACAACCATGAAGAAGAAAACCAAAATGATTATGAAACAAGCAAGAAAACAAAAGATGCAGAGCTGAGCTCAAAAGCCCCCTCAAGATACACTCAGAAGAATCATCCTGAAGATCAAATCATAGGAGACAAGAAAGTAGGGGTCCAGACAAGAAGGCAGCTAACTGAACAGACATAAGAGGTATACATAGCCATGTTATCACAAATAGAGCCAAAGAAATTTGAAGAAGCCAGCAAAGACAAGTATTGGGTGAATGCTATGAATGAAGAATTGGACCAAATTGAGAAAAACAACACCTGGGAACTAGTTCCTAGACCCACTGGGAAAAATGTCATAGGCTCAAAATGGGTATTCAAAAATAAAATGAATGAGGAAGGATAGGTAATCAGGAATACAGCCAGACTTGTCTGCAAAGGATATTCACAAATCGAAGGACTTGATTACGATGAAAAATTTGCCCCTGTAGCTAGAATGGAAGCCATCAGAATGTTTCTGGCCTTTGCATGCTACCAAGACTTCAAGGTATATAAAATGGATGTAAAATTTGCTTTTCTGAATGGAGATCTAGAAGAAGAAGTCTACATGGAACAACCAGAAGGTTTCTCTTTAACAGAAAAAGAAGACTATGTGTGCAGACTGAAGAAGGCTCTATATGGACTAAAACAGGCTCCTCTTGCTTGGTACTCAAGACTGGATACATATTTGCAAAAACAAGGCTTTAAGAGAGGTGGAGTAGACAACAATGTATACATAAAAGCCCATGAAAATGAACTCCTGATTGTTGTAGTATATGTTGATGACATTATGTTTGGAAGCAACAGAGATGAACTAGCAAAAGGGTTTGCTAAAGAGATGAAATCAGAGTTTGAGATGTCCATGATTGGAGAGCTCAGTTTCTACTTAGGACTTCAAATTCAGCAAAAGAACATAGGTACATTCATCTCATAGGAAAAATACTTAAAAGAAATGTTGAAAAATTTCAAAATGGAGGACTGCAAACCTGTGTCAACTCCCATGATCACGGGATGAAAGTTGTGTGTTGATGATGGATCTGCTGATATAGATAAAAAAATCTACAGATCCATGATAGGAAGTTTGCTGTATCTGACAGCATCAAGACCAGACATCATGCTAGCAGTAGGACTAGTGGCTAGATATCAAGCAACACCTAAAAAAAATCATCTTCTTGCAGTCAAAAGAATATTCAGATATCTACAAGGAACTGCACAGTATGGGCTTTGGTATCCTAAAAGAAAAAGCCTCACCTTGATAGCATACATAGATGCATATTGGGCCAGTTGTATGGATGACAGGAAAAGCACAAGTGGAGGTGCATTCTATCTGGGAGAAAGTTTGGTGGCATGGTTAAGCAAGAAACAAACATCTATCTCTCTATCTACAGCAGAAGCAGAATATATAGCAACAACAACATGTTGTACAAAAGTCATGTGGATGAAGCAAACCCTCCAAGACATGAAGGTGAGTATTGATGAACCTATGTCAATCAAATGTGATAACACAAGTGCTATAAGTATATCAAAAAATCCCGTGCTTCATTCAAAAACTAAACATATCCCAATCAAGTATCATTTTCTCCGAGAACAAGTGGCTCAGAAGGTAGTAAAGCTGGAATATGTACCAAAAAAAGAACAAATAGGTGATATATTTACCAAACCTCTTGCTAGAGAACCATTTGAATATTTGAGAGATAGCCTAGGGGTAGTATCTGTAGATGCTACTCTCTGATATAAAGAGAAAGCACAGTTTCAGGGGGAGAACAGAAATGAAAATATCATTCCAGGGAGAGATCAACCAACAAGGGAAGCATGAAACAGATCCTCAGGATCAAAGGACTATGGAAAGAATACATCCAGCATAAAAGAGTCAATGAAAAGGCTAAAGGGTCAGTATTTTAGATTTAATCCAAAGTTTGGAGCAGCAAGGTACAAAGTCAGAAGATATCAGAGAGAGGAAATGCAAGAAATGTTGAAAAAGGATAAAAACAAAGGATCAAAGGATAGAATCTACACTAAGAAATGTGCAACCCCTTGTCATTGATGTCAAAGGGGGAGGAAAAGCAAGCAACAGGAGAAAGGATCCTAAAAGGAAAACAGAGAAAGTATATTGCCATCAATGCCAAAGAAGGAGACTGTTGGAAATGTTGTCATTGATGGCAAAGGAGTTGGAAAAGAGGCAGCAGAGAAAGCAGCAGACAAGGAAAAGAGGTAGGCTAGGAAGTTAATGAAACAAATTCTATATGAAAGAGCTTTGATTTCAATAAGAACTTGTATGAGAACCAGTAATGTTTAAACTCTGTAATAAGGGTCTCCGCGTGATGTTGATAGTTCCCTTCACATATTTAAGAGAAGTTGAATAACGATTCACCTTTTGAAGTATGTGGATTTGGGCACATTGATGTAACTTCGCTCTATTCAAAGAGAAAGATTGGAAACTGTTAATCCAGTGAAATCGAGGACAGTCATGCGAATTAAATTCTATCTGTATATATATATATAGAGGTTCTTGACAATTAAATTCCTGCGGCAATGAGAAAATTCCTTGAATCTCCTTAACAGCTGCCTGTCTATTTAATGATGAAAGTGTATGGAGAATGTGCGTTAAAACCTGTGTTGAGGGTAAAAGACCACTGGTCGAATTAGGCACCTACTGTATGACGAAGAGTATTTTTGTTGAATGTCTGTATATAGAATACGTTGTAAATGATGGTCCTGCACGCATTGTTGAAATTATAAAATGCCGAGGTTGGTTACCGTGAACCCAACCCTATGGGGGTCGTTTTAATTGGTCATTTGACATGGCCTGTATCAATGTTTTCGAATAGCTACAACCTGGAATTTGACAATTACTCTAAGAGAAACGTAGCGATGACGGAAAAAAGGGATGGAACCTTGATAAAGAAGAGCGAAATTGATAAATAATAAAGGCAGACGGAACCATGAGGGAGAAATCAGCGAAACCACGAAGGAGTGAACAGTAAAGGCGGGTTTCCGATTTTCATCGCACCGCCTTCGTCGGGCAAGCGGTAATTAGAAAATCAGTGCGATTCCATACACTGGACGACACGTGTCCCTGAGCGATTTTGGAAAACCACTCTCATTGTGCATTATCGCTCGTGCATCTAAGCCAAGCGATATCCGTCAGATCACACGGGGCAAGGCGACGTGCTCTCTATCATCAGATGAGAAGGGGAGTTAAGCGTTGGGACCCGCTCCATCACGTGAACTCAGAGAATTAACTCTCGTGCTATTTGGTTGCGCGATAATTCATTATGCACGTTGGATCACCAAAAACGAAGCGACATCATCACAGCCGTTGGATGGGCGTGATGGTTTACGAGGGTCCGAAAGGTTATATGGATATATATTATTGCTAGGTTTTAATATAAATCAACAGCGCGTTAATGTTTGTAACAATTGAAGTGGGGAATATATATTATGAGGAAACTATGAGCATGTAAGAGTATATTTATGTTAATATATATATATAATGTTGATGCGTCGGGGTTTAAGAAAAAGTCAAGGACACTATGTAGCATTTCGAAACACTGGGTAGAAAAATGTATAATATATTGGTATATTACGTTTATAGAAATGTCGTGAGCCAATATTACATTTGTTCTAAATCAAGCGTATAAGTGCAAAGGCCCGAAAGTTAGAGATGCATGGTTATATGCATAGAAATAAAAATTGAGCATAAAACTTGAAAAGAAGTTATATATGTAGCTGGTGCACACAAGTACAGTGAACAGTTGAATAGACACAGAGGTGAACCAAAATATACGGAACAGTCACTCAACAGCAGCAGAAAAGACAAATCCAGTAAAGCCAAAATCCAGAAAAGGAGCTGAGTGGAATTGAAATGTGTAACTGAAAATGTGAATGTAAATGTTGAAATTAATTTATTTACATTGTTGTGATGCAAAGGCAAGTATCCAAAGGAAAAAGAAAAATCCCATTGTAACATTGAAATTTTTACATATTGTTATATTTTTAATGAGTTGGACAAAGAAATGAGAAGGCATAAGTAAAAAATTCATGGCTGTTCACTCCAAATTCCTTGTGAAATACAAACAGTCATGTGATGAAATCTATATTGATATGCATAGTGAGGTTAGAGAGAATAATAATAGAGAATGAAAAGTATAGAAGATTGAGGCAGAGAAAATAAGGAAGAGAGGAGCAGAAAGAGATGCTACAGAACAGAGCTGATATCTGAGGTAAATCAACAAACATTTCTTTTGATAAATTGAGGAATTTGGATCTTCCCTATCAAGTTGAAGCTTGATAGTTGTCAGTTGTAGCTGACTGAGGTTGGAGCCTCCTGTAGGTTGGTGCCTGCAGAAAATTGAAGGGAGTTGGAGCTTCCTTGCAAGTTGTAGCTTGCAGAATTGAGGTTGGAGCCTCTTGTAGGTTGGTGCCTGCAGAAAAACAGTTGTGAAAGGGAGTTGGAGCTTGCCTTTGCATCACAACAATAATAAAATGTGGTTTTCTCCCTTTATGGGTTTCCACTTATATCTGCTGTCTCTATCTGTGTTTCCTGTGTACTGATATGATTTACCAAATCTACTTAATGTTTGCTGCTCTCATAATAAGTTTGATGTCACATTAATTTAATACTTGCTGCAACATATTAAGACGGTTCATGTACTAAGGTTGATTATAAAAGTAAGTTGTAAATAAGCTGATGAAAAATTCAAAAAGCTCATGTATGTGTTAAACTGAGTCACCCCCCCCTCTCAGTTTAACTAAGAATTCAACAGATTTAACTGTGATACCACTATATGGGAATCAAGGAAGAGATGTAAATGGTTGATTCCTTGGAGGGAGGCATCACTTAATAGTCTTATGCCATTTTCATATTTTTCTTGATTGTTTGTGGTTGATCGGATACATACTCTGTTGGTGAGGTATGGTGACCGGTAAGGAGAATATATGGCCTAGGCGAAAACAACTAAATTTTGTGACCATCGAGATGCTCTAGCAAATCCAAAATAGTAGATGGGTGGAGGATCCATCTACGAAAAAAGAGTGTGATTTTCAGAATAAGCCCATAATGATTTGAGATCATCATACAAAATATTCATGGTGCATACATATTTATTCTAGGGTACCGGGGCATTCCATCTTATGGGTGAAATATTTTGAAGTAGAGCCCATTGACGAGGTTATTTAGGCATGTCCTATCAGGTTTTGATAAAATGTATGCTCCTTTGAGGAGATAATGTTTGACGATGTAAGGACCCTTCCATAATGTTTTGAATTTCCCAGGTCCTATATATATATATATATATATATATATATATATAGGACTAGTTCCCACTTGGTAAATTAGTGTGGGGTGTTGTTGCGATTGAACGAGGCTTTCACCCTTTTCTTATGGGATTCGTTATGTTGGAGATCCTCTCGTTGGATTTCATCGATGAGTTCTAGCTGTACCAAACGTTGCTCTAAGGGTTGAGTATCAGTGAGAAGTTCAATGGCTGAATGTAGGGTGGGGATTTCACATTTAATGGGAAACATGAATTCCATCCCGTGCACTAATTGGAAGGGAGTGAATCCTATTGAGGATTTGAATATTGTGGGGTATGCCCATAAATCTAAGAATACCATATGATTCCCATTGGTTTTTTTGTTTTTCACCATATGTTGTAACATTGTTTTGAGTACTTTTTTGACAACTTCTACCTGGCCATTGGACTTGGGGTAGTATGGTGACATAGTTTCGTGCGTCAAACCAAGGTATTGGGATAGTTCCTAGAATAGTTCATTTTAGAAATTTTTTCCATGGTACGACACTAACTCCTTGGGTACCTCGAACCGTGTGATGACATGGTTGAAGAAAAATTGTGCTGCATTTTTTGCGGTGTTGTTATATGTGGGCATGGATTCTGCCCATTTGGTGAAATAGTCGAAAACCACTATGTTGTACATGTGGTTTCCTGATGATGTGGGGTTGGATGTCTAGAAGTAAATTCCCCATTTGTAAAAGGGACCTGATACAATGACGGGTGCAGGGGAGATGGAGGGGCTCTTGCCTTATGAGCATAGAATTGGCATCACTCACACCTTTTCACTACTTGTATGCAATCGTGAAATAGGGTGGGCAAGAAATAATCGACACGTAGGAATTTTGGGTGATGGTCATTCCTGATAAGTGGTTGCCACAAGCCTCGCTATGGCAGTCATTCAAGACTTGCTTGGCTTGGTTGTGAGTAAGGCATCAACACAAGATGGTGTCGATGCCTCATCCATATAGGACATCCCCTAATAAAAGATATCGGGATGCCTAATGACGTATGTGCCTTTGATCATCACAGGTGAGCTAGGGTTTGAACTTTTGGGTTCATATGAAAATAAGGATATCACCGTACCAGGGGTCGTATGTTGTCACTAAGAACAAATATTCATTAGGTAGTTAGTCGTTAACTAGGGATCCTTGGGTCTCATTAGGGATATCGGTGATGAATTCAATGAGGATGTGTGCCTTTTTTTCTTGGGGGAGATGAACTGTAGATCAAATTCCTATAATATAACTATCCATTGGGCGTACTTATGGTTCATCATGCGGTGGGTCAAAAAATATTGCATGGGGTTAATAGTTGCTATGATTGTGGTGGTTTGAAGAATGATGTAATGTTGAAGCTTTTGTATTGTGTGTACTAGGGCTAGGGCCATTTTTTCTTTTGGATCATACTTCAATGCAGACCCGGCTAGGTTTTTTCTTACGTAATAAATCACATGCTATTTTTTGTCTGGTCCGTCCTGGACTAGCACCCTGACAAAGATTGTATTTTATGCAAATAGGTATAACGTGTTGTATTTTTCTTAGTTGGGTGGGTTGATCAGGGGGGCTAAAGAAAAGGTGTCTTTTAACACCTCAAATTATTTTTGAGCCTAATCATCCCATTTAAAGGGAATGTTTGATGAAGAAGATGCAGGAACCCTTGCACGCAAGTGGCGTAGTCGAGGACAAAGCGTCGTAAGAAGTTGGCCTTACCCTGTAGGATTTGTATTTGCTTTAACGTTTTTTGTGGTGGTACCTCTTTGATTGCTTGGACCTTGAGGGGGTCAAATCTTGCTGGGACATGATGAATCCTAGCAGTATTCTAGTGTTAATGCATAAGACACGCATGAGAGGGTTCAAGCGTAGGTTGTATTGCCGAAATATTTGAAATACTATACGCAAATATTCCAAATGGTAAACTTACTTCTTATATCGTATAGTGATATCATCCAAATAGGAAAGGATGAGATGAGATAGATCATGGAAGATATAGTTCCTCGCCTGTTGAAAGGTGGCACCAACACTTTTAAGATCGAATGGCATAACTTGGTATGCGAATGTGCCCCAAGGGGTAGTGAATGTAGTTTTGTGCCAATCCGTATGTCAGATCTGAATTTGATTATAACCCGAGAAACCATCCATGAAGGATAAGGCCTCGTTACCGATGCAAGCATCAATGACTTGGTCGATGAATGGAGTGGGGTAGTTTACTTTGGGACAAGATTTATTTAGATTCCAAAAATCGGTACAAACTTGAATGGTGCCCTGTGTTTTCATGATGGGTATAGGGTTGGAAACCCAAGAGGTGTAAGCGATCAGATATATGAATCTGACTTGATGGAGTTTTTCTATCTTTTGTTGGATTTATTCGTCTTTATATGGTTGTAGTTGACGTTGTTTTTGGCAGACGAGAGATGGGTCAGGCCATGTGTCAATATGATGTTCCCTGATGGTGGGACATAAACCTGGCATTTTCGAATAATCCCATGCGAAGATGTCTATATGCTCTTGTAATAGGGTTGTGGATGCAATTAATTATTCTAGAGATCATGCTTCCCCCATAGATATTTCTTCAGCTTTGCTAGGTTTTTTCAAAATATTTACCTTGATGGTAGGTGAAATATTTGACATTTTTCATTCCTCAAACACATCGGGCGCTGGGATAGGATTCTTGAACAAATATAATTTTCCTGATGCCAAGAAGTATTTTGATTCAATGCCGTAAATGTCATGGATTTGTGTGCTTCTAGGAACGAATGCTTTTTCTGGTAGAAAAAATGAGCAGAGGTGCATGGCATCTCACAGATATTCAGGTTCCATCATGGCCTCTAATATATCCTCATCAGGATTTAGAGTGAAAAAATATGTCTAAGGGGGAATTGTTTTGTGCGAGGCCATGAGGAGTGGGTCAGGTCTAGAAATGCTGGTCGAAAGACAAGAATATGATTATGTGGTTGATGTTGTAGAATTAGATGAGGTTGACAAAGCGTAGATAGGATGGGTCTGCACTGTCAAAGGTAATACTACTAGTGCGGTAGTTGTAGTGGTCTCAACATCAAGAAATGATGAGCAGAAAACACGAATCATGGTTCCCACAGATGATGAGATGAATCTTATATGATGTTGTGTGTGTTCAACATTAGAAGGTGGAAGTATTTCTGCGATGTTTGGTTTGAGTTTAGTAAGAGGAGGTACATGCGACCTTTACAGTGTACAAGCATATTCTAACTGAGAATGTTGTTGGATTCAAAGATGCTGAAATTTTTATAACATAGGGCATGCTTCTGTACCATGGGAGTGACTGGTGCAAATGTTGCACGAAGTAAAGGTACTCATTGATTAGATGGTATGCAATCCATTACTACTCATCATGTGAGACGACGATGATCGTGAGATGGTGCATTTTTGTGTTTTAGTCATCTTTGGGTCTTAGATTTGTGTGATATGGTTCCCTTGGGTAATTTTTTAAAATTTTGTTCTAGATGCTCTCAATCATGGAAGGTATTGACAATCTTTCGTATGGTGAAATTGAGAAAAAATTCAGCAATAGGAGCAGTGATCTTCTCTTGATTAGAGATATGTGTGTGGGGGATGGGGTTTATTATGCGAAGAATTTCAATGAACCGATTCAATTCCTGACACTGGTTAAACATGCGGTTACATTTATCGCATAGGGCACATGAGAAGTTAGGTTTTCCCCCTACCCTACCAGGGTGTCTGGTCACCTTCTCATATCTATGTTGGTGGTGGAGATGAGAGTAAGGGAACATTACCAATGGCTACCTCTCTTCAGATACACATATAATGGACTTAGATGCTTAATTTTCCTAAGTTACAGAACTTTCCATGGATTCTGAATCTAGACTCTCCAAGTTGAGATTTGAGGCGATGAATAGGCGCATGGAATATAACACTAAACAAAATCAAGGAACGTGTGGACAATGAAAAACATGGTGATTATCTTGGCAAATCTAACAAGTGTGTCTTCTATGTCTGGTAAAATTTCCTGGGATCAATGGGGTGATTAGGTACCATTGAAGAAATGACCTTAAATCTAGGCATTGAGTGATCAAATTATCAGGTTCGTCGCACAATGCACAGATGGGTACTTGAGGTTGAGGTCGGGTATGGGAAGGAGGCGATGTTGGGATGGGTCCCCTAAGGTTAAATTTTGTTGAAACTTGCTGCACGCAGAAGTCAAGGGGATTTGGGGTGGATCAAATCTACTTTATAATTGCAATGGGTAACAAGGGAAACCATGCATCTAAAACCATGGTTTGATACCATGGTCTGTACCCGTCGAAGTCATATAAATATGTAAGAAGTTGAGTCGAGCAAGGATATCTTAAGTTCAATTTTAACAATGTTTATGTTGGTGTTTTGATCTAGTCTATATTCGGTCTGGGTAGAAAGGCTCCTGCTAGCTGTGTGCACAGAGACCTAGTCCTGTGCTTTATGCAAGGACTCTGCTACTGTGTGCGCAGGTGGAAGGGATTGTATTGGGTTGAGGACTTATTAATAAAGAAGAAGTTTTGGTGAACTCTGTTGTAATTTTTGTGTTTATGCATGACTAGGTTAATTATCTATTGATCTGTTTCTATTGAATGCACATTTATCTAAGTTAATTATATGTGAAAATATATCTATGTTCGTGTAAGGATTACATCTGCATTAATGATTTTATGTGATTACGCGAGTATTTTTTCTGCTTTGATAAGCTAGATATGACTAAAGTATATAATATGTTGGCACATATTTGTTAAGTGTTTCTTTCACACTTAGATTTGGTTTGTGAATTTTTGCGCATGATGATAAGCCTTAGATCCGATAAGCAAGGTTATAAACTTAGTATTTATATCTATGTATGGTAATACGACAAAGAGAGTGGTCACATGTTTCTTTTCGTAATACATGAGTTGGTTGATGGTGATAATTTTTTCTTCATGGGGGAACATCATCACCCTGAAAACAGACGATGCTATAACTGTCATAGCATACATATAAATCCTTCTAAGAAGGGTTTTATAGTCTAATTTCATGTCAGAGACTTCAATGTCTATGAGTACTTCGTTGCCGACAAGGTGTATTGGTATGTTTTGGAAAAGACCCATGGGGACAAATAGGTTCCCGTCATATGCTTTGAGCATTATGTTAGATGATATCAATTCTGTGGATCCTAACTATTATAGGTCAATTTGGGCATCATCCCAAAACAAAGATCAGTATCCATTAAGGTCTATCATACTCTAAATTAGTTGCTACATTCCCTAAACAAGTCATTCCATTGGTGGTTTTCCTTAATGAAAGTTTCACTGCTTAGATGCCAGTTGAAGTGCCCCATTGAGCCGTCAACACAACCCTAGACTACAATAATTTCTTTGCATAACATCTACTCCCATGTAAGGCTGTGTTGCAGAGGATCTAGGCCCACTTTATGGTGCATTGATCAACTGGGAGTGAATTTTTCATTGGAATCCGGGAATCTTCCCAACCTCTAGTGGCTTCTAGAAGTTGTTCTAGCTTTCACCTCATCTGATAGCTTTGAATATGGACACCATGGAGCCATTAAACCTCTTATCCTCCTATTCCAATGAAAAAGGAAACCTATTCGTCCATTTTTGGAAAATCCATTCAATGATTCATTAATGTCAAACTACCTTCATCTACTTATAAATAGAGCACTGATCATAATGCACAAGAGGGAAAGAATTCATATTAAGTAGAGTTACGATGGTGAGATCACAGCTCTTGGAGGTGTCGTCAGCATGTAATGTTATGCTAGTGGAGTGATGATGTTGGTTTGATGAGGATGGGACTGAAGTTGGAGCGAGTTGACATCGAATCAATCAACTGGTTGTAACTTCTCCTTCTACTTCATAATAAAGACATTTGTTCTTTTCCTAATACATATGTCAATGATTTTATATGTGTATTTACAAATGAAATTGATTCAATTTGTTTAACATGAATAGATCATATTCTTTTATGTCAATTTCTGTCACCTGTTTACCATTGCAGGTACCAATCAAGTGAGTTCAATTCGATTGAGAGCGATGGAAGCGATGAAGGGAGGCGAGGAAAAGCGAATAGATTACAAGTATGTTTTCTTCCCTTATCTATTCATTTTAAGGAAAAAGTCAAATATATTTCTTTCTGTTATTCTAAGTGTGACCAACACACTTAGGGAAAGCATACTTATCCGTAGGTTTGATTTCCATAAAAAAAGTGGTGACCATACTAGGGTTTGAAGGATCGTCCCTGGTGGTTTTATCCTTATCCATCAGCCTCTAGTAGAATTTACATGCTTAATTTCAGTCATTTGAATGTGTTTTAGAAAAAGTAGTGTGCTTGATTTATTTTTTAGAGTTTCCTCTGGCACTAACACACTGTTGGTCTTGACACATTGCTCTGTATAGCACTGTTGGCTTAGGGACAGTGCCCTACAATGCACTGTCTCCCACTCAGGGGTGCATTTCCCCTGTGACCAACCAAAACCTATCATATTTTGTCTTTTGCAATTCATTTTATTGTTTTGTTTGTTGAAGTTTTAAGTGACTGATTGCCTCTAGAGACCAGTTTTCCTCTACTGTTCTTGCCTCACTTTGGATATTTTTTTGATCAATGTTTCTTTTTGTTTTTTTATCATTGTCAAATAGTTCCAAAGTTAAATTTTACATTTGATCAATTCTTTATTTTCAGAAAGAGGAATTTTCATTTCAGTCCTTATTTCTCTTGAAATTGTTGAGTGATTGTTTGTGCATTATAGTTTCTTTTTTCTTCATCTAAAATTAAAAGAAATTGAAAAGAAAAACATGCATTTTCATATAGGGATTGTGAGTTCCGGATAGGAATAGTTTAGGGAAATTGCATTTAGATGTGCTCATTGCTGATTGCATACAATCTGATTGATCTATCCCTTGTAGCTATTTTTTCATTGTCGAAAATCAAATCGAAATGAATGCTTATCATTTTAATTTCATTCTACGAATGTCAAATAAATCTCACGGTGAACCTGAAAGACAAAATCATAAGCAATATCAACATAAAATTTATGTGAATTTATCTAAGGAAGCATTGTAACTTAACGATAACATTTAGAGGTTTAGGATACAAACTTGTTCTAGTGTCGTTAAACATAGTAGCTATCGTTAATTGTCTACAATACATTTCGAGTGTGATACCTCATTCCACGTATGTAAGTATATCAGAACTTGCCCACGTACTTTCGGGTATATCGAGCAGTGTTATAGTTTGAAAATTATAAGGGGATGCTCTCACTGTGAAGTTTCACATTAGACAACGCTAATACAAATTGGGCCTCCACATACCATCGAGTATATTTTGGAGGACAACTTTAGGGTTCTTACCATCCATAGGTAACCGAGTCACCCGCCTTGTACACTGTGATACACTGAACACAACATTCAGGGAGATTTCCTGCGCGTACATAAGTCCTTGGTTTACTGGGGCGATATATTACTGTTGCTTGGTAAACCTTTTGCCTAACATTACCCTCTTTTTTTTAATTAAAATCAATCAGAAATTGTGGAAGAAGATCAACCCTTTCCCATTCGTTCACGTAGGACAAAAAATAAACTGACTTTACCGCCAGAAGCTACACCTAGTAGATGAAGGCGATCTCATCCTACCGAGTCTGGTACCTCTGGAACCTTTGGTGCTACATCTTGATCTAATTTACCAGAGTCATATGATCCTTTGAGTACCTAGTCTCAAGTCATTACGACTGATCCCAGTTTATCTGTTACTGTCGAGACAGAACCCTCACAGTTACATGAGGACACTGAAATTCAATCCAGTGAAATGGTAAATCCAGAACCCGAGCTTGTTCAACTGGAAGTCGACCCAAAACATATTGCTCTTTTACTAGAGCATCTTGATCCAAAATTTGAACAACAAGAAGATGTTCCCATACAACCATCTCATCCTCAGTCATCTATAACCATTGAGTCTTCCTCTTTACCGCAGAGTTTACCACTTGAAATTTATCTCGGGCCTGATGGTGAAGTACTTCCACCTGGTTTGATTTCAATAAAGGAAGATCTTCAGGAAGAGACAACCCCTTCATCTCCCACTCATTTTGGGTCGGGGCTTCATTTGTATTCATATTTTCCTCGTTTGACCTACTCTTCTCCTGTTGATCCTGTTCACTCTCAATTTTACGTAGTTTCGTTAGAGTATTTCCTGGTTATTTAACCATGGATGAGACAAAATTCAAGAATGTACCATATGTTACGGCTGTGACAACATGTACTATTGCTTCATCTTCAATTTTTTCTATGACACCAGAGTCTCATCTTTATGGTGGTCCATCTATCCCACTGGGTTACCAGGCTTTAAATGGAACCTACTCTGGTGTCTCATTTAGTCCATGGACTTCACCCATGTCATCATCTAGAATTATATCTGGTTCATCTCTTACGAGTACTGAACGACCTGATCCTTTATTGACATCATCAGCTCAATATCAGGATGGTACATCCAATTACCGTCCATCTTATCCAATATATGTTGGATACCCATAATATGAAAGTCAGTATGTGAAATATCCTTATACTCCATATGCTGGGGGGAAATAGATGTTCGGGCCATATGGCAGTACTCCTTTGTTTTTAGGTAAATCATATGCTGGAATGCCTCTTTTTCAATCGCAACCTACTTTTCTTGTTCAGCCTCAAACGATTGTGTATCAATATCAACCAGTTCAACCTGTTGCATTTGTGCCTACTATGCCTATTATTACTTCTATGGTTGTTTCTTAGTCTACTCAAGCGGTTCCATCAACCCCTAACCATCAAGTTTAAGGTCTACAGACTCTGTCTTCCCAGGTTGGTATTCAACAACCATCTATATCAGGAATTTCACAACCACAGGCTTGTTTAACTTTGTCACAGGCTTCTACTAGCCCAGTTTATTCACACCTGGTTTGAATTATCCTTGCGGGCAACGATTTTACCAGATTCCATGGTAACCACAACAACCATTCTAACAATTTCAAGCTTATCCAAGTCTTGGTCAACAATCCTACCCCTATCTGGGTTGCTAACAATAAAATCCATTTATTGGTACACAACGACCTATTTCCTAGGCAATTTCATCTTATCCTGGTTATGCTCAACCTGACCTAAATCTACAGTTTCCATTTTTTGCAACATTAGAGTTACCTGATTTAAACCGACTAAACAATGATCCCATTCATTATTTACCTTGGTGGCTAGTGATTCCTCATAAATTACCCTCTGACATTCCAAAATTCAATGGAAATTCTAGAGAAGACCTGTCTACGCACGTAATGACTTATCATTTATGGTGTTCATCAAATTCCTTAAATGATGATTATGTTAGATTGTGTATTTTATAGCAAATTCTTACTGGTTCGGCTGCGAAGTGGTACATTGAATTACCATGAGCTTCTTTTGATAACTTTACAGCTTTAGCCACTAATTTTTTAACCCACTTCCAGTTACCCATTAGATATGAAACTAGAACGAAACTTTTGACCAATTTTAAACAGACCACTGCTACTCATATATCGGATCATATACATGAGTGGCATCGTCACCGTCGAATGGTTAAAACATTTGTTCTTGATCATTTTTTAGCTGAGTGGTTTATAAAATCCTTGTTGGCATATATCACCAAGGATGTGGCCAAAGGTGGTGTTGTCACTAGAGATCAAGTAATTGCTCATGCCCAGTATCTAGATTTGATTTACACGCAGTATGGCACACTCTATGAAAATATTCCAAATGCACTACGACCAAATTTTACTATTCCTCCTTCTCCATCTGGTAAGGAAATTCATGCCGATGATGATGTGATTTTTTTTGTTAGCACTCCGGTAGCAAGTTGACCATCTAGTTCTACAATTGCTGTTTCAAATCAAAACCCTATTGCATCTGATCTCACGTCTTCTTCTGAAATTGCATTTCATATGACAAAGGAAAAAGTGAAAAGAAACCTGGAAGTAAAAAGAAGGGGAAATATAAGAAGAAATCAAATTCACCCCAGTAGGAAAAATTATCTGATTCATCTGGCTCTTTTCGGAAACCTCTTTACCCTTGCTTGATATGTAATCAGGAGCATTTTACACGAGATTTTCCTCATCGCTCATAAGTCTCAAAGCTTCTTAAGACTTATGAAGCACCTGCAGCGTTGTTAAATACTTTTCTGAACCCATAAACACATATGGTTGGTATGGATCTTGCTTCTAGTTTGCAAGTGCTTATGCTATCTGCCACTAAGCCCAAAACTGATGTTTTGTTGTCTACTTGAAGTAAATATTACATTAATATGTTGTCATCGTTGAATGGTAAGGGTATAGATAAACCTACCACTTTGACTTCAAATTTGACTTCATCTGACTCAGCTCTACCGCCTATCATTCCAAAGTTAACAATAAAGCTTCCGAAAGGAGTAGTTCATAAATCGAAATTCAACCCTCAAGCTCGTGCAGCTCAAAATTTTAATGTAGTCCAAGATCTGGCTCAGTCACCTTCTACTATGTCAACACTTAAGGTTATTCAAAATTTTCCCTCCTAGAAGCAGGATTTTTTGTCCGCGATTGATGGAATCGATCTGTCAGATTCTAATTTTGTAGGCTTTAATCACGCGAGCTATGTGCCACAATTACCAGCACAATTAGCATTTTTTATTCAGGTACATTTCCTGAATCGCCTCATCCATCAGAATATCATTGATGAAGGCGCATCTACTTGTATCATGTCTATGAGTTGCTAGAAGTCACTTGGCTTTTCGAATTTATCCAAATCACCTATGACATTGAAAGCTTTTGATGGTCGTACATATAAGCCTTGTGGAATTCTCAGTAACCTGCAAGTGAACTAGGGGGGAAATCAATTACTATTGAAGTGGAGGTCGTTGACGGACCCCTTGACTACAATATATTACTTGGAAGACCATGGGTTTATGCTATGGCTACAGTAGTATCTACTTATTTCCATATGGTTGTCTTCCCCCATAAGGGAAGTATCACAGTCATTGAACAAATCTCTTTCTTCGCCTTTGGTTCCCAAGAAACTGGAAGTGTTTTGTTTGTTCAAGGACCCCCACCATTTGTTTAGAACATTGGTGTAGGACTCTTTAAGGATTCTTCCCTAATGGGAACCTTTTCGCTACCGTCACCTGCGACATCGACGAAAATAAAAAATATAGAGACTGCAATATGATATCTTCCACTTCATCTAACTTAAGGAAGATTCCCAATGATTCTTAAATAGATAGGCTGGGAAAAATCATGCCACTAAGTCCAATTGAGCTATCATAAAAATCAATCTTTTGGCTTATGCGGGCAATCCAAATCCTTTGTCGCTGACCATTTGGGTTGATCGTTATTTGGATTTTGGTACTTCTTTCGATCCTTTTTCACGTGTATTCTCAACCAATGAGAGAATTATGGAATCCATCATGCTAGAAGAAAAACCATGGGAATAATCACATCAATGATATGATCTTCCATATTAGAATGAAGATAATCCAACTGAACTATATCACCCTACAATCATTTATTTCTTGATGAATTCTATTCCTATCCACACCGTTGATTTTGAGCGAAACCCATCAAATATCGAAGAAACTATTTCTATCGATACTTTGACCAAACCTGGAATTGTAGAAAACATTCATGTTGGTGTGTCTTTTTCTCCATCTGAGATTGACACTTACTGGTCTCTTTTTCCTGAATTCCAAGATGTATTTCTTGGTCATATGAGGAAATTATTAGCATCGACTCCAACATTGTTGAACATAAGATTAAAATGTATCCTGATATCAAGACGGTACGACAACACCTTCATCTTGTTCACCCTAATAAAGTTGTTTCGATTAAAGCAGAGGTTGAAATTTTTTTGCGTGTTGGTTTCATTTACCCTATTCCGCTTACCGATTGGGTTTCTAAAATTGTTCCTGTCATGAAGAAACATGGGAAAATTATAGCGTGTGTCGATTATTGGGATGTTAATCATGCTTGTCTGAAAGAAAACTACCCCACTCCCTTTATAGACCAAATTATTGATGAATGTGTTGGATGTGAAATATTTTCTTTCATGGATGGATTTTCTGGTTACAATTAGATCAATATTCGCCTAGAGGATCAATATAAAATTGCTTTTATATGTCCCTCTGGGACATTCTCTTATAGAAAGCTCCCTTTTGGTTTAAATAACATTGGGGCAACATTATAGAGGGAATGAATTATGATTTTTGTGACATCAAGCACATATTTCAACCATATCTGGATAACTTACCTGCACATTCATGGAAATAGGTTGACCACCCGCTAGATTTGAGAGAGATCTTTTTACGATGCCTTCACTAAAAAATACGCTTAAATCCACCCAAATGTGTGTTTAGTGTTGGTTTTGGTCGTTTTCTTGGATTTTTCATGTCAAAAGACACAATTAGGCTTGATCCATTGAAGGTCCAGGTCATTCTTGATTTTCCTGCTCCTTCCAATCTGCTTCAGTTACAGAGACTCCAAGGGAAGGCTAAATTTCTAAGGAGGTTCATTCCCAACTACGCCGAAATGGCTAAAGGATTTACTCAAATCTTGAAAAAGGGGATTCCCTTCCATTAGGATGAGGTTGTGCAAGCTTCCTTTGGTGTTCTTAAAGATACCTTGATCCGAGCATCATTAATCTATCCCCCAAATTATCAGAGTGATTATTTCTTGTATCTCGCCGCTGTAGATACAACCATCACTATGGTTTTAGTCCTAGAATAATATGGGATTGAACATTTGATCTATTATTTGAGTCATAATATCAATGATACGAAATTTAAGTACACATATGTTGAGAAACTTGCTTTGGTAGACGTTTAAGCTGTAAAAAGATTTCGCCATTATATCCTGCTCCAGAAGACCATTGTAATTTTTGATTGCAACCCTATGACATACATTTTGTCACGTCAATTGCTGAGGGGGGAATATTAAAAATGGATCGTCATTTTGCAAGAATTTTATTTGGAATTCATCAAATCCAAGTCAAAGAAGTCTTTGGTGTTTTCTGAGCTTATTTGTGACCTTCCCTTGAGTAGCACTGAGTCTACTACATAACCATAAATTCCAAATGAGTCTTTGTTTTTTATCAAGTCATATAACCTGTGGTATGGATATTTCATCATCTATCTCTAGACCCAAAATTTTCAGCCCAATAGCTCTCGCTCGCAACAACGATGTATTCCATACCAAGCCAAATATTATCTGATCGTCGGTGATACACTTTATCATCGTGGTGTCTATACACATTTACGTAGCTGCCTCACTCATGAGGAGGTCAAGAAAGGTTTAATGATTGCCACACTGGTGCATGTGGTGGAAATTTGTTTGGTTTTGCTACTGTGAAAAATATTCTCCGGGCTGGTTACTTATGGCCTACTGTATTTCGCGACTGCATTATCACGGTTAGAAGTTTTCATGCTTGCTAGATATTTGATCATAAACTCGCTTACCACCAGCACCAATGCATCATGTCATCACTGTTAGACCATTTGAAAAATGGGGCATTTAATTCATGACATGTAACCCTTGCTTGACTTGGGGGAATGGATATATTGTTGTCGTCGTTGACTATTTTACCAAGTGGAATGAGGAGATGCCTACATTTAATAGAACAGGACAGACAACTGCATTGTTTTCTTTTAACTGTGTGGCTACGCGGTTTGGTGTGCCGCAAGACATATTCACAGATGATGGAATTTTTTTTGCAATAAGATGATGGATGAGTTGATTTCCAAGTTAAGATTGTCGCATGATAGTTCTACCCCTTATTATTTGCAAGCTAATGGACAAGTTGAAGTTGTCAACAAGATTCTTAAGATTATGCTTAAATGCATGATTAGGGTTCATAAAAAAAATTGGCATTTGATCATGTACTCGGCTTTGTGGGCATATTGAACCTCAGTGAGAAATGTAACCGGATTTACTCCCTTTCAGTTGGTTTATGGTCTAGAAGTTATCTTACAAATCCAATGCAAAATACTGTTGTTGAAACTTGGGATTGACTTGCTACCTGACACTTATGATGAAGAGGCATGTATTTTAGATCTCATCCATCTAGATGAAATGCGTCGTGAAGCTGCATTGTCCAATGAAGTGCATTAGAGATGAATTAAGGCACAATAAGACCATAATTTTAAGCTTCACACCTTCTTGGAAGGAGGCATGGTATTGCTTTATGATCAATAAGCTGATAAGATAGGAATAGTGAAATTTGATCCATTATGGCATGGCCCCTATATTATCAAGCACATCCTGGCTAAGGGTGCATACGAGTTGGTAGATTATGATGGGACTCCATTGTTGCAACCTAGAAATGGGTCATATTGTAAACATTACAATGCTTAATTTTGCATAGTAAACATTGTATTATATGATTTGATTGCATGTGTATAGAAGTGTGTCTTTTAGATTTTTTCATGTGGTTAGTAATCTGTTTTAAATTTTTTGCAGATGTCAGAATCTTCAGAACCATTTGTTGGATATGCCGATGGTGCTAGTCATAGTATGCATAATCTATCCTCTGCATCATGGGCCATCTTCGCTCCATGTGGTGAGTTAGTGAGTTTCCAATGGATTTGTATTGGTCGATCGACCAACAATATCATTGAGTATAGAAGGTTGATCTAACTCCTCTCTGAGGCCATTTCACTTGGCATTCGCCGAATCATCATTAGGATGGACTCACAACTTGTCATACTACAACTTACTAGTGTTTATACTGTCCAAAATCCAGCAATTCATCGCATGTTCCTTAGAGTTCATCTTTTGGAAAGACATTTTGATTACATCCAAAATCTCAAGCTAAGGTTATTTTACAGTTACAGGTAAAATGGAATATACAAACTAAAATGATTACAAGAGAAAATACAATGAAAACGAGTTTTATGGATTTAAGGAAAAGTAAAAATGAGTTTTTACAGAGAAGAAGGATATTTTTGTTTTTATAGGGATAAAATTCAAAATAGAAATATTTTCCTTTACAAAGAAAAAACAATCCATGGTTTTTGAAAACAACACATGGTTTGGAAATTTATCCACATATTCTACGGGTAAAAGGAAATTATCGAAGAAGGTGAAAAGGAAAACAACACATGGATTTGAAATACATGATGATTTTATAAATAAATATGTTGAAATTTCAATTATAAATTTCATTCAAGAGTTTAATCAAAATATTATGGAAAAATATATTATGAATTTACAAGTGAATTTAGAGAGGAAGGTGAAAGGGAAAACAACACATGGATTTGAAATACATGTTGGTTTTATAAATAAATATGTTGAAATTTCAATTATAAATTTAATTAAGAGTTTAATCAAAATATTTTGGAAAAATATATTTATATTTTTCCAAAATATATTGTGACAATAATGAAATGATGAAAAACCAATTATAGTCATAAACAAAATACATTGAAATAGGGAGACAACAAAGCATTTCTACCAGCTGTTAGTACCCCATAATTTATGGGATCTCAAGGTGACTAGATACTTCATATTTTTTGCAAGGTTTTCATTATTGAAAAGCTTTTAAAAATTCAAATGATTTCAAATAAAAGAAAAAAATGAAAAGGAAGAAAAGAGGGTATAAATATAGAGAAAAAAAGGAAAAAAGAAATAAAACCCCTCCAAGTTCAAATGCCACTAATCATTATATATGTTTGTCCAGTCATACAATTTAATCATGAATGGACAATTTTTCAATTTCTGTTGATAGGTTAGAGAATAAAGATTTTCCAAGCTGTTTAATCTTGGCTTATCAGTGATAGGTAGAAAATGAAACTAGCTCAATAGTTTAAGTTGAGCCAATGGCTAAAATAAGGATAGGTGTTAGGATATAAATTCAAAAGAAAAATGATTTAAGGAAATGCACCCAGAGAAAGAAGAGAAAATGTTATATGAGTAGCTTTGGGTAGGTAGGTAGGTTGAAGAGGAAGAATGGGAAACCAATGTGAAGACTATTCCACCAAGGTACAACATCCCAATTTTGTTTATTCTGTGCTATAAGAACAAGGCCAAGACAAAGATTGCTTATTGCTCAAAATATGGGAAAGGGAAAATGTTTTAAAGGTTTGGTTTCAATGTCACCCGAGCATACCTTATGTCAAATGTTACCCTAAGTCCCGATGCTAAATTATTTGCATGCCTAAAAGCCCCCAAACCCACCTTATTTTCATTATCCTAAGTCCCACCCTATCCTCGATGCTCATTCGCAAAATTGACCCCACGATCCCATCACCACATCACATCACGCGCTAAACATCCTCCACCTTACCTTCCATCTCCACTCTTGACCTTGAATCGGACGACCCTCACTCCATTTCACCCCCCCTCAGCCGTCGGGCGTTAACAAGGGGGGGGGGGGGGGGGGGGGGGGGGGGGTCCGAAATGGGCAGTATATACTATCGCCCGCTCTGCTACATGGCGCGACCATGCCATTTCGTACCCCCTTGCTCCATTACCGCTTACCTTCGTTGATCCTCTTCGAAAAGCGGTTTCCATCGTCAACCAAACAACGACCTCCATTTGACCATTTCCCACACAACCGTGCCACGTCCTCCGTCATCTGTCCGCTCCACCCTATCACATCTCTCCCCTCCAGCAACCCGTTGCACCATGAATGGACGATCCATTATCCAATGGACCCGCACCAACTCAACGGTCACCCCGATTGCATACTAAATCCAAAATTTTCCACTGAAACAAAGTTTACCATGATGATCCTGTTGAATTACTGCAGGCATTTGACTTGTGGGTATTTATAGAGGAATCACGAAGTATTCGTTGTTGCCGAAGTGTTATTTTTTATCATGGGAGATATTATCAATGCTCTGCGAACTTGATTGCAACTCTACTTCGACTGCTCAGTCTCGATCACGATCCCTTCAATCGTACCCCTTCTTTAGTGCTGAGTTATATTGTTTCCCCCTTCTATGATCCCTTTTTATTCCAACCCATTCTTCATTGCAGGTTGAAAAAGAAATAAAGAAACCAAATCATGCTTCCCAAGGCAGACCAACAACCTTTCAATCCCATGGTCTATCCTCAAGTAGACCTAGATCATATTCATATTCTCTTCGCTAACAGAGACTACAAAATCCACGAGACAGAGTCATACCTCGACTTGTTTGATGTTTAATGATGGCTCGAGGATAAACTCCTTGATGAAGCAGACGATATTAGCTTGTGGGAGACCAAGCTTCCATATTACATCTTTCCTAAAACCCATAGCTGCCTTGAGCTAATTAGAAAATGTCAATCATGCTATGACATTAACCAGAGAGCCATAGTGAACCCTGCAGGAGAGATTTTATTTTACATAAATTCCCCATCCATTCAAGAGATGATGCAAGCCCCCATTGTTGATAACACCATCCCCTTTTCATATGAGGCCCTTATAGGATTATACCAGGGGTTATATTTTTCTAGCAGGTCCAAGACGTTAGAGCTTTTCATGGTAAAAAATGCACCAACGCCTACTACCAATCCCCCATATCCATCATCCACCTTCTCAGATAGGAACAAACACATCATCACTGATTTATCTTATTTTTTAGGATATCATAATGATCAGTGGGTAGATGAAGCCACAATTGGTTTCTTTTCTATCCTTTCCTTAGATGCTAAGCTCACTGTTATTTTCAACTATGCTCAGTTTATTGCTGATGCAATTCATGATCAGTTCCTGAAATTCCAGATAGAAGGGGTGTTCAAATACACCTCTGTGTTGGTGTACATGTTTGCCTGTTTTCAATCCAAAAAATTCCAATTTTACATGGTGAAGCAGGATGATGACTCTCAACCCCAATCTATAATTTTCTGGACAAATTTATTGAGGAAGGAGCAAAAAAACTATTCCTACAAGATTTTTGTAGACCTATATGTTCATTCAGCAATTAGTGCACTCAGCAGTACCACTGAGCCAAGGATCAACGAGGAAATCAATAAGGTGATGCAGTTGACAGATTAGATCAAAACAACAGATTGGTACCTCTACCAAAACTACATGAAGATTAGGGTTTATGGTAGTGAATTGGCCCCCTATAAACTGCCCAAGTACCTCTCCATGAGAATATTTGCACTTGAGTATATAAGACAAATGATAGATGCATATGAGGTGCATTTTGTCTCCGCTAAGAAGAAGTCACAATTCAGGATCAAGTCACAAATTATTCCATTCATATGCAACAACGGGGCAATAGGGGAGGAGGCAGATAAAATGTTAAAGGAGATGAAGTTCACACATAGTTTCACTTGGTCCTATGATCCCATGGGGATCATCTCCAATAAGAGGGTGGAAAACAAGTTCACACCCTACATTCATACCCACAGATTGGAGATAGAAAAGTACATGAACCAAGAAAAACGGGTGGCAAACACACTCTAAGAGGTTGAAGAGCAGGTCATCTCTACTTCAGGAATTCAAACACTAGCTCCCCAAGAAAGGAAGGCTACAGGAGTTCAACATGACAAAGGAAAGGAGCTTGAAAAGGAAATAGGAAGAAAGAGGACCATGGAGGATCAAACAAACATGGACATTGATTCCTCCACTAAATAATTCAAAATGAAATACAGGAACAGGGCCATAATCCACATAGGCCTTGACCAGGGTAGTGAGAAGTACCAACAAACTATCATCACAATCGGGGATTCACCAAGTTTATCTCCAACAGGTGGCCAAACTATTTTCTCAACCTCTTCTACCACTGTGCCTTTCCAATAGCAGAATGTGAAAACTCCAACATCTACGTCCACTGCAGAGTAAAGGGAGGAAGACATCTATGACACATTCAGGGATATCAAAGAAGGAATTAGGTTCTAAAGACCAACACATACAATCAATTTTGGAAACAAACAGGCAACTCCGAGAGTAGACTTCTATTAGCCTTTGACTCTAAGAAGGGAAGAATGAGGATGGCATTCTTGGAAGCACAAATTCCTCATCCCAAAGGTGCAAAAAACTATAAGAATACTTATTTGATTTTGACACAAAGAAAATACATTCGATAGACAAGATGGAGATGCACAAGTAGAATGGGGAAATGATCTCCTCCACACTAACTAGTACAACCATGAGCCTCTCAAAGCTGCAGATGACATTTTCCAACACACAGTCATAGTTGAAGGTGGGAAAGATCTCCGCCATGGCCAAAGACTTGAGGATAAAATCTCTGGAGGATTTAGTGATGCAACTCGGGTACAATCCATCAAACATAGCAGTGGAAGAAACACTTGTGAGAAATAATAATATCGATATAGCTTCCTTGAGGAGGAAACTTAAGATGGCAGTGAAAGAAGACCCTATATTGGATAAGGAGATAGAAGCAACTGAAGCATAGAAGGCAGAAATGTTGCAATTGATTGTTGAACAAACATAACATATTAAGAAAATGGATATTGAGATGGATAAAATGATCAAAGAAAGAAAAAAATCAATAAGAGATGCAGTGAAGGGGGCAACAAAAGAAGAAACTAAGGCCATGATTCTCCTACAAGCATTTCCTCTCATAGTGATTCCAGCATCCACAACATCTACAGGTGCACCAGGGCAAAGCCCTGAGCAACTATCCAAACCAATGGAGAACAAGTCCTTACAGACAACATAAATTAAAAAGCTGCAAGATCAACTCAGTGGCCTACAAGAGAAATTCAAAAGGAAAGATTTAGCATATGCCACAGAGTTGCAGATTAGCAAAAATATAAATGAGAGTTTGTAGAAGTCCCTTCAGGAGTCCTCAATTGGAAGCATGGTAGTGAGAGTGAAACAAATTATATGGTTGGTTATAATTGAATCTGTGAATGATATATGGTCATCAATTCAGATAATTTTTGAACAGAGGGATCTAATTGATTTAGTGAAAGTTTCCATTGAGAAAATAAATCAGGAACTTGGGGATAAGCCCCAAACTGCCAACAACATCATCAGATTCCTAAATTCTAAAAGCAGTCATGAATTGGAGCAACTGGAAGTGGCAAATAGAACAACCTCTGTATTGGAGGTAAAAAAGGTGTTGAACTAAAAGAGCCTAGTTGCACAGCTAGAAGCATTAGGGAAACTTTGAGTTGTAAAATGGTCCTCCTAAGGAAATTATAAAATAAAATTGGAAATAATAAAATAAGATTTGATTACATCATCAAATTTTAGAGGGAGAATAGAAAAAACTATTTTTTCAACTTATCTCCCAAAGTTTTTACTCAAATTTTGAGTGGGAGTACTCATTGGATGCAAAATTTAATTCCTCATCCAAGGAGTACCCATGTTTCATACGTTTGATGGATCCTGCTACACGAAAAATGAGAAATACATGAAAAATGTGATTGTAATCACGTTTTTTCATGTGTTTCTCATTTTTCATGTATCATGGTCCATCAAAAGTATGAAACATGGGTACTCCTTGGATGAGGAATTACATTTTTCATCCAACGTGTACTCCCGCTCGAAATTTGAGTAAAAACTTTGAGAGATACGTTGAAGATATGGGTTGAAAAAGTAGTTTTATTATTTTATTATTTTTTAATCTTTTTACCCTTTTACCTTAAAAATGGTGAATCATCCCTCATGGTTGAAATCATCATCTTGAATCATATTGGTTCTTAAAAAGTTTATTTTGGTTGTATATTTTTCTTAGGAGGCCCATTTTAGACCTCAAAATTCGCCTAATGAAAGGTGCCATCAACTGGATATTGGAGTAAGTCAGTTTTTCAATAGGATTGAGCCAATGAGAAAAAGGGGATTGCCTTCCTTATTTGTTATCAATGATAAGTTGATGCCTAGGACTGATTATGTAAAAAGGCTCACATATATTTCAAAGGACACATCCAAGCTCACAAATTTGAAGAACACTATGACTGGGAAATAATTTAATGAAGTCATCAGCAACGATGTCTTCATACAACATGAGATTAAGCACATTTTTTAGTTAATACCAACGTTTGTGAACTACACCGAGACTGATGAAGTCTATAGGAAATTGAATAGGACTAAGATTCTGACTCCAGAGAATTGGGAAAATTTGTGTAGACTCCAGGAAGGGTGACAACTCAGCTCGATGACAAAGCAGGAAGCGCAGTGAATTGTCAATGTCAGCACATCCAGTGTGTCATAACAACTCAGCCATATCAAATCCGTCAGCACAGCAGACCGTTATAGCACTGAATAACAGCTTCAAAAGGATGCTAGGCATATTTTAAGAGGGCCGTTACAAAGAATTACACTTACACAGTGACTTTAGACATCTGTTAAAAAAATTTCACGACACGTCCACACAGGAGGTGCACAAACCAAGTTTCAGTTACTTTTGTAGTAAGCGAACTGATTGCCCTTTTTTGGTAATTACAATATGGTGCAAGTAGTTTAAATGTAATTTTTCATTCTGTAATAAGGGTTGGACCCTGTTTTTGTAAGCACTTTTCATTGCAAACACTTGGAAATTTTCAAGCTGGAGCGTCAATAAAGAGATCAATCTGCAAGATTCATGTGTTCTAGTGTCCTGGTGATGTTTTTCCTTGTTAATGTTTTATGTATTTCCACTGTAACTCTTTCATGTGTACCATTTAAATTCTAATTGTAAAACAGGAAGGTTAGATTAAGATTTATTGTTCAGAGTACCTTACTTCTGATTATCTTTACAATTTTCATGTTTTCTTCTGATGTATGGTTTAAGAATTCTTAGTCGCTCAAGTCATTACTGAAATCACCTTTATCCATCTCATAATTCCATTCATTTATAAACAACAACATTCATAGATAGCTTGCCTTGCTTATGTTCTGGGATTTTATGCATATACCCAGCCTATTTCGACTCCATATCCCAACAAAAACTGTTTAGAGAAAACCCCTTATATCCAACCACGAAAAATCAAACAAAAAACCCTCATAATCAATTTAACTAGCCTAATATCAAAAAACCTAAAAAATCCAAATATTATAGAGAGATCTCTCTCTGAGTCTAGGAGGTCTAGATCATAGGCTTCAAGCAGTTTTGATGTTGTCCTTTATAGTTTAGTCTTGCCAATATTATAAATTATAGAGTGAACATATTAGAAACCATACTGGGGAACAAATAGATGAAAATTTTCCATTTTCATCCAAATATAAAAACCCCAGCTAAAAAGAATTATACGATACAACTTTATTTTAAAGATTGGTTCCTTATAGTTTTAAATAATCGGTTAGTCTATGATTTTGGACTAAATTCTTTCTCCCAAAATAATATCCACCAGATCCCATCCAAATCCAAATCCCCATCCTATTGTAGACAATCCTGAGAACATCTTGAGGAAAACTCCTAGAACAGACAGTTAAACCAGTGACAGGATTCTTTATAGGTATAGATCCTTACTTGATAACTTTATCACTTTGCAAGACATTCAATTTGATTTACAATTTGAAAAATATATTTTCATAACCAAATCTCAAAATTGAATTAACCTTACAGTTTTTTATCCATCCATATTCCATACCCCTACCCATCCACCTTCACCCTCCATTCATCTCCCTCCACCACCTCCACCTATCATGACAACCAGATATGCCCCATTGGTGCTGCTAGTACCTTTACCTCCTACGCCCCAGGACTACCAGTCAAAGATTCCGCAGTTTGACAACACTAGTCCTATGATTTCCCAACAACACATAGATAAAATGTATGACTGTTTTGACCTGCAAGAAATTGATGATGACAATGTCAAATTGAGAATGTTTGCCCAGAGTTTAGGGGATGAAGTCAGGAAATGGTTTAAAGGTCTAACTGCTAATAGTATTGATGATGTCTCTGATTTTCACCAAATGTTTATAAATAGATGGGAGGTTAAGCCACTGCATATTTTATCAGAGTATGAAACTATCAAAATATCCCTCAAAGAGAGTGTGCAAGACTACTGTACTAGATTCAACAACTTATACAACACACTCCCTGCTAATATGATACCACCCCAAGGGATGGTTCTGCTTAAATTCCTGGATGTATTTGACCCAGACCTGGCCTATCAGCTTAGGGAAAGTGACTCATCAACTCTGGAGGAAATGCAAAAAGATGTTGTGAGCGTAGAAGCTAATTTATTATCTAAAATGGCTAGGATGAGGACTGAGAGGAGAGTCACAATAAGAGAAGAACTTGTAGCTTCTACATCTGATGCCAAAATTGAAAATTTGTTAATTACTATGGAAAGGATGATGGAGAGTATGAGTTTGAATGAAAGAGGAATACCCATAGAAAATAAACTAGCACCCAAAAAAAAAATCAAAACCCAAGAAGAAACCCACCACAAATTAGACAGAGAGAGCAAAGAGTTCTTGATCAGAAAATTAGGCCTCCCTTTCAAGAAAAAGCTGTTGATGATGACGAAGGAATATTGGAGGAAGTCGAGGAAAATCATATAAATTTGATGGGGATTAACGAAGATGATCCTATTTTTCTCACTAAAGAAGAGCAGGATTTGTTTTCACTAGCCCAAATAGACCTCAGACCCGAAGAATCTGATGACTACAAATTGGGTTTTAAGAATTCCATTATGGATGTCCACAGGCAATAAAAATTAAGGAGCAAGAAGAATTTGGATAATTCAAATAAAGGGAATTCAGATAAATATACCAAGAAAGCAGTAGATATTCAGGCCAAAAACGCTCAGAAAGACATCACCAGTACAAGCAAACAAAGTGAAGTTACCCAAAGAATAGAGGATGAAAGGATTGATCTGTCAAACCCATTGAGAAATCAAAATCCTTTTAGTATTGAGAGCAAACTTGTGAAGGTGAATATTTCTATCCATCTCACTGAATTGATAAAAAAAATGTCTACAGATCGCAGATCCTGAAAGTGCTAAATATATGGGAGATCACCAACACTGTCAATTTAAGTGATGGCCAACCTCAACTTTTGTTTGGACCTGAGGTCGATGGTAGACCATAGGAAGGAGGGGTCCCTCCTTTTTATGTCAGCTTAAATTTCCATGACAAGATACTTCATAATGTCATGTTGAATTCGGGCGCATTACACAACCTAATGCCCCAGGCTATCATGGAGAAACGTGGCCTCAAAATCACTAGACCTTATAGAGATCTGTACTCTTTTGTTCTATAAACGTTAAGTGCCTGGGTCTAATTAAATATATTTGTGTCACTCTAGCTCAAATAGCTGCAAAGATTTTAGTGATGGATATTGTCGTGGCTGACATTCCCCCTAAATATGGAATGCTCTTATCTCGCTCATGGGGAGAAAAATTACAAGGGAAACTGCAACTAGACATGACATATGCTACCATTCCAGTGTTTTTTCAATCGAGAAAACTTTATAGGGATACACTAATGAAGTACATGGTAAGTATCCAAGAGAAGACTCACAATTACCCTCTGTACTCTGTTCACACTGATCTTGATTATTTCATTTTGTATAATGATGGAATTATTTATTCACATGTTCTCCAGATAGAATATGATCTCATGGAAAATATTGACAGTTAGATACAAGCAGGACAACCAGATCCGGCCAATGAACCTCTTTGGAACATGAGTTTTGATGGCTCATGTGGAAAAGAGGGCTCAGGGGCAGGCATTTAGGTGTACAATACAGGAAACAATAGTGCACAGGGTCATTCATACAAATTAAATTTCCGGTGCACAAAAAACATTGTAGAATATGAAGCCTTGCTTTTGGGATTACAAATGTTGAAAAAATTAGGAGCAAAAAGGATCTCTATACATGGTGATTCTGAGCTGGTCATAATAAAAGTTAAAGGACTGTATGCAGCCAAACAACCTAGACTGAGATCTTATAGAAACATTGTCCTTGATTTCTTAAGAACCTTTGAGGAATATGACTTGGCAGTAATTCTCAGAAACCAGAACGTCCTAGAAAATGACCTAGCTTTTTCAGCAAGTACCTATGAACTACCTCACCCAAAAAAACATCATACAATTGAGGTCAAACATTGTCCTTTTGTGCCAGATAACATGAGGTACTGGAAATTTTTTGGTAATGATAAACAAATTGAAAGCTTCCTACAATCTAAAGATGAATTTGAAGACAGTAATGTGGATATGGATTGGGAGGAGGATAATCTTACTGATGAAAAAAGTACCGGGGAAGAACAAACTGTTGTTCTAGAAAACGTTGTTTTAGGTGTAAATACCAAGGTAAATATTTCAGCTGACAACACTGTACATAATTACGATAATAAAAAAGATCTAGAAAAAGATGAATTTGAAATACTCCAACTTAAAGACAATAATATGCCTAGAGGGCTGGTCCCTTTAGAAGAATTATTTGACTTTAATGATGTGGCCAAGAAACCCAAAATCGAGGCAATTGAAACAGACATTGAGGAATGTAATATAGGCACAGAACAGAACCCCAAAATCATAAAACTATCTAAATCTCTGCCTTCTATTACAAAGAAAAAATATATAGCCTTGTTCAAATAATTCATTGATCTGTTTGCATGGAGCTATGAGGATTTGAAGTCCTATGATACCAGCATCATTCAACACAAGATTCCAATTAAAGAAAATAAAAAACCATTCAGACAAAAATTGCGAAGAATAAATCCTATTTTAATTCCTTCAGTTGAGAAAGAGATTAAAATATATATGAAGCAAAAATCATAGTGCCACTCAGATACTCCAAATGGGTTTCCAACATTGTCCCAACTATAAAGAAAACACGTGAAATTAGACTCTCCATTTACTTTAGAAATCTCAATAAGGTATCTCTTAAGGATAATTACCCTTAGGATATCTTGCAAAGGGTAGTGGGTTCTAGTAGGATATCTTTGTTAGATGGTTTCTCTAGTTACAATAAAGTGTAAGTGCACCCTGATGACCAAGATAAGACAACTTTTACAACTAATTGAGGTAATTTCATGTATGTGAAGATGCCCTTTGGATTAATGAATGTTGGAGCTACCTTTAAAAGGGCCATGGATATTGCATTTTCTGATGAAATTAGCCACATTATTGTGATTTATTTGGACGACATCACGATGATTTCTAAAATCGATGAAGAAAATTTAGCACTCTTGAGAAGATTTTTTGAAAAATGCATAAAATTTGGAATTTACCTAAATCCTAAGAAGACATTATTTGGGCTAGAAGAAGGAAAAATGTTACACCATATTATCTCTAAGGATGGAATCATAATTGACCCTAGCAGAACTGAAGGAATATTGAAAATCAGTCATCCCAAGAATCTAAAAGAACTCCAATCCTTCATTGGTAAAATCAACTTCCTAAGGAGATTTATACCCAACTTAGCGGAACTTTTAAGAAACATCACTAATATGCTCAAGAAGGGTTCAGAAATAAAATGAACCATAGAAGCAAAACAACCTTTTGATTTGTTCAAGATAGCATTGACAAATCCCCCAGTACTAATCAGTCCAGATTTCACTAAATATTTCATGATATTTTCTTTTGCCTCTGAACATACTATTGCTACGGTTTTATTACAGAAAAACAGTGAAGGACAAGAGAAACCCATATCTTTCTTCAGCAAGGCATTAAGAGATGCATATTTGAAATATAATATCATGGAAAAACAAGATTTTGCCTTGGTTAAAGCATTGAAATACTTTAGAGTATATATTCTGCATTCACATTTCATTGCTTAAGTTCCAAATGCAGTGGTCAAAGACATCTTAACACAAAATTACCCTGACAGAAAAAGAGGGAAATGGATTGTAGTGATCCTAGAATATGATTTGGAAATCAAGCCTACCAAGTTGATCAAAGGCCAAGGACTAGCTGAATTGATGGAAGAATCTAACTTTCACACACTAGTCATCAACATGGTACACACATTAGATGAATTCTCCATGGTATGATGAAATATTGTATGTATTGTCAAATCTAAATTCTCTTCTTGGTTTCTCTAAAACCAAGGCTAAATTTCTAAAAATTAAAGCTGTTAAATTCTGCATTTTGGACAATGTTTTATATTGGAAAGATACTGGAGGTATTTTTCTTAAATGTTTAATGAAGGATGATGCAGGAAGAGTAATGCATGTGTTCCATGGAGGTGACTGTGGTGGCCATCTCTATTGGAAAACGATTTCCAACAAGATCATGAGAGCTGGTTTTTATTTTCCCACAATTTTTCCTGATGTCCATAAGATGGTTACCGATTGTCATAAATGCAAAATATTTGAAGGAAATAGAAATCCATTTCCCTTACCCCTGAAACCTATCTCTGTGGAAAGACCTTTCCAACAATGGGTACTAGACTTCATTGGAGAAATTCATCCCCCATCCTTTGCACAACATAAATGGATCCTTACTGCTACAGATTATTTCACCAAGTGGATAGAGGCCACCCCTTCTAGAAATGCCACTGACTTTGTCATTATAAAATTCCTAGAGACCAACATCCTCTCTAGATTTGGTTTCCCTAGAAAAATAATTACAAACAATGTTGCAAAATTTAGATCCAAAAATATGGTCAACTTATGTCACAGGTATCATATAATGTTGGGGCATTCAACAACCTATTACCCTCGAGGTAATGGACTGGCTGAATATTCAAACAAAATCTTGGTGAACATCATTAAAAATATTCTGGAGAATAATAAGAAATCATGGTACAATAAGCTGATCAATGCTCTTTGGGATGATAGGATCACCACAAAGAAGTCAATTGGCATGTCTCCATACCAATTGGTTTATAGAATGAATGCAGTGTTTCCTTCTTCCTTGGGAGTTCCAGTAATGAAGATAATCAAAGAAGTCCAAGCTGAACCAAATGACATTCAAAGGAGGATTAATGACACCAACCAGCTATAGCAGTTGAGGGAAGAGCTCTACAACAGAACACACGTGATGCAAGAAAATATCAAAAATATATTTGACAAGAGAACCAAGGCCAATGATTTCAACCTGGGTGACAAAGTTTTGAAATGGGATTCCAGAAGAGAGGATAAAGTCAAGCATCGAAATTTTGATAATATTTGGCAAGGGACATACATCATTCATTCTTTCAGGGGAAATAATGCTTATTTTTTCAAAGAGTTGGATGGTACAGAAGTGTTTGGAGATCCTGTCAATGGCAGGATGCTAACACATATTTCTCTTTTAAACTCAGGCAGATTTGTACCATTGTAAATACCACAGTCTTACATTTTTCAATAATTCATGGGACAAGGTTGAAGCCCGAAGTGAAGGCCTTAAGCCTAGTTCGATGAGAAAATATAAAAAAAAAGGGAAATCAGTTGAATAAGGAAGGAAACCAGTCAAAAATATTGCACAAAAGGAGCATCCAAGGCTACTGGTCTCAAGTTCTTGACACTTCTTTTCAAAGAAGTGCCATCCCCAGTTGGAGCCACTGTCAGTACCCTATAATTTATAGGATCTCAAGGTGACTGGATACTTCATATTTCTTGCAAGGTTTTCATTATTGAAAAGCTTTTCAAAATTCAAATGATTTCAAATAAAAGAAAAAAATGAAAAGGAAGAAAAGAGGGTATAAAAATAGAAAAACAAAATGAAAAGAGAAAAAAGGAAAAAAGAAATTAAAACCCCAACAGGAAATAAAAATGAAAGTGTTGGAAGTTCAAATGCCACTATTCATTATATATGTTTTTCCAGTCATACAGTTTAATCATGATTGGACAGTTTTTAAATTTCTGTTAATAGGTTAGAGAATAAAGATTTTCCAAACTGTTTAATCTTGGCTTATCAGTAGATAGGTAGAAAACGAAATTGGCTCAACAGTTTAAGCTAATCCAATGGCTAAAATAAGGATAGATGTAAGGATATAAATTCAAAAGAAAAAGGATTTAAGCATTTGCTAGTCCACATTCACCTTGAGAAAGAAGAGAAAATGTTAGATGAGTAGCTTTGGGTAGGTAGGTAGGTTGAAGAGGAAGAATGGAAAGCCAGTGTGAAGACTATTCCACCAAGGTACAACATCCCAGTTTTATTTATTCTATGTTGTAAGAACAAGGCCAAGATAGCGATTTCTTATTTCTCAAAATATGGGAAAGGGAAAATGTTTTAAGGGTTTGGTTTCAATGTCACCCTGGCATACCTTATGTCAAATGTTAGCCTAAGTCTCGATGCTAAATTTTTTGCATGCATAAAAGCCCGCAAAACCACATTATTTTCATTATCCTAAGTCCCACCCTATCCTCGGTGCTCATTCACAAACCTGACCCCACCATCCCATCACCACATCACATCACGTGCTAAACATCCTCCACCTTACCCTCCATCTCCGCTCTTCACCCTAAATCAGACGACCCTCACTCCATTTCGGCTCCCCCTCAACCGTCGGGAATTAACAAAGGGGGGGGGGGTCCGAAATGGGTGGTATATATTATGGCCCACTCTACTATGTGGTAGGACCATGTAATTTCGAACCCCCCCACTCCATTACCCCTAACCTCTGTCGACCCCCTCTGAAAAGCGATTTCTGCCATCAACCAAACCACCGCCTCCATTTGACCGTTTCCACACTGTTGTGCCACGTCCTCCATCATCTGTCCACTCCACCCAATCACATCTCTCCCCTCCAGCAACCCGTTGCGCCATGAATGGGCGGGATGTTATCCAACTGTCTCGCGCCAACTCAACAGTCACCCCAATTTCATATTAAATCCCAAATTTTCCGCTTAAGCAGAGTTTACCGTGTTGATCCTATTGAATTACTGCAGACATTTGATTTGCGGGTATTTATAGAGGAATCATGGATTAGTCGTTATTTCCAAAGTGTTATTGTTCATCAAGGGAGATATTATCAGTGCTCTACGAGCCTAATTACAGCTCTCCTTCGACTCCTCAGTCCCAATCACGCTCCCTTCAATCGTACCCCTTCCCCAATGCTGACTTATATCATTTCCCCCTTCTTTGCTCCATTTTTCTTACAACCTATTCTTCATTGTAGGTTGAGAAATAAATAAAGAAACCAAATCATGCCTCCCAAGGTAGACCAACAACCTTTCAATCCCATGGTCTATCCTCAAGTAGACCTAGATCATATTCCCCTGGCTAACAAAGACTACAAAATCCACGAGACAGAGTCAAAATTCGACTTGTTCGATGTCTACTGATGGCTCGAGGATAACCTCCTTGATGAAGCAGATGATATCAGCGTGTGGGAGACCAAACTTCCATATTAAATCTTTCCTAAAACCCATTGCTTCCCTGAGCTAATCAGGAAATTTCAATCATGCTATGGCATTAACCAGAGAGCCATAGTGAACCCTGCAAGAGAGATTTCATTTTACATAAATGCCCCATCCATTCAAGAGATAATGCAAGCCCCCATTGTTGAGAACACCATCCATTTTTCATATGAGGCCCTTATAGGATTATACGAGAGGTTAGATTTTTCTAGCAGGGCCAAGACCTTTGAGCTTTTCATGGCAAAAAATGCACCAATGCCTACCACTAATCCCCCATATCCATCATCCACCATCTCAGATAGGACCAAGCACATTATCACTTATTTATCTTATTTTTTAGGATATCATAATGATCAGTGGGTAGATGAATCCATAATTTTTTTCTTATCTATCCTTTCCTCAGATGCTAAGCCTTCTATTATGTTCAACTATGCTTAGTTTCTTGCTGATGCAATTCATGATCAATTCCTGAACTTCTAGACAGAAGGGGTGTTCAAATACACCTCTGTGTTAGTGTACATGTTTTCTTGTTTTCAATCCAAAAAATTCCAATTTGACATAGTGAAGCAGGATGATGACTCTCAACCCCAATATATAATTTTCTGGACAAATTTATTGAGGAAGGAGAAGAAAAACTATTCCTACAAGGGTTTTGTAGACTTATTTGTTCATCCAACAATAATTTCACTCAACAGTACCACAGAGCCAAGGATCAGGGAGGAAATCAAGAAGGTGATGCAGTTGACAGAGAAAATCATATAAATTAGCAAAATTCTTTCAGTAATAATCACATGAAATAGAACTTGGTCTTGATGATGAATCACACTAGTTGGTTCGAAACGCGTTGACCAAGTTCTATTTCATGTGATTATTACTGAAATAATTTTTCTAATTTATATGATGGATCACAGAAACTTAGATTCTAGAAATAGAGAAAATCATAACAACCGAATGGTACCTCTACCAAAACTACACGGAGATCAAGGTTTATGGCAGTGAATTGGACCCCTATAAACTGACCAAGTACCTCTCCATGAGAATCTTTGCACTTGAATATATCAGACAAATGATAGATGCATATGAGGTGCATTTTGTCTCCGCCAAGAAGAAGTCATAATTCAGGATCAAGTCACAAATTGGTCCATTCATCTGCAATAGCAGGGGAGTAGGGGAGGAGGCAGATAAAATGTTAAAGGAGATGCAGTTCACACATAGTTTCACTTGGTCCTATGATCCCATGGGGATCATCTCCAAGAAGAGTGTGGAAAACAAGTCCATGCCCTACATTCATAACCACATCTTGGAGATAGAAAAGTACATGAACCAAGAAGAATGGGTGGCAGACACACTCCAGGAGGCTGAAGATCGGGTCATCTCTACTTCAAGAATTCAAACACCAAATTCCCAAGAAAGGAAGGCTACAGGAGTTTAAGATGACAAAGAAAAGGAGCCTGAAAAGGAAATAGGAAGCAATAGGACCTAGGAGTATCAAAGAGACATGGACATTGATTCCTCCATTAAATAATTCAAAATGAAATACAGGAAGAGGGCGCAGTGAGAAGGACTAGAAAAATTTCATCACAATCAGGGATTCACCAAGTTCATCTCTAGCAGGTGGCCAAACTATTTTCTAAACCTCTTCTGCCATTGTTCCTTTCCAACAACAGAATATGCAAACTCCAACATCTACATCCACTGTAGAGAAAATTGAGGAAGACGTCTATGACACATTCAGGGAGGTCAAAAGAAGGAATGAGGTTCTAAATACCAACACATAAAATCAGTTTTGGAAACAACATGTAGTTCCCATAGTAGACTTCTATAAGCCTTTGAATCTGAGAAGGGAAGAATGAGGATGACATTCTTGGAAGCACAAATTTCTCAGCACAATAGTGCAGCAGACTACAAGAAGACCTATTTTGATTTTGACACAAAGAACATCCATCCAATAGACCAGATGGAGATGCACAAGCATACAGGGGAAATGATCTCCTCCACGCTAACTAGTACAACCATGAGCCTCTAAAATCTGCAAGTGACATTGTCCAAAAAACAGTCATAGTTGAAGGTGGAAAAGATCTCTGCCATGGCCAAAGACTTGAGGATAAAATCTCTGGAGGATTTAGTGATGCAACTCAGGTACAATCCATCAAACATAGCAATGGCAGAAACACTTGTGAGAAAGAAGAATGCAAACATAGTTTCCTTGAGGATGCAACTTAAGATGCTAGTGACAGAAGACCCTATGGCTAAGGAGATAGAAGAAACTAAAGCACATAAGGCAGAAATTCTACAATTGATTATTGAACAAACATAACAGATTAAGAAAAAGGAGAATGAGATGGATAAAATGATCAAAGAAAGACAAAAAAAAAAAGATATGTAGTGAAGGGGGCAGAAAAATAAGCAGCTAATTCCATGATTCCCCTACAAGTAGTTCCTCTCTTAGTGATTCCAGGATCCACAACATCTACAGGTGCACCAGGGGAAATCCCTGAGCAACTAGCCAAAGCAATGGAGAACATGTCCTTACAGACAACATAAATTAAAAATATGCAAGACAAACTCAGTGACCTACAAGAGCAATTAAAAAGGAAAGATTTGACACATGCCACAGAGTTGTAGATTAGAAAAAATATAAATGAGAGTTTGCAGAAGTCCCTTCAGGAGTACTCAATTGAAAACATGGTAGGGAGAGAAAAACAAATTATATGGTTGGATATAATTGAATCTGTGAATGATATATGGCCATCAATTCAGATAATTTTTGAATAGAGGGATCTAATTGATTTAGTGAAAGTTTCCATTGAGAAAACAAATGAGGAACTTGGGGATAAGCCCCAAACTGCCAACAACATCATTAGATTCCCGAATTCTAAAATAAGACATGCATTTGAGGAACTAGAAGTGGCAGATAGAACAACCTCTGTAATTGAGGTAAAAAAGGTGTTGAACAAAAAGAGCCTAGTTACACAGCTAGAAGAAAGGTGCCATCAATTGGAGATTGGAGTAAGTCAGTATTTCAATAGGATTGAGCCACTGAGAAAAAGGGGATTGCATTCCTTATTTGTTATCAATGATAAGCTAATTTCAGGGACCGATTGTGTAAAAAGTCTCATAGATATTTCAAAGGACACATCCAAGCTGACAAATCTAAAGAACACTATGATTGGGAAAGAATTTTATGAAGTCATCAGCAACAATGTCTTCATACAACATGATATTAAGCACATTTTTTAGTTGAGACCAATGTTTGTGAAGTACACCGATACTGATGAAGTCTACAGGAAATTGAACAGGACTAAGATTTCGACTTTAGAGAATTGGGAAAATTTGTGTAGACTCCAGGAAGGGTGACAACTCAGCTCGATGAAAAAGCAGGCAACGCAATGAATTGTCAGTGTCGGCACATCCAGTGTATCAAAACAACTCAGCTGTATCAAATCCATCAACACAACAGATCGCTACAACACTAAATAATGACTTCACAATGATGCTAGACATATGTTAAGAGGGTCGTTACAATGAATGACACTTCCACAATGACTTTAGACATCTGTTAAAAAATTGTCACAACACATCCACACAGGAGACACACAGACAAGTTTCAGTTACTTTTGTAGTAAACGAACTGATTGCCCTTTTTTGATAACAACAATCCGGTGCAAGTAGTTTAAATGTAATTTTTAATTATGTAATAAGGGTTGGACCCTGGTTTTGTAAGCACTTTTCATTGCAAGTACTTGGAATTTTTCAAGCTAGAGCATCAATAAAGAGATGAGTCTGTAAGATTCATGTGTTGTGGTGTCCTGGTGATGTTTTTCCTTGTTCATTTTTTATGTCTTTCCACTGTAATCCTTTTTATGTGTACCAATAAAATTCTAATTGTAAAACAAGAAGGTTAGATTAAGATTTATTGTTCAGAGTACCTTATTTCTGACTATCTTTACAATTTTCATGTTTTCTTCTGATGTATGGTTTACGAATTCTTAGTCTCTCTTAAGTCATTACTGAAATCACCTTTCTCCATCTCATAATTACATTCATTTATAAACACCAACATTCACAACTAGCTTGACTTGCTTATGCTCTAGGATTTGATGCATATACCCAGCCTATTTCGAATCCATAGCCCCACGATAACTGTTTAAAGAAAACCCATTATATCCAACCATGAAAAATAAAACAAACAACCCTCAAAATTAATTTAACTAGCCTAACATTAGAAAACCTAAACAAATCCAAATATTATAGAGAGATCCCTCTCTGAGTCTAGGAGGGCTTGATCCTAGGCTTCAATCGGTTTCGATGTTGTGATTTATAGTTTAGTCTTGCCAATATTATAAATTATATAGTGATAACACCAGCAAAGCAACAACATTTCACATTTGGAGGGCCATTCAGCACCAGCAATCCACAAAGATAGTGCCAAGTAGATTCATTAGTTTTGAATGTCCAACATTTCAATTATATTTCTGTAAACACAGCTAGAGAAAATCTTGATATTTTTTCAAGGTATTTTAGTTTAGAATTTGTATAAATACTTCATGATTTGAAGTAATAGATTCTGGGATTTGTAATTAGGAATACTACCATTCATTGTAAAGTTTTTCGCTGAGTTCAAGTGACCGTTTGCAAGTAATACAAGACCAATTGTTTCAGGATTCATGTGGTGTATTCACTGGTGAAGTGATTCTACTGTAACTGTGTTATTTTACTATTTTTCCTTTTCTCCGTGTATTAGAAATTATTAATTGTAAAACAGAATCTGTGATGAATAAAATATGTTAATTAGAACACCTTATTCTGGATGTTTGCAATTTACATGTTTTCTTCTTAGGTCAGATTGAAGAATACTTAATTTCTTTTCAATCTCTACTGAATTCCATATTCCTTCCACTTCCATAATTCATTTAAAAAATATCCAGTTAATGCAATCTATCTTGCCCCATTTCACTCAAGCTTGATACTTCTGCAAATTGATCACCCCAAGCCTCTTTGACTCCATTTCCCAATGGCCTTCCCTTGTTTTTCCAACCAAACCAATTCAAAAACCAAACTCTGAGCCCATTAACTAGCCTAAAATTCACATAAAACATAGCTAGATATTACAGAGAGATCCCTCTCTGAAGTTGGCAGAACTAGATCCCAGATTCCAAAGTGGTTTTGATGTTACCTCTGTGGCTTTTTCTTCAGCCTTGAAATTATGGAGTTCTAACAATTTGAAACATATGTAAAGATAGATTTTTAATTCACATCACACAATTGAATATGATTAACCATAATTATATAAAAACACTGAAATTAAAATATATTTATATTGAGTTTTTCACAAAAATTGTGTCCAAGGCATGTTGGTCATCTAACCTCAAAATGTATACAGACATAGCATAATCTAAGTAGACCTAGTGATGCTCATGATAGTAGGTCACTGGTTGGGCTATCATGTGTAATATCCTCATCCAACAGCTAGGCACACCAATGGTATGGTCTTCTTGACCTTGTTGGTACTATTTTATTGCTACCCTTTTCTATTAAAAATTCACCATTTATCTATCATTTTCTCCATAAACTTCCCATAAGTCCATTGAAATTGATTAAGTGAAGCATTATAGTTGTTATTTTGCATTAAATTTAATTTATGAGTTTTTATGTTAAAATTTGGAATTTTTCAACAAAATTACAGGAAGTCACTACATCCTGTAATCAGTTTATGTTGTGACATGTGGCATGACAGGAAAATCAAAATAGAAGGCATGAACGTGATCTGGGATGTACAAATATGGTAGAAAATCTATTTTCCATCGGATTTGGAGTTCCTGGATATATGGTCAAAGTCGGTCAAACTCAACCTCTTCAGCAGAGAAATCAGAAGCTATAATGATGTACTTGATCTTTTGCTTAAAGTTAGGAATTTTGAACTAATTCGAACTATGTTGGAATTAGTTAAGATGAAGAAGGAACGAATATAGCCTTCTAGTTGTAAATTTTAATAAATAGGAGGATTTTGATTAGAAAGTTTAGCTAATGAAAACGTTGAAGAAATCAGACTTAAGACTGTAAAAGCGTATCCCAGCACTCTGTTTTGAATGTAATCATTTCCAGAACTTAATGAAAAGTAGAATTTCACCAATCTCAGTGTTTACGAGTTAAAGGTTTATCATTTGAAGTTATCAAAGTGTGCCATCAGTGCGTGGAAGGGCCCTACGTAAAGATTGGTACACTTTCTTTTACGTTTTATGTTTCATAGAGTTTAGTTTTTCAGATCTGAACAACGTATTTTATTTCATTGCTTGTGAGTTCATTCATTTAACTAGAAGTTCTTGAAATTATTGTTAATTTATGGTTCATAACAATAGCTTGAAGATTCGATTGCAGAATTATTGAAACAGTCCTTGTAAAAGGTGTAATCGAGCATTGGATTTCAAAATATCTCTATGAACTCTGTTTGTTTTTATGAATTTGATTTCTAGAATGTTCAGTGTGTTATCTTAAAGGAGTTTTTGTGAAACATATCCTCGTAAGAGGATTGAAAAGCTCAGATTAGAAACACTCTGTTTTTAAGATCAGTAGATTAAATTTGAAAATATAAGTGTTTAAATTGTGAAAAGGAAACATATTTTAGCCTCTTGTAAAGGAGTACTGAAGCCTGTCACAATTAGACATTTATTTAAACATATAGAACAGAACCTTTTAGGTCTAAAAATATTAGATGTGCCTCTAAGACTACTAACCCTGGTCGACATTAAATGAGTCTAATCTAGAATCCTAGATTGGTCGTTACAAACCTCATAGTTAAATCCTCGATCCAAACATCCAGTATCCCAAGAGTCAATCCCTCCACGTGCTACTACAACTCAACAAGAGTCTCGGCTAAATCCAAATCTCGAAGGACCGCTCTCCCGAAAGTCCTCTCGGTTGGTTCTCCTGCCTACTATGCATGACCCACTGGTCGAAATGTATCCACATATTCATACAAAAAACATCTTTAGTTTAGTCTTGGAAACATAAAAAAACACAAAATATGTAAAAAACCCAAAAAATAAAAAACATGGTAATTTTTTTTACCTATAACACCCCATTGAGCACTGGCTGGTAAAATAAAATCTGGAACTCTAGGAAAATCCATCCCTATATATGGATGATTCTCTATGAAGATATTTTGTCTTTGGAGCCAATTGAAGAATGCAGTGGAAAATGAGATCGATGATTGAACAACATGTCTAGCCATCAACTCTAACCACCGTTACATCCGTGGATCTCTAGGACTAGTTAATCCCAGTGTCACATGTTGTGGTTGTATCAATGGACCTCACTCCAAAATTAAAGTGATGAAGATTGACCCATAACTTAAATTCTTTGTCTTTCCACTTTTTACTTTGGTCAGATGTTCTTTCATATGAAGGAGTACTGGTTCAACCCAGTTGAACACAGTTGGCTTGAGACACTCAAGCGCATACTGCATGTATGATCTGTTCGTGACCTCAAGTGTCACACTCCCAGATAGCTTTGTGATAATGAATAGGAGAATTCGCAAAGGCATATCACATACATCTTTGATATTTATCTTTCCATATGTTCTAGGCTTAGTACCTTGCCGAAAAAACTGTCAAATGTAGTCCTTCACTGTTTTACCTCCACGGATGGAGCCTGCAAGGGAAATGGGGGCACCACATCTCAACAAACTTTTTAGAAAATAAACTTCATCAACCAATATTGGGAGCACTTTGTCCCCAATGTGAAATTATTGTAGTTCCAGGTCCCATGAGCGAATCAAGAACATCAATAGTTCCATGTGTTGCCTCATCCATGATAATATAAAGTACTTGAGTAACCCATAGTCTCTGAAGGCTCTCACAGTGGTAGGATCATTTAGGGTAACCATATACAGTTCTTCATGTTCTCTTTCTCGCCATGTAATCGAAATTCTGGTCCAATCAAAGTATAAAATCAAACCATAGGCTTAGTTAGGATCCATTCCATGCAAAAAAATGGAGAAATTTTGGGCAGAAAACAAGATGAAATTTTCTGAACTATGCCCAATGCACTCTTGAATGGAAAACAGAGCGTTGCAGAGGAACTGGCCTTCTTTTCAGCCTCTCTGCAACACAATTTTTGACATCCAAGAGTGCGTTGGTCCTAGGGTGTTGTATATTTACCATAGGAGCCCCAAAACCTTAAACGTTTGCATGAAACTAAACAATAATGCGACCAATAGAAAGAGGAAGGTAAGATCTCCTACTTGGTCTGGAAGGCAAGAGAAAGGGTCCACAGAATCTATCGCAATTAGCTGTTGAACTTAGAGGGTAAAACTAGCTCATAGCACTGAAAAATGAATGGTAAATGTGAAATGGTAAAAATGACTTGGTAATTTCTTATTTTAATAGTATTTTTGATTAATTTATGCATATTTGATGAATTTATTATGGTTTTTACCCATTTATACTATTTAAAAAGGTATTTATAATTCGTTTGGTGGTTCTTTGAGCAGGTTTACAACTTAATATAGTGATTTCATCGTGCATGATCGTGAAATGCAATCGTGCATGATCGTGAAATGAAATTTTGACCACAAAGCGGGCTTTATCTCTTTTTTGAGCTTTGTTAAACACGAAAAAGGAACCCCCCTGGAGTTATCTTTCAACTCTTTTCAGACTCCCAAAATATAAAAATATTGTCAAGCACTTGTCCTTTCGAGCTCATAAAAGGAATTGAAATGAAATCTACTCAGTATAAGTTTAACCCTTTTCTAGACTGATATAGATTATTATTTATGAAAAAGGAAAACCTTATTTGAACATGGCTAGGAGGTTCTCTTAGGTATTATTTTATGTTTTTTTGGATCTGAGGGACTATTATACGAAAACGAACTTGTGGAGTTTTCTTTTCATCCCTTTTTTCAAACTCTCTAAACATGAAAAAGGACAAAGTTTTCATTGTCGTTAGACTCATTAAAACATCAAATAGCGACGAACTTGTCCATCATGAAAAGATTGAGTTTCACCTTCGCTAGACTCTTTAAAACATCACATAGCGATGGATTCACCTGAAGGGTGGAATTATACATCAAGCATATGTTATCCTCCTCAAGCTTGTTAAAAAATAAAGAGGTACTGGTCAGAAATTACTAGGGAAAAATGGAAATGGATAAAACACTTTATGGTAGAAATTTTCTCTTGAACATGACAATCATTCACTTAATATCTGTGACTTTTGGGTTGGATAATCTTCTTGATGGGCTATCATACCTATGGTCTATCACACCATCCATCACTTCGATTTTGGGTCAATGTTTCCAACTCATTCAGGGTCACAGATATGTTCAAGAGAAATCACTCAGTTATTCCTCATCCTTTGCAATACTCATAGGCCTTCATTTCATGACCGTCATCCTTGAACATTGCTTCATCAGTTAAATTCTGTCTCCAAAATCATTACTCTAGTTTCGTGTCATTGATGGGGGATACATCAAGGCCCTACTGCGATGAGTCACTTCTTGTCAACATCAACTCATCATCCAGGAAGTTGGCTTAGAAAAAACCTTTCAGTACCTTGGAGCTTGCTTACATCAATGGCAGGTTTCTCTCTTTCAGTGACATGTTTACATAAAAGGCCTTCGACTGAAATAATTTCTATGGTGTTTGACATAAAATCATCTATTCACACCATGTAGAATGTACTGCATTACCTTGAGAACCATTATCATCAACAATGGTTTCTCTCATGTCTGTTAACAACTTACATCAATGGATGGTAATCAGACAGTGTCTTCCCATGTTACAAGTCAATTTGGGCATCATCCCAAAACATAGATCAGTATCCATTAGAGTCTATCATATTCTAAATTAGTTGCTACATGCCCTAAACACGTCATTCCATTTGTTGTTTTCCTTCATGAAAGTTTCACTGCTTAGATGCCATTTGAAGTGCCCCATTGAACCATCCACACACTCCTAGACTGCAATAATTGCTTTTGCAGAGCATCTACTCCCATGTAAGGCTATATTGCAGAGGATATAGGCCCACTTTATTGTGTGTTGGTCGATTGGGAGCGAATTGTTCATTGGATTTTGGGAATATTCCCAACCTCTAGTGGCTTCTAGAGGTTATTCCAACTTTCACCTCATCTAATAGCTTTGAATATGGACACCATGGAGCCATTAAAACTCTTATCCTCCTATTCCCCTGAAGAAGGAAACCTCTTCATCCATTTTTAGAAAATCCATTCAATGATTCATTAATGTCAAACTATCTTCATCTACTTATAAATAGAGCACTACTCATAGTGCACAAGAGGGCAAGAATTTGTATTAAGTAGAGTTATGCTAGTGAGATCACAAATTTGGAGTGATGATTCTGGTGTGATGAGGATGGGACTGAACCTAGAGCGAGTTGACATCGAATCGATCAATTGGTTTTAAATTCTCCTTCTACTTCATAATAAAGTCATTTTTTCCTTTCCTAATACATGTGTCAATGATGTTATATGTGTATTTACAAATGCAATTGATTCAATTTTTTTATCATGAATAGATCATATGCATTTATGTCGTTTTCTATCATCTCTTTTCCATTGCAGATATTTTTGACCTAACTTGCAGAATCATGCATCAAATCATTCATCACATCCAAAAGGTTTGATCTAATATGAAAATTTCACGAGAAATTCACATGTGCAAAGGAGGAGAGAGAGGCTTTTGTTGACTAGCGTTGACTTTATGTTTTGGGCTACTTTGGTTAGCATTGACTGAGGAACTTTGACTCTATTTTGACCGAATTTATTTATATTTTGGGAGACCAAATTGAGGAAGACTTTGATCAATATTTTCTTGGCACTTTGACTAAGGTTGACCACAGGGCTAACTAGGCTTTGACAGTAGGTCAAAAATGAGATATTATCTCTCCTCTTACTGAGAATTTTGTTGTTGTTTTAATTGAGTTTGACTAGGGAAGGAGGCTTGAATTTATTTTTGGGTTGATTAAACTTGTTTCGGTATTTTGACCATTCCTCCATTGGCCGAAAAATTGTAGAATGATATCTTGGACCAGATTTGACTTTCTCTCTCATCATTGACTTATTTTGGATTGGTTTATTTGGAAATTCAAGGCTTTGAATTTGATTGGTTTTTTCATGTACTATTTGGACTATGTATCTCATGTTGAAAATTGATTAAATAATATAACAAGAAGAATTAATTAAAGGGGTTCCCCCCTTATGGTATTTTCCCTTGGTCTTTGACCAAATATTTGTATCTCATGTGCTTGGATATCTCCTATTTTTCATTTACTATTTACTGCTCAATATATACTTGCTTATATGTTTTTTTTTATACCTAATTTGGACTAATCTATTAATATGAAACATAGTTTACAAAGCGGGACTTACCTCCAGAACTACATAACTATCCAATTCCTGAGGGAGTCCTGATAAAACAAAAAACAAAAAAGATACCGCCCCTCGCAGGGAAACCGACCCAGAAAATGCTACCCATGGATGGGAAACCAACTTTCATAGAGTTATAAAAAAAATCTTTTGACAACTAACTTGTCCCAAAAATATAGCAAAGCATTAAAATTGACCAAAATAAGATAAGGAGACCTATCAATTCCATGGATGCCCAACAGGCTAGCTATCGAGATGTGTTGGAGGAGGCTCCTCCACTATGGGACATCTGTACTCCTCGTCGAAATCATCATCGTATCCATTGGACTGTTGAGTAGTGTGCTTAGGAGAGGATGTTCAGCGAGCATGACTGTGGCCTTTCTTCAGCTGCCTGACTGAATGCATAGAACTCTCGCTGCTGTTGCCCGCACTGCTAGAGGACTGCGAACCGGATTTGATGGGTAAGGCAGCAGATTTTTTGGAATCCTAAGGAGGCCCCAGGGAGATGGTGGATTTACTCATGCAATTTATGGAGCCAGAGCACGTGGCGCGGGGCTGACCTTCCTGGAACACAACATAAATAGTAGCAGTGATTCTTGGATTTTCCAAGATGCTGTCAAAGTGAAATTGAGCAGCATTGTCGACTGGAGGCATGGAGCCGCATTCTTTGTGAATGGAGAGAGGCAGGAAAGAGCCTGCTCCTCTGCCTGCCTCGCCTACACCTCATACGGTGTCGTCTCGGCATGCTGGGGATGGAGGGCGAATGAAGTGACTGGGAGGGCGAGCAGGAGGGCGAGTGCGAGGAATGGGCAGGCGAGCTCGAAAATTTCATGTAGAGGCCAAATCGATTAAAGTCTACACTGGAGGTATTGTGAGTGCAAAGGCTAGGCAAGGGGCTAATAACGCAATGAGCAGGCGGAGGGATTTCAACGATGGACGACAGCTTGGCTAGCCAAAGACGGAGATGGAGCAGCGTATCTGTGGAGCTCAAGAGCCAAGTAGAAGCCAGAGAAAAAGACAAATAATGTCAGGTGAATGAAACAATTATGGAGGTGGGACATGGCTCCATTGAAGGATGGGCAGGAAGAGTTGCAAAGCCAGAGTTAATGTGGAGTGTGGGAGCGATGAATGTTGAACGCACATCGCAGAGAACATTAAATGCAGTGGTACATCCCTCCTGGATGGCCATGTGGTCTAGCCAAGTGTCATGCCTTGGGCCAACCACTACCGCATGCTCATAACTCACCCGCATCCGGTTTATTTGCTTATATTTTATTAGGGTGAATGAAGTTGGAATAAATTGTTTAAACTGATTATAACAGCATAGAACAATGTGCAAAATTAACAAAGTTGAATCTTGTCTAGAAAGTTTTCATACTTCCCTTACATCAACTACTTTTTCATCTGTGGATAATTTTTTTAGTGTCTTGGCTCCTATATACATCACACTCTCAAGTAATAAATTTCTTTGACCTTCCATGAAAAAATAGGTTCTCTAACAATATTTATAGAGTATCATGATTGAATTCATCACGTTCTCAAATACCCCATCAAACATTTTATGAAGCCAAACTGCTTCACAGCTAATTCTATAAACTACCATATCTTCTACTTATCTAGTGAAACATAATCCTAATTCATTCTCTTCTAAGAAACCATACCAGATCCTAACCATTAGTAGTATCTATATTCATCATCAACACTCCCAACGCAATTAATGTATCTAGTTTTTTGGCCAAAGCTCAAGTCAAAGTTGTAGAGTATCAATTCAAGATCCTTCATGTCAAATTATGCTTCCATATTCCTTTGAAGTCAATATTTCTTCCTTTGACTCACGAGTCCTTCTTTCTTGAAGTACGAGGTCTTATTTAATCATAATGCTAATTTTCAAAATCCTTGGGTAACTCTTTTAGCTGAGGAAATTGTCTTAACATGATATTTCCCATCTTACTAGGAGAACCTTCTTTCTTTCATGATACCATTTTATGCATGCTATATTTTGACTTCATTAATGCATACTTCAAACTGATCTTTCCTTAGCTCAAACTTTTCTAGGGTTTACAAACCCTGGATGACAAATTATTCAAGGGCTATCAACTTTCAAATTGCAAGTTCTACATGTATAATAATGTGTTAGTTACAAAACCTAGTATTGTTATTGACATACGTTTTATTTATGAGATGGTGCTAAATGTATAACCTTCAAAACATAATCTCCATGTACAAATAAAGGAGAAGTATCTACTATTATGTCTTTGTTCACAAAAGGGAGAGGACACGATCTAGTAGATTCCTTTAGATGAATTTAGAAGTCATTGGTTCCAGAAATTTGAAATAAATTTATATTCTATATTTATGTTATCCTAGATATAAGAAAAAAAATTATACATACCTCTTAAGTTACAGAGTGTGAGGAGTAATGTTTCAACCTTACCTATCCTCCTATTCTTCCTTCAAATATGGTGTTGAATCACAATTTCTTCAATCTCCTCTAAAGAGATATAGAAAAAATCCTTGCAATGTATAATTTTGTGGTATACATATAATGCCATAGATTCAAATCATTCTTCATATTTCAAATAGAAATATTGGACCTTGAACTTATGTTCAAAATATTTAGATCTTTCCTCAACCTTAGATACCCAAACTTTCTCATTCAGTTTCATTGTAATGATTAATTCAATAGTATACTTCAGAATCTTTTCCATAGACTTGTTTCAATATGTATAGTAAAAATTTCACTATTTTAAACCACTCAAATAGATGATCTAGCCTCACACAACAACACCAATATTCTAATACAATAAATCTTCCTCAATCACATTGACATCCCATAACATCCCTTTCATTACATTGTCTCAACTTCATACATGGTCCCTACAATATCTCCAACATATTCTTCCAAAAGAATTTCACTGATTTGCTGACTAATGTGAACAAGTTTCATAGTTTTAATTTGCAAGTTCAATTGACCAAAATAGATGTAAAAGAAACAATGGAAAACTTTTAGGTGTGGTACCATATTGAAATTTGAACGAGCATGTTAGATATTCTTGACGTGGTGGAGGGAGTGAGATCTTAGACAAACAATCTGAAACCAACAAAAATTTGTACTTTGAATCTGATAAGGATATTTCTGATTCCACATTCAATCTCCTCCTATCCATTGTACCCACCTGCCTCCATTCAAAAATAAAAATAAAAATTGTATATGCTAGAATTTACACTATCATCATATAAGAATTGTTTACTTGTAACTTGATTCAGGAAGCTCGGTTCCTTTGTATCATGTAACTTTATAATTTACTGTAGATATTTGTATCATAACACAATAGTATTATGCCTTCCAAAATAGTTCATATCAATATAGGCCTATACACTTTGATTAACTAGCATTGCATAATAATGTCACAAACTTTGACCTCAATAATTTCTTTAATAGATCACATAATTGGTCTTGACACCTTACGATCTCCTTTCATAATCTTATTATTTTGCAGAGGTTCAGAATTGATCAGAAAATTAAATATAATTCCTTTGGATTATAGATAACCCTTCTTCATATAAACTCATTCTCTTTTCAAATTTTGAGTCTATGAGCTTGACCTCAATCTCTTCTTCAGAATTAAACTCAGAAGTTTGGAAATGAGTGCTAGAGCGAGAGGCACAGAGGATATTTTTCTTCATGAATTTTTTATTGTTATCTTTCCCCATATTTCTCCTCGATCTTCCTAGTTTTCATACCATATTGAAATTAATATAGATGATAGAATTTATTAACCTAATAATTACTTTTGATTATTTATATATATGGTTTTCCATTTATTCATTACTTCATTCGTTAGGTCATAAATAAATTATAAAAATGCAACACACAAAAGTCAAGAGACACCAGAAAGTAGCCTAGAGTCCAGGAAAAAACCTACAAGGGGAAAACCCAACAATCCTTTCCTCACAGATTCTTCATCAACAATAAATATCGAAGTCACATCCAATAGACAAATTATGCCAAATCAAACCTCCAACATATCAAGAAAAATGCTTCTTCAAACCATCCACAAAAGGGTTTCAGAGATACTTCCCACTGTTTTTATGTTTCAGAACTATTTTACACTATTCTTCATGACTCAAGAATCTACTTCGCCTTATTACATGATTCAAAGATATGCCCCGCATTGTTTCATGCCTTAGGGAAAAAATTCACAATTTTTCATTATTAAAGACACCACAAAGATATTGTTTCCTAGAGAAAGCATATTTTTCATCAGTTCTTTGCCTCCAAGAGTGAGTAGCCTCATCTTGAACGTATTTTATTTTCTTGAGTGAGTAGATTTTACTTATGTACAAATTATATATATGTGTATTAATGATAAGTTCCAATTGATATGTGATTGTACTATATACATAGTCTTCTCCACAAGTGAATGGGTTCCACATGTATCTAAGCCGACTTGAGCAGTAGGAGGGTTGACTTGGCATATTGGTGAGACAAATGAAACTTGACAAAAAATCAAAATTTTCTTCTTTACAAGGGCCACGAAGCACATACCCTTTTAAATTTTATTTTGAACAAAAAAGGCATGAAGAACATGTTACAGAATAATAATAAATTTTCTTTTATTTGTACATAGAATACACATTGCTACAATGAAAATTATGAAGACTGATTCTAGCTACAATTTCAACAGTGTACATTTAAATAGGAGTCCTCACAAGGTATTCGAGGAAAAAAATACCGAGGAGGAATTCATAGGGTTGATACCATAACTTGGTAATTTTTGTATCCTCTTGTTTCTAATACATATCCATGTACATTCCGAGAAGAGGAAAAAGTTTGAGGTCTCATCATAGAAAGACATATTTGTGGGTTATAATGAGACTTTAGAGGCATATAGTAAGTAGTTGCATCACAGGGGAAGATTGCGGTGAGCAAGGATTTCATATTCGAGGAGGGTCGAGCCTTTAGGAAGTCACACGAACCCCTTCCAATAGTGGCAGAGGATACGATGTGAGAGTCTTTGAAGATTCATGAGAGGCCAACAATGCTAACAAGGACTCAATATTTATATCAATAGGATTTTGAGGCTTCTTCAACTTATGTTAGGAGTCCCAAATGGATTGAGTAGACATTGGAAGATGCTTAGGAGAATACGGAGGCTCCTAACAATAATTTTAGGGATATAAATTTGTCAAGATAATTTCCTAATTACATGGTGCTCATGAGTGGCAACATCGATTGCGAGCCTAGCAGTTTTTTGATGGTGCTAGATACTGCCCACATACATGGGGTCTCCCCAATGTCAAGTATGAATTAGACCGCACATGGTTTGGATTAGGAGCCCCATATGAAGTATACACACAATCGCCATAAATTAAGGTTTGTTTTGGTTTCAATGGATAACATACTAGATTATGCACATAACCTTTGAATAAACAAGTAATTTGACCCTATGAAACATCAATTGCAATGTGTAAAAGGAGGCCCTCACAAGAGGGGGGATGATAGTGAGTATCTAGAAGGAAATTAATAGTAATATCCTAAGAGAGGCACATGAGAGAAAGTAAATATTAGTTATTTATCTAGAGAAATATTTCACATAGAAACAATGATCATTAAAACAACTACATCACACATTCAACAAGATAAGTACCAAGTCCAGTGAAGTAGTTCAATTTCCTTAGTACATATGATCATAACATATACCACAAAAATCTAAAGAATAGTCTTAGAACATTCATGATATATGCATGAAAATTTATTGGCTCAATGAGATTCAATTATTAGGTGAAAGATCCAAGTACAAAATTAAAATGGTGATACACTAGCTCTAGTAGTGGAGCATTAAGTCACTTCTTGCTTCTCCAAGGAATGATATTCTCTCCTATATCAAGCTAAAGAAGCCAAGGCTATCTCTCAAAATTATAAGCCTCCAAAATCCCCTTTCTTGAATTATGAGGTTTCTTTTATAACAAGAGGAATTACCTCTCATATCCCTATGAATCCTGAAATTCCTTCACGACTCTTAGACTTCTAAATGAATTTTGAACTCCCTGTTACCCACCATTTTGTGGGTGATATCCCTAGGAGAAATATTTCTCCAAGATGGCCCTAAGTCAACATCCAGCAACCCCCTGTAGCCACCAACTAGCTCGTCGTGCTATTTCTCCACCACTTGAGCTAGCCATGTGGTCCCTCACCCATCTGTCATGATCATATGTTTGAAGGTCGACCTCAAAAACCTAAAGGTATTCCTTTTCATTTGGTAATTGAGTATTGTAGTTTTCTTATCATGGAAACATTTAGGCATGGATTAATGGGGGGATTCAACTAATAGAGTGGGCTAGGTCTATGATTCTATCCCCTAGACCTATTTTGGATGTTATCCTTGGATCTTAATCCTGTGGGGTCTCCTTTACTAACCATTGGGTTTTAGGGTGGTACTCGATGGAAACCTCGATTTTGGTTGTGTGGTCTTGCTTTCCCATCCACATATATCACTCCCCTTATGTTTTTTATAAACCCATCCATCATTTTTACCACCTGGGTCCACATTTCTCCACTAGGTCCACATAGTTTTAGCTTCCCCTTACCCTTTTATACACCTTGAGTCAGGCTTGGAACGATGGCCCTGAGGTTGATGCAGCTAAAAAGAAAAATTAAAAGCATAATTGGCCACATTCAATAGGAAAATGTACCAAAATATGAAAAATATGTATGGGACAAACATATTTATCACGTGGGAAAAATCCAATGCACGAGCTCTACCCCATTCCCACGGCCATCACTCTGGTTCCTATAGGCCCTTGATGAGCCTTCTTTATCATTTGGAAACCCATGATTGTAACAACCCTTGGTGGGCAATGAACCGCCCTACCTTAAAGGGGGTATCCACTGCTATACCTTACACATCATGCTATTATCCTTTGAGCCCCAAGCAATTAATCAAAGAAAAATCATAAAAGACAAAGGGAATATAAAGAAGGGTGGAAAAATCAAGGTCGAGGCACCTCATGCACCACGATTTCTCCCTCCTATAAATTATATAGCCATTTGTGGACTTACCTTTACTAGATACCTGTGCACCCCGACATGTGGCCCAAGATTTCCCCTTTCATTGCCTATTCCATTCATATCTTTATCACCTTCAACCACATTTGAAGGATGTACCTTGGACATATTATCCCCTCTAAAGATAGAAAACACCTAATATGGTGCTTGGTTAACCCCCTTTGGAGCTTAGAGACATTATCACATGCCAAAGCCCACTAAGGAAGGGAATTCCATTATTAAATGGCCACCTATTGTCCATGGTTTGTAAACTCTTTTACTATATTTCTTTAAATGACTTGTTGTACGGGAAGGAAATGGGACACATTGGATCTTATGCAGGATTTCATGTGGTCTCCATTTTGGGTTTGATCTCCCTATATGAGGTCCTAACTCTCCAGAGGGCTACATTGGAACATGTAGGGTGTGTGTAGAGATCCATTGGCATGCACAATAGTATAAAACACTCCATTCATCCCCAGATAATTTCAGATATTTCTCGAGATTCACCTATTGGATGAAGAATATGCACCTGGTTCACCATTCCCATTCATCCCCACAATTGTACCATGCACTTGGAATATTATCCAGGAATTGGATGTTGATCACGTGACATCACTTACACCATCATTGATCCCTTATAGGTGGTATACATGCATATTTGAAATAATTGGAGACCCATGAGGTTTCTTTTGTTCCCCCACACCCATTTGGAGAACCACGGGTTTATTTTTTGGAGAAAAAGGGGCCAACCCATTTTCCACTACCTTTGGGAATCATATTCATCATTATGGCGCTTATGGAATTCATAATGTTTCTTATAAGGTCCAATGACATGTATTATTGATCATTCGACCTCTTGATGGGATTATTCTTTTGTTTATGAGCTAGTTTGGTGCGCTTGTCACCAAAAGTTAGTTATTTTTCACATTATTTTATTGTATTGGCTAATGTAGGCCTAATTAGATAAATCAAAATAATTAGAAGTGTATAAATACAAGTGACGTGAATTCATTTTAGAATAATCATTTGGATTGGACTTGTATCTCTTTACATAACTTCTCTATCCTACTTGGAGGATGATTTTTTTGAGCATGGAATGAATTTTGATGTTTGGATCATTTTCTCTTGTCTTGGAGCTTCTTGATTGGAAACGTTTTGATGGTTGTATATAATCTTAATACATGTAAGTGAAATTTAATGCTATTATTTCTTTCTATTTTTTCACATACATTTTTTGTTGGGATTTTGCTATACTAGGGCTAATTTATTGGATCCATTTATGCGAAGTTATGGAAATTTTGTTTCTAGATAGTGATGCTTCATGTATGGGCCATGTATTATGAGTGAATGTCAATATATATGCTTCATCATTGAAATTCATATTTATAAGACATCTACTTTTCAAAACAAAGTATAAAGCTCTTGAAGCATATTTTATTGTTGCCCTAATGCTAAGTGAATCTGCCTTTGAGGTCTCATTGACATAGAAAATCCAAAGTCCATAGACATAATTATACTTGAATACAATCTCCCCAAAAGTAGTAGGAATTGTTCCTGCATAGTTGATCACCTCAAATCTTTTTTATTTCACCTTACCCTCTTTTTTAGGCCTGGCATACATAGGTATCCTAGGGCATAAATTATCTCACAATATAGCCATCCAAACACTTCTATTTTTGGTCAAAAACTGCATTGGTGTGTCTTCAAGAAACCCTCCAAATTTCATGTAATTCTGACGGTGGTATCTTGAGATGTCGTGAGCCTTATCTTGAAGACTGTTTCTTGCCCCTAGTTTCCTTAGGCTAGAAAACTCACGAGGATCATTGCATTATATTTCATTAAAAATTTCTTCCTTGATCCCCTTCTCCTCCCTGATTAGGTCAAGTATATCATTGGTTTCTAAACCATACCACCTTAGCCTAACCTTGGTCCACTTGGTCCCGTGTGGTCCCACATACTATTAAGGATAATTCTTCAAAGATCATCTGGAATCTGAGCCTTCACAAGAATTTTAGGGTTTAGTGACCTCCATTATAAGATACAAACCCTAAGACTAAACCTTCAAATTCTCCTTGAGACCTTCCTTGACAGCCTTCAACCTTTCCTTCCAAACTAGGCAAGCTATGTGTTTGATCCTCTCTTATGAAAAGCCCCCAAGTATCACCCCTTCACACTAACATTGATCCATTCATTTCATGTTTCTTATTATAGTAGGTATCCTCCCATTAGTGAAAGTCCGTAAAGAGTAGGGATCCATAATCGAGGTGACAATGGGATATTTCTCCATTGTTTCCTTTGGCCTGGTAGTAGCCCTCCAAGGACCCTCTTTTAGGACCCCTGCTATTTTGAGGGGTAACATTTCTAGCGCCATTGTCGGGGACATGAAACATGTGTTTTGTTCCCCATATGATATATTGACAAAAAAAAATTGGTGACTCCATTGGAAGAATGAAGGCCTAGTTCTTCATTGGCCTTTAAGGTCGATGCTTGTAGGGTCAAGAAAGCATTTTTCTTGGCATTTTTAAATTCACCCTAGAAAATCCTACATATTTTTCATGTATATATCAAATAGGTTGTATTTATTTGATAAATTTCCTGCTTTGGACATTTCTAGCTTCCCTGGGCACCCTAATCATGTCATGGGTAGGATGGTACGTGGGGTGGTTGTGTTTGATGGTGTTCCACCCTCTGCAATTGACCATGTAGAAATATTTAATGCACATGCTTCAAGAGAAAAATTGGTTCACCAGGATGTCCTCATGTTGTTGTTCATGGGATTTCTCGGTGGTCATAATTCATGGATGCATGATTATGAACTTGAGATCATCTCATCTATTGAGAAGTTCATTGATGGATTTCTTAGACATTTTCAATCATACCCCCCATTAAGCATCCAGGAGCAAGCCTTAATTGAGCATAATCAAGACATTGAGAATCTAAGTAATGAGAAGGAAGATGAGTCCTCCTCGGGTCCACATGACGAAAATGATGATTTTGAGAACACATGTGTTGGAAAGGATGATGTTGATACTAACCTTACCTTTATCAAGGATATTTCTCCTCATGACTCTCATTTTTATAACCTTGAGGAAGGTGATCCCATTAACCCCTTAGAAGATGATATTAATTATTACTTCCACATTGAAAAGGAGAAATGGGAAATTATTGGTCCTCAATTTGATTTTGATCCCATTTATGACACCCACAAATAGGATGAGATTAGTCTCCCCTTAATTTCAAGTAATTATATATGATGACATGTACATTGACACCTTTGAGAATTATTATTTTCCCTTGCATGAGGAAGGGCAGTTGGAAGTGATCGATTCTCCTTTCAAGAGAGACCTAAGCTATGATACTAAGGAAATCGATAAGGATCCTACCTATCCTCCTTATGATTCTATACTTAAATCACTTGAGCCTTTATATTTTGATTTTGGGGAAGAAAAAATTATTGGATATAACACTCCACCATCCCCTTTCTTTATTCTCTTTTTGAGAGTGATTCTCACACTTGTTCGCATATGATCTCAAATGACCTCGATCCGTCTCTGTAATATTAAAAAATAGGAAAAACAGGAATATTGAACATAAAACTGGAAAATGCAGTAAACATAAACACATCAAAACATGATCAGATCATTGAGCCATTTTCTTATATATGATAGCATAAAATGAAGTACAAGATCTTGAGGAAAAGACACTCAAGCTAGGCAAAACAAGCCTCAAATGACCCTATACATCAAGACATGAAAAAATGTTGCTACATAAACTACTGGGAGGCCATAACTGTGAAATTCTGCTGGAAATAACTATTGCTAGGAACTAGGAATTTGTAGATCTGCTGATATAGTGCTCAGAAAATGTCGGGATAAGAGATCAAGGTTTTCTAGCATAATTTTGAGATAACCCAAAAAGGGTTTCCGGAAATACATAAGATGAAAAAGGCAGATGTAGGGATGAATTATGCTCTGCAACTAGGTGATAGTTGGGAGGTGGCTGATCTGATGATAAATAGCTAATACTCCTCCCTAATGACTTTCTGGATGAAGGTTGCTCCCCTCACTCAAAAATAAGCTCAAAATATTTGGTTATCAACCCTCCACTGGAACTGCCCTCCTTGAGTGCGCAATTTCTAAATGAGACTACACTATTGAAGGTGGCTAAAGATTTTCCTAATGCTGGATGATGGAATTAAGCTCAAGAGAACCTCTCCTAAGTGGGCACTCAAAGTCCCCTGAGGATGAGGGTGGGATTTCCACCCGGAAACACCCTTGTGCTAAACAACACAAAAGACTCTGCTAAACAGTTGAAGCGTGCAGAAAGTCATAAAAGACCATACATAAACAATATTTAGAATAATTTCCATGACTTCCATCCCCTTCCTTATATGTTTTGTGAGCCTCCTCCCCCTTGACCCCACTCAATAAAGATGCTACTCTAAAGAAGACTTCCTTCAATTATGACTGCGATGTCCTCCACTACCTCCACTAACTCCATGACTGCGCTATTTGTTTGGTAAACCTTGACCCCATCCACATGCATTGACCCCCATTTACACCAATTAGTGCATTATTAAACTAGATGCACTGATCCACATTCACATTAGAAGTGGTTTTATTCCTACTAAAGAGATTTATGGGTCCTTCTAGCCACTTATTCATCTATCTTATTGACCAAAAAAAAAAAAAAGTAATATTCTAACTAGCTGGAAGCTAATTAGGAATATTACAATCCTTCCCTCCCAAATGTTTCTTGTCCTCAAGAAACTGCAAAAATGGATGCTGAAAAATATTCTCTCCTTCCCAAGTAGCATCCTCATCTGGTAGATTCCTCCATCGAATTAGATATTCTCTAATCACCATGTTCCTTAGCTGACTCTCCCAAGTATCCAAGATATTTTCCGATTGTAAAACTAGATGGCCCTCATCATCAATAGGTGGGAGACCCATGGTAGAAACTACAGGTTGTCCAATGGCCTTCTTGAGGCATGAGACATGAAAAATTGTGTGAATATTACTCCCAATGGGGAGCCCCAACTCATATGCTACTTCCCCAACATGACAGATCACCCTGTATGGCCCATAGAAATAGGGCTTAATATTCTCAACCCCCTTATCCTTTAGCGTAGATTGCTTGTAAGGTTGAAGACAAAGATAAACCAAATCATCCACCTCAAACTGTCTCTACACCCAACCACGATATGCATACAACTTCTATTGATTCTAGGATGTATAAATGTTGTCCTTGAGAGTGTCACACAAAATTTTGTCACTGTCCCTACAATCCCCATCTTGAACATTGGAGGCTCATTTCTGTGACCAAAACAAAGTGTCATGCCTTGCAAAAACCATCATTGCATCCCTTTCCATGAGGACAACACTCCTTCTCTTGAAAATTTCCTGAACAAACCATTAGAAACACATGTTTTTGCCTTGGCACTAGTAGACCGTTATGCCCTCATGCCAATGAGGAGATAAACACTGGGCCCCGTGCCCATTGGCGCTCTGTCCCAGTGAACTACCCGTGCCAATATGTTTATGGAATGTTTTTAAAAATAGAGGCGAAGTTACCATCATAACAACTTCGTGGGTGAGTCATCTGGAGTGGTTTGACTGAATAACCATGACCTCCCTCCTTTGGCCTCTTGTTTCCACCTTTTAGGGAAACCTCCCAAGGGATAATGCCTCCCTTCCACTATTTTAGGGATCCCAACATCCTCCTCTCCCTCTATAAATATAGTCATATTCCATTGATGAGCTAGCTGAAATGAACATATTATAGTTGAAATGCTGAAGAGATTCTTGTACATTTTTCTAGAAAAGATAGAACAGAAGAGACCCTTATTGAGAGAGCTTAGGCTTGTGTCTTCATCCCATCCGAATTACCTGACGATTTATTGAGATGTGCTTCGACTGAACCCTGTTGAAGGAGGTTGCAACGTCAAGGCTTCGGTTGTAACTCTTTCTTCTACATATACATGACTATTGTTTGGTTCCCATTTTGCGTTAATGTGTTTTATTTGATGCAATATGTTTAGCCCTCCTTGACTGGTTAGTTGATTATGAATGAAATCATTGTTTTGTATGTTTCTCTTGTTTGTTGATCTTCGTGCAGGTATCCGAGCACTGGTGCAGAAGGATTGTGACCTGTCGAAGCAGAGATCAAGAGGCCACCACCACTACAACGACGACAGCGTTGGACTTCAGATAGGCCAATCTACTTTTCCCTTTTCATTTGTTCTGGAACCTACACTTTAGCTTGTCCCTTTGTTGCTAGACCCACTCTAGGGCTAAAGGGATTGTCTCTATCCACAGAGAGGATTTACCTTCCCAAAAAATTGGTGACTCTATTGGGGATCAGTGTGAGTTTTTCATTTCGTTTCCTTTTAGGAGTTTGTCTTGTCAAGTCGACTTCGGTCATTTTCTTGCTTTCCTGTCTTTTTTGGCTTGATTGTTTGTCTGGAATCCTCCTGTTCAGCTCCAGAGTGTTAAGATTGACCTCTGCTCACTAGTTATTCCCTCCTCCCATATTTATTCAGCTTGGCGTGCTTTTTTTTTTAATAGTTTTTCCAATTGGCGCATGTTGCTTTTGTTGTAGTAGCGCCAACCCCTGTTTGGCACGGATTACCGCCTCACAGTCGCACCGAATCCTGTAGGATTTGGTTTGACCTTTTTTATGAGTTTTTGGTCAGTTGTGCTTGACTCTAGCTTGTTTCTTGTTTTGAAATTGGTCTTTTTGGAGTTGTTTTGACTGCTTTAGGCTTGCTCTTCTTAGTTGTTTGTCTATTTTCCTATCGGTGCAGTTCATAGCCCTAGGGTTATAGGTGTCTTTTGCTCACTGAGCCTTCTAATTGAAGGTCGAGTCTTTTGGTTCCTTATAAGTTCTATTCCTTGATCAGTTTCTTGAGTCTTTCTTGATCCTTTGAGTTTTGGTTTGTTGAAAGATTACTTTTGTGTTTGTTTGACTCTCCATCTCTTCATTTTTCGAGCATAGATCACATTGCTCGTTTAGGTTGTTTAGAAGGATTTCACTTTATTTGAAAGAGTGAATCATTAGTTTGAGTACATTTGTGTTTGTATTGCTTTGAATCATTCATTTTGAGATCACTACATTCATAGTGCTCTAAACTAGTGTTTGATTTGATTTTTGCATTGTGTGCTTCATTCATTCAAAAAAAAAAAATTGCATCCTTTCGTTTGCATTGGAAATGAAAAATTCTTTTGCATAACTAGCGCTTGCATCTAGGAAAGAATTTTTCATTTCTATTTTTTATTGTTTTAGATTCATTAGGAGAATATTTCGTGTGTTTTCAGTGGTTGCTACTTTTTGAAAGATCTCTATCCTTCTCTTAGTTAGCATTCATCGAATGGAGAATGGTGTTCTATTGCATTTAGCTTGCATTTAGGAAATTTGAGACCAAAATTGGTAGGGCCTTGAAACTGAAACATTAATTCAAGATCAACTGGAAAATTTATTTTGGTCGCTTTAATTGTTTCACAATTCAAGCTCCACATAAATTGTCAACCCGAGGAAGTCTGTTTATTCCAAAGACAATCACACACTGGATATGCTCAATTTCAAAAGCAAAAACAATGTTGTAGTAAAAAGCCACACAATTACCATTAATACAAATCTAATTATTCACACTCTATTTAATCAAAGCTGAAGTCATTTAGGTTATAGCAGAAATAATTCCTATGTTGCAGTTTAGAATCCAATTAAAGGGAAATCAATCTGCAGGAAAGGAAACCAATCAACCATAATAGGAACAGGACCCTATTCCTTAATTAGGAACTTCAGCACCTGCTGCCTGACACTAATCACTCTGTAGAAAAGATAACTCAAGAGAGCAGGACCCTATTCCCATGAACAGGAAGCTCCAGCACCTGTCTCCTGTTTCTAATCACACTGCAGGAAAAGAAAGGCAATTAATGGGAGTAGGACCCTATTCCTTTATACAGGAACCTTCAGCACCTGCTTCCCGGCATCATACATTCAATTAATGAACAGAAATAGATTTCTCAACCTTTTAAGAATGAATGTATTAAACACATGCAGCGTTAAGGAAACCGAGTATTCAATGAACTACAGAACTGTGTAACTGGTGTTTCAGCAAACAGAATTAAATGAAGTGCAAACAGTATAAAGAAATTAAACAAACTACAGGGATGGAAGGGTGAATCTTGTGAGGAAGGCGGGCCCTTTCCCTCTCACAATATTCCCCAGGGAAAGAATTAAATTGGAGTGCTCAAAAGAAGATTTTATTCATCTGTCAAAAGAAATGATACATTACAAATGGAGCCTAGCTCCAGTTCTCACACCCAATGTTCTCCTGTAGCTTTCAAAATAGAACTCCCCTCTGATGATGATGTCTCCTCTTTTTAAAGAGGAGACATCTCTTACAATTACATGAGAGTAAATATGTGTTTATCCCAATTCTGTTCTTCTTTCTTAAAACAGGACTATTCTGTTCTTCCATAAAAAGCTATTGTTACAACAGATACAACAAGAATGCTATTTCCAGAATAATCCGTGTAACCACATCTTCATGCTGTTGCCACTATTCCACAAAATACTCTTCCAGAATCGCAAATTACGAGTGACGGAATTTGCGTGCTTGCTGGCTGTTTCAGCAACAGGGTCAACTGTTTCAGCAACAGGGTCGACTGTTTTAGCAACAGAGTTTGACTGTTTCAGCAACGGCCGATTGTTCCAGCACAACATATACTTATCTGCGATCTTTTAGACTTATGTTAGCAACAATCCACTTCGATTAATGATAAAATATAAGAGTATTATGGAATTATATGTAAACAGATTAAACATATAATAAAGAAGAGGATTTTATGTACCTTGGGATAAAGTAAATGAAAATGATAATGGAATCATGGTTATAAAGATAAGATGGTGTCAAAGTATATAGTAAAAATGCTACATAGTGGAGTCCTAACATCCCCCCCAGTTGAAAATGTTGCATGTCCTCAAGAAACCCCTAGTCTGAGTCAGAGTCAGAGTACTGATTCTGTGCATGCAAATTGCTCAAGCAGTAGCTGGAGAAGGTGGCATCTGTAGGAGCTCGGAATCCTTTATTGTTCTGCAATTGCTGCCATGCTAAAGCTTCATCTCTGCCAGCCAACTGGTAGTGACACTGATATTTCTCTGAAGGTAGCCATAGAATTGGAAAATGAAAATGATAACCAATCCAGTTTACTCCACAATGTCGAATGCATCCAATGTAATTAGGTACCCTGGAAAGTGCAGCTTGAAGATTGTCAGGGTTAAAAGGGTGATAATCTTGTCTTTCTTTACATGACTGCTACCAAAACATAGTGTTGGCCTTCAATGCAGCAGTCCCCTTTACTCTGATTTGCTGTTGACACTTCAAAAGTGTTGAAGCCTGTAGTTGTTGCATGTACCTATGCATTCCTGGCTTCTGTAAGAATTTGTGATATTGTGCTATAAACATGGCTGGACTTAAAGGTTCTGGTCTAATCCAAAGGAGCCTATTCTCCTCATTATGACTGCTTGCAATAAACGCAGTTTTCCAAGTGAGCTGATTGGCCAAAAATGAAACAAATGCCCTTATTTGTATATCACCTGCAATTGGAATGAGATTGACTCTTCTATTGTCGGGAATGGCCTCATTATGAAGGTAAAGTTCACACAGCAAATGCTGGTCACTTTCAGAGGCCTCAGTAAAAGTCTCAACAAATTGTTCTGAAGTAAGTAATTGATGCGGTCTGCCATCCTTTATTGCTTTTAATTGAAAATAAACTAATCGTTCAGAAAGGAAGAGAGAGTAATTTACAGAGGGTTTGCGGGTAGCCATCAACTTCTGCACTAATGAAAACATCAAGGCCATCTTTTCCTTTGATTCCTTGACCTCTTTCTTGGAATCTCTGAGCTGTTGCAATGTCTGGTCCCAACTATCCCAGTTGGCATACATGTGATTCTGCCATGCTAACTTATGCTGCTGTAATATTGTATCTTGTTCTTCAGCATATTGTTTCTTCCATTTGTTCATCAGTTCTAATTGATTCCATGGCAGGGTCTGTGTCCTGGCATTAGAAGTACTAGGTTGGGACATTGTTTGAGTGGCTGCACTGACTAACTCAGGGCAAGATATCTGTGGTTGTGATACTGTCTGAGTGGCTGAGCTGACTAGCTCAGGACAAGATATCTGTGGTTGTGTTTCTGTCTGAGTGGCTGCACTAACTAGCACAGGGCGAGATATCTGAGGTTTAGTTTCTTTTTCTACACTTTTTGGGAGCCCTACTGGTTCTTGTGGAGCAGTAGGGCATTCTTCTTTTATTGCAGCTGATGTAGATGCCTCAGATACTTGAATTTTGACTAGTTTGTAGCCTGCCTGCTGGTAAATATTGCCACACTCATGGCACATGTATTCCCTGCATGGCTCCCTATTTTGTGATGATGTTGTGTGTGCCAGCATATAGAGATTCAGTTCTCTATTGAAGGCTTCTCGTGCCATGATTAATTCATTCTTAGAGGCTTCTAACTCAGACTTCAAAAACTGATTTTCTTCCAATAAAGATGCCACAGTATATGAACCTTGTATGTTGGTTGATTTTCCTGGGGTTGTCTGCTGATGCACAGCCGTAGCTGGTTCTTGTGGATCAGCTACGGCTGGTCTCCCTGTATCATCGTGCTTGGTGTATGATTTTGGTACCACAGTGGCTGGTTCTTGTGTTTCAGCCTCTGGGTAAGTGACTGGTTCTTGTGTGACAGTCACTGTTTGAGCCATAAACAATGTCGTATTATCCCGGGGCACTGGTTCTTGTGTGGCAGTGCCACCGGACGAGACGGGTTGGGGAATTTGAAATGGGGGTGAAGATTGGAGTTTTAACAGAATGGTGGCGGGGTCAGGGGAAATGGGAGTAGCTCCTGTTTCAACAGTCATCTTCATTTTCCTTTTTGGTAGGAAAGCAGAGAAATCACTGTCTTTCCTTTTCTTCGCAGGGGAAGATTCTTTTCTGGGGGAAGGGCTTTCGGAAGAAGTAAAAATTTGGAATTTGGCCCTTGTTCGACGTTTTGAGACAGAGACTGTTGGGGTTCTTTTCTTCCTTTTATGAGTAGGTGGGGATGGGGGTGTTAGAGAGTCATCGCTAGGTATAGAAATAGTGGGAATGGTTGACTCTACTAAGTGGGATGAACTTGGGGTTGGGTCAACTGGCTCTGAGGATGGAATTATTGGGGAGTCTGGGATATCATCCAGTTGCCCTTCATAAGGAATCTCAGGAGTTTCTTGGGAGCTTTCAGCTTGTTGGGGGATTTGGGCCTGCTGAGGAATTTCAGCCTGCTGGAGAAGAAGGAGTGGATTATTCAGAGGGAGGTTTTGCTGAGCAAAACCCCTCTGAATTAACAATTGGCATAAACGATGGTGGGTGAGGGATAACAATGGGAATTTAGCCCGTCTGCAATAATAAGACATGTTTTTGATACAACCAAGCAGATAATAGGGAATATTAACTAATCGACCATTCCTTAAATGATTCATCAAAACGAAGTCGTGTTGGTAGACTACCTGGTAACGCCCTTCGCATGTCAAGTAATGCTTGATGAATTCTGCTACTATTGGCCATGGTCGAGGAAGTGAATGCAGACTTACACCGCGGCCTTTAAGTTCAACTGGTTCATCTGGACGAAGAAAATCTTGTTGTGCATTTAAAATCACTTGCTTCCTACTGAACCAGCGAGTCCCAATAGCCGGCAGACCTGAAACTTGAACTATGTCCTCCTCTGTAACTGAAATGCGGATGCCTTGAACCACTGAGAAATTCCCCTGAAGATTTTGTGCAAACTCTAAAACCTGCTCCTGATCAAATTCTCCTAACCGCTCAAAGTATGTTGTCCATCCTGCTTGTTGGAAAATTTGATAGGCTTCCGGAAACATTTGAAGAAGATTCATCGAACCGGGCTCGTGTCTGATAGTCGACCCTCCCATGGCTGCTAGCTTGAGTTATATGCAGAGGCACAGAAGACAGAAACACAGGCTTTGGTCAAGCTAATTGTTGCAACAAAGGATGCGGAGTCTCAATGACGGCGGAAGTGGATATGAAGAATGACGGAGGATTGGTTAATGTGAAATGATTATTCAGTTTTCGAAATTCCCCCCCCTACATATGGTGCAATGATGATTGGGCGTGTGGAGATTGCAACCATTATGAGCAAGATCCTCTCTTTAATATATAATTTAACTGCATTACATTAAAACCACATACCTTACATTTTTACCTTTGGTTTAATAATTCGAAGTGTAGAGTGCTTCAAAATGGCTTAATATACATGGAAGAATCCGTAGATTTCTCTGAAATTTAGAACAGGAGTGTAACAGGATCTGCTCAGTATTTGAATAATTTTCACTCAAGGGATCTGAAGCGTAGAAGTGGAGAACTAAAAAGCTTGTAAAGCAGCGGAAAGAAATGATGTTTTAATGATGAAAAAGATAAATGACAGGTTGCTGAAACTGGTGTTTCAGCAACGGAAAAATGAATGACGCGTTGCTGAAACTGGTGTTTCAGCAACGGAAAAATGAATGACGCGTTGCTGAAACTGGTGTTTCAGCAACGGGAAAAATCAGGAAAATGGGATAAATGACTTGGGTTTGAAACAAGTGGGGGAAATGTTTGATAAGGGATAATTCCAGTAGTAAGGGATAGGAAATACTAGCTGAAGGATGATATTTCAGGAATGGTAGAAGTGGGAAAAATGGGAAAAAGGGCAATAATGTAGAAATGGGGTGAAGGGATATTGCTAGGAAATGTGTTGAAATGAAGGGAAAAAGCTTCTGTGATTGAAGCTTCAGATCTTCTCATGATGGATCTGTCCTCCTTAATGAGCTTTTCCAGAATCTGCAAAATTGAATTGTAATATGCCAACCCTTGACAGGGATTATTATTCTTAAATCTAATCTAATCTAATAATAAAAAAAACAGTGCAGAAAATTAAATGCTGTGAGGAGCAGAAGACTCCCCTAGAAAAAGATAATGAATATCAGTCATGCAAGCAGTCTTGAAATCCTCTTTAGAAATAGGGCGCTGGTATAGACGGAGCCTATGACCATTGACTAGTAGAGGTGTTTTAGAATCATCAATTTTTAAAAGTCTTACCGTTCCATTAGGAAAAACAGCATCTACCTCATATGGTCCAAGCCAGCGTGTACGTAGCTTACCCTGAAAATTTTCAAACCGAGAGTCATACAACAAGGCCCAATTACCTTTTTGGAACTGCTTGTGTTTGATAATTTTGTCATGCCACTTCATTCTCTGTTGTTGAATCATGGTTTTTTGGTGAATGGCATCTAATCTCTTTTCATCCAACTCAAGAAGCTACTGCAACCTAGCTGTCTGCACATCAGTCAAATCAAGATTAACAGCTAAAACAGTTCTTAGAGTTTTGATTTCAAATTCCATAGGAAAAACAACATTTTTACCATAGACCAATTCATAGGGAGAGAAACCTGTAGTGTTTCTCCAAGTAGTTCTATAAGCCCATAATGCTTCAGGCAGCCTTTGAGACCAATCCTTCCAGTTGTCCTTCACTGTTTTAGTTAGAATGGCTTCTAATACTTTGTTTGTGCTTTCCACCTGACCATTGGCCTGGGGGTGGTATGGTGTAGTCATTCTATGATGAATATGATATTTGTGAAGGGTAGATTTAAAACCATGAGAATTGAATGGAGGTCCTCCATCCGTAACTAGCTCTCTAGGAATTCCAAATCTAGTAAAGATTTCTTCAAATAAGAAAGCTAGGACAGCCTCTTCATTGGCTCTAATAAGTGCTTTGGCCTCCACCCATTTAGTCATATAGTCTGTACAGACTAATATATAAGTTCTTTGATTGGATGGAGGGTTAATGGGTCCTATGAAATCCAAGGTCCATCTTTCAAATGGTTCAGAAACTACCTGGGGGTTTAATGGCATTTGGTCTCTATGATTGGGTTGACCCATTCTTTGGCAGCTGTCACAAGCCCTTACATATTTCTTTGCATCCTTAAATAATGAGGGCCAATAGTAACCCATCCTCAAAATTTTGTGTGCTGTTCTTTTATCAGCGAAATGCCCTCCACAAGGGCCATCATGACAAGCTTTCAGTATGTCATACACTTCATCTTCTCTAATGCATCTTCGGATTTCCTGATCAAGCCCTGTGTAGAAAAGACACCCACTTATCCAGCTATACCTGGCACTTTGTTGAACAATTCTTCTCTTTTCTCTGTATGACAGGTGTGATGGTAATTTTCCCGCAACCAAATAATTGGCAATATCTGCATACCATGGAGAGTGAGCAGAAATTGCAAACAAATACTCATCAGGAAAAGAATCATCTACTGGAATATTATTATCAGTTTTTAACCGTGAAAGGAAATCAGCCACCACATTTTCTTTACCAGGCCGATCTACAATTGTGATATCAAATTCCTGCAGTAATAATAGCCATCTGGTAACTCTAGCATTTGTAACATATTTGTTCATTAAATACTTGATAGCTGAGTGATCAGTGTGCACAAAAGTAGAATAACCAGTGATATAGTGTCGAAATTTATTAATGGCATAAATTACTGCAAGAAATTCCTTTTCGGTAACTATGTAATTAAGCTCAGCAGGGGTCATATTCTTACTAATGAAGTAGATAGCATAAGGAAGATGATTCACCTCTTGTCCCAAGACAGCTCCAATTGCAGTGTCTGAAGCATCAGAAGATATATGAAAAGGGAGGGCCCAATCAGGCCCCCTCAAAATAGGAGCAATAGACAACTGATGCTTGAGTTCTTCAAAAGCTTTTTGACAAGAATTAGTCCACTTAAATTCAGCATTTTTCATAAGCAACACAAATAATGGAGAAGCTATCTTAGAAAAATCTTTAATAAATCTTCTGTAGTATCCAGCATGTCCTAGAAAACTTCTCACATCAGTTTGTGTTTTAGGAACAGAAAGATTCTGAATGACCAATATTTTAGATGGATCTACCCGAATACCTTGAGATGAAATAAAATGTCCAAGCACTACTCCTTCACTCATCATCATATGACATTTTTCAGTACTTAGGGAGAGGTGAGCTTGTATACATCGCTTAAGTACCTTCTCAAGATTTTGTAATGCATCTTCAAAAGACACACCATAAGGAGTAAAATCATCCATAAATATTTCCATAGAATCATTCAGCATATCAGAAAATATTCCTATAACAGCTCTTTGAAAAGTTGCTGGTGCATTACATAGCCCAAATGGAAGAACTCTATAAGCAAAAGTTCCCCAAGGGCTAGTGAAAGTGGTCTTGTCTTGGTCTTGGGGTGCAATTCTAATCTGATTATACCCACTAAATCCATCTAAAAAAGAAAAGAATTTCTTCCCTGCCAGACTATCCAACACCTGATCAATGAAGGGTAAAGGAAAGTGATCCTTTTGAGTAGCTTTGTTTAGGGCTCTGTAGTCAACACATACTCTCCATTTCCCGTTTTTCTTAGGGACAATTACTAATGGGGAAACCCATTCACTGTCAGATATAGGGTATATAAATCCTGCATTAAGCAATTTTTGAAGTTCTTCCTTAACAATTTCTCGTAAATTAGGATTCATTCGTCTTTGGGGTTGACAAACAGGTCGGCATCCCTCTTTAATGTAAATTTGATAAGTACATAATTCAGAAGAAATACCTTTCATATCCGTGTAATCCCATGCAAATGCTTCCTTATATTCATGCAATAACTTCATTAACTGTTGTGTTTCATCAACTGTTAGATCAGGATTTATGTTTAATGTCTTTCCAGGTTCAATTTCAACTGTTATGCTTTTAGATGAGATGGTGGTTAATGTCTGAGATAAGTCTTCAGATTCAATCTTTTCTTGGGTATCTGTTTCAAAAATTGCAGTCAATTGATTGTGTGTTTCAGCAATTACAGAAGAAGGTTCACAAATAAAATTATTAATTACCTCATCCTCCGTATTGTCTTTAAGAGTTAAAGCTTGTCCAATGGTTAAAATAGGCTGAACAACATTATCATCATAATCCATCCACATAGAATCTTCATTATTAATTATTGGTGTAGCATGAGGATAAAGAGTAAGCTGTTTTGTTTCATAACCGTTAGAAATTGTCATTGACCCAGATCTGCAACTGATAAAAGCATCAGCTGTGGCCAGCCATGGCCTTCCTAGAATTAAGGGATGTCCCCCCAGCTTTGTTTTAGTCTGCAATACAACAAAATCAGCTGGGTATTTCCAGGATTCAACTGAGATAAGTAGATCCTCAACAACTCCTTCAGGTTTAATTGTAGAACGATCAGCCAACTCTAGAATGGTGGGTGTATCTCTGATTGTGTTATTCAACTGTAACAATTGTGAAGTTTCAAGAGTCATTATGTTAATTGCAGCACCTAAATCTACCAGAACTTGGGGAATCATTGTTTTACCAATCTGAACTGTCACCGTAGGATGGCCGGGATCACCATATTTCACAGGAGGGGCTTTTCCGAACATTAATGCAAACAAGTCACCCATCACATGTACTGTAAGGGGGTATTTAGTTTTCCTACCAGGTTTCTTAACACAAATATCCCTTAGTGTTCTGGCATAAATTGGTACATCTCTTAATGCTTGTAAAAGTGGAATTTTAACATACAAATTTTGCAATTCCCCTAGAAGATTAAAAGCAGGTGTTTCAGCTGTTCTGGTTAAAACCAAACGCTCGGGGAATGGTGGTTATGTTATTTCAACATTCTTGTTAGAAGGTGGTTGTGCTTTCCTATGTTTCTCAGTTTCCTCTTTATCAGAATCAGAAGAAGTTATGTCATCGATAATAGGCTCTACTATTTTCCCTGATCTTAAATGAATATCATTACATTGCATAGTAGGAAATATAGACTGATTCTGAATATCAATGACTTGCACAACTTTATTATTGGGGTTAGGATTTGGTTGCACAGGTAGCTGGGGTCTCATTTGGTTATTTGGCTGAGCATTTGATGGCAGAGGAAGTGGTTGTTGGAATTGAGGCAATTGATTTGGATACGGGAGTGGTTGACTTCTCCAATTTGAATTCCAAGGGTTGAAAGAAGATGGCTGCTGTGGAGGCCAAGGAGTCCACATTGAAGGATCAACAAAGGGAGGGTTTGATTGCTGCATGGGTGGGAAATTCATTTGATTGAAGGGTGGGTATTGCATTTGATTGAAGGGAGGGTAATTTGTTTGACCGAAAGTAGAATAATTGTTCCAACGATTAAATGGCATACTAGAGTTCATACCTTGTCCTTTTGGTTGCCATTGTCTTCTTTGAGTTAGCAGGTAAACTGCTTCAGCTTCTTCTTCCGTTGGCTGCAATGCTGCCTTTATTCCTGGTAGAGATGGACATTGTTTTGTTTCATGGTCTTTCTCACAAAGGGTGCAAATTGTTATTTTGTCCATTGGGCATTCCCTTAGTGGATGTTTGTCTCTGCACTTTGGGCAAAAGACAGCCAGAGTTGCTTCTGCTTCAGCCTGCTTCTTCTTAACCTGCAAAGTGTCAATTTGTGAAGTAAAAGAACTTAACATCTCAGTTTTAAATTCTTCAAGTAAATTACCTATTTCAGCTCTTGTTGCTCCTCCACTAGCTGATTTCTGCACTCTTGAATAGGTGGAATCTCTATTACTTACTCTGTTCCTTGCAGCTCCTCTTGAACACCTCTTAGAAAGTTCAACAATCTCATCATATGATTCCTTAGATATATCTCCTTTGCCAAGCATGTTTAACATATCTAAACAATCATCCCTTAAACCTCTAAGTAATATTGTTTTGCGAATTTCCTTACTTATATTCGGATGATCAGATCTCTGTATATTGTACTGCAGCCTTTCTACATAGTCCTCCAAATTCTCGTCCGGCTTTTGTGCCATATTGAATAGTTCATCCTTCTTTTCTCTCATCCGGCAGTAGTCTTGATATTTAAGCAGAAATTTCTGTTTCATCTGCTCCCAAGTTGTGATTACCTGACTCCCAAGGCTCATGAACCATCTTAGAGCATTTCCTTTTAAGGTTGCTGGAAACAGTTTCAACTTTTGAGCATTAGTAACGTAATCATAACTTCTGCATAATATATCAAATTCAAAAAGAAATTCATCCGGATCTTCAGAGGATAAACCATGGAAGTTAGGTAAAGCAGACAATGGAATGTTTTTCATAGGAATTGTTCCTGCAGGGAGATCACTGATAGGAAATCCCAAGGTAGAGAGGGAATTTTCATCCCTTCCTTCTCCTTCAGGATCTACACGTCCTCCACCAAAGAAATCATCATTGTTTCCTTCCATTGTTGGCTCTCCTACTGCACTTGCTCGATCGTCAAGATCTTCTACTGGCTCTTCAATATTTTCCACTGGTCGTCCAACACTCTCTATTATTTCTTCGATGTGCTCTGCTGATTTACTAACACTTTCTTCTGACTCTCCAGCATTGACTGCTGGTTCCTTAATCACTGGTTCTTCTATATTTTCAGGACCCACAACTTCCTCTGTTTTGTAATCTGATTGAGGGGAGTGCTGAAGTTTTGATCTTCGAGAACTTAATCTCTGTGATGATTCAGCCTTTGATACAATCTCGTCAATGAAAGTCTTTCTTCCTCCCCTTCCTTTGCCTTTGCCACCTGTGGGGTTAGTTTTCTTCTGGTTTCCACGTCCTCTCATACAATCTGCACATTTAAAAAGAAAAGATTAATGCTTTTGAAATCTATAATTGCCTTCCCCGGCAACGGCGCCAAAATGTTGGTCGCTTTAATTGTTTCACAATTCAAGCTCCACATAAATTGTCAACCCGAGGAAGTCTGTTTATTCCAAAGACAATCACGCACTGGATATGCTCAAATTCAAAAGCAAAAACAATGTTGTAGTAAAAAGCCACACAATTACCATTAATACAAATCTAATTATTCACTCTCCACTTAGTCAAAGCTGAAGTCATTTAGGTTATAGCAGAAATAATTCCTATGTTGCAGTTTAGAATCCAATTAAAGGGAAATCAATCTGCAGAGAAGGAAACCAATCAACCATAACAGGAACAGGACCCTATTCCTTAATTAGGAACTTCAGCACCTGCTGTCTGACACTAATCACTCTGTAGAAAAGATCACTCAAGAGAGCAGGACCCTATTCCCCTGAACAGGAAGCTCCAGCACCTGTCTCCTGTTTCTAATCACACTGCAGGAAAAGAAAGGCAATTAATGGGAGCAGGACCCTATTCCTTTATACAGAAAACTTCAGCACCTGCTTCCCGGCATCATACATTCCATTAATGAACAGAAATAGATTTCTCAACCTTTTAAGAATGAATGTATTAAACACATGCATCGTTAAGGAAACAGAGCATTCAATGAACTACAGAACTGTATAACTGGTGTTTCAGCAAACAGAATTAAATGAAGTGCAAACAGTATAAATAAATTAAACAAACTACAGGGATGGAAGGGTGAATCTTGTGAGGAAGGCGGGCCCTTTCCCTCTCACAAGATTCCCCAGGGAAAGAATTAAATTGGAGCGCTCAAAAGAAGATTTTATTCATCTGTCAAAAGGAATGATACATTACAGATGGAGTCTAGCTCCAGTCTCTTAAATACAATGTTCTCCTGTAGCTTTCAAACTCGAACTCTCCTCTAATGATGATGTCTCCTCGTTTTAAAGAGGAGACATCTCTTACAATTACATGAGAGCAAGTCTACGTTTATCCCAATTCTGTTCTTCTTTCTTAAAACAGGACTATTCTGTTCTTCCATAAAAAGATATTGTTACAACAGATACAACAAGAATGCTATCTTCAGAATAATCTGTGTAACCACGTCTTCATGCTGTTGCCATTGTTCCACAAAATACTCTTCCAGAATCGCAAATTACGAATGACGGAATTTGCGTGCTTGTTGGTTGTTTCAGCAACGAGGTCAACTATTTCAGCAACTGAGTCAGCTGTTTCAGCAACGAAGTCGGCTGTTTCAGCAACGGCCGATTGTTCCAGCACAGCATATAACTCATCTGCGATCTTTTAGACTTATGTTAGCAACAATCCACTTCGATTAATGACAAAATATAAGAGTATTATGGAATCATATGTAAACAGATTAAACATATAATAAAGAAGAGGATTTTATGTACCTTGGGATAAAGTAAATGAAAATGATAATGGAATCATGGTTATAAAGATAAGATGGTGTCAAAGTATATATTAAAAATGCTACATAGTGGAGTC